>OY978012.1:12103923-13303923 GCA_963854515.1 Pandemis heparana | reverse complement strand
GTCTGTCTGTCTGTCTGTTTAAAATGAGTGTCCACCATTTGTCAGTGCTTTATTTTCAAACCTTTGTATGATTTTAATGTTTGAATGGAATGCGGTGCCCCGTAATTGGATCCCATACGGCTAGACGGGTCTAATAGTATGTGTACAATTTTGTATGTACATAAATTCACGTCCTTTATCCTTTACGGGGTAGACAGAGCCAAAGGTGACACCTACCTCGTTTAAAATGATTGTGGGCGTTTAGGTGGAAAGAAGGCTCTAAATAGTGATGGGTTGCTAGCCGCATCGCCTGTTATTATCCTAATAGTATTTAGTATTTTACTATTAGTATTTTAGCCTGATTCCTAAGATGTTTTTTTTACTTCCAGACCAGTATGCAAGAAACCAGTTTTGTATGTATTTTATACTAGCAGCCCGTCCCGGCTTCGCACGGGGTAGACAATTATTTATTTTTGGAAATTTGGATATAAAACACTTTTTTTCACAAATATTTTTATTTGTATTAAAAAATTCGTAATATCTTTTGAATGGAAAGTCCAATTTAAATAATTTAAAAACTATTTTATAGGTAGTTAAATGGTCTTGACCATAAAATAATTTATTTGGATAAGGATTAATATAAACACATAAATAGCATGGTTTGAATTTGGTTAGCATTTTCATTAATGTTTAAAATGAAAAAAGTGGTTGTAGTGACATAACTACAATAGTTGGACATATGCTACCGCGGAGTTTTTTGTAGACATTATGATGTTCTTCAATATTGTTGTACATTATTTTGTTCTATCGCTAATAGTTTCGGCAGCGCATTCGACGAAAGACATTTTAAGACTCATTTTTCTACACCTTCGATTACATTGTTTAAATTTTACCAAGGATCCCTAATTTTTTTCAAAATGAAATGTAGCCTATGTCAAATTGGAAGAATGTAGCATTCTATTGGTGAAAGATTTTTTTAAATCGGCCCAGTACTTTTTGAGCCTATTCATTACAAACATACAAAAATAGGTACAAATCTTTCCTCTTTATAATATTAGTGTAGATGAATCAGTCATGTTACCTATAAGTAGTGGGTTCATTCTTAAACTAACAACCTACACTGCGGAAGGGCGGGTACGTATCGGTTTATGTTATAGCTTTGACCTCGAATCGTGTCTAATGGTGGAAATACACTGGGAGCTAACAGCCTGCTTAGTAAGATTTAGGAGTCCAAGAGCCTTACCATGACGTTCTAATTTTTTTTTTTTTTTAATTCCGACTCATTTCAAGTTTTAGCTGTCACTTTTACTAGTATAAATCTGACAGCGAGCGAACCTACACTGAATCGCATTAAGACGTCATGGTAAGGCCCAGATTCAGAACAGACACGTAGTTTTCGTATAAAGTTTACTTGTTTTCTTTTCTTTCTTTAGTTTTACGGAATCAAGTCATTATTTTTCTAGTCCTTGCCTTCTAGGCTTGCAATGTATCTGAAGCGCGCGCGATGTAGACTACGTACCTGTCTCTTTCTAGAATGAACAGTAAGAAAAAGATGGGCAATCTATCCCGCGCGGCGCGACTCTTGCGCGTTCTCGTACTAGACGTGCTGGTGTTGTCACCCATTAATTTAATTTTTTACATGGTAATCAGACGTTTCATGAAGCAACCCCAACTTCATCTAGTCATCTAACTAATACTATAAATGCAAAAGTATGGATGGATGGATGGGTGGATGGATGGCTGGATGGATGGATGGATGTTTGTTTGTTACTCAATCACGCCAGAACGGCCCAACGAATCTGGATGAAATTCGGCACATAGATAGAGAAAAGTCTGGAATAGCACAAGGGCTACTTTTTATCCCGGAAAATTCCCGCGGGATAGCGATAAACGAATTCTTTTGCAGACGAAGTCGCAGCCAGGGTTAAGCTAGTTAAAATAATAATTCTATATTATAAAACAGAGCTGGAAAAATTCAAAGAATTACCCACCTGTTATGGTTGGTGTAGGGGTAAAGCACGCATCATGGAGCGATGAGGATCCAGGTCCGATTCCCGGCCATAGGTTTACTTTCGAACTTTTCCATGTGTTCTAGTTTTCAGTATCATTTAGAAATACCTATTATTTATTACCCTTCTGCGCCATGTGTATCTTTACCTTCTTTCGACGCCTGGTATGGCAAGTCACGCGGACCAATTTGGTGAAACGCCGCTGCTATAAGGAAATAGGCTCGGGCAAAAGTAGTCGATGGGGTCATTATATCAGACTTACGGTGTACAGAATACCAACAGTATAAATAGGTCCACAGTTCATCACCTTATGCAACAAAGCGTAATCCGTTACACAATGGACATTAGTAGTTTCAAAAGTTTCAAGTTAGTGACAGTGAAAAATTACTGGTGTTCAGATTCTTTTGAGACTGAGTACCTATACAAGAAGCGTGTGGCACGCAGATGTTTTCATAATTATTGCTTCTGCTACTTATATTATTCAATATCTATCACGATTTAGAATTTTATTGATCTGTAATTTTATTAATTTTAATGGATATTTTAAATTTACCGCATTTTAGATTTAAGACATTGCCACACCCTGAATGGGTAGCATGTATGATTCTATTTTAATGTACCCTACCATCTAAATTGTACTACATGTATGCAATAAATAAATAAATAAATAATAAATAAAAATAAATAAATATCTTTAATGCGTAAGTGTAATTGCATTGGCTCTTAAATTTCTTTACATAGTATATCTACGCTTCACGACGTCTGTAAGTAAGCATTTGCATTTGTATGTACTAGTAGACTTAAATATTTGAAACTCAACAACGGATTTTCATGCCGTTTTCATCAATGGATACCTACCTAGAGTGATTCAAGAGAAAGTTCATACGTATTGCTTATAATCTGTGCGAAGCCGAGGCGGGTCGCTAGTAGGTACTTAGTATTTATACCAAAATGTATCTTACTGCAATATTATGTGTGGTTTTGGGTAGCCCTGCAAAAAAGTTGTGGCGCTACGAATACAGTATGGGCGTTCATGGCAAATAAACTATTGGTAAATAGCTACAGTTGGTCTACCGAGGGTGTTTTAGCGTGATTTATATGAATTTGTTTCTCTTAGTTTTTAGGTTTCTTGCTTTTCCGTTATGGTAGAATAGCTTAGACAATTTTTTATCAATGAATCAGAGCTAGAGTCATACTAACTATTTAACAGTAAGTCAGTCAGACTTACAGTCAGCTAGACAATTGGTCATTCAGACAGCTAGTCAGTAAGCCATAGAGTCAGTTAGATAGTTGGTAATTCAGACAGTCAGTCAGTCAACCATACAGTCAGTTAGACAGCCAGTCAGTAAGCCATAGAGTCAGTTAGATATTTGGTCATTCAGACAGTCAGTCAATCAATCGTACATTCAGTTAGGCAGACAGTCCTTCAGACAATTAGTCAAACAGACATACAGTCAACAAGACAGCCGACCTTTGAAAGTCAGTCAATCAGTCACTCAGTCTCTCGGATAATCGGTTGGGACTTTCTTTTTATACATGAGGCACAACCATGATTTATTGGAAGCGTGTGAATATATCTTAATGCCCGTAAATGAAAAAAGGGGGAAGAAAATTCATGACTATCGGATAGCACGTGAGCTTACGCCTTAGAAAAGAAAACGCTGGTGCAATTCATAGGCAATAGCAGTTATGTCAAAAATACAGACAGAAACTGAACTCATAAATTTTATAATGATTTAACCATGAATGCATTTGGGAATTGAATAAATTTCAATACATTATAATGTGATATTGTAAAGAAGTTACAATGAAATAATTACTTGGTGTTAATTATAAATAGTGCCATATTACTATTACATGCTTTGTTTCTACCATTCACTAGACTGAATGCCACAATTTTACTATCCCAAAAGTCAATGCTTTACATAAATTATTGATGCAATTCGGTTCGGGACTATCGGATAACAATATTAAGCCAGGATCAGTGAGTTGTGCTGATAAATGAGTTTTAACGTTATTTTAAACAATATTTAAGCGCAGTAACGTATTAGCTCTATCGAAATTACTAGGATTTGCTCAATTACAAAATACGTATCATGTCGTGGTAAAATATTAATTTAATTAAAAAGCATGATGACCAGTACGCTTATTGTCTAACTTGCTCGCAAACGCCATCGTGTTCATTTTGACAGTTCATGTATGGACTATAGGCTGACAATTGGCTTCGGAATCAGCTAGCTGTCATATTCATACAAGAACTGTCAAAATGAACACGATGGCGATTGCGAGGGAGTTACAAGGAGTTACACAATAATCCTACAGAAATACGAATTGTCTTTAATTATAATTTCATTCTACTTGAAATTATATTGGTTTTGAAAAATGCACGTTTAATGTACGTTAGCGATAAAGGTGCGACCATACCGCCGCTTAAAAAACGGTGACGTTACAGAATCGCAACAAAATGTATGAAGAAACGGTGAGAAAACGTGACGCGTACGACACGTCACTGCGTATACGCGGCGGTTTGGTTGCACCTTAAGACCGCCTATTGTATACTTTTTTCTTTATTTCTGTATTGTTTTGTACTGATCTGTGGTGCTCAATAAAGAGTATTTATTTTTTTATTTATTTCAGGATACTTAAGTACTTAATATGGTTGACTGAAAGACTGATTGACTGACTGAATAAGCTATAGGCTATCCACCAACAAGGTAGACGGAAGACTTACTACTTCCTAATTCCGACTCAGTTCAAGTTTAAGCTGTCACTTTTAGTATGAATATGACAGCGAGCGAACCTAAACTGAATCGCAGACGTCATGGTAAGGCCCCAGGTTAAAGTCGCTGGTTCACGTTGGATGCAAGCCGCTTCGAACTAAGGCAACTGGAGGTCTATGGTGGCCTTATGTCCACCAGTGGACGTCCTATGGCTGATATGTTGATGGTGATGAGTATAATAAACTTGTACACGCTAATTCTTATAACTTGTACGTACATATGAGACCGTCGCCTTGATAGCATTTGTCCGTCTAACTTACTTACGTTCGTAGGGTAGATTTCCTCGCAGCGACCGGTAAAGTCAACGGTTTTACTGGTTATTTAATACGGTGAAGTTAGAGACTTCAATTTACGTGAGAAAATAAGCCACGTTGTTGATTTTCGATTTGTACAATTGATTGCATTAGTTACTTTTCAAAGGTCCAATACATCAATATACACATAATGTTTACATGTACTTGCGACATATAAGTTTTAATAACATGCGTTTATAAGACAACTGATGCCATTATTAATTGGTATGTAAAGATAGCCTAGGATTATAATATTAATTAGGTAAATTTTCACATGTCATATAGACTGTATGTATGAAGGACCTAATTGTACTAAATGTAACATCTTTTTGTACCATATTTCTTTCATTAATGAAATAACTGTTTTTTTTTTGCTACCACGTAAATCAACATCTGTGACATAGATCATCTACATTAAGGAGCAAAAAATGGGTCCCTTCCTATACAAAGTTATATGAAAAGCTACTCTTTATTTAGCTCGTGAGTATTATAATCCAATACCACTACTACAACTCATTAATGCGTTTTGTACGCATAAAATAGGAGTTTATTCTTACCGTTGTTTTGCCAATGAACTTGTTTGAAACGCGATTGATATGATGTTTAGATTTGATAGTTGGACACATGTGATTGTGGAAGCAGGCAGCAGGAAGGTGTATTTGTTCATTTCGTTTTGTCATTGTACCGACACATTTAGTGATACTACGTGTGATTTCTATTCACTCACTCATAAGGGTCACTTTGAATCGCGCGATGGTATCTGTGCCCGACATCACGAGCTGTAGTAAGTCCGAACTAACTTCGACCCGGAAAATAACAATTTTAACAAATTCCTCAGCTAATTTCATAAACGTCGACCTACTTTAATCTATGCCGGTTTCTCACTCAATATTTAAACTTCTGATGTATTATTAAGTTGTAACCAAACGCGGCATAGCGTCGGGCGTTATCATTATAGAATCAAACGCGGGCACGCACGTGTAATGCGAACAAAATTACTGCGCAGCACGAGGCGAACGGCGTGAAAAACGCCTATCAAATTGAGTTAGGCTAAGCTAAATTATAAATTAAGACCCCAAGTGAAAAACAAAGCTTTTTTTTATGTGAATAAGAAGGCAAACGAGCAAGTGGGTCACCTGATGGTAAGCGATCACCACTGCCCATAGACACACGCAACCCCGGAGGGATTGCAGATGCGTTGCCAACCTAGAGGACTTAGATGAAATGCCTCTTGTGCCCGTAACTTCCCCGGCTGTCTTACTCTCCACACCGGACACAGCAGTGCAAGCACTGCTGCTTAGCGGCAGGATTAGCGAGTAAGATGGTGGTAGCGATCCGGGCGGACCTTGCACAAGGCCCTACCACCCGCAGCCGTGTTTATTTTAGTATGTTTTAATTTTATTGTTCCTGTTGATTCTAATATCAACCAAAAAATGTGGTCTATCACCCTAAGGTTACATAAGTTTTTGTTTAAAAATCCATTTTAAATACTCTCTGCTTTTTTTAAAGTGTCCTACATCTGTAGGTTTTTCAAGTCATTCCGACCAATCGTTGAAGAGTTCCCTCCTGTGCAGACGCCCCTGGACGAGCCATCAGAATTCTACGAGAGAATATTATGGAATCTACTTTTGCTGAATAATACCCGTGTTTGTACTTCCCGTCGTCGCCTGGCGCGTTGCAATGAGTTTTACCTAGATTATAAGTACTTATCTACGAGTAGGTATAATAATTATACTATCGTAAAATATCAGTGCATTCTACATTATTAAAATCACAACCAGCGGAATATTCAACGATCATACTTGATGTCTCACAATACATTTTATAACAACTATACTATTATTATTTTAAAATTTTATATGAGCTTGTTAGTTTAAAAGAGCGTTAAAATGGATGGAGCGAAGTTTCAATCGTTCTTAAAAAAAACTGACGTCATAAAACTCGAAACCAAAGAATTTAGGACGTTGAAAGAGCCCGTCGTATGTATGTAAAGCGTTGTTCTCGTCCAACGCTGTCTAGACAATACTTTCCCGGCCTAGAACACGCATCTGCAGCGGCACTCATTTGTTTTATTGATCCGGCCAAAATCGCCTCCGCATTGTACGGCTCGGAACAAAACTTGAGACTGAATACTTTATGCCCTTTAGACGAAGCTTTACAGTCTTTAATTTGACGTAAGTGTGCGTTAAGTGTGACTAAGAATGTAGGTTATCGACGATATTGTAGACTACACTCTCATTTTATATTGTTTTATTACATAATTATGTGAGCTGAGATTACCAACGAGGTTGTAAAGAGAAATCCACGCCTAAAATTAGGTACAAAATTGTGTCATAAACGAACATTTGGGGTTATCTAGTCAATAGGACAAAAAAAAAAAACAACAAACAAATTGACAAATTGACAAATTGTGTGTATGCTCTTATATTTGTGTGTCTTGCAAAATGAATAAATGTCTTCTTTCTTTCTTTCTTTCTTTCTTTTATAGGACAATAATCAGACTTATTCCTTTTTTATCGAAGCCGACGGTGTATAAGAATAAACAGTAGATACTTTGTTACTGTATTTAAACTAGCAGAATTTAATTGTTATTCAAATAATAACTTCCATCTTAATCACGGTTTCACTGATTGCTAAGATTTTGCATTAAAATATACATAACTACAAATCTGTATAACTAATACCACGAAGTAGCAATTTAAAAACATACAAAAATTTGTCGTACCATAATTTCACCTTGGTCATCCTTCCAATATCTCTAAACAAAACAGTTTTTGTATATTATTCTTGTATGTAAACAGAAACTTTTTGTTGCCCAAAAAGTAATATGAATCTATAATGCTTTATTCTTCTCCCCAACTTCCCCGACGATCTAATCTATGTCTGTTCTCCCCGCCCTCCCGTCGGAATAAATTTACCTTCTATCTGTCATCCCGGAATAGAACTTTTGAGTTAATGTAAAAGAAGAACCTACGAAAAGAAACGCAATTATTTTTTTAAAACTTTATTGTTTCTTTATAATATTTATTACACATGTAATTTATATTTTAACGGCGTGCCAAACCGTCCGGTATCATTATACAATACATACAACAAGTTTTTTTAATTCTATTATTTACCTGTATACAATAATAAACTTTTGACATAATAATAACTGGTTATATTATTCGAGATCTGTAATTTTAATAGCCTAATTCAAGAAAAATCACCTTAATAAATGGGTCTATAGTCGCGTAACTATTTCTGATGACAACAGCTGAATTAGTTGCACTTGTTGGACAAATTGAATCTGGAGTTACCTATTTACAATTTGGGTTCACTAAAACTTTATGAAACACGATCTGATTGTTTAAAGACAGCTTCTGTCTAAATAGAAAGCACTTGAATGTTTACAATCCGACATATACATAAAATATTTATTAAATGACAGCTCGTTTTTTAACGAGATACTTTTGGGGACGGGTGCGGGTACACAATATCAAAGGTTCCTGTTCTATTACGACACTATGTTCTCGTACCGAAAAGAACGCACTTTAGGAAAGTTGACACCGAGTCGAAATAAGAATTAATTTCTAACTAACCTGTTTATGCAAAATTTATATTTTTGTGTCTAATTTTATACTTATGCTATTATTCTTCAGTACCTATATTAACTGAGTCAGTTAACCACGAGGTCCTACTCGTATGCCACAGGCCCACAGGTCTTGTTATGTTACTCCAATTCAAATTAATAGTTTCTTTCACCTGTGTTAAGTTTTCTTATCATCTATACAATATTATGTACAACATCATTTGAATCAGCAAATTATTCGCTAAAACTTAAAATACAAATTTACACCCCTTACTATACAGACATAGTAAAGCTAGATAGAATGATTCGTATATTTTTACTTGTTATAATATTTACAGTTCATCTAAACATTTTGTGTTTTTAAATAGTATTGTCAGCTGTTTTTACATTCCTGTCATCTTTATTTCTCTCAATGGATAAACTTTTTTTTAATCTTTTAAACACGATCAATTTCTGCTCAATTCAGTTTTAGTGTTTTTTTTTTAGAAATTCAAAAAATTTGTCTGCAACGGATTTTTAACGTTTATTATCAATGAACGTTCTGAAGAAATTATAAAACGAAGTCCGCAGATGACTTATGTTACATTATTTACAGGTCTTTACTAAACAAGCGCTTAGCTACTTGCTTAGGGATTTAATTTTATATTTTACATAACACAACCCACACTATAAAATAGAAAATAGTTGCTTGAGCTTCTTTCATTGACATTTTGATTATAAGTTTAAAAAAATTCCACCATTTTTTCACTTTAGGTACCTGTCTAAAAGGGGTAAGGTCTTTTGAACATAATGTTAAATTTTTCTGCTTTTTAGTGATTTTTAAAAAATCTACTAGCCATTTTTGACATTTACTAGTGCCGCTGTTTTACTGGGTTATCAAGAAAGGGAAATTCGTTACGATAAAGAGTCTCAACCATGTCAAATGCTTCTAACACCTTTTTCAAAATGTCAATGTAACAAACTAGCCAATCGTAAAACTGTATTTACATGTACAAGTTGGTTGGTATGTGTCAGGACAGCGCTATGAAGAGGCAGGCTGCCAGCACAAGGCAGTGCGTGGGTGAGGTTGGCGCGAAGGCTTGTCCGCCCCGCTGCATAGCCGCGGGATACTCACCTGATAAAGGAAAAATCGAATTTGCTTCTTTGGCAAAAATTAAAACTGCTCTGGGAAACACCATCACAATTTTTACACAAAATAGGGAATTTGGAGTTCATGATTGAAGTCAAAATAATCATAGAAGGCGATTAAATGAATGAAGCTAATAAGCCCGAGGTGGCAAACAGAAAGATGCAAATAACAAACGTTGCTTAAAGTAAATAAAATGGGAATCGTTTGTGTGTATGTGATTTTTAAAAACGAATATACAACAATACTGATTGAGACCAATATGAAAATATGTTACAATGGCTTTGACATGACAAAGTAAAGAACATTTTAAAGCAGCCCACAAAACTGGTCTATATACGTAGTCTCCATAAACTGGGATGAAAAATAGCGTCCGAGGAAAATACGTATATGGCTTTCGTCAAGCATTTTTAATACACCGCGCCGTGAATTTTTCCTGCACAAGGCCTTTATAAATTTTTCAACATTGCCCTCTTTGACCTAGATAAAATTGTCAGCGTGAATTTTTGGGAGCCTGATTGATACTATTACAGTTGCTTTTTATATTAAAACAAAAACTTTTTATAGTAGAACAATAAAATAACGAAGTTAATGTCTGATTACATTTAAACTGTAGACAAGATTATTTTTTAAAATTAATGAGTAAAAAATAACACACGTATTTTATCATTCGAAACTAAAAGTATCCCGTATTATGGATCATTAGGAACATAAAGTTATTGTGTAACTCAAATGCGTTTTGAGAACTTCTTTTGATGCAAGAAATCTTGAAATCTTGAACATAACACAAACATTAGCGCACCCATCTAAAAGACACGTTTCATACTTTTGATTTATTGCCATCGTTGTTTTAATGATAATGGCCTTTATTCGGGATTTTTACTCTTCCCTGGGATTTTTAAAAATGTATTTCCTTTCTGCTATCTTACGGTCGTTTATCAACTAGATTGGGATGTCTTTGCGAATAAGGCCGTCTTGAGTTGCGGAGATTGTATTTTTTATATCTTTTTCTTTAAAAGATTACTTCAAATCAAAGGTAGAGAGGTTTATTCGTGTCACAAAATCTCTGTCGGTCTCGTGAAAAGACAAAAGTTTAAGAGAAAAGCAATGATGTGGAGGAAGATAAACAAATAAAAAAGAATATCCTGACAATGATACAGAAATAGATGGAGAATAGCAGCTTTACTTATAGAAGAAGGAATTGGAATGGTTAAATAGACAAAGATTTATAGTAGTATTGTGAAAATAGCATGACCTGAAAGTTTAATGCTACTTAACTATACTATTTGAATAGCTTGCGTTTGTTTGAAAGGTACATTGACTATGCCATAATATTTAAATACTTAGACTCTACTATAAGAAAAAAAAAAAAAGAATCTGCGATACTAAAGTAACGTGTGAGATAAAATCGAGTCATGTTGTGCTTTTCTTGTATGAAAAAAGAATGAATTCGAACTATGGAAGGACCAACTGAATGATTATTTTTGAACAGAGGTAGGGAATTGTATGAAAGGAATTATTTATTTCGATTTACAAATTGATCGCAAGTAACTCACCATTAAGCACATGCACAACGATACTTTTGGATTGTGCATTGCTCGGGTTGCACTGATAGGTCCCGGAGTCTGACGGCCTGGCCTGCTGTATGAGCAGGAAAGAAGTAGTGGTTTCCCCTTTCTCTGTCACCACCGACACCCCGCCTCGGGGAGAATCGTAGCTTATGATCTGTTGTAAATAAACAGGAATTATAATATTTTTGAAAACGGGAATTATTAAGTAGTTTAACTAATACTAATATTAATAAAAAACTAAATGAAATAAATGATTTTTTCTTCGATCTACAAGGCTGATTTTTATGAAACTTCCTTTCAATACACGTTCTACAGCGCGCCAGCAAAGTTTCATATCACAAAATCACGAATGTATAAATACAACTTTCAACTTTCTACGTTGGCATTCCGTTCCCCAGGCATAACATCTGCCTTGAGAGAGATCTCTTTACTGTGGCCTTTCCCCACGTGTATAATTATAGCAGCATTTATAAAAGTAGATAAGTAGATACTTAACAAAACAAAATATTACTTAAACATTCTTTACAATAAACAAGTAGAAACATAAACTCAGCCAAACTTTGGATAAAAGAAAGAAAGAAGGCATTTATTCCTTTGTGCAAGACACAAATATAAGAGCATACACACAATTTTATAGAAAAGAAACAAAAGCACATTAATACCATTACCATTTTAGTTTAGATTCCTATTCAATGTCAAGCACCGCACCGCCTCATTAAGATATAACCGTTTGACATTTGTTTGACTGCTATTTAATTTGATATCTCTTGTACCTACACACTTAAAAGTTATCGAAAACCAGTTGAACAGAACATCATCTACGTAGATTGCAAAAGTTCTAAAGAAACCATAATTCTTTTCAGCCCTCTAAATTCTTAAGCCAAACGAAATCCTTTTGATTACGCAGACGATTTCAATAAGTCGATTTTGAATCGTTAGCTGAAACTTGATCAAACAGGTCTGGATTTGTCAAGATTTATTTTGAAATGCGAAAAAAAACGAATAACCTCTTGTTTTGCCTGAGTAACACGTAAAATTAAATGATAATAATCGAAATAAAAATATTTATTAAAACCAACTACCTAAGTAATCTTAAATTAACATCGAAGCCAAAAATTATCCTGAACTTAATGTATATAAATTATTTTATATTTAAAATTAATCGAAATAAGTTGTTACTTTTACAGGAATCTGATTTTTTTAATGTGCTGCATAAATTTAAATTGTACCATGAAGATAAAAAAACATACAGTATAAAATGTTTATATCCATAAGACATTCTCCTTTTCAGTAAAATCACCGAAAAACTCTGCTCACGGGTTTCAGGCATAGCTGTTAAGCTTTTTTCTTACTTCATTGAAAATGTACCGTTGATTTCAAAACTTTATCTTAGTGGTTATGATGTCATCTATGTAAAGGATCTCCAGGTCAAGCTAGACTGACTTTAATTTTCCAACCTCTGATGGCAAGGATAAACGCAACCACATGCTTGTAAAATTCAATTAGAAGATAAAATCATTTTGTTCGAATTAAAAATTAGCCGGGATCCCAAGAAGGTGACATCAGTTTAAAGAATAATTATGATTCGTCATTGCTTACCGCATCATTGTGATTCCAGAATATATACGCAGGTGGTTCAGGCGAGTACAATACCACGCAGGTCAGGTTTATTGTACTACCTCGGTCGATGTACAGGTCAGGCCCGCCAATTATTTCCGTGGTGGGCTCTGTTGATAAAAAACAATAGAAATTTGAACACATCCAATACTCGTACTTAATTATTTAGGTCATGTGTTTCACCACGGTAATGCCACTTGCTGCGTACCATTACGATGGTGAAAATATACAAGGAAAAAGGAAGTAAAATAATTTTTACTTTTTGTTGTAGCTAGTTTCAGGTTAATTTTTAAGATTTGACTGGTTTTTTTATATAATGATGTTATGGACGTCATTAGAACTATCTCAGAACTTTCTCTCGGGTCACATTTATTTTCATATCCGGCTATTTTCAAAAACTTTTGCACATAAAGCGTATTTTATCATATTTATCGTACCGACAGGTAAAAAATAAATGTGGAATTCAATTGCTGATAATGTCCAAGGTCCGAGTCGTTAAAGCGGCCGTTAACCTTCAATATTACGACGTTGTATTTCTGCTTTATCTAAATTCTGATACGGCATGAAATCAAATATTTTAACTGCAAATAGGTTTGGGATAGCTTTTTTAATTGACAGCATTTTTACTACTCTTTCCCGGCTATGAAAAAAACAGGGGTGGATGAATATTTTGAATACGCAGTGTATGACTGCATAATACGCTACTATTACACAATGTTACTAAGGGATAAAATGCAGCATTCTAATGGTGTATTTTTGAAATCGAGCCAGTAATTTTCGAGTCTATTCCTTATAAACATATAAAAGTATATAAAAAAAATTAGTGTGTGTGTGTCAAGTATTTTCAATTTTGCATTGAACTGTTATTTAGGAAAGGTTTTAATTTATTTAATTGGGACCATTTTAATGCCTCTTTGACTATGACTACTGTGAATGACATTTTAAAAGCATAGTAGTTATTTGTAGTTTGCTATGTTTATTAGACAGTGAGAGTTGAAGTTAATATTACATTTGAATTAGTGTATAAGAAAGGAGTATTTTTACATAAAGTTTTTAACCATAAGCAGGTTATCGACTAAGTAATAATATACGATAAGAAACAAACGTCATGTTAAGCCAGACCATACATTATTAGATAATAATCTCAACGAGTGCATTGATCTTTCAGATCGAAATGTCTGATCCGAAAGCTCTGAACTTTGAACACTAAAATATTAAGTGGATATTATTTAATATCCACCGAGCAATTTTGAAATATAGAGGTAACCTACGTTAGCTTAAAAAATGGTGAATGATTTGGATACGATTGATTATCATCGATACCAGAGATCTTATTTGGTGTTTCTTATAAACATTTATTGTAATTTGTCTAAATAAATTCTAAAGCATTTTGAAATAGCAAAATTTAATTTTGTTTTAGTTAAAATTGAATTTGACAAACAAAGGAAAGCTTAATTTAAACAATCAAATTATGAGCTAAAATTAAACATCTTATTTCAATTTCTTTAGATCTTTCTGTGACCTAAAAATAGCCTCGGGTAATAAAACAAAAATTGCCACCCACTCTTCCCGCAATAAAAGAAATTAATACAACGCGGGCTGGCGCGGACATTTTTTATATTACCCTCAAGTTATCATCTGGACGGACTTTTATTAGGTAATAATAAACGTCTTGTGATAAACATCGGCGCGTTAATTTGCGAAAAAATACTGAACCTATACTATTTTCATTCTTACCTGTCCTATTTGGTTAACAAAATTCTAACCTCAATATGCAATTTTTTGTAAAGAATAAGGTGTATTATGTTATCAAATAAACCTGAGGCAATATTTTGTACATAATGTTGCTGATATTTTATCTCCAGTTCCTTTATTTACGATGAAATAGTTAAAAAATAACAAAAATGAGACGTTTTGAGGTTAGAATTTTGTTTACCAAATAGGACAGGTAACAATGAAAACACCTTAGTACACACTAGTCAACAATAATTATGCACCTGGTACAAGACTAATATTATCTGACACTTGTTGGTACCTACGGTAGTAGTTTGTCTTATTGCCTCTCAAGCATTATTTATTCTGTGCTCAAGCTTAGGTTCGTTGGTTGAAACGGGCTCGTACTTCTGAGTTCTTCGGAATGTATGTTCTATGCATGGAAATGTGAAATAAGAATGTACTTAAATAGGATTTCTGTGATGATTACTCTTTAGTTTTACTTAAAAATAGGGTTGCATTTCAATTATGTCGTATTGTTAATTATAATTTGTCGATAGACCCTGTAAATAAACTATTGAAGCTTATTGTGGCTTTAGGTGTATTTTATAATACTCCGTATATTTATTCACTTGTTATGTTCCTGCTTGTTTGTCATTCCTATGAAAAAAATATTAGCTCCATAATAACGGAGAAAACTCAAATACACAACCCCATGATATGTTAAAAGTTTTGTTTTTCTTTCGGACTTTAAACTTACGTGCGTGCGTTTAATACTCCGTCTGTACTTTAGACTTAACAAATATTGTAAAGTAAACATTTAGTACTGTGTGAACGAACTTTTGAAACGCAAACGTATACGTCTAAGTTAGTTTAACATTACGTTAACTTTGAAGTTAATGTGAGTAAGTAATTGCCTATTTATATATGAAGGTGGGTCGACATTTAGGTCTGTATTATTTGTATGCAGTAATACTTTTAATATGCGTAGTTAAATTCAATAAGGATCTCATATTTTGTACGGGCGGTTAGCCAATTTCACTTCACAAATATTTATCTTTTCCTTTTGCATTTGTTAAGCTGAAACGTACCGAATTCCGAAACTTTGTTATAAATTGGAGCGTGTGGTCAGATTTCCCTGAAATATTTCACCTGAACTTTCAACTAACACACGTGATATCGGTGAAATGTAAAATTTGATACCAAATGAACTTCTACATGTACCTATACATACTTCCACCCGCGAAATTTTCAAAACTTAACTTTAGTACCAAGCTACTTTTATTCGTCTCTGCGTCTTCTGCCTTTCCTACCCATTTTCATTAAAAAATAAAAGTTTACCTTCTAATTCATTCACAACATAGAGCTATATGCAAATTGCTTATCAAGTTAAACATTGGTCGTTAACATGTCAGCCAGTAACTAACAACACATAATTTAATGCTGCAGACTAAATTTTAAAGAGCGGGCATTTGTCAGTCTAGCTTTCGCCAAGTGAAAATACTGAGACCACAGCTACGACTTACTGAGCGATTGCTACAAGACAGAGCTTGTCCTATGGTTACTAGGCAACGGATAAACATACTTTTATGGATAAATACGTAAATAGAAATTAAATTAATTAAATTAAAAGCCGTGGTAACTTTTGTATGTCAGTAAATATTTACTGTGCAAAAAAATCATAAAACAAATACAATTGGTAAACACTGAGACACATGCACAAAGGCGGACTCATCCCTTTAAGGGATCTCTTCCAGTCAACCTTTGAGTGGACGAGAGGATTATATTAGAGACGGACGAGTGAGTTGCGCGGTAACTTCACGGCACGCAATGTTTTGGAAAATTGCTTCCAGCTCGTACATAGTCTTAGCCTCAAGCCCTTTGTATTCATGAACCTGGCTAGACAACTAGTAAATAGCACGGATCAACGAGATTACTATCTCAAGTTAACAAGTTCAGTCACCGTCGAGACGAAGTGTGTTTATTTTAGACAAATGCTTATATCCCAGGGAAACGAGTGTTACTGGTGGAGTTAGACTTCAGATAATGTCAGTTGTGATAGCATCTTTGAACTTTGCGGCCGATTTATTTTATCGCCGATGTGATTTTCGTGCTGAATTTTACGCATTGCACAGCTGTTGGGCGATAGATAAAAAAAACAGTACCAAGCAAAAACCTCGTTATTCATAAACGCTCTATACGCTTCTGCTAACTTAGCAATCTTTTGGCCTTATCTGTCACTTTGACATTTACTTACCTTTAACAGATAAGGACAAACGATTGTTAAGTTAGCAGTAGCCTATAGAGAGTTTATGAATAAGAGGTAAGAGAAGAGGCAACGCTTTACAGTTTATAAGGCTAGGCACAGACGTAACCATCAATTTATAGACGTCGTGTTTTTTTTGTTAGCATGCTAGACTATAGCTATGGGTGCCTCTCCAACTAGTGAAGGTTGTCAGTTTAATTTGTATCGTGTTCAGAACTACTAAAGTCGTCGCAATTTAAAAGGCCCGTTTTGACAGTTCACGCCCATGAAGTTAAAAATTTTTACCGATCGAAATGTTCTGAAGGTAATTGCATTTTTCATTGATGGGTATCGCTCACTCAGCGAAGTGCTGTGCATAACGATTTTTTCATATTGTCCACAGACTATTAATAATCGGTTAAGGAAAAAATAAATCGATCAAGATCATTTTTTTTAAGGCCGACTCGCACTTGGCTCGTTTTATTTATTTTATTTAGACCAATTAATTACTGAATTTCACCAGCTGTGTAGTGATATTTACTTAAAATTATGACCTTGGAGCTCAAAGCCGTAAACAATGGTAGCACTGATTTCTATAGAATGGCTCGTCTTCATCATCTGAAGAAAATGATTGACTGATGATTCACTTTTTCTCGTTTTTTTTTTTATGATTGAGTGATCAAAATATTAAATGAAAGGAAATTGACTTTTCGTAACATTGTATCATTTCAAAATACCTATAATATCAATTTAAGTTAAATTTTCTAATCAGAACTTTAATCCAATGCACTTTACAATACATATTCAAATCGATCAAATACTCATGCAAACTTGAATCGATTTATCGTGAGTATCGAGTACCGAGTCATATGGTTACATCACTTGTTACGTCGGGAAGACAAATGTCAAAACGGGCCTTTTATTTTGCGACGACTTTAATTAAATACTAATTCCGAGGGTGGTGAAATAAAGAATGTCTCAGATTGCAGGAAAGGGCAACGAAAAAAAAAAAAAAACCTATTTGGTACCGCGTTTTCTGCTGCCATACGTCAGTATGAAACGCTGGGAGAAAAAAAAACGTTGCTACCTTTGCTGACTGTAATGTCTCTAATTATGTAAGTGGATACCTACTGGGCACGGTATTGGTACAAACCGCGATCAACATAAGCTAACCAAGCTGTATTACGTAGTATGTCAGGAAAATGAATAATATATTGCAATATGAGACCGTAAAAGGCTACTTTGAAACAAAAAATCCTATGCTAATGCCACAAGGCAAACGCCACCAATTGCTACCCGGCTCATATTTTCATACTTTGTCGTATTGTCGAACTGGTTTCGTGAGGTAAATTCAACTTTATTAGTAGGTACGTAATTGCCCACAGTACCGACAATTTGGTATTTGTTTTGTAGGGAGCAATGAACTTTGTAGCATAAAATTACGAGTATAAAATTTTGAATTACGATTCAAATAGGCGGAAGCAAAGTTTTGTTTTGCATATTGGCATGCAATGGCTTATATAATTCGGTGTAAGAAAAGCTGATATATTTTTTATACTGTTCGTTACTTTGACATGGTAGTAGTCGATTTTTAAATAGAAATATATACGATTTAGAACCGTAATCATTATATCAGCAAGTCGAAAATACATTCAAGCGCTAGTTTAGCGCAATGCACAGATTCTCATCTCTTTCAAAGTGTTATTTTCATTGATGTCATTTTGCAAATCTACTCCCCTGCTGAGATGAACCAACGGCCTTCTCCAACGTTCGATTCGAGAGAGACGGTATGATATAAAGTTCGAATTATGAATTTTGGAGTAGCCTCCTGGCCCCTATTTCAAAAATGTGACAATTGTCGGTGATAAGTGACAATTCTGTTTATATTAAAAACTCTAGGAGAATCTACGCTGCTTGGCTTCATATTGAATGGTCAATGGTCACCGGCATTAAATCGTATATTATATCGTACGTAATCGTATAATATACGATTAGTAAGAAATGAATAAAACAACTATTCGTGTTTGATTACTCGTTACATTTTGTTTCTATTCGCCATTAAGTAGACCATGTCCAGGTTGTAAGACCTTTTCTTGCGATTTCCCAAAAATCTACTATTTTGAGTTTAGTCAGTATTCCACTAAGCGTGCGATTTGTCGAGTTGATGAAAAAGGAGCCTGATGACTAAAAATGTGTAATAACTTTTCAAATCGCCCCCAGTTCCGATTACACAAAAAAAAACGCAACATTTGCACAAAGAGTTTAAACAAGGCTTATTAGTTTAAAAACCATATTTTGACTTATACCAATGTGTTTAAAACTCACCCACGACATTTAAATGTATAAAATGGCTCATATGAGGTGTCGTTGATATTTGACACTCGTAGATACCAGAGTCTCTGTGCTGCGGGTATTTGATCTGTAACAAAAAGTGTGTTTAATTTACACTACATACACGTAATTAGATCCGAAGCAGAGGCACAGCAACCGAAAAAAAAGTAAATATTTCTGTAAGTTCCGAAGAAGGTTGAATTATAAAGAGAGCTCGGTATATATTTAGTCAATACTCAATTTCAATGAGATAAAATATACTTAAATACAAAGCATAAAATAAATTGCGAAACCTAATTTAATTCTGAAACTATCGAAAAGCGTAATTGCGAAAACCTTTTCGGCTTTCTTTGGAAGATATAAATTAGCTGAAATTATTCACCAACGGGCCAGTTTCCAAATTAAAACGAAATTGAACTAAGTCGCAATACTTCTAAAAAGCCCTAAAATGTATAGGTATGAAATTAAAATAAAACAATTCCAGAAGGCTTTTCATAAGATTCCAGCCTGTCGTTTTAAAAAAAAATAGTTTTCCTTCATTTTAACTTTTGTTTATTGTAAATTATTTAATTTAGGTATACATTTATTTTTTAGTTACACATAGGCAGATAGATTAGGTAAGTCCACTTCTGCCACGCATGCCACACATAAACATAACGATGTTATGATGGGAGCGTGGGTGCTGGCTGAGGCACACCGGCTTCAAAGATATTTATCTTTGAAGTATATTGATGAAATAATAATATATATTATAAGTAAATGGGTAGCACTCACTAAAAAATAATTTAATTTGACATTTCTAAAGAAGCGTAATGAATACAACTTATTTATCTGTCTTAATGGTTGTCTGGTAGAGATCGCTATTAAGCGATAAGACCGCCTATTGTATACTTTGTTCTTTGTTTCTGTATTGTTTTGTACTGATTTGTGGTGTTCAATAAAGAGTATTTTGTATTGTTGTATTGTAATACAATTTATTAAGGAGACATACTTTAATTTTAATTACATGTATGTATTTAATTTGTACGGTCAAAGTTTTGAATTTCCAATGTATATTTATATTGTAAAGTTTATGTTTGTTCTGTTAACGTAAGTGTATTAAGTTATTCCAACAGGTAATTAATTTTGCGATACATGAAAGTTCAGTTACTGGCTTTGAAATCTGTTGCTTAGTTATTGTTGAGTAGGTACTTGAAACTTCAAACAATTGTTGTTATACCTACCTAGGTACCTACTGTTGGAACCTCCACAATAATACGACACTGCAATAATTAAAAATTAAGAGGACTCTCGCGTTTTTCAATGAAGTACGCCCGATTTATTCCATCATAATCATCATCATTCTGTGTCACTCTACTGCCTGGACATTATGTATAATTTAAGCGTGGTAAGAGTCTCGCGAGTGGTAGTTATAATGTAATTATAAGTTGCACCAAATCAACAATAAGATTAACCATAACCGACAAACGTCAAAATCGTAGTTTATATTAATGTTATTGTTAGAGTCACTGTCATCACACACACAAAATGAATGAAGGTGATACGGAATCCAATGTACAAGCCCGACTTGTACTTGGCAGGCTTTTACTTATACATTGTTTTCATACCTGTAAAGTCCAATCCTCGGAATGTGGTAAATGTATGGCTCTGAAGCGCTGGTCACTCGTATACGTATAGCGGCCCACAGTGAGCAAATGTATGTCTCTGTGTCTCACCCACGAGACTTGCATGTTTAGCTGAAACAAGAAAAATAAGAAGATCAAATAAATGGTCAATAATGCAGCGACAGTGACGCGACGGCAGTGACGCAGCGTCAGTGACGCAGCGTCAGTGACGCAGCGTCAGTGACGCAGCGGCAGCGAAGCCGCGTCAGTAATGATCTGAGGACTATATTGGTCAATTCACTCAAAAACCCAAAATATTAAAATTGCTACATCTATTGCAACTTAAATTAAGTTTTCAACTAGTTCAGATTTAATTAATTAGAGCTGTAAAGTGGTACTATCAAATTATCAATTTGATAAAATATTATGTGCTTATGAAACGCTATCGTCAAGCAGCGTTACTTTGTTTGTTAATGGTAAGTACTTAGTCAACCTAATAAATCAAACAAAATTTCAATTACTAATTTTACTGGAACACCCACTTTACTTTCAGCGATTGACATTTCAAATACCGTACCTATTAAAATTTTTCAGGCACCTAAATTAATAGTCGGCCATAACTTAAAAGGCAATCAAATCTTTGTCGCTAGCCTAAGTTCGTCTTCAAGGTAAAGAAAAGTCGATACGCCACAAAAAGCAAAACCACAAGAGCCAACTGAAACAGAAAGTTTCGTTGTCAGCCTGTCGTCGCATGAAATATGACGAAACACCATAATCTATTACTTTTGTTCTCATACAACAAACAACATTAATTTCACCTAACAAATTGGCCCCAACTCATTTCAAATTCAGGTATTGTCAATCAAAAGTAATTTGATAAGAGAATGTCGTTGCCACTTCTTAATTACTTTTAGAGATAAATGAATTTAATTATCAAAACAAACATTAAGGGCATAAATTGATTCCCAATTTATTGCTTTATTTCGCCTTATTTCAATCAAAACTTCGCCAGATTGTACTTTGGAGGCACTGATTCTTAACTTCGCACTTTAACTTGAAAAGCGTCGGGAAATTTGGTATAATTTTGTGATAGTATTTAATTTATATCGTAAAATTTAATTAAATTGTTCGCTTTCATATAAACCGCTTAGTTTGTTGAAATTATTAATTTTGAGACGTCTTAGTGGTATTAGGGCGATTGTTCTTTATACTTTACAAGAGACCGGGAAAGACGGAGTTGATTGACGGCCTTCAAAGTACGTTTTGAAACATCACGATTGTTAAACCGTGTCTGCAAGATTTCAGTACAAACGACAAAGTCACAAACAGACATCCACGTCAAGCGGTGAACACATAAAACAAAAAATGGATCAGGATCAATGAATAGGATTCAAAGGCCAGTATTTTTTTCTTTTTTTATGCACAAACAATTTGATTCTTGGGGCACCATTAGTCATCATCTATACTCATAAATATAATTTACTAGCTTCTGCCCGCGACTTCGTCCGCGTAGAATTAGACTTAAGAACGTTGATAGTATATTCTGTAATAATTATTTTCGTTGCGACTCTGGGCAGCTACCCGCTATAGCTACCCCGCGGGAAATATGTAATTTTCCGGGATAAAAAGTAGCCTATGTTTTAATCTAGGGTACCAGCTATCTATGTTCCAAATTTTATCCACATCCGTCCAGTCGTTTTAGCGTGAAGAAGGAACAAATTATACACACTCGCTCACATCGTCACATCGTCACAAACTTTCGCATTTATAATATTAGTGGGATTAGTTAGGATAAAGAAGAACTATTTTGTATTTTTGTTGGTAACAAAATAAAGCCCAAAATTAAACGGATTTAAAAAATTCTTTCTCCACCACACCACTAGTAGCATGCTCGTTATCCCTGAAAAACATGGGCTTTAATTGAATTCTGTGCGGATTAAGCACATAATTTTATTTGTCTACGACAATGCTTAAATGACATTAATGTTTTGATCCTCCTGATTAAGCTTTCGGTCAAACTACTAGGCTACAATGGTTTTCTTTTATGATTCAACCGCCAAGAATGGTTCCCCATTTATAACAATGAATTGTAAAAGTACTAGTGTAACAGTCAGTAACACAAAACTCCTCGGGGAACGACTCCGTTTAGCAATTGTCGTCTTCTATACTTCATTTAATTTAGGATGAGAAACCTCAAAAACATTATATTGCGGCTCGTGAACTGTAATCTCTTTACGATTTGTACTCGAGTAACAATTGACGCCACGCAAATGAAGTGGCATTAAAACAATTTTATTTTGCGGCTGCCAAACTATTGCACTGTACTGTTTGCTAGGTAAGAAATAGTTGACCAGCCGCAATATAATGTTATTGTGGTTTCTCATTCTAAATTAAATGAAGTATAGCGGAGTATAATAACGATATTAGACGATGATGATTTTATCAATCTTTTTCCGTTTATTAAGTTTCTTCAACTTACTTAGCTTCCACGTAAGACCCACTTATTAAGGTAGTGTCGTGTATCGTAAAAAGTTTTCGCGTAAAAATAACAACGTTAGCTTTTTCAGCGCGAACAAAGAGGTAAGGTCTTGTTAGCAAGCTCTATTCAACTAGGGTTGTGATAAAATATAAGAATGGTAGAATTCTATGAAGAACTAAGTATAGGCAAGGTTGGCATGGTTACTCTATACAAACTTACTTCGTTTATGTGTAGTTAGTTGAACTACGCAAGTATTATTAAATTTGATGACAGTTAGTCCATAATTTAAGTGAGTAACTGTAAAGACAATTACCTGGTTTTTTTTTCTGTACGTAATACAGTTATTTGAAGAAAGTTATCAGATGGGGTTGAAAAATAGGGAATATTTGAAGTGGGCAGTTTACATGACACGAACAGTGCAAGGTAAAAGCTTGTAAAAAATTCTGACTGACTCATCAAGGCCCAATAGTACCTTAAAAAATCGACACTAAACTTACTCAGGTACTCCTCAAAAAGGCAACTCTTTTCAGTACCTATTGCCATATAAGGGTGCGACCAAACCGCCGCGTATACGCAGTGACGTGTCGTATCCGTCACGTTTTCTCACCGTTTCTTCATACATTTTGTTGCGATTCCGTAACGTCACCATTTTTTAAGCGGCGGTGTGGCCGCACCCTAATACAACCCGAACTTTCGTAAAACTGACTTTATACAAAGTTCTTGAGTCTTTTTGAGGTTAATAAAAAAACCTCGTCCTTTCTAAGCATACTAGCAATAAATACCTAGTATTTTCCAAGTACTAGTGAAATACTCAAATACTCGTTAGGTACGTGTTAGGAACCGTTCCTATGCGAAAGGAAATGGTACCTCTAATGGCGTAGCTGTGTTCGCTTCAGACTCCCACTTAGATATTACAATACCTACTTCCAGGGCTGGGTATATTTATTTACCGATGTAATAATCATTTAGTTTCACACCGGGAGCAAAGTTTATGTTGTCTTTATTGGACTATTTGCATAATGAAATGATTGCGGTGTATTATGGCTTAATTTTATACTCGTTGGAAGGGTAAGTACTTTGTTGGAAGTATTTTTGTGTTGGTACTTTACTTTTAGGATAAGACCATAAGTGGAGTTAGTGTTAGTACCTATATTTTTTTAGTCTGCATCTCTTTGAACTATAACTTACATTATTACTCTGTTCAGTCTACTTGTTTACATTATCCAAGTTAATAGGTACATGTATGGAAGCTGCTAGAGGGTAAATTGGTAAGAATTTTTAGGCTCACTAGCTGATGAGCGCGACTTCGTCTGCTAAGAATAAATTGATTTAAGTATCGCTATTCCGCAGGAACTATGCAATTTTCCGAAGAAAAACTATCTGTTAATCCAAGTACCAAATTTTACCCAAATCCTTCTAAATATTTTAGCGTGATCGAGTAAAGTAAAAGTATTTGTAGGTACGAATAGGCTTTTTTTAATCACTGAAAATAATATTAAGTGTTTGAGATATTTATTAGATTTTATAGTTTAATAGGAGAGTCCAAACGAGGTGGACGGATGACCAGTATGCTTATTGTCTAATTCGCTCGCAATCGCCATCGTGTTCATTTTGACAGTTATTTGTATGAATGTGACAGCTAGCTGATTCCGATGCAAATTGTCAGCCCATACATGAACAGTCAAAATGAACGCCATGGCGATTGCGAGCGAATTACAGCCTTATTCATAAAAAAATCCTTAATTGAGGTTTGATCAGTTCATTAGTTAACAGACTGATTAAGCTTATTTGACAGTTGTTAAAAAGTATGATTCATAAACGCTTGCTAGCAGTCTGTTAACTAATGAGCTGTTGATGAATGGATTAGACGCGTTATGTTGTCACCTTGACAAATCATAGACCATAAATGGCTTTTTAGTGAATTTAAAAAAAAATGACAGCAGTGGCAGCGAATTAGCGGGAAACCAGCGAATTAACACGACAGACGAGGCAGTGTGGATCTAGTTTCCTTTACCTTTCCCGGAGGGAATAAAAACTTAAAACAAAAAAACTGTCTTGCGTATGGTTTTGCTCTTGCCAAAATCAGCTGTTCACATGTGTGGCGGCCATTTTGTGAGTTAGCAGAGAGATAAAGTAGGGTCTACGATCCGCTAACTTTCGGAAGACTTAACAGACCCTTGATGGACTGATTAGCGCTAATTGACGTTTATGAATCATGTTTTTTTGCATCGGTCCTATAGCGAGCTTATAGCGAACCTCTAACTTTTTATGAATAAGGCTGTTAGACAATAAGCCTACAGGTTAAAGTCGCGGGTTCGCGGTAGATGCAAGCCGCTTCCAACCAAGGCAACTGGAGGTCTATGGGGGAGGCCTATGTCCAACAGTGGACGTCCTATGGCTGGTATGATGATGATGATAGTTGAAAAGAAATTGTAGTAGATACCACAAGATTTTAAACGTTCTTTTTAAAATGCAAACGCCACATAAAACTCTTTTGCCTGGCCGAAACAATGGCCAAGTTCCAAGGTAAACATATATCCTCACAACTGACTGCTCCGCATCACAAACAAAACCCCACAGATTTAGAACGGCCCAAATGGCGCGAAAAAAGACATCAAACTGAATGTCATCAGGTTCCAAGGCGAATAAAATCGCGATCATTACCGCACACCACGTAAAATTTAAACGGCCATAGTAAATCTCCTTTTAAAAGCATCTGAGTGAGATCTCGTTAGCGACTTGTTATTTATGTGAAAGATGTGGCGAGGCCTAATGAGATTTTTATATGAACCCACAATGGCTTTAAACTTGCATTGTGCTATTGTTGCCTTTCATTTTGAACCTCCTGTGGTCCACGCTACGCAAATTGGGCTAGTGAAATAACTCTGAAAATGTTTAAATGAAAAAGAGGCAAGTATTTACGTTTCTGTTACAACACTAAGCCTTGGTTTAGAAAGAAAAAATTGAAGCCGTTATTTTTATTTTCACTGAGTTTCACTAAGCTGATATAACTTTCGTTATAGTCCGCAAATAACAGATAATTTAAAGTCTACACAAATGAAAACTGTGGATAAAAATAAACAAGCCGTTTAACCGTTAGATATTGCATTAAAAATCCCCCGCCTATTGTATACTTTGTTCTTTGTTTCAGTATTGTTTTGGACTGATTTGTGGTGTTCAATAAAGAGTATATGTATTGTAAAAACTATCCTACTTGTCATTCCGTTTTGTTGTGAAACATGACTGCCAGCTTTATCAACTGTATTGTGTCATCAACAAAGTGTCATTGCAACTCCCTATACGTAAAAGCTGAAACTCTTTTATATTTTTTACTAGCTTTTTCCCGCGACTTCGTCCGCGTAGACTTCATTTATTGACAAATAGCTTTTGGCCACGGCTTCGCTTATGTGTACCAGGAGTATTTCAATCCCGTTTTTTTTCCGCTCCCGTAAGAATTTCGTGAAGTGCTCTCTTAATGCTTCCTACACTCCTCAAAGAACCCACATGCCAAGTTTCAGCTTTCTACGACCAATAAAATGAAAAATCCCGTTTTTTCCCGTTCCCGTGGGAATTTTGGAAAGTCCTCTCTTGATACTTCTGTACACTCCCCAAGCAACCTACATTTCGAGTTTCAGCTTTCTACAACCAATAAATTCTTAGTTTTGTAATCATCTACTTGTGTACGAAAGAAGTCTATATTTATTAAGTATAGTTACTGAGATAGGGTCACTCGGAAACGAATATAATAAATCCCGTTTTTTCCCGTTCCCGTGGAAATTTGTGTGTGTGTGTGTGTGTGTGTGTGTCAGGTAGGTATGTGTGTTGTTGTTTTCGTAATCAGCGACCCGATAAACCGTACAAACAATACTACCCACTATAATATAATAATAATAATATCCACGTTGATTTTCAGACTTCGTCACCCCCTATCCCCTTTTAGGGGGATAGGGGGTTTTAGTATTTACTCATTTATCGTTAGGATTACTCCTGTGAAGTTTCGAATAAAATAGTCTAACTAATCTTGTTTCCCCATACAAACTTTGGACCCCCATTTAACCCCTTTAGAGGTCGAATTTTGAAAAATCCTTTCTTAGTGCACCCCTAGACCTTATAAGGAACCTACGTGCCAAATTTGGAATCTCTAGAACCAGCGGTTTGGGCTATATGTCAGTCAGTCAGTCAGTCAGTCAGTCAGTCAGTTTCTTCTTTTATATATTTAAGATACGGTACCCCATGCACGTAGAGGGTACTTAGATGGAATAAAAATAAAAAATATAATTTTGCGAAAAAATCATGAATCAATTCACCAGCAAAATTTGTGTGATTTTTTTAGCCGAACTTGGCTTACAACCGCATTGTGTACAGTCATGTTTCGCCGCGTGTACCATTTTAGTTTGTAAGCTCTATTACAAAGGCGAACCGCAGTTGCTCGCGTAACGTAACTTTCGTACTTTACTCCAGCCTTCGTTTAACTTGTTATTTTACCGTGGGCTAAAAATTAAGATTATCCTGTCAAAACTTTTGTTAATTGTGGGTGTGGTTAGTGAAAAACGAGGTTTAAATTGCGGCGGTTACGGCGTCAACGCTCGCAAATTGCATTTGGCACGCGCCAAGAAGGTATTTCAAAGGAGCTAATAAAGGCCGCTTGCAATTAAAAGTTAATCTAGCGCGTGATTATATTAAGTCAGTGATTTTCTTATGTTACAGACATGCCTTGTAAAAAACATGTAGTAGTCATATTAATTTCGTCGAGGTTTTTTCTTAATGTTCAGCTCGCTTGAACAAGCACGCTGCTTGAGCGCAAGTAAGATGTTATCCCAGAATCATAAACAATCTATTGATAAAAAAAATGCTTAAGAAGACTCCCAAATTACAATAAAGATAAACTCACAACTAAAACTAAAAACTATAACTGGGAGACTATCCCGAAAGAAATTCTCAAGATCAGAGGAGACCTAGAGAGAGCAAGAGCACAGACCTCCCACCTGATCCGATACATTTGTTTGACAACCTCTGGGCCAAAAATGATCTTGACCGAGAGTCCTCTCCACTCCTTTTTCTTCTGTCCACCTCCAAAAATGTATTCCTGTCTTTCAAAGGTCGACCAGATGCAGGCGGGGCCTTCACCCTTATATCGTTAGCGTCCCGAAACTTCGAACAAAGTGCTTGCACTTGCCTACATTATTCAGACAGCCGAGAAATGGAGTTCCTTGCCGTCTTCGAATCAAGGGTGAATAGGCATTTACTAAGCACAAGCGTGTTCTACCCTAGATTACAACGGCACTTATCATCAGGCATGATTATTGATGCCTTTAAGAATTAGACTAAAAACAAGTTTTCAATGATTCACGGTTAAGTTCATTCGAAATATTATAGACGGGATATGAGTCTACCCATGCAACTGCGTCGAAATATCGGGAGCTCAATAAAGGTACCTAATAATCGCGGTTCATATCCCGTCTATAATATTTCGAATAGACTAAAAACTACTCAGATTCCTGCCATTCTGCCATTTTTTGCGCAAGGTCATCTTTGGACGCACGAGCGTCAAACAGACTAGGACGGCCTAGTGGTTAGTGACTATGAAGCTGAGGTCCCGGGTTCGAATCCCGGTAGGGGCAGACATTTGTATGATGAATATGAATGTTTGTGCCCGAGTCATGGATGTTGTATAATATTTAAGTAGGTATGTATTTATATTTATCTACATTAGTATGTATTTATATTTATCTACATTATATATTATCCGTTGCCTGGTAGGTAGGTACCCATAGTACAAGCTTTGCTTAGTTTGGGACTAGGTCAATAAAATTGGTGTCGTGTGTCCCATGATATTTATTTATTTATTTATTTTACGAGTCGAAGTGGGCGCCATGGCCGAAGTCGGTCGGAAGAATTATCACTCATCATCATCATTAAGAATTAAATAAAACTTACCGTTTTATTCCCCAAATTTTTGACTCTGCAGTTTAGGTACGCAGTTTTCCCGAGTAGCGCAGTGACGTTCTTCGAGGCGACCGGGTCGAAGTAGGGGCCGGAGCGGGGCGTGGGGCGGGGGTCCGCCGCGCCGCGGATCGCGTTATCCGCTGAGCCGGCCGGCGGAGCCGTTGCCGACGCGTTCGCTGGGGCCTTCCCGAGCTCACGTTGGGCTGACGACACTGTGGGCAATGGAAAACGATTGTTAAATAAGTTTCTGTTAAATAAAAATTTTCATACAAACTATTCTTGTTGACTTTTTGTTAATACTTGCAATATCATCCGTCCTACATAGCTATACAAAAATTCGAGGCATTTCGACTGCTAGAAGTTGGCCAAATTTGACTAGTAAGATTTACATACATACATACATAAATACATACACAAAACACATCTCTATCCCTTAAGCCTTAAGGCTTTATTGGTCCAGTCAAATCCTACTAGCTACTAATATTATAAATGCGAAAATTGTGAGGATGTTTGTTACTCTTTCATGCTAGTATGGCTTAACGGATCTATATGAAATTTGGAACGGAGATAGATTATGGAATAACACATAGGCTACTTTTTATCCTGGAAAATTGCGTAGTTCCCACGGGATAGCGATAAACGAATTGTTTGCAGACGAAGTCGCGGGCAACAGCAGCAATACTTTTACTAGCTGTCTCGAAAGTTGCCGACAGGTGTCACTAAATAAAACCTGAAATATTAAGTTACGTAACCCGAGGTTTATAGGTATTATCCGGGTCTCCTCGCGTGGAAACTGCGTAAAGGCAATCATGCGTAAGCACATCACTTGAGCGCTGGTGACGTCATCGCGACGCTGGGTGAGCAGTAAAAATAACGCGGGAGTTTAAAAATCTGCGCTGTAATGAAAATGATAGGTTTTGCTCCGTTGTGAGAGAAAATTAGTTTGAAAATTGTCTTCGTTGCACGGATTGATGAGGATTCGGGTCCGATTCCCGGCCATAGTTTTAATTTTCGGATTTTTTCATATGTTCTAGTTTGTAGTTTGTACCCGTAGGCTTATTGTCGAACTCACTCGCAATCGCCATCGTGTTCATTTTGACAGTTCATATCATGGGCTGACAATTGGCATCGGAATCAGCTAGCTGTCACATTCACACAAGTACTGTCAAAATGAACACGATGGCGATTGCGAGCGAGTTAGACAATGACGAGGGCACCCACGAACACATGGTTTTTCACTGCTCCAAAATTGTTACTCCCTTATATGACCTTCTCCCCCCCAAAATTCCTCGCCCTGTTAATTTGAACTTCCTTCTTGCACTAGCCCACACCCCCCTTATAAAAGTAGGTATTATATAAATTTATTAAAATTAACAAATTATTCTTGTCGGTAGTCTAACAAAATCAATGTATGTGTTGTCTGTTTTAGATTCTCAACTGAGTTCCGCTTCCGTACATCAAAGCCACCGAACAACGGTTAAATAAATAACGACACAGTCTTCTTTAACCTCGACATTGGCGGAATCATCGACAGTATCGATGGCGCTATTTCTTTTTAAAAATTGAATTGAATTGAGTTAGACAATAAGCCTACAGTTGCTTCTCTTCTCGCGCAGATGGTAAAAGCCCATCGAGGGAATCGTGTTATAGGAACCTATCACTATTTTGATTCCTCTTTCCACCTATACGTCAACAATCATGCTACGTAGCCTTTGTATTTGACAGTTCTTTTTGTTGGTGACAAACAAGCAAATGACCTAACGGTAGGTAAGATGACTCAAAGACCAGGTGCCGTCGTTGCGTTATTCGTGGTACAAAAAAGCAGTCGGTACCGCAATTCTCAACTTTGAACCCTTGATCGTGTGTTTACATTTTTTTCATGTGTCCTTGGTCTTCCTATAGTCTGAAATAAACAACCTTAATGACAACCGCTCTTCTCTAATGGTTATTTAACTTTAAAATAACCACTTAAACACGTACTACAGCTGTTTGTGTTTTCGTACAAGCAAAAGGTCCGACCCTAAAGGAACTCCTTCCTCCATACATCTTCATTAATCCGATTATTGCTCCATTTTATATGCAAATCGTAGTGTCCCTTCCGACTACGTTATTTCAGTGGCCAGAATAAGCTTGAATAATTAATGAGCAATAATAACAGGGGAAAGTGGATAAAAGCATTTCTGACATAGAAACAGTATTGACCGGTTGTTAGTCAAGCGGTCAATTCTCGGTCAAGTGGGTCAAAGCGTATCCGTTAAATTTATTTGTTAATAGAGAATGACTTGATAATTATGTAATTAGCTTTTACCCGCGAAATCATCCACGTAGAATTCAAAAAATGTGCGTTCGTTGTTTATTGTGATAAAAGTAATTCATAAAAATCTAAGGTCCGTGCTGGTCTGGGAGTAAAGAAAACCAATGTACCAATTGCTTCTCATCCCGCGCAGATGGTAAAAAGCCCGTCGAGGGAATGGGTGAAAATCTTAGGAATCATGTTATAGGCGATGCGGCTCCGGACGAAATTTGGTATGTATAGATAGCTGGTCGTCTGAAATAATATATAGGTTACTTTTTATCCTGTTTTTTTCCACGGAATTGGTAAGTCTCGAAATTAATCCTGGAGTGAAACAACAAATACTGTGATTACCTCGTCAAAGTTTCACAGTGAGTCAATTTTTTCTAGCTCATCGGAATTATTCTGTAAACGTATCTAATATTCTAATAGAACCTAAATTAATTTCCTCGAATAACTTTAATTAGTTTGAGTTTCATGTTGAGTAAACAGGGGTGCTTTCAATCAGATAATTGTGTTGACATAACACACATTATGTTTCCTTCCGGCTATACATATTTACTATGTATGTATTATACAAGGTGATCAATCCAAATGGGTCAGTAGGGTAAAGTCAAAGAAAAGAAACTAGCAGTTTCCCGCGACTCCATCTGCGCAGAATTCGCTTATCTCTATCCCGTGGGAACTCTGCGATTTTCCGGGATGAACACTATGAATAATAATGAATTTTGATCAAGAAATATCCTTACTTATACCATTTATTACGTCAAAAGTGACGGAATGTCTGAGCATTTTTCGTGCTTAATCAGAGTAAGCAACTGTACTTAATGTACATTGAAGAAAATTAGGGGGAAGGAAAAGCTTTGTAGAAAAATGAGAATCGTCCCTCAGGCTTCAGCAGTCGCTTTATGTAAGCTCGATATCTTTAAATTTGATTCGTTCCGCAAAATTTCATTTCGCCAAGGAAACAGATCGATTTTACAAGACCTTGTAAGAACAGGACAAGATGAACGAAAATGAGGATATAACCGCAGGAAATATGTTTTGTTATTCTTCTACCAGCTAACCCCCTCACACATTCTATAATTTTTTTTAATTAAAGATAATGTACTTCTTGGCGAAAAGACATTTGGCCAATGACAACCCGGGACAGAGGGTCCTGGCGCCGCTGCACAAGGAGGCCCGACCCCAGATAAACTGGGAATATGGGCAAGCTCAAGAAGAAGTTTCTTAAGCGAGAAAATACTTAGTCGATTATCTAATCGCTTCTTCGCCCTCGATGGGATCAGTGCCTCAAGTAAGCATTTACATTGAACTCAATTCTATAGAAATAACCAGCAAAATCCTCTTCAATTAGAAATAAAAGTTGGCTTGACGGCCTCCTCCAGTTCAAGATGACACAATCTGAATGGAAGCTTACGGTCGAATATCGGCCATTATCCTGTCATTAAGAGTGGCAGTGAGACTGACAAAGAGCCCGATAAGAGGCCCGAAGATAATTATACTGTTGTGGGTAACGAATGAAAAACCGTTACGAATCTTAAATCAGTTAGAATTAAGTATAAGGTCTAATCGAGTGAAAGTCAAATTTGAAGTTTTTTGCGGCAATTATTTCTCGATTAGAGCTCCTGTCTTTACTTCAGAAGATAAAGTAACAACTTAGTTATCTAATTAAGAATTATCTAGCTCAAACTATACCGTATATTTTTGTGTTCAATTATATAAACCCTCTAAAGCATTTAATAACCTGTGCTTGATATCTACGATAAATTTGAAGTCACTTTAGGCTTTTGTCTGAAATTGCAGCGTATGTACCAATAAAATACATGATAGCTTCATGTATTCATGATAAGTACCTATCTGAAATACTAAACATATACCAAAATCATGTAGATGCTGCATCGAGCGCTCGAATTCCAGAAGAAGATACGAAAATACGTCATTTTCTCGCCATTTCCTTGAAAGGGTGTAGGTATTGACTCGCGTACGGAACCACAACGAGGTTACACTCGGATTTATTTCACAAGTAGACGCGGTGAATTTGCCAGTCTTTGTTATTGTCGGCGGTATCGAATATCACAAAATGGCGGAGTGGGGGATCCGAAACGCAACGCAAACCAAACAACAGGAAGGGAAATTTTATAGCTAAAACCCTAACATATTTTACAACCCGAAGGCAAAATACCGGAACTTTGTCACGCAGGCACCTGTTTTATAGATAAAATATATTCGCTGGTTCGTTTATCGCTTGACTAAAATTACGTTAGCAAAATTCCTGAAACAACCATTCATAAATAAATCTTGTAGCGAATTTCGTACCCACATAGAACCTTAAATTATGTACAAAAGGTTAGGTACGTCCTTTGTTAAAATTCAAAGATATTTTAATGTAAATTGTGAAACTTCATTATTCCATTCAAAAACAACTTACACTTTTAAAAATGTCAATTTAAGTCAACCTAAATAAAGTGACGTATCTTTAAATAATTAAAAACGCTGACTAGTTTAAACAGTGTATTAAATTGTAGAACTACTTGAACCAAAGCTCTAATGAGATCAAACGCCATTACCAAACAAGTTAATATTTTGCAAAGCTCTGCCATATTCTCGCAGAACATTAACTTGGCGATAATTCATAGCTGCGTATCGCTGGGTATTGCGGGGTGAGGGAGGGGTAAAGCGGGGCGAGAGGGGTAAACGAATCAAATAAAACGACCGACGGATAGGCGCAATAAAACTGACCATTACAGAAGTAAACAATATCAAGCCTCGTTTCCACTGGGGCAATACGACAAGAAAATGTTTCCACATAAAGCAAGTGGGGTAGGTATAGCTTATCTAATATCAGCTAAGCAGAAAAGGTTTAGCAACATTTTTTAAGAAACTACAAAGGCTTTATACTGACGTATGACTCTCGGCATTATTCATATTAAAAAAAATATATATATAGAGTTAAAGTTTAGTAGCTTAAGGATCGATTTTTCAATCGTTAGATAGGACCTATTCGAAGAACAACTCTATGTGTATCTGTCAGTTAAAGACTTATCTGAGGGTTGAAAAATCGGCACTCAATTGCATAACAAAAAACGTCTCGCTTTAACATTTTTAGGAGCTAATTGTTTAACCATGCTAAACGTGGCATTTATGTCCTACTAGCTGTTGCCAGCGACTTCGTCTGCAAAGAATTCGTTTATCGCTATCCCGCGGGAACAACGCAATTTTCCGGGATAAAAAGTAGCCTATGTGCTATTCCAGACTTTTCTCTATCTATGTGCCGAATTTCATCCAGATCAGTTGGCCCGTTCTGGCGTGATTGAGTAACAAACAAACATCCATCCATCCATCCATCCATACTTTCGCATTTATAATATTAGTTAGACTAGCTGTTGCCAGCGACTTCGTCTGCAAAGAATTCGTTTATCGCTATCCCGCGGGAACTACGAAATTTTCCGGGATAAAAAGTAGCCTATGTGCTATTCCAGACTTTTCTCTATCTATGTGCCGAATTTCATCCAGATCCGTTAGGCCGTTCTGGCGTGATTGAGTAACAAACAAACAAACATCCATCCATCCATCCATCCATCCATCCATCCATCCATACTTTCGCATTTATAATATTAGTTAGATTACCTAATGCTCTGTCTACCCCGTATGGGATAGCGACGTGATTTATGTTATGTATGTATGTAATTGTTTAAGAACCATTGGTTTTAAAGTAAAACGCTATTGCTTATTCATACCGAAAACCTTAATAGAAATAAACTATTCAGTAATTCGCAAAGAAAAAAATTGAACAAACCATAATTCACAAGCTTATCTGCGTTGTTTTTTAGTTGCTTTAAAAACGCCTCTTACATAACATAAACTTCAAAACCGCAAACGAACAAGCTCGCTTATCATGCAAGTGTAAACACGCCTTAGAAAGAGTCAGAGTCATAAATCTTAACTGAAATACATTGGGCCGATAGCAGACCAAATTGCGCCGAGTGTGTTGGCAACATTGGGCAAAGGTTGCGTATTAGGTTAGAGTTAAATTACGTTGTCCGTGGTTTTTAGGGTCCCGTGGGGAGGGACCTTTATATAAATTCATGTGAGAGTGACAGTGGTGGTTTTGTACGTGAGATCGGCCTGATATTTAGTTGGGGCAAGTTTTTGTAGTGACGCTCAAGATATACAGTTTGTGTAAGGAAGAATAGAGAGTTCGAATTGAGAATAGTGTAATGCTGCTGCATGTTCGGTAAATTCGGTCCAGCAGTTTAAAGAGTATCAGCTCTTTTCCAAAATTATGTATGTACTTAAGGCATTTAGGCATAATTTTTATCATTATTTTTACCTACGTATGTTTACTCGATTGATGCGTGGGGGTTTTTAATTCTTAATTTCATATTATACCAGGATGTACCTACCTACTTAAACGTCTAAATATTTTCAAAATAGCTTAACAAAAAATAAGTAATTGTTAAAGAAATAAAAACAACAACTAATTAAAATCACCCATAATTTCGAAAACAACTGTCAGAGTGAATTTTCTTACTAAAAATAATGTTTACTGTAATTTACCCATAAATATCTTTTTTTTAATTGCTATGACTATAATTATAATTTTGCCTTATAATTACTAGCGACGATCGATAGCACAACACCACGCACTTATGATTAATTACTTCAAATTTTCAGTTAATTAAACCACGATTATGAATGCCGTAAGCAATAAATTTTAGCCTTGGACGTCTGTGATCAAAATTAAAGCTTTACAAACTGAAACGCCCCTTTAATAATAGTGTATTGTCGTTGATTGTCCCATCGTAAGTAACATTGGATACTTCTACTGTTATTTTAAGAGAGACAACCCGCCATAATTTATTAACTCTATAAATATTACGTTTGTTGTTTTTTTTTTCATATCAAAAATGGTAACAAAAACCTGTTGATATCTGGTAAAGGTAGGTTAATGTTAGAGAGACAATGAGTTTATAATATTATTAATTGTAAAAGCCGAAAGTTCTTGAATCAAACAGTCAAATTAAATAGGTTTTGATTCATGAGATTGAGAAAACTTATAAACTTTTTTGAGGGCCGGGAACGCACTCTTAACTCTTAATGGGGAGGCGGTGACCGCTTTCCATCAGCTGACCCGCTTGCTCATTTTCCCCCTATTGCATAAAAAGCCAAACCTTAAAAAAGTTAATAAAAAAACAATCGTAACTCAAGCAGGTTGAAATTAACTGGATAACCCTCTTCGGCTTCCGGATGAAGACAAACATCGTTACGGAAAGTATTAATTTGTATATAAAAGGAAAACGGGCAAAGTTTTAAGGTCCAACAGATGTTTAAGTGGCTTGTTTACATGAACCCGAAGCCAATCAAACGATCGACGCGTGACTTCTTGCTGTTTCTTCTGACCCCGTTCGTTTTTAGGGTTACTTGCCCTGGCCAACTCCGGAATTCGATTTTAGAACTTCATTTCGTGCCGTTCCACTCACACTAGAACTTAACTTGAGAGCGAGAGGAACGGGGTTTCGGAGTAGCCAGAAGCAGAAGGCAGCAATGGGAGTCTGTTACTGAGGCTGTTTATCAAAACATCTGTCTCAAGATTGTATCTTGAACTTTGAACTTTAATTGAAAGCCTTTCGAAATTTTTACAAAGTCGGCGTTACTATGGCCGCTATAATTATGCATAGACACTACATTAAGTTGAGGAGCAGGGGTCTTAACCATGACCTCCTAATTCCGACTCAGTTCAAGTTAGAGCTGTCACTTTTAGTATGAATCTGACAGCGAGCGAACCTAAACTGATTCACATTAAGACGTCATGGTAAGGCCCCAGTGCTGTGCAACACGGGAACATAAAGGTATATTATGTCTGTAAATTTTGTGGCTACTAAGTACTCCTTTTTGCTATTGGATAATAGGTATAATATCTGGAAACGTTCCATAAAAAGTAACTGGCGATTGCACCTTATAACAAGAAAAAAATATAAAAAAACCGGCCAAGTGCGAGTCGGACTTGCGCACCAAGGGTTCCGTATCATTATCTATAAAATATCTATAAACCAGTGTAAGCAGAGCCCTGCTCCAAAGCAAAATGTACGCAGTGTGGGGTCACTTTATATTGGTCACTGATATATACATACATACATACATACATATTTACGGTTTTCACAATTATTCCTTAATCTGTGCTATAAAACCTACCTTCATACCAAATTTCAAGATTCTGCGTTCACGGGAAGTACCCTGTAGGTTTTGATTCCCTTGAGAGTTGCGGAAATTTGCGGCATAAATCGCTGTATCTTTTGATTGCGTTGGCTTAGAAGTTTGATTTTTTCACAGCTCTAAGGGGCAGTGGACCTGAGTATTTGAAATAAATTTCAGCTTGATATTTCCACGCGTTCCTGAGAAAAAGGGTCTTGACAGACGGACGGACGGACGGACGGACAACAAAGTGATCCTATAAGGGTTCCGTTTTGTCCTTTTGAGGTACGGAACCCTAAAAAGGGGAATTCTTAACTAACAAACATGTTGTTTGGCTTTTTTTGTTTCACCGTACTAAAGGTGTAAGCTTGCTAAAACGTGCGGAACAGGCCACAAAACTCCCACCTGAACTTGACCAGTTACGTTAAATTAATTTTGACATTCATTAGGAAATAATTTACGTAATTAATATTCACAGAATTAAGGATCTGCTGAATTTTAACGGCGCAAGTTGAGAAATAATGGGTTTTTAGGCTTGGGAAGTAAAATTATATCGGTCAGACATTTATGACTTTAATTCTACCTCTAACAATGATAAACATAGGTATTAATAGTTACTACGAGTAAAACCAATAGGCGGTACGCTTTTTAAGCTTATTCCTTTTTTTTAATAGCTTTCCAACTGCAACCTAGCTGTACATGCCAACTACATTATGTTATGTATGTATGTGTATGACTCTTTATTGTACATAAAACACAAAAAGAAAAAGATGAATACAGGACAACACAAATGCAAAAAGGCGAACTTATCCCTATATTGTTATTCTTACACAATATATTTTATGTCGAAATAATGAACATTGGTACAATACAGGAGCTTCGTTGTGAATGCGGATGGGTTGGCAATATTATAGTGCACATGAAACGTCAGTGTTGCCATATGCGGCTCGAGACAGGATCTGAGGTTGCTACGCGGGAAAACGATTGTCATTTGTCAGTTTAAAATGAAATGATTAATGTCTGTGCGCTGTGTAAAGGTGCAGGCTGAAAACCAGCGCGGGGAAGCACAGCCCTCCCCGCACATGCTGAGCCTGACCCTTTTGCCTCACTTATATACTGTTTTTTTTTTTGTGTGTGCATTGTAAAATGGGCAATAAATGCTTTTTTTTATTTAAATATACGCTCATTCAGTGACCTCTGGAACTGTTGGCTTATTGTCTATCTCGCTCGCAATCGCCATCGTCTTCATTTTGACAGTTCATGTATGGGCTGACAATTGGCATCGGAATCAGCTAGCTGTCACATTCATACAAGAACTGTCAAAATGAACACGATGGCGATCGCGAGCGAGTTAGACAATAAGCCTACTGACCCGCGTTTCTTAATTGATAGACAATTTCGTTACTGTGGATTATTGTGATATTGACGTTACCTAAGTTACAGTGGAATTTTGTACTCGTAATACTGTTTCGGTATTGAGTTATGAGCGATAAACAAATTCTTTGCAGACGAAGTCGCTGGCAACAGCTAGTATGGACATAATTATGGCCGTTTACTCTTACGTTGCAGTTGGATTGCAGTAACTCTGTAATAAAGCAAAATGATATTACTATAATTTATACAATAAGGCAAAAAAGTGCTAAATCAAGTGTGTCGTATTTACTTTTACAAGTTGAGAAGAAACAAAATATGCTTTAGATGTTTGGATAACCGCTAATCTAACTTCTTCAAGTTAATATAACTTTCCTCGTTTCGTATTCGCATGGACATATTTTAGGAAAGTCATGAATAATAATGTTATGGTAATAGGCAATGGGTCCGTCATTACACTTCAAAACAAAATTGGAAAAATACTATCCCCTGATACTGGTGTTAGTTGTGGAATATATTAATAAAATGATTTAATTTTGCAATTTGAATACGAAAAACACAAAAACGAACACGCTATACATACTTTATAATTGAAAAAAAAAAACGTAGTCATCGATAATGTTATTTAGAAGGCTGGAAGTCTAAATATTTTTTTTTGTTATACAAGGAAACCGAGCCGTTTCTGGCCCAAATTAAAATTAATTGAATGGATTGTTTCCACCAAACAAAATTACCAAACAAAACAAAATTCCTGGAATAAAAACTTTGGTCGAATCCAGCCTTAGTTACTAAATGATTGAATCGAGAGCACCTATTTTTCTACCTATAAAAAGTGGCTAGAACTCAAGGTCATAAATTATAAGTCAAAAAAAACAGGAGGTGGACGACGTCAGACGAGAAGGAAAACATGGCTAGGCAAGAAAATATAGCACAAGTCAGTATCGGGTTTCAGGTGACATCAGCAAAGATTGGTCATTTTTGGAGAAAGACAAATCACTGTTTATTGTCATCGAAAGTTTGAGTTACACTCTCATTTTACTATCGTTAAACTTTTTTAAAGGAAAGTGAAGAGAAACAGCCTAGTTCTAGTTCTGGTCTTGTTTGTCTCAAATATAGCCTTAAATTTGAAAAATATTTTGAAGTTAATTTGAAATAAATCTACGGTTTTTGAAATGTTGCCTACTCTCGTAGAGGTCAACAAATACATTTTATAAAGTATTAAACGTGCGTGACAGAATTGACATATTCATCGCAACCATTTCTAGTTATTCATTTCCTCCTACATTTTTTACGTAGAATGTGTATTTTAACACTATATTTCAAAAAAATTACGACAACATACCTTCAAAATACACTCGACTTGTACGATGTGAAAAAAGCCGTGGTAGCCTAGTAGTTTGACTTGTAGCCTCTGAAGCAGAGGGTCGTGGGTTCGAGCCCGGGCTCGCACCACTGAGTTTTTAGGAATTTACGCAATGTTACATTTGAAATTTATCACGAGCTTTTCGGTGAAGGAAAACATCCTAAGGAAATCTGCACACATCTGCGAAGCAATTCAGTGGTGTGTGTGAAAAATTCCCAATCCGCACTGGGTCCGCGTGGGGCGCGTGGGAACTATAAATCCTCTCATTTTGAGAGGAGCCCTGTGCCCAGCAGTGAGACGTATTATGTATAGGCTGGAGATGACGTTGATGATGACGATAATGTGCACACATAAAAAAATTCAACACGAATCTCCATAAAGTTAGTATGCATTCAAATCGCCGTCCTACTTTACACGAGAAAATATTACTTAATCGTTTTGCATCTCGAGAAAATTGGATACGACCAAAGTAAATACCGCAAGGCACCAGCGATAAATCTATAAAAATCATTACCTACCGCAGCTAACGTATTTACAATGGACAACATAAATAACAGTAATAAATGTGGGCATATTTTCATCGACAGTATTATTAAAGTATTATCAGCTTAACTAGCCGGGACATCTCCGCAAATAAGTCAATGTACACAAAATTGCTTATATTTTGTCTGCTACATTGGACCAGGACATATTTTCTGGTTTATTAGCTTTGCGTTGTTGCTTCATAAACGCTATATTTATGTTACTGTACTGTTACTCAAAATATTGATAGTTTCATTCTTTTAAGTGATGAGAGATTTTAACAAATTTATATTATTTAAGTAAATTTACATTTTAAAAATATGTACATAAATTTCCTTACAAGGTATTAGTTTTAACTTTTGTAACGTTTTAACAATAACTAAATTCGAAGTAAAAACTTTCAATTTAATTTTAATGAATTCAAATATTCTTACTGTCTAAAATAAATTAAAAAGGCCTGCAACAAAAGAATAGATTTCTTGCATCTTTGAACTTTGTCAGAAAACCGCAAACATCGTTTTAATCATTTTAATGAATATTAAAGTAACTGAATCGTACAATGAATATTTTATTTGACCCCTCATCTTTTGAAATATACCTTGTTCAATGCTTAAAACAATGGTTATTGTTCGCGCATGACCTTTAGGATAACTCCGTTAGACGCATTCAAACTAGACTAATTAAAACTTGAATGAGAACATTACAGCAGGAGGCAAGTTAAAGTTTAAACACATAAAATTCAAAGCTTTATAACATACCTACGTTGATGAAACAGTACTAACGAAGTCAGCTAAAAATCTAAGATTATAAAATCAATTTTTTGTCCTTCTGAACTTGCTGGGATTCCATTTTGTATCACTTTTAGCGCGCCGGTAATTATTTTGTCAAATTGCTCAAAAATGCTACCCGTATTAAGATGAAAATTTTACAATTAAAAAGTAGATGTTGAAAACAATGAATTATTATTACTAGTATAATAAACAAAACACGCGCTGCAAATACAATGGTGTTTAATGTCAAGAAGATAATGATATAGCAATAACTACACAATACAAATACTATGGTGTTTAATGTCAAGCAGATAATGACAGCAATAACGTCATTATTAAATGATTCGTTCGCCACGTCTATTTTAAAGTTATAATTACCATTTAATAATTGTATTACAAAATACTCAGAAAACTTGGAAATAAAACAGTTAATACTCAATGTCGGACTTGTAATAATTTTGTAGAAATAAGCAATTTGCATTAATAACAGCATTGAGCGCTTAATCTCCTTGTTGGCTTGCATGGTTTAATAGCTACGATAGCAGTTGTCAATTACATAACAGAAATTTAAATAAAGTCTTTATAAAGTTTCAAGTTCCAATTCATTTTCGTAAAGTGGCGCCCAACATGGGACTTTGTTGTCTGACAATTTTAATACTAAGTTATTGAAGCACTTGTACTATCTGAGTGTATTAACCTTTTGTGTTGTGGTAACGTAATGTTACCTTGTATGGCCTAAAGACTGTTAGTAATTTTGATATTGTTGTGAAATAAATGTTAAATACGAAATATTATAAACGGGATGTGAACCGCGATTACCGTTATTGAGCTCCCGATATTTCGATACAGTTGCGTGTATCATGATCACTAGGGTAGACAGAGCTCGGTCTACCCAACAATAACATCCACCGGCTGTTTCTTCAGTCTACCCGTGATCATGATACTTGCAACTGTATCGAAATATCGGGAGCTCAATAAAGGTAATCGCGGTTCACATCCCGTTTATAATATTTCGAATGAACTTAACCGTGAATCATTAAAAACTCTAAATGTTAAATAATAATTAACAGATATTTGATACTTGGTACATTCTTGGTACATGTAAAATAAAATAAATTTCAGTAAAATAACGTTGAGATAATCAAGTTTCTCTCATTTGCAACGTATTATTCGAAGGTTACGTTTCTGAAACTGTGTAACATAACTTTTATTATAGTAGATACAATACCTACGGAATGCCACAACTCCGTAAGCCTTTCCCCAGCAATTTGGTTAATCGCCCCACGACTTAGGTTACAGGGAGAAGCGGTGAAGGGCGAGTGGGGGGAGGGTAAGCCTGCGTGACTTCGTACAAACTTACGACTGAGTAACGGCAGGCACTAATACTAAGGTGATTCGTGTCAAAATTGTGTGTACCTTAATTATAGATTGAGATGTGAGTCATGATTTTCATAGGGTACGAGAATACTTAGAGGTATTCAAACTTGATTGATTATGTAAGTGTTTGTAATGAACATTGCGTTGGATGGTTTTATATTAAATCGAAATGTAACAAACTCGCTTATACCTAAAGCACTGAAGATAATTCCGGTATGTTTTGAAGAAATCATGATAATACGCTAAGACACTATCAAATCATTATCTTAAAATTTACATAGAGATTTTCTTAATAATTGTCCAGCTCTCATTTGATTTATTTAGATATTTTAGAAAGAAGTCTAAATAAACATACAGTAATATTTTTTCAGCTCCAAATCTCAAAGTACTGTAAAGTGACTAAACCTTTAAACTTCCGTAAGTGATATTCAAGAAAATTGGTAGTTCATTTGAAAATCAAAGCTGCCAAAATGTAGTTAGCTCAACATTTTATTTAACGAAGCTAGTTTTCGTGGCGTGGCACAAACTCTAATTCTGACCTACTTTGCCCAAGTCCGTGTTGGTAATAACTAAGAAGCCGTTCATGTTATTATTCCAGCAATAATTTTACCTTATTGCTGCACAATGTTGTACCTATCAAATAACACAGTTAAAACATTCTAAGAATTTCTAATTTTCTATTCTATTTCTTTTTATATCAATTGACGTGACGTACCTTTATTCAAAAACATTTTGCATCTCGGAATGGAACGTGCCGTCTTTCAATTGATTTTCGCAGTTTTTTGTCACTAAGTCAATACCAGGCCGTATTGAACAAAAAATCTGTACAATATCAAAATTAAAAAAATACATTTCAGTTTAATGAGCGGCGAATAATTAATTCCGTGGTGCCCCAATTCGGTGAAATATTTTTCACGTTCTCGTGATTCATTTTGCTTTCTGACGAAAATTGGATTGACGTAACTGCTTTTTAAATATTAGGTACAAAAAAATCAGGTTATTATCAAGTAAACCTCTGTCAAGGCTGTCAATTACTGCATTCTTTTATCAGCTCTCACAAAAAGAACAATACCTAAGACATCGTTATTACGTACCTGGAACAAAACCTTCAATAGTTCAATGCTAATCAAGGATCGATTGGACTGCCAACATTACCGATTTTTTTCATAGTATTAATAGGATTTATTCGCCCTACATTTTTTTTTATTGCAGGCAAATGATCGAATTTAACTGCTTTTATGCTGCGAACTTTAAGCAAATCTGCTCTGATATAGCGATGCCTTTTGCTAATAATAACTATCTTTTTACCGCAATTCGTAAAAAAATGGAATTTGTTTGTATTAGCTTACATTATATAAATCAGGTATACCTAACTTTACAGAGTCTACACATGTTTGTATTGCTAATAGTAAATCCAATGAAAAAAAAAACATTTGCCTTGCCACTCCCGCTACTCACGTGCAAGCCAACCAAGCCTGAGCTAAATAATATACTTATATGGTTTTACAAGCAAGCCCACCCTCATCTGCTGCCACATAAAACATACAATAATGTTCCACAAACTTAACTATCTCCTACAACACACAAAACACTGACGATGAAATCATTTATTTTATTTTGCTCTGGCTTTGCTGTCTTGCACGTGAGTAGCGGACTAGCAACGTAAATGTTTTACGTTCATTGAATTGGTCCTCCGCAAACTAACGCCTGAATTAATAAAATAGTGAACCCGTTAAAAAATACAACCTGACTATAATTATATAACGAAACTTAGGATCCTATTATAGAATGGTGCGAAGGGCGAGGGGCAGCACCAACAGTATCCTAAGAATGATCTCGGATAGGCTAGACTGTCCATACATGACCCACTGCCGTGCCATTTCAAACGGTCATGTGCAGTAGTAACTTGTGTATGTCTTTTATAATTACTAACATTAGCAATAAGCAATTATGTAACTAACAAATTGTGGGTTCCAGTTACCCGAATAAAGAAATTTTTATTATTATTATTATATTAAAGGCTAAAATTTTATAATAGTACCTAAGTACATGGTTTAGGATCCTATTAAAGGCCAAATTTCAATAATAGTACATGGTTTCCATAGTATTACTATTATACTTTAATTTCCAACAGCTCTGCTTCAGAATTCACGCATTGTTGGTGGGAAATTAACTACATGGAAATAATAACCCGGAACTAGGTTCTCACACACCTAATATAATTGCGGTATTGCGTGAGGTCTCCTTCATTCATCCAGTCTTCATGTCACGATTATTGGTCACTAGTAAAGTGAACAGTAATCACACAACACAATGTAACCTACATCAAAAGCTTTACAAAAACGAATCTAGAAGTTTATATTTTGGTTTTGTATTAACTATTATATATAGCAATGGTATAAGAACTAAAAGAGTTCCTTCTAAGTATTCAGACGTCAGGTTTGGTTAAGCAGAAAAAAACAACGAAATATTTGGTTTTAAATTCAAACAATGGCAGTTCTAGTTTTCAGTATTATTTAGAAATATAATTTGTAACGGGTAAGCCGTAAAAATAAAATAAAAAAGGAAAGTAAAACTTTCGATACCTACTTTAATAAAATACTTGCGAGTATTTTGATAAAACCGTATTTCAAACAGTCCATTGCATTGGAAACTACGACGCCACCAACGAACAACAACAATAACCAAATAAACACGTTAAACTCTTATAAAACCCGCCAGTTTTATTCAAAGGTTAAAAACAATGGTTTCAAGAAAATAATTGGTCATTATGAACTATTATTCACCACAGCATTCAAACTATAAAGCTTTATTTATGATGGGGCACTAAGTTGAACGTTCACCATTTTCCAAAGTTCTAACGGTCACTGCACGACTTAATCACAAGTTTGGCTAATAAATCCCGGTTTTACATTGTTTTTATGATGCACGTGAAACCAACCATGTTTCAGAACGGGGTGTTACGTATTTGAAATACAATATTACAGCCGGGGAAATTACGGGCACAAGAGGCATTTCATCTAAGTCCTCTAGGTTGGCAACGCATCTGCAATCCCTCCGGGGTTGCGGGTGTCTATGGGCAGTGGTGATCGCTTACCATTAGGTGACCCACTTGCTCGTTTGCCTTCCTATTCACATAAAAAAAATTTAATAAATATCAATATAAATATTAATAAATTAATAAATTAATAAATATTAATATTAATTAGTGAATATCTTTAAAAAAGATGGTTTGAGTAAATATTACTCTCTGCTAAGATTGTAATTAATTATTTTTGACAAATTACAAAATAAACTAATCATGTAAAGTTGCTTAACTCAATTATTGCATTAAAATACTGAGATCCAATGTATACACAAACTAGCTGTAGCCCGCAACTTTGTCCGCGCATGATTAAAATTTTATCCCATACAGCTTGATTTTTCCCGACATTATATCGATATATTTCAACCAATTTACACAACATTGTCATATTAAATACTTTAACCGTCTTCGTGGAATACTAAACCGTCTTTATCTATTGGTGAAAACCGTATGAATATCCGTTTAGCAGTTTTTGAGCTTGCCAGCAGAGATACGAACAGATTCGGTGGAGGACTTTGTTTTGTAATAATTTAGTGATAATCTTAAAATAAATGCTTTAACTTCACCAATAATGGGTGTATTGTGACTGATGGTAAAAAGAATTCCACTATCTTTATCCTCCTAAGAAAAAACGCAGTATGCAACTATGAACTCTATATACACTTACTGCGTTTTTTCTTAGGTCGTAGCTTAGCTGAGCTAAAAATAATTTACCTACCTAATTTAGGTCGCCATCAACGTCTAGTCATTACTCTCATATCCCTGTTCTTATCCCTAACAAGCGTTTGATCACTTTCATACTAAATTATTCTGCAATTAAAATCTACGGTGACACGACCCGGAGCTCTTAAATAAGTAATTTCCAAGTTCCTAATTAAGTACTTTAGTACGAGTAGGTAATTAACTAGTTAGTTGAGAAAGAGTTAAAGTATCACGTACCTTTGAATAGTTCAAGTTTGTAACGATCTTGGTACTTGGAAGAAATAATGCGTCTTTGTTTGTGAGTGTAAGTTCACCCCAAAAATTTGGTCTGATTAAAGTAATAAAGATTATTTTTGATCTTGATAACTGGCTTGTTATTTATTATTTGGTGATTATCAAGGTGGAAAAATGATAAATGCAGTAAAACACGCATAACCGAGGTTGAGAAAAAGAATATTCTGACATCAAATTGACTGCCAAAAGTGAAAAATTACCAAAATCATACATCAAAAAACTACCATACAAATTTCAAATCAATACATTTTCGGTGTGCCTACTGTTTTTATCCGATCCGTTTGAAGTCGGTTCATTTATTAACGATTAATTTACGCTGCGTAAACCTTGTCCGTATATTGTTTACTTAATCAGTCATTTTTCAAATTACTCAGACACCCTTGTAGTGTAGCAACTCGACCTTAGGATTAGTTTTATCTTGTTTCCTATGCGTTCACATGTCTGCAGAAACCACTACATTATATATTATTACAAAATATAGTCCTCCGTGGTGTCTGCCTTTTTGTCTGTTAGTGATAAACTCTAAACTACTGCACGGATTTTCATGTGCATCCACGAGAAAGCTACCTTAAATTTGACAAAGTTTAGGTACCTATATTTGACAGAGTTTTGTGTAAATTGGTTGAAATGGAACGATAATTATTGGAAATATTGGGAAAAGTAGTTGCCTGGATACAAGTTCTAATTCTGCCTGGATGAAGTTACGGGCCACAGTGTGTTGAAAATATTTGGCACGAGAAGATCGTAAAAAAGACAAATAAAATTAGAAGGATTTTTTTCAATGTCGTAACTCTTTTATGTAGCGCAAAAAACTGCACCAGGCACAAGCTCAGCATGGTTTCCTTCAATTTAGCGCAAATCCGGTGATGATCGGGATTCCCTCGCTTGCACGTGCTGTCTTATCCGGGTAATCCAGGGTACTGAGTTTAACTTTATACAGGGCTTTCAAGTGTTAGTGTAGCGAGATTCAGGGATGGAAGAGTCATTAAGGAATTCAAATACAATAGAATCATTCAAATTGCATCTCAAGGAATTCTTAACGGAAAAGCAAAAATCCCTATAGGTAGTCACAGAACTCATTAGCTGCCCCTAAATGTATCTACACATATAATACACACACATAGGTATACTTACGCACAACATTAATATGTGTCAATGATTTAAATTGTTGTAGTACTGTCAAACTTATAAATAATAAAATTGTAAACATAATTCTTGCATTAGGTATGGGTATTGGAAGTGGTAATTTCGTAAACCAATATGTACTGGGATGTGTACGTGCCTGGTGACAGCCACCTCTGTAACTGGCGTCACTGAAAATCAGCGTCACGACATTATCCTGGATCTTATCGTGACACATAGCTGAGTGGCGGCCATTTGGCTGGTTAGAATAAATATCCATTTGTAATATTCTGTTTGTGTTTCCGTATCAGCTAATAAAGTTGTCTTATTCTTATTCTTATTTTTAAAATTTTCAGCCGCATACTTGTAGGCTGTTAAATACTGTTATCGGGTTATTTTTTGTTTTAATCTCCTGCTTACAGGTTGTCATATTATTATGTCAAATTATCTTAAAATTCTTGTGAATTGTATTAAGGTTCAAAATTAACTTTTATTGTCCTTCTGAGAGGGAGGCCTGTGCCCAGCATGTTGCATAGCACATTGTAACCCAAGAGGTTAAAATTATGGCTTGCTGCCTATTTTATGGATGGTGTAACGATAGAGTACGTATGCGTGCTTACCCAGGTTCGGTTCTCGGCAATAAGTTTACTTTTCGGATTTTTCTGTGTTCAAGTTTTTATTATTATTACGAAATATAATTTACGAGAAGTTAAACATAAAAATTTAAACCACGAGGAAAGTTCTTTGCTTTACGTTGTATGCCTACAATTAAACTGTCAAGAACACAAAATTACGCTATCAAGGATATCCAACAACAGAACTGAGGATTTTTTAACTTCAATATAGTTTAATACATAACAACTCATCGTCATCATTTAATCCTGTAAACCCTGAATAAAAAACCTTATCACATAATATGGCTTATAACAATAAATAATTATCTTATCTTATCTTATGGGATTTCCTACTGAACCATGGCGTCGTTCTCGTTTCAAGTACACACATTATAATATTCACAAAGCAAAATCTCTGATTAAATATTGCAGAAATGAAGCAAAGCTATTTCTAAAACATAGCTATAAATAATTATAGGTATATTTATAGTGGGGCGTTCGTTGGGAGGGGTGCGAGTTCTCAGTGACCTACTTGTGACCTGTTTGACGCTATTTCATTACCGTGTGATAAAAACACGTGTGTATTTAGTACTGCTACTATTAATCAAAGTTACCTGACAAATATATGAAAAGAATGTTATCCTTTTGAATTAACAGTGTTCTTTCCTGCGAGCGGTTGAATTCAGGTTAAGAACGCGTATGAATGTGTAAATTAAGAAGTACCTAGTATACAAAATAATTTCGTAATGGGTTATGAATAAAAAAGTCCTCATTAAACAGCTGTCTTAAGGCGAAGGGATAGGCAAAAGCTCATAAATTGGTTGTTTTTGTGCATGTTTCATGGCGATAATACACAATTTGGAGTTTTGAAAACTGCACATTCTATGAAACATGTCTTGAATTAGAATTCACCGGTGAAAACATATTCCTTAATGTCGTAGTTAGTACAAAAATTCGTTGGCTCTAAGAGTCTCGAAAATATTTTGTACGCGGTTTGCTCGGGTGAAACCAATCTGTTTGCTACCAATCTCGACGAGGTCACTCTAGTAACTCATAATTAAAATTCCACGGTGCGTTTGCTTCAATTAGCCAACAAATAAGGCTTTAGAGAGTAGTACTGCCCTGATCCTGTGAAGAGGGCGAACGCAATATTTGCCCGCACATTCAATCAGGCGCTTTTCAATGTACAAAAAAATTCGGAAACCAAAAAAATGTTAAAAAGATAATACAATGAAATAAATTATTAAGATAAAACCAAAAATGTTCATAAAAAAAAAAAAAAAAAATTATAGATAAATAAATAAAAAAATAATTTGGATAAGACGTATGAAAATAATAAGGAAAAAGCAACGTTGCATGTTCGCTCGGTGGCGGCAGTGCGTAAGCGACGCGACGTTGCCAATATTCGCTTCGCGTTTTTTCATATTGGTTTGGCTAAGCATGTTGTTTGAGTCACAGAATAGGCGCGAAACAGTGCTTCAAAAAGTCGTACTCGTTCGCTTCGCACGTATAATACCTATATTAAGTTAAAAGTTATTATTTTCAATCCGTTTTTTGGGAACTTAGTGGCAGGTTGGTTTGATACTTACTTGCTGTTTAGCGAACAAGCATAGGAAATAGGATTTTGGTTGGAATTACTGCATGAAAAATTTTGATATTTAGGCAAGTAGTACTCCAATATATAGTCTATCATTAGAAAGAAAAAAAAAAGATATCTGAAGGTCCAAGTGGTCCTCAAACATGGATCCGTTATCAAAATAAAAAAGACCGCCATATTGAAATCTTTAGTTTTTCGACCGATTAATTTCAAAATCAATATCTGAGGATCTGAGTTGTCTCCAAACACGTGTCGTATCCGTTATCTAAAATGACAAATTAAAGTGGCCGCCATTTTGAAATCTTTAAGTTATGGGTCGATTATTTTCAAAATCGATATCTGAGGGTCCGAGTGGTCGTCAAACACAAATCTGCTACCGAAAATGAAAAAACTGGCCGCCATTTTGAATTCTTTACTTTCTGGACCAATTGTTTTCAAAATCTATATCTGAGGATCCGTGTGGTCCCCAAACATGAATCCGTTTTTAAAAATGAAAAAAGTGGCCGCCATTTTGAAATCTTTAAGTTTTGGACCGAATATTTTCAAAATCGATATGTGAGGGTCCGAGTGGTTGTCAAACACAAATCTGCTACCGAAAATGAAAAAACTGGCCGCCATTTTGAATTCTTTACTTTCTGGACCAATTGTTTTCAAAATCGATATCTGAGGATCCGAGTGGTTGTCAAACACAAATCTGCTACCGAAAATGAAAAAACTGGCCGCCATTTTGTATTCTTTACTTTCTGGACCAATTGTTTTCAAAATCGATATCTGAGGATCCGAGTGGTCTCCAAACATGAATCCGTTTTTAAAAATGAAAAAAGTGGCCGCCATTTTGAAATTTTTAAGTTTTGGACCGAATATTTTCAAAATCGTTATGTGAGGGTCCGAGTGGTCGTGAAACACAAATTTGCTATCGAAAATGAAAAAAATGGCCGCCATTTTGAAATCTTTAGTTTTCCGACCGATTGATTTCAAAATCGATATTTGAGAATCCGAGTTGTCTCCAAACACGTATCCGTTGTCAAAAGTGACAAAAGTGGCCGCCATTTTGAAATCTTTAGTTTTTGGACCGATTATTTTCAAAACCGATATCTGAGAGTCCGAGAGGTCCCCAAACATAAATCCGTTATCAAAAATGAAAAAAGTGGCCGCCATTTTGAAATCTTTAAGTTTTGGGCCGATTATTTTCAAAATCGATATCTGAGGGTCCGAGTGGTTGTCAAACACAAATCTGCTACCGAAAATGAAAAAACTGGCCGCCATTTTGAATTCTTTACTTTCTGGACCAATTGTTTTCAAAATCGATATCTGAGGATCCGAGTGGTCTCCAAACACGTATCCGTTATCAAAAATGAAAAAAATGGCCGCCATTTTGAAATCTTTAGTTTTCCGACCGATTGATTTCAAAATTGATATCTGAGAATCCGAGTTGTCTCCAAACACGTATCCGTTATCAAAAATGAAAAAAATGGCCGCTATTTTGAAATCTTTAGTTTTCCGACCGATTGATTTCAAAATTGATATCTGAGAATCCGAGTTGTCTCCGAACACGTATCCGTTATCAAAAATGACAAAAGTGGCCGCCATTTTGAAATCTAGTTTTTGGACCGATTATTTTCAAAACCGATATCTGAGGGTCCGAGAGGTCCCCAAACATAAATCCGTTATCAAAAATGAAAAAAGTGGCCGCCATTTTGAAATCTTTATGTTTTGGGCCAATTATTTTCAAAATCGATATCTGAAGGTCCGAGAGGTCCCCAAACATAAATCCGTTATCAAAAATGAAAAAAGTGGCCGCCATTTTGAAATCTTTAAGTTTTGGGCCGATTATTTTCAAAATCGATATCTGAGAATCCGAGTTGTCTCCAAACACGTATCCGTTATCAAAAATGACAAAAGTGGCCGCCATTTTGAAGTCTTTACTTTCTGGACCAATTGTTTTCAAAATCGATATCTGAGGATCCGAGTGGTCCCCAAACATGAATCCGTTTTTAAAAATGAAAAAAGTGGCCGCCATTTTGAAATTTTTAAGTTTTGGACCGAATATTTTCAAAATCGATATGTGAGGGTCCGAGTGGTCGTGAAACACAAATTTGCTATCGAAAATGAAAAAAATGGCCGCCATTTTGAAATCTTTAGTTTTCCGACCGATTGATTTCAAAATTGATATCTGAGAATCCGAGTTGTCTCCAAACACGTATCCGTTATCAAAAATGACAAAAGTGGCCGCCATTTTGAAGTCTTTACTTTCTCGACCAATTGTTTTCAAAATTGATATCTGAGGATCCGAGTGGTCCCCAAACATGAATCCGTTTTTAAAAATGAAAAAAGTGGCCGCCATTTTGATCTTTAAGTTTTGGACCGATTATTTTTAAAATCGATATCTGAGGGTCCGAGTGGTCGTCAAATACAAATCTGCTATCGAAAATAAAAAAACTGGCCGCCATTCTGAATTCTTTACTTTTTGGACCGATTGTTTTCAAAATCGATATCTTACGATCCGAGTGGTTCCCAAACACGTATCCGTTATACAAAATAGAAAAGTGACCACCATTTTGAAATGTTTAGTTTTTGAACAGATTGTTTTCAAAATCGATATCTGAGCTGGCGGCCACTTTTTCCATTTTTGATAACGGGTTTGTGTTTGGGGACCACTCGGATCCTCCAATATCGATTTTGAAAGCTATCAATCTAAAAACTAAAGATTTCAAAATGGCGGGCACTTTTTTCATTTTTGATAACGGATTTATGTTTGGGGACCACTCGAACCCTCAGATTTAAATTTTGAAAACAATCAGTTCAAAAACTACAGATTTCAAAATGGCGGTCACTCTTTCCATTTTATATAACGGATACGTGTTTGGGAACCACTCGGATCATCAGATATCGATTTTGAAAACAATCGGTCCAAAAACAAAAGTTTTCAAAATGGCGGTCACTTTTTTCATTTTTAAAAACGGATTCATGTTTAGGGACCACTCGGATCCTCAGATATCGAATTTTAAAACAATCGGTTCAAAAAGTTAAGATTTCAAAATGGCGGTCACTTTTTCCATTTATATAACGGATACGTTTTTGGGAAACACTCGAATCGTCAGATATCGATTTTGAAAACAATCGGTCTTAAAATCAAAGATTTCAAAATGGTGGGCACTTTTTTCATTTTTGATAACGGATTCATATTTGGGGACCACTCGGACCCTCGGATATCCATTTTGAAAACAATCGGTTCAAAAACTAGAGATTTCAAAATGGCGGTTACTTTTATCATTTTATGTAACGGATACGTGTATTTGGGAATCACTCGGATCCTCAGATATCGATTTTGAAAACAATCGGTCCAAAAACAAGTTTTCAAAATGGCGGCCACTTTTTTCATTTTTAAAAACGGATTCATGTTTGGGGACCACTCGGATTCTCAGATATCGAATTTTAAAACAATCGGTTCAAAAAGTAAAGATTTCAAAATGGCGGTCAGTTTTTCCATTTTATATAACGGATACGTGTTTGGGAACCACTCGGATCGTCAGATATCGATTTTGAAAACAATCGCTCCAAAAACAAAAGTTTGCAAAATGGCGGCCACTTATCATTTTTTAAAACGGATTCATGTTTGGGGACCACTCAGATCCTCAGATATCGAATTTTAAAACAATCGGTTCAAAAAGTAAAGATTTCAAAATGGCGGTCAGTTTTTCCATTTTATATAACGGATACGTGTTTGGGAACCACTCGGATCGTCAGATATCAATTTTGAAAACAATCGGTCCAAAAACTAAAGATTTCAAAATGGCGGCCACTTTTTTCATTTTTGATAACGGATTCATGTTTGCGGACCACTCGGACCCTCAGATATCGATGTTGAAAACAATCGGTTCAAAAACTAGAGATTTCAAAATGGCGGTCACTTTTTCCATTTTATATAACGGATACGTGTTTGGGAATCACTCGGATCGTCAGATATCGATTTTGAAAACAATTGGTCCAAAAACAAAAGTTTTCAAAATGGCGGCTACTTTTTTCATTTTTAAAAACGGATTCATGTTTGGAGACCACTTGGATCCTCAGATATCGAATTTGGAAACAATCGGTTCCAAAAGTAAAGAATCCAAAATGGCGGCCAGTTTTTTTTGTTTTCTATAGCAGATTTGTGTTTGACGACCACTCGGACCCTCAGATATCGATTTTGAAAATAGTCGTTTCAAAACTTAAAGAATTCAAAATGGCGGCCACCTTTTTCATTTTTGATAACGGATTTATGTTTGGGGACCTCTCGGACCCTCAGATATCGGTTTTGAAAATAATCATTGGAAAAACTTTACCTTATTCTGTACCTTTCCCGCACACGTTCAAGTTTTACTTTATTCTGCAATAATAATTTACGTTGCGACTCTAGACAGACCCTGGACACCTTTGACGTCACGTTCATCACTATCCCGCGGAAACTGCAATTTTCTGGGATAATAAGTAGCCTGTTTTAATCTAGGGTACCAACTGTCTTCGTTCCAAATTTCATGCAGAAGCATTTCATCTAAGTCCTCTAGGTTGGCATGGCAACGCATCTGCAATCCCTCCAGGGTTGCGGGTGTCTATGGGCAGTGGTGATCGCTTACCATCAGGTGACCCACTTGCTCGTTTACCTTCCTATTCACATAAAAAAAAGAAAAAAAAAGAAGAAACAAACATACACACTCACTCACATCGTCACAAACTTTCTCATGTACAATATCACATACATACATACATAAATAACGTCTCTATCCCTTGCGGAGCAGACAGAGCCCAAGGTAACAAGACTTTAAGGCCACGTTACGAATGCCGAAATATTACAATTTTTATTATTTTTGCGAAATCTGATTTGAACATTATGCTGTGTGTGTAAGGCAATCGGAAAACTGAAACAAGCGCCATCTACTAACATCACAGTGCAATATTTCAATCCATCAGCCCGCGCCCATTCGCATCGAGTTCACACGTCGATTATTTAACAGATGTCGCGTTGATCGGACTGCTTGCCACGTCACAAACGGGCAAGGTCATTTGCCTATCCCTTCGCCTTAATACGCAGGCCAAAAAATAAAGCCTAATAAACTTAAATTATTCTTTATTCTTATTTAAATGATATAAATAGATCGATAAATATATTTAAAGTTGTATTCGCATTAACTAGGTATTCTTAGTCTACAAACGCTGTCTTAAAAAAATATGTTGTGATGATTAATCAAAAGAAAAAGCCAAAATGCAACATTTTACTGAAAAATTATTTTTGTTCAGGAAAACCCTCTCCCCCATTTGTTTTTTAACATTTATCTAAATATATGTTAGAATATTTATTTTATCAAGCAGTTTGTACAACAGATCAGGTGACCCACTTGCCCGTTTGCCTTCCTATTCGCATAAAAAAAAAAAAAAAAAAAAACAGAGCAAGAAAGGCTATCTTTATATAGACGACATTATTATAAGTAATGTAGGGGACACTTCATTAAAAATTTCATGATGGAACAAAAATTTGAATTAGCAATGTTCGGTGTTACCGACAGAGCTTCCTTCCCTAGGGATCACGTACATGAAATTCTTTGACGTAACGAACAATTTGATCACTTTCAATAAATATTCCGAAGGGATTTCTCCTAAATGAAATAGTTTTAGTCGAAAATTGTTGCGGCGTGATTAGGGTACGTCGGTTACGCTCCATTGGGAAATATCCAATTGAATAAAGCAAAAGTTTAGTATTCAGTGATGTTTAACGTTATTATGTTAACTGGGTCAGCGCGGAATACTTTGTACTGTCGCACATTGGAAATTGAATTAGTTCAGTTCAGATGTCTGACCAGATGGAATGGAATAGTCCTCACCATCAGATTATTGTCCAAATTTCAGTATCAGCAGTGTAATTTAGTGTAGGCAGACCCCACATGAGATGGACTGTCTGATGACATTAAAAGTTACGCCGGACCGTACTGGTTCAGGACGATGGAGAATAGGACGGAGTGGAGAAGATTAGGAGATTACATCCAGCAGTGCATAGAAAAAGCCTGAAAAAGAAGAAGAAGAAGATTCAGTATTAGCTGATACCCACAGCGTCGTATACAAAGAATTCGTTTGTACCGTGACGAGGAACTAAACTTTTTCTTGGATTAAAAATATCCCATGTCTTAATAATAATAATAAAAAAAACATTTATTTCGAACATCAAGGTCTAGTAATACAACTTAAAGCACTATGTTAGTTAAATTAAAATTAAAATAGAAATAAAAAAAAATATTAACAAAATTGATTAAAAATATCGGCAATTACGATACTTGATACATTAAAGGCAAAAACAAAAGCAAGCCAAAATGCGCTCAGTTGAAACCATACCTATGCTTTGTGTAAAATGAGAAACAGAATCAACTGTCGTAATGTGAGCGATTCGAAAAACATTTCTGGCACTGACATTGTGTCCCAGTGCACGTTGTGTCAAAATTGCCCACATATGGGTCATACCTAGGGGTCATACGCAGGATAAAAACATATTTACTCTTGGTGGAATTGACGATAAGGACATATTGACATGATCAAGCTTATGTTACCTACATAAAGTTATGATTATGTAAAATAAAGCCTTTTAGTGTGAATTACACCAAGTTACTATAAAAATAACAATAAACAAAGATACACACATACACACAAAAGTACGGAGATAACATAGGATGTCGATTACATTGCGAATTATAGCGCGTTAACCCTTATTTTGAGTTATAAAAAAACATGGTTCAAGCCTCATCGTCATTTTAGAGTGCTAAAAAATTCTATGTTAATAAAAATTATAAAAAGATTCGTCACTGTAGTGCACATTGTTAAATTAAGGGTAGTTTCTAGATGTAGATATAAAAGTTTATATCTAGTCGCTTTTAAAAGAAAATTCCTTATACTTAATTAAACTTCAAAACTTTATTAGACAAAAGATTTAAGTGAAGCCTATTTCCCGTTGTCTTCATTCGGGGCATGTTCCCCTGCTGAATAATAAATGGCGCTAGTTGACCTGGGCTGTCGGTTTGTTTGGTTTGGTTTAGTATCAATTAATAATAAAGTCTAAATACGCCGACTGTAGTTATGCTCCCGTCTTACTGATACAAAAATTGGCCCACAGAACCTAGAAACCAATTAAAGAATATTTTAGGCACATAGTTGTAACACTTTTTGGGTGTCATTAAACTTTAAACATGATAAATTGCAACCCATTATGAATTATACTAAAACATCGCATGAAATGCCAAAAACGTTTAAGCTTTTTCCAATGAAAAACTAAATACCTATCGATTCTAGACACGTAATGCATTTTAAAGAAGCGAGTTACTTCCATCGCATCGTTTTTTATTCATCGCATTAGAAGTGGCGACTACCTTCCTATTGCGTATGAATCAAAAGAAAAAATAGAACCGAATTTTTAGAGCTTTCTTTTTGTATTCATTTATATAAAATACTAAAGGCTCACCAATACTCGTAAAATATGAATTTTAAAAGTTCATGCTAATAAAAATACTAAAGTAAAAGCATAGCATTGCATTCGTCAAAGAAATTTTAAATCCTGTTTATCTATATCTATATATCTGCCCTCGTAATGAAGAATGCAGTAATCGACAAAATAACGATTTTGACTTTTTATGAAAAATGGCACCAGTGATTCGAAATCTATCTATGTATATTTTTTTTATATTTTTTTACAGCCTGTAACATAGTTTTTTAGTAAGCAAAAATGCAGCATTCGCTAAAAGAAAAAATAAATTACAAAATTATAATGCAGCATTAATCAAATACTAAAGTATAATGCAGTACTTTGTCGTTCACTGCATATTACAGAAAACGTAATTAAAACGATCTACAACGCTAAGCTAAGCTGAACCGCAGCAAGTGCGGATGCTGCGTTTTAACTTAGCATAGCGAAAGGCTCGGCATGTAGCAAACGTCAAAACTGCGAGAAACACTAGTAGCACAGTGTATGATCGTCACTTTTGATATAGTTATAATTGTTTTTGTAGTTACAAATTTCTACTAATTAGTAACTTTCCTCTGTTAAAATATATATATATATATATATTTTCTCAATAAATTCAATTTTTCTTTACTAAACTGTATAAAAAGAAATTCATAATAGGTTTTTGAAATTTTAACTGCATTTCATCTTTGCATGCTTATTCAATTAAATCATCTTCCTAATATATAAAATGCAGTAATAATATGTAACCAAGGTGAAATGCAGTATTCTACATGATTGCTGCATTCTTATTTTGTAATTTCCGTGTCATCCTAACAAATGTACAATGATAAATTGCAGTATTCAACTTTAAAATCCTATTTTCACACTTTTTCAAACTATTAACTAAACAATATGACGGAAAGTACTGTTTTAAGCTTTTATAATATGAAACTTTTCTGATTTCATCTCACATAGCTCAAAGTTGCAAAAAAAAACCTTAAATATTTATTTACTCGAAACAGTGTTTTTGCAATTACTGCATTCTTCATTACGAGGGCAGAATTATAAACTTCTCGATTTTTTTAACTTCTAAACGATACCTACTGTAAAAGTAAGTCTATTGTCGGGAATCGAACCCGGATCATCATCATTCCGTGATGCGTGCTAAAAGCACCACCCATAGTAGGTAGTTAAGCCTCCGAATCTTCTGTACCAGCTTTCATGTCATTTTTAGGCTTTATCTCTAGCTTAATGCTATCTAGCTTAGGTAGGTAAAGGGAAATCAAAAAATACTCCAGACTCGTGTTTCACATCTCTCCAAGGCATCTTCAGCAGGATGTAGACACTCCGACGGTTGGTCGTTTTCTTCGACCGTTTTTGTCTTAATATTAAAACATACAAGAAATTATCACCCAACAAAGTTCGAGCGGCACTCATATTGCTCCACCGACTGACAATAATCATTCTGCAACACCAAACAGCAATGCACTCTAATACGACAGAAGTAAGAGTAAATCTTGCACAACACGAGTATTTCCTTATTCCCACATATAAACAACTATTTCGCGTCTGCAGCTATGAAGTTCTACGGATTCGGACGTGACTCGGTTCTAAAGTAAATTTCTATATGTTTTTGTTCACCGCATGAATGCCTTTGCCAACGAAATATGATTTATTTTGCTCTGTATCGAATTGGATTTTGGGAGTTTGTTGACAATGGCAAGGAATATTCAGATATACGCCGATCGCCTATAAGAGCGAGACGTGGTTTCGTAAACTTTATGCTGTGCGAATAAAACATAAAATCGATTGGTATTGCGTCAAAGTGACGCATGGTATAGGGTCCCTGACAGGTAGGCGTGCGTATAAATAGGACCATAAAGTACGATGGATGACTGGCACACCCGCGAGACACTAGGTAAATCGAGATATAGAGCGAATTTTGTCTCTGGTATGGAGCTAAAAAAATAAAACTGGGAAAAACAAAAGATTTTGAGAGCGTAAAACCGAGCAGTGAGTGCGTATTACTCGCATCTGCAGAGCATAAAATCCGGCACACTAAAGAGCATAAACGGAACAACGCCCTCTTGTGTTTTATAGGAGAACCTGCAAAAATCGTATTTTTATTTATCCCACGTACCTATATGTTAATTCACGTGTTTGTATAAAGAATATATTTCGAGTGTGCGTGGAAACGTTATAACAGATTGCGCTTTAATTGACAGTATTCAAATTCTGTCAATCAATGAATTTATAGTTTCTACATACTAGAAACAAAAGGTTTTTATTTTACCCTTTCACCCAATCACACGCGAGGACAAATCCGATTAAACTATTGTTTATTTGTCCAATAACGTTTCACATAAAACTTCAACGGGCATCAAAATTCGTACGAAACTAGTTTTGTGTCCAGTAAATTTGTTAGTAAATGCTGGAAAGGAACTTACGGGTCCAAATTTCGGACTCGGCCCAAGGTAATTGGGTTTGTGAACAATTTTCAGGCCTTGGTCAGTCTTTGTAGAGAGAAATTACACGTTTGACCCATACGTTTATTTGAAAAGTTTATTATAACATTCCGTCTATTGGCGTCTTTATCCCCTTGATAACAAGTTTTTAATTAAACGCAGAGTTATTGAAACCTTAATTAATTGAGGCAGCCTAGCCAAATGCAATTTTAAAGCAAAGTAGTATGTTATATTCTACGAAAACCGTTGCTTAAAGTTCAGCAAAATGAGTTTTACGTTTCTATGAAATAATAATCTAACTAATATTATAAATGTGAAAGTATGGATGGATGGATAGATGGATGGGTGGATGGGTGGATGGGTGGATGGGTGGATGGATGGATGGATGGATGGATGGATGGATATTTGTTTGTTACTCTATCACGCCAGAACGGCCCAATGGATCTGGATGAAATTCGGTACATAGATAGAGAAAAGTCTGGAATAGCACATAGGCTACTTTTATCCCGGAAAATTGCGTAGTTCCCACGGGATAGCGATAAACGAATTCTTTGCAGACGAAGTCGCTGGCAACAGCTAGTAAAAAAATAATTTGAACAAGCACACAGATACAAATATACATCCTATTAATATTATAAAATCGAAAGTTTGTGACGTTGTGAGTGATTGAGTGTGTGTTTGTTCGTTCTTCACACTGAAACAACTGGATGGATTTGGATCAGGAACGGAGATAGCTGGTACCCTAGACTAAAACATAGGCTACTTTTTATCCCGGAAAATTGCATAGTTCTCGCGGGATAGCGACAAACATGTCAATTGCTAATTCTACGCGGACCTATTGTATAGATCAAATACCTTAAAGCTTTGAAATGATCGCTTTTTAACCTAAAAGTAATGTTCTTCCGTTTTATTTTTGATCAAATTGTTATTAGGTTACATACAATACGTAAACCAGCTCAGCGAAGAAGTGGAACACGAATGTTAATAGGCGTAGTAAAATGTTTATGACCCAGTTACTGGGCTTGCAGATAACAGTGATTGTTTTGCTTGTTTTAACCAAGTTCTGAGAGGACTGTACTTGCATTAACTTGGCGATAGTTCCTGTTAAACTTTAATTACTAGTTACTCAGCTCTATAACAACGGAAGTTCGTGATTAATTAATTAATGAAGGCTTAAAATTATAAAATGTTACTCATTACACTATGCACCGCTGCTAATAAAAAATATCCCTTTGCTACTCCGTCCGCTCCTAGAAAAATGGCTAAATTTTTTTTTTTTATTTAATATAATGGACCTCCGCAAAGCAGGTAGCTGCCAAAGTCACTTACCATATTCAGGACATATGATGCAAAATGCGACCGCCAGAAAAAAGCCTATCACTTCGCCGGCAAAACCTTGGACGGCCATATTTTCCTCTTGTTTAGCCCACGCTTGCTTGAACCGACATTTTCACTCTTTTTCTCCCTATTTCAATGAACACTCGCTCTATCCGATGTTCTGAGTGCTATTGATGTTTGTACCGACATTTTCCTGGTTCACGAGTTGAAGTGATCGCATCTGTAACAAAAGAAAAAGATTACAGCTTCGATTATATTATACTTAGTTGTGACGTTACTGGGTGTCTTACAGCCTTATTCATGAAAAATCCTTAATTGAGGTTTAATCAGTCTATTAGTAAACAGACTGATTAAGCTTATTTGACAGTTGTTAAAAAGTATGATTCATAAACGCTTGCTAGCAGTCTGTTAATTAATGAGCTGCTGATGGATGGATTAGACGCGTTATGTTGTCACCTTGACAAATCATAGACCAAAAATGGCCTTATAGTGAATTAAAAAAAAAATTGACAGCAGTGGCAGCGAATTAGCAGGAAACCAGCGAATTAACACGACAGACTAGGCAGTGTGGATCTAGTTTCCTTTACCTTTTCCGGAGGGAATAAAAACTCAAAACAAAAAAAAACTGTCTCGCGTATGGTTTTGCTCTTGCCAAAATCAGCTGTTCACGTTTGTGGCGGCCATTTTGTGAGTTAGCAAAGAGATAAAGTAGGGTCTACGGTCCGCTAACTTTCGGAAGACTTAACAGACCCTTGATGGACTGATTAGCGCTAATTGACGTTTATGAATCATGTTTTTTTGCATCGGTCCTATAGCGAGCTTATAGCGAGCCTCTAACTTTTTATGAATAAGGCTGTTAGTCTTAACCAGATTGCCCTATACAGAGACATTGGGTTGCCATCTGTACAGGGCAAGCATATTAATTAGGGATTTAATTTGATTTGACTTAATTTAATGTACCTACCTACTAAAATTAAACTAACAAGTAGAATGTAAGATTGTACTATAACATTATTATGGAGCTATGGTCTGAAATAAATGTTTTTTTTTTTAGTTTAATATTTGCTGCACTAGACCAGTCGTAATAGATAGGGGGCTTTAGTCGTTTTGCGTATACAGGCACGTACATACAAACTGTTCACAGAGTTGTATAAAGTGTAAAGTTATACACGGTGTTCCAAAATTCAACAGAAATATTTCAGTCGTTAGTTAGATAATATCAACAGAACAACAGTTAATGGTATTCAGTAAATTTTAGCTGATGTTGACAAATAAATTTTCAACGCCGACGACATTCATAATGCGACATCTGAATTCTTTAACGCCTGCTCTTTTCGTTGCATTTTTCACTCTCTTATTGAAGGAAACTAAGCGCATTAATATAAAAGGGAGTATTAAATACATTACGAGTAGGTAGGTATATACAAAGCACACGCAAATTTGAAAACATACGATGATTTGATTATAATCAAAGTTACAATTTTCATTTCAGTTTTGGTAAGATATTTGTAGAAAATTATTAGATGTACTGAGTCGAGCTACCAAACAGTATTTCGTAAAAAATATGTCATGTAATTTATTCATAGTAATAACTTCGTGAACATTCATGAAAGGAATTCAAAATTTCATGAAGTAACATACATTAATGATATATTTACTTCAATAAAAATGAAACAGAAATCTTTTGCGACAGGCGTAAAATTCCAATAAGAGTATTACCTGCTGAGATTAAAGCAAAAGAAATCTTACAGTGAAATTGAATAACATTCCCCCTTTGAGGGAGGACTTTGTAAGTCTTCTCTGTGCTTTGAGAACGTAGGTAGGTACAGTCAGGAAGGAAAAGTAATTTCTAAACGGCACTGAAAATTAGAACACATAGAAAAATCCGAAAAGTAAAGGTATGGCCGGGAATATCGAACCCGGGTCCTCGTCATTCCGTGACGCGTATTATACCCCTACACCACCCATGGCGGGTGAGTAAGCCTTAATTTTTCTATCTGTTACCAACTGTCACGAGGCCTTGTTACTATGCGAATATTTGTCGCTAAGCGTCGTAAGCGTTAAGGAAAAGTTTATGTTGATGATAAAAAGGATAAATATTTTCACAGACTACTTTTTGTAACCTGTACTTGCATTCACATCCATCCTACAATAATAATGTGTCCTAAATTTCAAGGGTAAATTGAAGGGTATTACAATGTCTGCTATTACAACAAATTATAAAAATAGAAGAAAGTTAAAAGTTAAAGGGGTTCCAGGAAACGTGTTTTTTGCCCATTTTGCGCAAAATTAGGTATTAATGATCATTCTTTCAAGTATGGTGGTATGGGTATCTGTCTTGAGCGAATCAGCCTCACTTAATCCCAGGTTTTGCTTTCTTAGGTTCTTACCACCCGGTTAGCGTTAGTCGAAAGAACTTCGACACGCTTCGATATTTGTAAATTTCTACGAAAACTTTTCAATTTTGCATTAAATTTGCTCCTTCAATTCCGTAATGAAGTATACGTTAGAATATTCGCGCTTCTTGTGATTTCTACGAGTCTATAGAATCCACTCGACATTCAAGAAACTGAAATAGTAGGTGAGCATTTGAAAACGTTTCAGTGTATACTGAGAATATAAAGAGAAGCTATAAATAAATGTTTAAAGCAGCTTATTTTACCTTTTACCCCATTAGCGCATGTGTTTTATGTAACGTACATCTATAATATTTTATTATAGAAGTTAGCTGGCAAAATATTTTCATGTTTTAGCCTAATTTTAACCTCTTTGTGTTTTCAAACGAAGAGGTTAAAATAGGCTACATGAAAATATTTTGTCAGCTAATTTTAACCTCTTTGTGTTTTCGAAAGTATTATATTCGTTCTAGTCATCTAATTATTACAACAAGCCGCAAACAAGTGTATATTATTATTTTGTTATAATTTACTAAATATGTCGGTATTTTCATTCTTCTGTCCTATTTGGTTAACAAAATTCTATCCTCAATGTGAAATTTTTTATGAAGAATAAGGTGTATTATGTTATCAAATAAACCTGAGGCAATATTTTGTACATAATTGTGCTGATATTTTATCTCCAGTTCCTTTATTTACGATGAAATAGTTAAAAAACAACAAAAATGAGACGTTTTGAGGTTAGAATTTTGATTATTTACCAAATAGGACAGGTAAGAATGAAAATACCTTAAGTACTTACATAAATTAAACAAATGACGTCCTCCTTGACGGAAAACTTAAATAATGATAACATTAGCTTTTGAAGCGGCGTATCTGAATATAAAAACGTATTTAAAACGTAATTTGAAAATGTAAGAGAAAACTATAAGTTTCTATAAAAAAAAAAAACATTTTTATTACAAGCTCGCTGAATGTTTTTTTTTTTATGTGTTTTAAACGAGCAAGCGGGTCACCTGATGGTAAGCGATCACCACTGCCCATAGATACCCGCAACCCCGGAGGGATTCCAGATGCGTTGCCAACCTGCGACTTAGACAAAACGCCTCTTGTGCCCGTAATTTCACCGGCTGTCTTACTCTCCATACCGGAACACAGCAGTGCAAGCACTGCTGCTTAGCGGCAGGATTAGCGAGTAAGATGGTGGTAGCGATCCGGACGGACTTGTATTGTCATCCGTCCAACATAATTATGTGTACCTACCAAATTTAAAGTAAATCGGACCAACCGTTGAAGAGTTCCTTCCTGCGGAGACTATCCTGGCTGGGTCACCAGAACTCCAACCAGATGTATACATATTTTGTATTGTCATCGGACTTACTCAATTATGCAAAATTTCAGCTCAATCGGTTGAAGATAATCTGCTTTAAAATTGAGTCGAAATAAGAAGACTCGGACAAACTTACTTACATACATACATACAGTGTAGGTTAAATTAAAGCTTGAAATTAGAAAACATTGATCACAATTTTTTCTGTAAGTCAATAATATATATTAGTAGCTGTTGCCAGCGACTTCGTCTGCAAAGAATTCGTTTATCGCTATCCCGCGGGAACTACGCAATTTTCCGGGATAAAAAGTAGCCTATGTGCTATTCCAGACTTTTTTCTATCTATGTGCCGAATTTCATCAGTAACAAACAAATATCCATCCATCCATCCGTCCATCCATCCATCCATACTTTCGCATTTATAATATTAGTTAGACTAGCTTCTGCCCGCGACTTCGTCCGCGTAGAATTAGTAATTGATAATGTTTGTCTCTATCCCGCGGAAACTATACAATTTTTAGGATAAAAAGTAGCCTATGTTTTAATCTAGGGTACAAGCTATCTACGTACCAAATTTTATCCAAATCCGTCCAGTCGTTTTAGCGTGAAGAAGGAACAAACATACACACTCACTCACTCACATCATCACATCGTCACAAACTTTCGCATTTATAATATTAGCAGGATTTTCAATTGCCTTATGTTAACTAGACATTTTCTGTTTCACTAATATAGGTACCTATATTTGTCTTTGCCAGACACATACAGAACACAATATACTGTAACAACAGGTTTGTAACTACATGAACAAAGGACTAAGTTTCCATCCAATAAATTGACTTTGTCAAAATCTTGGCCGCAGTAAGCCTAGGTAAACTAACAGTTTCTAAAGTCCTCGAATCGAAGTCGAAGATTCAATTAAAGTTGTGACGGCGATTGGAAGCCTCATAACTTATTGATATTGGATACTAGTTCAAATACTAATGTGCTCGTTATTTGGGTTACCGTTGCAATGTTGAACTGTATAGTCGTACAAGGGATTTCTTTATCACACTAATGGTTGAACATCAATGTCATTTGTATGTCTAAAATATCAAAGATTATTTTCACTCCAATAAGACAATAAGGTCTTTTTTATGATGTAGATATTGTCATAAAAAATAGTGATATAAATAGTAAATAATATCTATATACGAACATTAATGTTAGTAGCAATGGCGGTTGCACAGTAATTGGAACGTCTAACATCTTAAACTAAATATTGCTGTATATAAAGATAATAGTAAGTATAAAAATTTTACTTAAAATACCTACATCTAAGAATGTCAAAGGTAGCGAATTGAATGAGCTGTAGAAGAAAAGGAAAGAAAAGAAATGTCACTTAGTGCCACGTCAATATTAAAAATGTATAATTTCAAGAAAACCTCGGGTCCTAGACATTTAGCTCAAACTGAACAAAAGCACAACGTGTCGCAACGCTTTGATTCTTATTGAAATACGTAACAAAGACTCGCTGTCGCCGTAGAATTTTAAAAGACAAGTCATTTATTTTATCGAAAGCGATGACGCGAATACGTGTCGAAATAAAATCAATTTTTACATCAATTTAGTAAACAAAATGTATTTATGATATGCAAATTTTTAGTCGAAGTTTTTTTATCATTGAATTGGCCCTGGAGTTCCGATCCCTTGGGGATCAAGGTAGAAGTAACTTTTGTGTTATTCTTAAGAACCAGCTATCAACATACAAATTTTTATCAAAATTCGCCTTGCAGTTTTAGCGTTAACGAAAAACAAACTGACATCAGGTGCACAGAGAGAAAGAAAGAAAGAGAAGAAAGAAAATACTTATCTGCAAGAATCACTCAAAAAAGAAGAGAATCCCTCATAGTAAAAAAATCATACATAATATAATACCTACATCCACAAATCACGTCTTTAACCTATACGGGGTAGACATAGCCTAAGGTAACAAGACCTAAAGAGCACGTTTAGCACGATTGTGGACGTATAGGTGGAAAAGGGAATCAAAGTAGTGATGGATTGCTAGCCGCATCGCCTCTAACATGATTCCTAAGATCTTTTCTTTACATTCTATGTTTTTCCTTACTCTCAAAATACCATGGAAGAAAAAAAATCATGATAAATAAAAGTAAAGTAAATTAACCACAAAATAAGACGGAATTGCCATAGAACAAAAATGCCGCAGGTGCGAGCCAGAAAAGCGGCCGCGTAATTATTTGTTAAAACATGTTATACAGCTGGAAGTGACCTGAAAAAGACGACACGTATTGTGGAACGGCGTCCGACACAGAAACTGTATTGTGCAGAGGCTTTCGACAGAGAAATCGTATTGTGCTGAACGTTTTATGCCCGCCGCGGTTGCCGCCTCTGTTTAACGTGCCCGTCTCTATTCTTTGCCTTGTCACCTACTTAAGTGGAGCTGTTACGTACCTTTTGCTCATTCTTTCTGTACGTTATATTTGCGCTTCGTACACAGGATAAATGAGAATAAAAAGGACTCGTTTCGTTTTCAATTAGTGATGAACCGTTCAAACGCTTTTGTCCAGGGGCCTTACAATAAGTTTTTAGAGGTATTGTATTGTGGTGCGTCTGTTTTTATTTGTTTGTATTATTGAAGTAGACACTTCTTTAGCGGCGCTGAGCACTTTTTTGGATGGGTAGAAAATGTTAAACTCGCGTCAGGCGTAAGACAGAGGGAGAGTTTAAGTACCAGGATATTAGGATCCTCTAAGAGCTTATTTTGAAATACAAGTGAAGCTAGAGTTGCGTTCGATTTTTGAAGTGTACGTTGATTTAGTCGCTTTAACGTATGTGCGTTTGGCCTAGTGGTATAAGGTGTGGAATAACAGTGCGTTCTCTCAGTTTACCGCAGTTCAAATCTCGTGTCGAAAGAGTTTTTCTTTTTCTTTTTGCGCGAGTGTGCTTGTGTGTGTAGTTATCACTTCTTCTGCCCGCACTCCCGGAATGCTACTCGGTGTTTTTTTGTATTTTTTTTTTATTTTCTTAAGATCTGATTCAGCAGACAAGGTCCTCTTCTTGGTCTACCAAGTTACCAATTTAACTAATCCAAATGAAGTCATAAAAAATGAGGACAAAGAAATAAAAAAATGAAGCTTGTGATTACTCAAAGGAAGGACGAAATCCTATCATTCCTTTGCCTTGCAATCTTCTTTCCAATTTGCCCTGAATGTTAATGCAGGGAAAACAAGATTTTTGTTTTTGAGTCAGATGCCTTGTCTTACTTAATCTTGGCTTAATGCGAAAGGGAAGGAATATTTGGAAGTGCTGTCGCGGTGCGGATAATAAAATAAGTAAATTACAAGATAACCTGAGATTATTAACGATTTTGAGAGGATTCTGCGGGGATAGACTTAGAGATATCGTAATGTTTAAATTAAAAAGTTGATATTTGTCTGAAGAATGTGGCCAACAATTACGTAATTTTAGCAGCATCTGACTTACATAAATGATTTGACAAGTGTGTACTTATTGTTCTCACAATAAGCAAGGTTTCCAGTTTAACTCAAAAAAAGAAGAAGAAATGGATGATGGGTGGATACAAGATCCACAGACACGATCAAACCATACCACTAACAGCCATATAAATGTTTATTAATTTTCTTGCTCACACTTAAAGTGCTCTTAAAGGGAAAGTACAATTGTTTTCAAATGGATTCGAGCGACTTTATTCTTATTCAGCAGCCATACTAACACTGTTTCATAATATTAAGTATCTAATAATATCCTGATTTTGTAAGTCAAGGTTGACAAATAAATAATTTTGCTAGACGAGAAAATCACTCTCGATAAAACGTCGAAAGCAATTTTACAACGGAGCATAAATTTGAAATTCAATTTGTCACGAAATCACCATTACTTCTCTTTGACAAAGTTCTAGAAAACGAAGCGACCTTGGCACAGAATAAAATCTAAATCACCTACATTCGTCTATCCGGCCCCACCATTTTCTCATTTGGTTTCATATAAACAGACCATAAAATCAAGTTTTGTATCTGGACGTAAAATATTTTATGTTCCGTCTGCAATCATTTTCCAACAACGCAAAGTGTCCGGGATGTGAGAAAATGTGCCATGATATGGAGTAAAGTAACTTTTGCTCTGTGTATTTATCTGTGCACAGTGTCCACTCCGTGTGTCCGGAGCTCTGCCGCAGTATCGAAGTGTCGCCGTAATTTGATCGAACTATTTACACTACTTACTTGATAGCTTTCAGTGTTAATGGCTTGTATGAATAAAATTGATTGGATGGGGTACTTTGCTATTATTTTGACAAAAGTATATCTTTTGGATGACACATAAGTTTATTTACTCAATATCATGTCCATTACAGCTTCAGTAAACATTTATACCAAGTGCTACCATATCCTCGTCACTGAACACAACAAATACAATTATCACAAACATCCAAGTACATTGACTCCGCCCTGATTAGTGTACGAACTCTGTCAGAACCAGTCGTTCCTTTGAAGACTTTGAACTCGTACTAAGTTGGCTGGACAACCGCGAACCTATTTACGCTCGGAACTCCATAAGATTAAACCTGTCACGCCTCACCACGAAACAGGCGAAGATTTAAGACGACGTCCGCCGAGTTACAAAACTCATTTGCATTATAACACGGTAACTTGAGCTGATGTAAAAACTTTAAGATCCCGCGGAACTAAGTGAATTTATGACGGGCAATATCTTTGGCTTAAATGCAGTTATTGTTGTGGATTCCTCGCGGTAATTGTGTGCAGGGCTATTGGCTGCGCTGCAGTTGGTTGCGGAATTGTTTTTCTGTCGTAAAGATGTTTTAGTACGCTCATTGTAGAAATAATAATGGTTGTTTCGGTTTTATATGCCACAGTTAAAGACTATCATTTTCAAATAATAAATGTAGACCCATCTAGAAACTACTTTTTGATTCTAAAAGATTTCCAGATTGTGTACACGCCATCTATTAAAATTAACATCGTATCGTTTTATTAACAGCTTACTTCGTTCAAACGATAACAATAACCACACGTAGACGTGTAAATCTCCGTGGCAACCTGACTCTTTATTAAGAACCTACATATTATAATGTAAGGAACAAGACAGCTTTCATTATTACGTCATTACGCCTAAGCCTTTTAGCGCTCGCGGCATCTCTTGCCAGTGATTACGCCATAATTGAATTTTCTATGCAGGAACATTCGGTTTCATACGTACCGTGTTTAGGATTTTACCGTTATAAAGTTATGGCTGTAAACATGTTCGTGAATTGTGGAAACTGGGAAATAATAAGAAGGTACGTGAGTGAAAGTTTGTTTGATTGCGTTTTGATTGCCTGTCATTCAAGCGAAGTGGAGGGACTAATTACTAGCGTTTTAGTCATTATAGTAACTTAAGGACAGAAAATTATATACCTAGTATTAAGTCCAAGGTTTTGAGCAGGACTTTGATGTGTCCGTCAGGCTTTTTTAATAAAGCCCATCAGGTGAGTGAGCAGAAATATTAATCATGTTATAGGCGATGCGGCTAGCAGCCCATCACTATCTTGATTCCCCTGTTCATCTAAACACTCACAATCATGCTAAACGTGGCCTTTAGGTCTTGTTACTTAAGCTTTGTCTACCCCGTATGGAATATAGATGTGATTTATGTATATATGTAAAATAAAAATAAAATACTTTAATTAAAACTAAGCACATAATATAAAAAAACTAGCTGTTGCTCGCAACTTCGTCTGCAAAGAATTCGTTTATCGCTATCCCGCGGGAATGTTTTGGGATAAAAAGTAGCTTATGTGCTATTCCAGACTTTTTTCTATCTATGTGCCGAATTTCATTCGGATTCGTTGGGCCGTTCTGGCGTGATTGAGTAACAAACAAACATCCATCCATCCATCCATCCATCCATCCATACTTTCGCATTTATAATATTAGTTAGATAGATTAGATTACATAGAAAACAGAATTATCCTATAGAATTGCAAACTTTGAACGTAACAGATAATTATTAGTTGGATGTCTTGACATTAACTATAGGTCACGGTCAATACGTAATTGTGCCTTCAAAAATGTAGGCCTGTTTTAATTTTTGTCAGACCGTGGTGAAGCTCGTTAAGGCCAGAGGTTTGAGGACAGCCTGATTAGCTCAAACCCAGATGACCTTTCCTAATGAACCATTCTAGCTCACTGCATGCATAGGTCTACTAACAACAAACGCTCGGCACGAAATGCCTGTAGCTGGTACATTCACACAAGTATTCAAGCTACTTGCTCAAAAAAGAGCAACTAAGACCATGTGCATTTGAGGCATATGAATATCGCTTGAACCACCTTGAAACCTTTGTATGTATTTATAATTGGTAGCTACTTTACTTGGTTGCATTGAACGAATTATGCGGAGAAGAAATCACGTCTTTTCAAATAATGTTGCTATAGGAATGAACAAATTCAAAGCAAATTTTCAACAAATTAAATATTGAGCACAAAATTTTCTCTTATATGGATATTTTTATACCTTCAGATCAGTTTTGGTATCACATTCAGGCTAATTCAACAAATGGACAATACAGAATACAGTTAATAATGAACTTTCTCAGGAGAATTCAACAAGAACTATCGCGGATACATTTCATAATCTTGTAATCAGTCGCTACTTCTTCAATCAAAACAGTTACAGAATTACACTTAGAAGATTTGGCAACGCATATGCGTTTATCTCAATTAATTAACACAAAAAACATCTAAGCATCTTTTTCTCAAGCTCTTCGCGCTATACCACGTCAGTCACTGCTTCGTCCAAACAGACTCCATCCTTTCCACATCAAAGACTGTTTTCATAAAAAACTGTAGTTTCGATGAAACCAGACTACGATAGGACATCAACGTCTTTAATAAAAACGATTCCTTTTTCAAAAACAATTCCACTCACAACTGTTCAAATTGTCGATATATTTTCGTAATCCCTATCATGTCACTTTCCCTAATAAACCAATTTGACATCGTTCCTTCGGCATGATCAATGCCTACGTATATTTCATATTTCACGACGGATTATTTGATATTCTGAAGCGCGGCGCTCGAATCAAAGCAGAATTTGACACGGTTCGATCGGCTGACGTGCTCGCCTCTTACTAAGTTATGTTGCAAATCACAGGGACATTCTTGAGGGAATTAAATATGACTTGGATTATGGCAGGGCGTAATGGATTTGCTTGAGGGCTGAATTCTAAAAGGCTACAAAGCTATTATTCGAATCATTCATTTCTCTTCATGTAGATAGATATTTTTGTCGTGGTAACGAAAGATTTTACCATATTTTTTCCCCTTGAGCAGTACCTATATTATTTAATATACAACAAGCTTGTAAAATACAGAAAACATGTTGGTTTTACTAGAGCTATAGGTGAAAAACTTAAGTAAATGACCTGTTGTATGTAGTAGTGTACAGAATTGATAATGGGACTTGAGTCTGTTTGCACACATTACTCACACATACAACAGGTAATTACCTAAGTTTCTCACCTATACTCAGTACCTATAGATCAATTTTAATCTATTTTAATAGTATATTTATGATAGCGATTTAGATAACGATCTTTTTTAATCGTAATGTCGTTAGAATCTCGAACGTGAGACAAGTAAAATTTCTAAACGACACTGAAAATTAGAACACATAGAAAAATCCGAAAAGTAAAGCGATGGCCGGGAACAGTGAGACAAGTATTGAGTTTCACTCATATTTCCACAATATAAACAACCGTACGTCTGTACAATTTAATATTGTTTTGTAATATAATGTTATATTTACTTGTCTCGCATTTCCTGTATTTCGCTAAGCAAATAGCGTGAATTCATGTGGAAATGAAATATTCAATAGCGTGACTGAGTTAAATTGTTTCTGTTGACAGGAACAATCAAATGGAATAGATAATTAGGTCATTAGTTAAGTTTTTATTAGTCTGCTGCTCGTTAGGGGTGTTTAAATGGGCGCTCATAAACGATTTATACTTAGTCGTGTATTGCGTTATTGCCCAATAATTTGAAAGTAATGTTGCTGATGTACATAAAGTATTGTTACATTGTTCTGGGATAGATAATGCTTGAATGTAATAAAGCGATCTATACACATGAGTGTAGTATTTTCAATCGACCTAGAAAGATCTCAGCGTTGTGAAAACTAGCTTTTCATGTAAACGGTGAAGACGTTTTCTACTATACGTTAAACAATTCGGATAAATGTTTGATTATGTCGTCAGTCAAAATCAAGGTTTGTAAGTTTCGTTTGGGACTATCGCAACTTCAAAATTGTGCTTTTCTAAAAATTTTACCAGACACAATATGGATCAATTTATATCAATCATCAATATCCTGTTGTGATATAATCTTGTATGAAATTTATTAAGTGATATTTAAATTCTTTGAAGCCGATAACATTTCTAGAGCCAGTTTGTCATTTATTAATTACGCTTAACATCAACGATAAGTTATAACAGACCCATCGTAGAGAGAGCGCCTGCTGAAGACAATGCTAGTAGCTCATTATAATAAAACATCTCAATGTTTATTTCACGCTCATACTAAAGTAACTTGGAGATTACTTTGGGAAACGACGCTTTCGAAATGGCTGCTATTATTCAAGAGACCTTGTTTTCTTTTAGAAAAAGTAGGTAAAAAGGAAAGTTTGAGTAGGTATCCGAAGTTAAGTTAAGTTATCAGCATGTAAGATTGGTTAGGGGATGTGTAGGAAGAGAAAGTCTGGTAAACTGATTCAGTGCTACGAATGTAAACTAACTTATTGGAGTATTAGTTGTTTTATAAAGAGAGAAAATGGTTTTAATCACAGCTTCAAGCCTTCGCGAATAAAACATATTAAATATTGAACATTAAAAGCAGGGTAATTCGTTTCTTCGGTGTAAGCCAGTTTATCGGGAAACTGTAATGTAACTACGACTTGAAACTCATCATCCATACTAATATTACTGTATATGTGGAAGTACCTAACTCTGACTTGCTGTCTCTCAGACCCGTATCAAAGTTTATTGCAGAAGAAAAAAAAAACCTTATAATATTAAAAAATTACTTTAAGCAGGTATATTATTATTATTAAAGGTTAACCGAGTTGCCCCCCTTTAAGAAGTCCTGCATTCAAGTAAAATTTTACCTAGAGGACAAAACATCGAGAAGAAATGCGAACACATTCCTCAAAATAATCTATTTCACCTCCTTAAAGTACTTGTAAATCCTGGAGTTTTTTCTACTACAAATTAAAACTCCTAATTACCTTAAATGACAACAAAATGGCAGCGTCACAGGACGTGTTTTTATTTGAACCGAAAACGGTAGCGCAAAATAAACAATTCACCGCAAGCAGCTTTGCCCTCGCTAAAACGGTTGCAATTATTCACGATTATTCAGGCGAGTGAATTTTTTGTCTCCCCAAATGCCTCTAAATTCACGAGATACATTAATGCAAAATAAGCCACCAAAATAACCTTGTTAATTAAAGATGCCGAAGGAAAGAGATTAAATGAACGACACGACGGCATAGAGTGAATTTAATTTCATATTACTCTCGACGAAGCGTCGGGCGGGTACTATAAAATGACGGAGTGTTTTTTTTTTCTTTTACAGTTCACTGGCTCTATTTTCTCACTGAGCTTATTTGCCTATAAAAAGAAAATGAGATGCATAGATTAGTTAGGATTTTGTGCTTTTATACAATTTTGCCATTCTTCGTTCTTCGTACACGCGACCTCGTTTTAGTAGGGGGTGGAAAATTTAAAATTTCTTGTCCAAAATAAATACCAGTTTTTATTTGAGTGAAATTTTCTTGAACAGGACAAGTTGGCGTTTGATTAAACCCGTTTTGGATCCTTTGTAGGTGTCGTGATATAGGAAAAACTGAGTTGACACATCTTTGTATCATAATTACGTTGGAAAATGCCGAGAGCTAGGCAAAATAGCTGCTCTACATTATGTTTGAAATACTGAGTCCAAATATCACATATCATGTCATGTTAAATAAATTGACGTGTGACTTAGGCTTACAAAAGAATTCATAAAATATGTGTGTTTGTCAAAATATATTTCATTTCTTGTAGTGATCATGATCAAAATAAATAAAAAATACAATGTACACACGGCAAAATAATCAGGTAAGTACCTAAGCACCTTTGCACTCACGCGCCGAGTCTAACCTGCTTACCGAATAGCTTTGCTGTGTGTGCGTGAGTTTTATAGAATACGAATATCGCATTTGTTTTGTTTTTAATGATAATTATGATTAACTGGTAGTTTATTTCTAAGAATAGTTTCTTATCCTACATTTACATAGAAACAGTATGCATAAAGAGAGGCGCTGCACAATTTGTTAGGTATCTTAAAACCAATTACTTTTCCACAAAAACAACACTCATAATATTAGAAGAGCAATGTACAGTCGTAGGCATAAATAATCGATAAGTACAGCCATTGTGTCAAATAATTTGTGTCACCAACCTTAAGGTATTTTCATTCTTACCTGTCTTATTTGGTAAACAAAATTCTAACCTCAATGTGCAAATTTTTGTAAAGAAAAAGTGAAAAAAAGAAAGGTGTATTATGTTATCAAATAAACCTGAAAGCGATATTTTGTACATAATTTTGCTGATATTTTATCGCCAGTGCCTTTATTTACGATGAAAATAAATAGTTAAAAAATAACAAAAATGAGACGTTTTGAGGTTATAATTTTGTTTACCAAATAGGACAGGTAAGAATGAAACTACCTTACTGTTTGTGGCATAAAGGTGCGACCACATCGCCGCTTAAAAAACGGTGACGTTACGGAATCGCAACAAAATGTATGAAGAAACGGTGAGAAAACGTGACGCATACGACACGTCACTGCGTATACGCGGCGGTTTGGTCGCACCCTAAAGGTGTATAGATGTTTTTGACGTCTTGATAACGTGCACGTATTTATCATTATGCATATCATATTATTGACTGAGTTCATGTACGAAAATCTAATCTAACTAATATTATAAATGCGAAAGTATGGATGGATGGATGGATGCTTGTTTGTTACTCAATCACGCCAGAACAGCTCAACGGATCTGGATGAAATTCGGCACATAGATAGAAAAAAGTTTGGAATAGCACATAAGCTACTTTTTATCCCGAAAAAATGCGTAGTTCCCGCGGAATAGCGATAAACGAGTTCTTTGCAGACGAAGTCACTGGCAACAGCTAGTATTATTATATCTCTATTTTGGTGTCAAAGAAAATGGTTAAAACGCCCTTATCCACGAGCTTATAATTACACGTTTAAGCGGACTTAATAATTATCTAATCCAACAGTAATTTGTTAATGAGAATGTCATACCGTATTACTTATAGGTTTACGTCACTGCGACCTTTATCAACTTCAATAATTAATGTCTATTATGCCAAACAAATCTGAATAATGAACGTATCAAAATGGTGCGTGTTATTGCAGCAATGTGAGCCGTTTTATGATTTATTATTGTCTGGTTAGCTAGAAATTGGTCCCCGAGCAGCTACTTGTATCAGAACTAACGTAAATGTAGGGCAATTAATATAAATTACTTAGATTTACAATCCCTTTGGGTTGTTAAATCGTTGTTATTTCCTTTTGCAAGGCATAAAGGCGGTTATAACGATTTTGGGCCGCAACAGTGTTTCAACATCAATTCTAATTTATAAGCCATCATTAGTGTATTGAGTTTAGCTGAGATAATACCTAAATACGAGTTAAGTGAGCCAGTATGCGTACTTATAAATGGAATTATTGCATGCAAGGGGAGAACGGCTTCAAGTAGAGTTTAATTTTTATAACTCCATAAAACCCTAGCGATAATTTATTTATTTTTATATTAAGGAACAAAATGTTATACTTACTCGTAATTTAATTATTATAACGCAATTTACATGCAATTTCGTGTATAAGGGAATAATAATCGCAAAATTTCAAATCTTATTTTCTATCAAATGTAATAAAAAAGTTTTAGGAATAAGTCTGAAGAAAAGCACAAAATCAGTACCTACATCATGTTTAATTGTTTTTTTTACGAATTTTCTCCTGGTTCTTCCTAGAAAAAGATATTTTTCAAATCGGCCTTCGATCAACAATATCAGTTTGCTTTTGAACTCTGAAAAAAAAAAACAATACAATTGAATTTGTATTGTTGATCGAAGAAATCGGCAGTATCTAGTATCGAAATTATGCCTCCCGCTAGTATTTTACAGAAAACTTTCACACACGAAAAATCTTTCCTACTGTGTCCAAGATACTCGAATAAATAGAAGTGGATTGTCTATTCGTAAAGTTTTTCTTCGAGCAATTCAAGGTTTTCAAGAGTATATTTTGCAAAATAAGAAATCTAGATGCTGTAATAAGCAGATTTAGTACACAACCCATGAAATATGCATCTATCCCGACCCCTCGATTGTGCCATTTTTTACGCCCGAGAGGAAAACAAATCGTACGAAGCTTGTAGGTTCTATAATAGTGTTTGCTTTGCAGTTCCCTTTGATCCTACGATGAGAATCTATTTCAGGCTTATTCTCTTTTTTGTTGTATTGCCCCGAATATTTGGTTTAGTAACAATGTTAGTAAGTTGATACGTTATTTTATAAATAGAAATTACTAGTGTATTTCGATAAACAAACGGTTTCTCTATTTTGCGATTATTCGTTACCATCATCAGGAAGCTAAGCAAAAACCCATTTTATTCTGTGTATAAACAAGAAATTCCAAGATATCAAACAACGCGTAAATTGAAATAGAAAATTACTTAAAATTTTCAGAAAAACATGCGAAGTATATCGAAACTATAACATCGATGCTCGCACGCATGAAAATACATAATAGTAATAATAAAGTCCCATTTAGCCACCGGCAGCACTATCAATTCATTCCCGATGCAAACACACGAGGAAACGCTTCACATTTTATCTCTCGCTCCAGGTAAGTGCGGGACAGGATGAGAAGTGACCCATTTCTGTCAATGTACGGTCGGCAAGAGTGTCGCACACTCAGTCAGTCTTACTGGGAGGCAGTAACAAATTACGTTACTAGGGGATAAAACCTGTTTTTCTGCGCCTTGAGTCAGTTCGGGCGGTGAAAAATTCACGCCATCTCGCCGGGCAATCTACAGGCTACGTAGCTGGCGTTTTTTGAACATTCGGTTCAAGGATTATGACATAAAGTCGAATTTTTTAGTTTTTGTCCACGTTGTAACTTCGTACACATTTTGTACGAATGTTTGAATGCGATACGTCACTTGTTTCGCAATGAGCCACATTTTACAAACTCTTGAAAGTCTATCTGTCTATCTTTTTGCATAGGCAGTTCACATAAACCCACTGATGAGAAAAGGCCACTTTGCCCGGTCCTGCGTCAGTCTCATCCACAGTTTACGAGCCGAATGCCAGATGTCATCTGACTAACGGGCCCTTGAAAGTACTCATCATTATTTATTATTTTAAGTTTTGCGTATAAAAGAGGCATAATATCGAACTGAGAACTACCCTTTTTGAAATTGGTTAGAAAATGTAAAGATGCGCAATACAAAACAGTGTAGTTTTAGATGAGTTAGGTGATATTGAAGTTTGTAGACAGTTTTTATTGGTTTAGATAGAAAAGAAAAAGTAATTCAATTTCATGTAGGTATCTGTTCTTACAAAGTTAGTGTGACCTCTAGAACAAAAACAAGCAGTTTCATGTAACAATATTGTATTGAAACACTTTTCTAACCTTCCAAACTCCTTAGGTCACATTGCGCACGCAAAGGAACGAAAAAAGGCCTTACAACTTACATAATTCTTTATAAAAGTTACTAAAATGTTATTCATTACTTAGGTACTACATTAGCGTTATGTTCGGGTTCTGACAAGATTAAACTTTTTGAAACAAAAAAACAAGCTCAATACAGTTATAAATGGATTTAGCATTAAAACCATGAAACATTTTGCTAAGATTTATGTAGCAATTGTATCTATTTAGATTTGAGAATTATTTACGAAAGATTTCTTTAGTCGACTTTACTTTTCAACTAAAAGAGGTCACTACTGGTCCCTCACACTAACTTTTACCTTGAAAGGATAAAAGTTAACCATAGCAGGGGCCTTACCATGACGTTCTAATTCCGACGCAGTTTAAGTTTTAGCTGTCACTTTTAGTATGAATCTGACAGCGAGCGAACCTAAACTGAAACGCATTAAGACGTCATGGTACGGCCCCAGTTGTCAGATACTTTGGCTACTGTTGAAAAATCGTTTTGGCTGTCGTTACCCGGGCCGCTGTATCAACTCATCTCATAGCAAACATGTACTATCATGTAAGGGCCCGGCCTCCTTGAACGCTTGTGTAGGCTTGTACCCTTTACCCAAATCCACTTTAGAGGTTTCTTTTAAAAACTCTTTTCATACAATGTTTTCTTTAAGTCTGTTTTCTTAGCTTTTTCGTTTGCATACGTGTTTCGTGTCCTTTTTATTTGGTTCTGTATCTTTCAGATGGAGTTACTACGTTGGATTACTGAATTAAAATGTTTTTAAAGCATTTGTGTGTGAAAGGAAAACAATAATATTTTCAGCTGTTTTTTTAATCACTAACTGTTGTTTACAATTCTGTTTGCGTCTCGCGGGAGCTTTGCACTTAACCGGTATAAAAAATAGCCTGTGTTTATCAGAAATAGAGTAGTTTTCTATTTTCGTATGATTTATAAAATGGGAACAGTAGATTTAGAGCACAATATCTAGAATGTGTAGTCTACATAAAGACACAAAGAAAAAAGTTTCGATGTTTTAGTAGGCAGCTTGTAAGGTTTGTTATTGCTCAATTTAAAACATACATAAATCACGTCTTTGTCCCTTACGGGGTAAACAGAGCCTAAGGTAACAAGACCTAAAGGCCACTTTTAGCACGATTGGGCGTTTAGCATGTTGTGGGCGTATAGATGGAAAGGGTAATCAAAATAGTGATGCGTTGCTAGCCGCATCGCCTATAATATCATCACTAAGATTCTCGCCTATTTCCTCGATGGGCTTTTACCATCTGCGCGGAAGAGAAGCAACTGGTACATTCTATGTTTTTTCTTTACTCCAAGACTAGCATATGCCGGTGGATGCATCCCATTATCACCCGCGGAACCCGATGTAGGTTCCTTCAAATGCACTGGTCGGATACAATCCAAACCAGAAGCCGAACTACCTATTGAAAGAACTAACTGCCTGTGCGACGTCAAGTATCGATGTTTTAGTAGGCAGCTTGTAAGGTTGCTGATGTGTAGCTGGTGATGATGATGATGATGATGATGATGATGATGATGATGAAGACTAGCATGGAAGAACAAAGATTAATTTAGTAATTTGAGTATTATGATATCTTGTTGCCTTTGCCTTTCGTCTAATTTACCTACTCACCCCCCCGAAAAATCTAAATTCAATAAAAGAAATAACTTTTTTAAATTTCAACAAATCTAACGAGTATAATGGAACTGACAATGAAAGCGCCATCACTCTGGTTGTCCGTTAAAATACAGCCCAATATTGCTTCTAATAGCAACAGTAAGTAACCAAATAAGACTAACAACAAAACAGCTCCAACATCACAAAACGAAAGAACATCCAACGTATCGTATCTCAAATAATATCGCAGAAACAACTTACTCGAGTAATAAGGAAGATATTTATGCTGGCCTTTTTAATGACAAACTTCTAAGTGATCGGATTCCATCCCCCTTACTTACGTAACTTAGTTACATGGACTGAAGTTAATGAACCGTCGCTTGATCTCGCAACGAGATTTCATAAAATCAGTTGTATGGACGAAGTTAGTCTATAGCTGGGATAAGTCACGCTATCAGTAGTTTCCTATTTTGATACTAATCCTCTTATAGCAGTTTACGTTTGACCCAGATTTGGCGGATGCTTCAAGTAGTTACTCGTAACGTAGCCAGCTGCGCCGGGGTCAACTGTAGCTATAAATTGTTAACTAATTATAACTAACGTTTGTTTTTGGAGTTCTGTGCCCATGGAAGTTCACCGAAGGCTCCATTGTCCGCATGTCCGCCTGTCATTACGGATTAAATATTTCTTGTTAATAATAATAAATATAACATTTTAACAGCCATTTAATTAAATTCATTTGTCTAACATTAAACGTGTTTTCTACGGCACTTTTTAATTTATTTTAGTAATAACATCTGTGTAATCTGTTTCCTTAATGCCGGCATCATGAGACTTCCAGATGTTGTACATTGGATTTGATTCCGAATGGTACCTATCCTTTTTTTTAATAATCCGATGAGATAATTTGATGATGCATCCTTATGATTAGGTAAGCCAAATACTTAGGAAGTCATTATTTACGCGATTGAGAAAAAATACCAGCAAAACTCTTCGACCGCCGTGTTGACATACAGCCTTCCTATGTTCTACAATAAACACTTTTTCTGATTCTGATTCAACATCTTCTAGCTGCACGGGTTTTCCTGACTACCCGCACTTGGTATTTATTATTAGTTTCTTCACTAGGGCTGCCACTAGACTAGACCAACACACAATACTCACGACATCCGGCTATTTAAAATACATTTTATTTACTTATGTGATTAAGTCCCGTTTTTTATTTATATGTCGAAGAACAAAGGATTGGATGAACTGTCAGGTTGGTCGGTCAGGATTCAAACGAGCTTTATACATAGCCGAGCTTAGGTCACCATCTCGACCATCTTCAAGGTACATTAATGAGATAGAAATAACAGCACACGTGTTTCGCTTCTACAGCCAGTCTTTATTCAAATAGCGCTTACACAAAGGACTCAGGACGATCACACACTCTAATAGACGAAACGTGGAGAGTTCTGTGCTTGCGCCCACTGACTGGCTTATCAATGTTAAGAATGTCGTTAACCACCGAAATAAGGCTATATACTTAGTGCAAAGGTACTTAACACTTGGATGCACTAACAATTCACCATTAAACTGAAAGCAGTTCGTCGATGGCAATAGATTACTTTTTAGACGTCTGAGCTCTATCGAGTCTTGATCAAGAATGCCTTCTCCTTCTCACCGTCATCAGATGTAACTCTGTCATTTTACTAACATTGCAGGTAGTTGCAACTGAGCCAAGCACAGACCACCCCCAAGTGATGCCCGTCAACGACTAGTTGTCATCGTTTGACGTTTCATAAAAGCAATAACTAATGAGGTTACATTCAACAAAGTACTTTAACTATCATAAGTTTAATCATTGTAACGACGCTCCGACATATATGTATGTATTTTTTAATTTATTTATCCAATTAGATGTGATAATTACGAGTGAATATTAATATTTCAATTGGGAACCTCGCTACAATGTCACCAGAAACACATTTCTGAACCAGCAAAATCTTTCAATTAACTAAAAGTAGGCCATTACGAGTAATTACTAATCAGTGTTAATGGATGCCTCGTATAGCGCTTTACGTCATGTCATGGACTTGTAATTTTGCACCTATCCTTATTTTAGCGGCAAACAGGTGAATGTTATCTTGGAGTAGGTACTTAACGAATTATATCTCTGCCATCTTCCAAAATTAGACATGTAATCTACTCGTTAGCCTTAATTTTCTCAACGACGGCTATATAGCTCCCTACATTTTATGCGTCAAGCAATTCTAAATAGAAAGGAAACATTTCATTTGCAAGTATATTTCCCAAGAAGCTTACATAACATAATACACCGTTATAGCAGCGAAACATTCCTCAAAACAATCAAAGGAAAGAAACAAACAGGCGTGAGGAATGGGGACGCTAATACACACTCAAAATTGCGCGTCACGCGCGATGTTTTTCTCACAACCTTAAGCATGTGACGTCATCGCTCTTATGTTTGTATTATCAGAGCTATAAGCCATCAAATTTTCCCCTTCGAACGCCTTCAAGTGTTTCTCCAAGGAGGCAATATACTTAAGCTAAATTTCATGAGCCATTTATACTTCACGTATCACATTGCTTCCGAACGTTTATTCAACTCATTTTCCGTTTAACTGGCCTTTTGGATCAGTTTCAGGTTACACATTCGGGTAATAGAGATCTATTTTGCGGGTTTCGGTAACGCTTGGGCCACTTTCGCTCGCGTAGTCAGCTCGATATTGGATTACGTTCTGAAAGGACGTCTTCCCAACGACTCTTTCATAGTATAGCTGTTATAACTATAGCTGGTATGGACGCGTTGGTTTTAGCGGTTGGTCACACAAGGCTAGATTTACGATCAACTTTCCAATTCTTACGACAATTTGGAATAGTCTTTTGAATTTATGTGTTAAGTTAAAACGGGAGCATAAAATAAAAGAAGTCGTGAAGCCGGTGAAACTTGAGAGCCGTAAACCGTGGCATGCGAGAAGCTGTAAGGGTCTCGTGTTACGGGATGTAAGTCGAACGTGATGTAAAATACGTGAGATTAGGCTACGTTCAGATGAATAAGTTTCACAGCGCGCCTGGACATTCTATTTACGTAAACAAAATCGATAACATGAGCGAGCGTTAAAGCTGAGCTCTGTAAAATATCTCTAAACACGGATTAAATAGGGTATAGGTTGGATTTTCTCACTTTCAGAAGAGGTGAGGATGTAAGAGGCTGACTTCTGAGACTCACTTCTTGTACTATCTTTCTAGAATTTGATTAAATGAAGAGTAACGCCAAAAACGCAGTTACGGCAGCGACTCTAGCACTGAATAAAAAATAATTTGAAAACACTTAGTTGAATGTTTTAATGAGATGCAAACGGAGTTTCGTTGTACTAAGCTCCCTGAGCTACATCCACGCCCCACAGTACACATTTGAGCTAGTACACAAGGCATTTTGAAGCAAGAGATTCAAATTTCGTGTACTTACTAGTGGCATGTCGTCCTAACGACTCAATTCTCATCGGCTTCCAAACTTCCCTTCTTGCTCTTTCTCCACTCACCGCTTTACTCGTAAGTTTGGTGTTTTTGAAGTGAAAACTTCTTTAGCGGCGCTGAGCACTTTTTTGGTTGGGTAAAACATGATAATTTTTCAACGTAAGACCTCAGGGAGAGTTTGAGTACAGGATATCAGGATCCTCTAAGAGCTTATTTTGAAATAGGTACGAATGAATCACGTTCGATTTTTGAAGTGTTTTTTTGTTGAGTCATGCAGAAAAAGTACTAGGGCATCAGGACATTGCTAGAGGTACCTATGTCAATATAGATAATACGTAGGTTTTTTTTGTAAGCGGCCCGTACGGTACGCGTCTTGAGCATCACGTAGGTTACAACATTAAAATCGAATCTAAGCTGCTGTTTTCACTTCTGTTGGCACTCCCAGAGTGCTACCCGTCGCTTTTTTTGCTCCTTATTAAGGAAATTCACACAGAATGCCACTGGTACACACGGAAAAAAAAATATTTTTCCGCGTTTCACTGCGCGATTTGAAATGCTCAATGTGTACTAGCACTAAGGGTCGGCGACTCAGTCGGCCGGGTGCACTGAAGCCGAGCCCTCTTTAAACCAGTTTGTTTCCGCACCCGTTCATGTCCGCCACCCATGCCATTGTTACAAATGGATCCATTCAGGACCTAACAATGCTCTGTATTTGACCAGCGACCGACATGTGTAAGTTTAAGATTTAACATGAAAGTTTGATTTACGCTTTAAGTCAAGTTATAAGGTTATTCAAAAGCCAATGTAACTAACAAATTCACGTTATTTTTAATGTTGAGCATTGGCTCACTATATTGAAACTAGGTATACTAGCAGAGACGATAATAATAAAATTATTGGGTTTACCGACAATGGATTCATAGCAGCCAATATTTTTGACTCAAATCTACTCTAAAGTCTCATGTCACACTCATTTTTAACAGGAGTCACAGGTAACAGACTAAAGTAACTTAATTGTAGCATTGAGCATTGGCGCACGATATTGAACTATAATAGCAGGTCCAATTATAATTATTATAACAACGGCCAGAAAATTGGGTTTAGAGCTCAGCGTATCCGTGTAATACCCGTAACAGCCAGGGTCCACGTGCCAAGGGTGCTACAAATTGAGGAAATACATATTCAGCAAAATAGGTGAGCGGGTCCAGTGGCCCGAATTTAACGAATGTGTTGGCAAATTTTCCTTGAAATTATTATTTTTGCTAGCTTATTTTCTTAGCTTAGTTACAAAGAAACTAGCATCATATTTTTTTAAGGGAATGAGTCTTTAAATAGCAGGGTTATTGATTATATTTCACAGTTAATATGGATCTGTAGAGAGATTATTTTAAACATGATGTTGTACTTTGGCATACCCAGTGTTTATTGAAAATGTCAGCTTATTTATTCCAGCGGAACATTGATAGCATTTCGAACAAAATAAATCAGTTTTGAAGAAATTTTCGCAATTCCAAAAATAGTCTGTGTAAAGAATGCCTAAAATATTGCAATTGATTTTAACGTTTTTCACTCATAAATAAATTACCCTTTAGGCACATGAAACTACCATATATCATTCTACTGTATAGCTGCAGCAACATTACTGAAATGTCAAGGTAATTTTTCTAATTTTTTGCATCATAAAATTCTGTGTATCAGTATTTGGATCCAACTGCGAAGCGTTTCAACGGCCTTATTTTTTTTTTAATAGCCTATTATAGTGTCCCACTGCTGGGCAAAGGCCTCCCCTTCTTTCTGCCACTCGTCTCTGTCAAATGCATGCTCCTGCCATCCTTTCCGATACGCATCCAGATCGTCCCGCCATCTCCTCCTTGGTCTGCCTCTGCTTCGATAGCCATCTCGCGGGATCCAATTCCGGGGCAATCAAGCATAGTGCAAGCTCGTATCCTCACTTTCTTTGGACACGTATCGCGACGCGGAAACGAATCCATCGAACGCCTGGTGGTGCAGGGAAAAGTCGAGGGCACCAGACCGCGCGGAAGATCGCCGATGAGGTGGACAGATCAAATAAAGACCGCTGTCGACGTTCCTCTGCACGAATGTAGCAGGAGGGCGGTGGTTCGTCCAGAATGGCGTCGCATTGTAAAGCAGGCCACAGAATCGGCGTGACGGCCACGACCACTCTGGCAAGAGTGTAGCGCTAAAGAAGAGAAGAGAGGGATCCAATTTAGGGAGAGGGCGATTTAGGGAGGGTGGGGGTATTTATTTAGGGGGGGGGGGGGCTTAATTTTATCTTACTAAAATATGTGATGACCAAATTAGACATCTCTACTTCGCTTACGTGTGTGGTCGTCTCTGTAGCTAAATAATTGCTAATCCATGGATATAATTTGCCAATTTTGGTAATTTTGGTTTGGTTTGGGACTGGGTCAATTGGTGTAATTTGTCCCATGATATTTATTATTTATTTATTATAAAGATTGTGGGGTTCGCGGCGTGCCCCGTTTACGTTTAAAATTTACCATCACAAAGATCACAAAGACTTTCCTAAGTTTTTGAGCAAAATTGTTCAACACTGGGCCTTTGATATCCGTAAACGATGGAAGTAGTTTGACCCTCCTTTAGCTAATTATGTTAGGGTGAACCCGTGACCACGGCCGATGCAAGTCGGTCACAACTTCAGAAAAGGCAAGAATAGGCCAAAAACTTATAATTGGGAACTCCACGTGTAGTTTAGATGGGAAAGGTATTAAAAAAAGGATAACTTAACTTACCGAAGCGTAACGAAGTAAATAAAAGTTATCTAGTTATTTTGACATGGATCTCCGCAAAGTAACGCCTGAATCTTTTTTTAGAAATATATTTGTTTTTGGTTTCATCTATTTCTTCTTGCGTTCGAATAAAAACGTTTGAAGAAGGCGTTGCTATGTTACTAGAATTCAATCAAAGTTGGCAAGAAAAGCTGAATTCAGCTACGTTTATTGGATTTGAGAGACAAAAAAGAATCCCAATGGAAACCTTACACACAACTTCGAAAAAAAAGTTATACTTAATCACTAGTACCAGTTTACTCCCTTAAATCCATATCAAATACTTCAAAAGCGAAATAACTCTGTCTGATTGCTACCACTTCACGACAAAATAGCTGTACCGATTTTAATGACATCTGGTAAGAAAAATAATTAAAAAAAAACCCCACGCAGACAAAATCGGTCCATACGTTTGAAAGCTACGACACACACACACACACACACACACACAATTGCAGACATCGACGTCAAACTACACGCCTATTTTTGCGTCAGGGATTAAAAAATTAACATTCAGGAATTAAATTGGCTAATCTCGAAAAAATGCAGTTCCCACGAGACAGCAATAAACAAGTCACTTACAAACGAAATCGCGGTCCAAAGCTAAGTTTATTGCAAGGTTCATCAACCTCAATGAGGAGGCAAACTAGAGGCTTGAGGCAGATGTCGCCACAAGCGACTGTACCTTGTTTACGTTCCGTGTCAAATGTCTGGTTGCGATTTTTTGAGTTATTTCTGCGATTTAACTGGCAAAATGTACTCTGTTATGACTGTGCGTGAACTTTAAGCTGAGCTTTGGAGGAGACGCATCGATGGCTAGTAAAAAGACTGATTTGATAAAAAAGTAACCACTTCAAATATTTAAGGTTATGTTCCGTATTTCTGTTTTAATTTGAATTCTGGAGGCCTATATGCAGTTCTTTCTTTTAGGTTAGAGGCGTATGATCGGAACCTAACCTTTGGTGCTAAATTAGATGTCCAAGAAGACCTTTCACATAATTGTCCACACTCGGATTCTTTGAAAGACGTGAACGCCGATTCACCTATTCCAAACATCAGCAAACAAGAAATACAAGAATCGTCTTTGAAATGCAGTGAACACAAACATGCTGTATCACTTGCTTCAAAGTTTTTAATACGTAAAGCGTTTTCCCATTGTTTTCTGCGCTTTGGGTCATTAGGAAATAGATGAACTCCCCTGTTTTTACAGTTTAGCGCTCTACATTGAGGCATCTTTGAATAAAATGCAAAAGTTTAAAACTATTCGTAAAAAATGTACTGGATTTGACAGTTCTTATGTTATAACAAGGTGCAGTCGCTTATGCGCCATCTGACGGGATAAAAAGTCAGTTTTCCTCCCAATTCCCGAATTCAAAGGAATTCTTAGCCAGTCTCCAGTTTTACTTTTTTAGTTTTAACTTCTTTAGCGGCGTTAAGCACTTTTTGGGATAGGTAAAAAATGGTAAAACTCGCGTCAGGCGTAAGACGGAGGGAGAGTTTAAGTACAGGATATCAGATCCTCTAAGAGCTTATTTTGAAATACAAATGAATCGCGTTCGATTTTTGAAGTGTTTTTTTTGTTGAGTCGTGGAGCAAAAGCACTAGGGCATCAGCACATTGTTAGAGGTCTGTCAATATAGATAATACGTACGTTTTTTTTGTAAGCGGCCAGTAGTACGGTACGCGTATTGAGCATAGAGTTTACAACATTAAAATTTAATATACGCTGCTGTTTTCACTTCTGTCGGCACTCCCAAGAGTGCTACGTCGCTTTTTTAACTCTAACATTATACTTGGTTATACATAAGTAAAAGATTTCTTTCAACCATTCAAATCCTCCGGCGTCGCATTACAACCGCCCCGTAATGCTAAACGCGGCTTCTCTCTGGGCTCCGCGTAACTACCCACTTAAATAAATGTGTCATTTACGCATACATTATTATTGTTATTGCTTATTCCGTATATTAGATTCTTGTTTTGAATATGTTGCGGGAATTAAGGTTAATGGCTTTATGCGTGGCGGGTTTTTATGTGTTAAACGTTGTCATGGCCATGTAAAAGTCGAAATTGGGCTAGACGATTGTGTTTATTTATTTAGCTTTTATAGGGGTACGTATTAAAATACATAAAGTTTAAAATGAATAATGGTTTAATTTTAACCCATTATACATTTTAACCTTTATAAAAAGGACTTAAGGACTTGTATCTGAAACGTACCTATCAGTATGATTTTAGCTACCATTTGAAAGTATCAAATTTCACAATGTATGTATGTTATGACAAAATAACTCTTTATTGTACATAAAACACAACACAAAAACAAACAACAACAATTACATTGTACAATGTATTGCATATACCAAGGTAGATGTATCAATAGCATAAAAAATAAAATCAACAGTGGCCAACACCCTAAAACAATAATACACTCCTTCCTTGTGGAGTTATCTGAAAAGAGAAAGTTTTCGAACAAATTCAGAAGCTTAAAACAACACTACGAGTACCTAGGTAAGACACTTTGTTACAAAGTTCGCAATCTTTTAAAACCATTTTATCATCTCGCCGACTAAAAGATAAAGTAAAAGAAGAATCGCGTCCTTAAACTCCAAATTAAGTTACCTAATGTTTTTTTCGTAGGCACAGCTGCTACGGGGGTCAATTAGGGCTAAAAGTTAATTTTCATTACACTTAATTCTACCATACACTTCGACTTAACACAAAGCGACGCGGGCTTTGCATTCTAATAAGGCGACGGGATGTCTTGAGTGTGTTTGAGATGCTTAGAACTTAATAGACAATTTAGCAGCGAAATAAAGGGTAATGTTACGCAAACATTTCAAGGGTAAACTTGTACTTAATGATGTTATTCTTATTCTTTGAAAAGGATAAATTAAATTAGAGTTTCATGGCCACCACATCGACTAAGGGCTTTCTTCAACATAGTTCGTTTCTTGCAGCCTTACCATAATAGGTACTGTGATTTTGTGAATTTGGCTCCAATCCCGATATTTCCAACAGAATGACATCGGGGCCTTCAAAAAGAAAGAATTTACTGTTCTCTTAAAAGCAATAATCTCGTCGTGAGTCCGAGTCCGTGGAGACACCTTTTAGTTTTTCTTCAATTAATTGCGAAATAAAATTTGGAAACAGCTTTTGTAGAAAGAAAACGTCGTGAGCAAACGTGCAGTTTGCAAAGACCTTCCAATAGTATACGAAGTTTTCAATTCACACTGGGCCTATGTAGAAACTAAACGTATTCTGTGTGTAATGTATATAAAGGTAACATACATACATACATACATAAATCTAGTGATGGGTTGCTAGCCGCATCGCCTATAACAATGATTAGGTACTAAGATTTTCGCGCATTCCCTCGATGGACTTTTAGCATCAACAACAATCATCGTGGTAAGAGAAATAACTGGTACATTCAATGTTTTTTCTTTGCTCCCAAATCAGCAAGGAAGAGAAAGCTAAAGAGGAATAATAACACAGTAAAAACGACCAAGTTTTACTCACATAGATTAAAGCTAAGCAACAAACGTTAACCATATCAAGATGAAGACATTGTTCCTTCTACAAATACATTTCAATTTGAATATCTAATCATCACTACGACACAACTAAGTCTCGCTTGATGTCACATTCCGCTATCTTATTGTACATTCAGCGTTCAAACTTAATAATTTGCAACACCCACATCAAATGTAACACAATTACCTAATGGACCGAAAAGTGTCGTCTCAGATTAGGGCAGGTAAACATCCTCGATTACACCTTTCAGAGTGTAACGTAATACTTAACGTTCCAAATGTCCGATAATATTAACCCTCATTCGGCTTTAGTTACACAAGGAAATGTCGCTGTTTGGACACGAGCCTTACCTGTACATAAGTAGTTTCCTAGCATTATTACAGTTTTTACTAACAAAAAATAAGAACTGAACTGAGGTAATGGATAATTAATTCTGTCGAAATAAATTTCAACTGAATTCATAATGTATAATAGTGAACCTAAGGTTCATTCTTACTGTCCTATTTGGTAAACAAAATTCTAACCTCGACGTGCAAACTTTTCTAAAGAATAAGGTGCATTATGTTATCAAATAAACCTGAGGAAATATTTTGTACATGATTTTGTTGATATTTTATCTCCAGTTCCATCTCCAGGTCCATTTACGATGAAATTGTTAAGAAATAGTAAAAATGAGACGTTTTGAGGTTAGAATTTTGTTTACCAAATAGGACAGGTAAGAATGAAAATAACATACATAACAGGACGATTTACACAAATATTGATCTAGTTCCAAATTTGACAAGGCTTGTACTTACTCGTAACCCAAATTATATTACTAGCAATAGACGAATACACGCATAAATAATACATGTAACATTCATAACTTGTAAAAAATGTTCGTATTCTTCAACACAAGTGTCCGCCCCTAAACACTCAGGCTATCCAGTCGTCAATAAGAATTACTTACATTCAAAACACTTAAATATTTTAGTCTGCTATTTTATACGTTATTATTTTGAGCGTATACAGTCACCGTAGTTGGAAAAACCTTCTTTGCTTTGTATCCTAATAAAGATAACACGTCTTAGTTGATCAGAAGTAAGTTTATCACGAAATAAATGAAGTTTTCTATCAACTCGCAGTAATATACCGTATCGTACCGTATCATTATAACTATCAATAACGTACCCCGAATGAGAACCGCCCCAAGTGGAACCAGCGAAGCGCGACAAATTATTACGACAACGTATCAATACTTGGGAATTACACGCTTGCACGACTCGGACATGGATGAAAGACATAAAATATGATGTTGCTACCTTGCATTTATTTTGGCGAGGAAAAATAACATGGAAAACTAACAGGTAAAACCCATGTAAGGACGCAAAAATAGATAATTATCAATAATATAATATTGCCACTGCACTGTCGTAAATAGTGCTACCAGTTGGAATTATAAATGACCTACTTGTATTTTGTTTGACTTATTTACGAAGCAGAGTAAATATCACTGTTCACTCCATATAATATTAATTTTGAAGGCGGATATTAAGACAGGAAGCCTTTGTAGGTCGTTGGTACTAAAATATTAAGTCTATTCCTTACAATCTACACAAAATCTTACATTAATAAGGTTGCTATTATACTCTGGCGAACAATGATTCTAATTTATGTTTGGCATATTCAGCTCGTATCTCGCTCGATATCTAGGCCAAATATTCGGCCAATAAACATAAATAACTTTTCCTGAGAAAAAATAATAACAGATTTCAAATGACAGCAAAATTATAATTACCGAGCTGAATTTGACTAAACCAGGCATGCAGAGGTTTATGTTTTTGTAGTTTTTACAATTAACGTGGATATCATCTTGGTGTCTCTTTAAGTACTCTCTAATCTGCACTTCACCCTTCCGTTTCGTATGCAAGTCAATTTTTGTGTAACCACATACGAAACCTTATTAAAAATACAAATTGCAACAAAATTGCGGAAGTTATCAGCACAATCGCTACATAATAATATTATAGTATAAAACAAAGTAGATTTCTCTGTCCCTATGACCCTATATTCCTATATCCCTATGTATGCTTAAATCTTTAAAAATACGCAACGGATTTTGATGCGGTTTTTTTTAAAAGACAGAATGAATCAAGAGGAAGGTTTATAATGTATAATACATGCATAATATACCGTGCGAAGCTGGGGCGGGTCGCTAGTTAAAAATAAAATAGACCCTCGTCCTTTTTGAAGTCGATTATAAAAGCAATCGACTAAAGTAATTGTCGATAGAAAATGTTGCTTTTACGACACAGTAAAATGAACATGTCGTCGATATTAACGTCTGGGTATACATCATCCACTAGTGATTGCCATTTACCCCTCTACTAAATAAAGTCATAGATAGTTGGAGCCCGACTCGATTAGTGGTGACCTGTATGTAACTTGGCCTGATTTTCTCTCTAATGTAAAATTTTATTAAACCATTGTCCGTATTCTCACAGTTCTGTTTATCTTTAAAAATATATACTTATCTACACTACACAGTTTCGTAGGTAATAAAAGTAGGTAGGATTTAAAGGTACGCAGGTCGTTTAGAATATAGCCTACCAAATATAGTTTTTTTTTTTTATATTTTCGTCTTCTAATTTCCTTTGTTCTCGCCTCTCTCTGTTAGTTTTTGTTTGTATCTCTCTTAGGGAAACAAATCAGGTGTGCTCTTCCCAAAGATCAATATTCTATAGTTGGTAGATGACCTGCCGTACGTTTGTCGTTACTTAGGTACTCATGGGAATTTAACCTTCTGGCGCTATTATCTTCAACTGCAAGTGAACAATATTTTTCTATATCGACATGTACATAGGTAAGACAGTATAGCGTGTTATATAAGCGTGTTAACATCCTGCAAGCAGACTTAGTACGTACTTACTTAACAAGTTTACGTTACAGCGCATTATCGTAGAGCTTACTTCATCAAGTAAAGATAGGTGTGAAGAAAATAAGTCTTGGCTGACCAATGACTCAACATCTAGCCTTAACCTTTGTACCAAGAAAATAAGATATTTTCAGGTTTTATTTTACCATATTGTGTTGAATTCATGGATTGAAGAAGAATTGGAAGATTTTATGATGTGAACAAAAACAAAGTGTATTTTTAAAATGTTCACGGGAAGAAAGCCGTAGGCAAAAGTCACTTTGTAACAAATGTGAATACGAATATTAATAATAATATAAAAAAAAAAAATCAAAAGCATTAATAAAAAAACACTCTATTTTATGCCAAAAATGATTTACATCATTTAAAAAAACTGATTTTAACTAAAGACTGGTAATCGCAAGTAAACTGGCTTTCGAATGAAAAAACCGCACTGAAATTAGTCCATCCGGCTACGAAGCCACAGACACACACACACACACACACACACACACACACAAAGGCATCGACGTCAAACTTATAACACCCCCCTTTTTGCGTCGGGGGTTATAAATAAGTTATCGAGCTCTGATATTTCAGGCATTCCAACTTAAACGGTGTGTAATTAGAAATGATTACACGTACAATTAATTTAAAGTTAAACAATTTCATGTCAGAGTTATAACGTGCACGACTTTATTTATTACCTTGGTGTTAAGTAAATTATTATTGGAATTTCTTATCTACGTATATAAAGATAAGGGTCTAAATGGATTGGTGTTCGGTGCCGGGTCGAAATGAGGGTTTTCAATTCACCCCCGCCAGGAAGGATTTAAAACTCAATGTGAGGGGAAAAATACGTTGGAACGATTGCGTGTTACGATTGAATAAACTACTGGGCAAGCCTAATAGTTATTTTATACACAATAAAGGTTCGAAAAGCGACATATTATAATTTTGAACGGCACGGGACTTTTCGTGTCGATATTTACTGTACCTACTTAAGTATTTAAATGTGTGTACCACTGTATCGTGCATTCGAGTCATTTTTGACGTGACAACGTCTTTTAATTCGATGGAGCCGGCGGCACGCACGAAAAAACATGACTCATGCGGCGTTACCTCGCTCTGAGGCGTTCCATTTAAAGCTTGAAGTGCAAGCGAGAGCGCGGAACGAGCGACAAAGAGGCACAATCGGCCTCCGCGTTCGGCAATACTCTCTTATGACGTTGTCACGTTCGACTATCGTCAGTAAACCGACTTTACAGACAACCGATTTTGATTTTACGAGTATAGGTAAACTGTCTCACGAAAGTGTGCCCGTCCATACTTATTAATTCTATAATCGTAAGTATCCGTGTAACATGCCTATGTGAGGGTAACACGAACACATCCTTAATCGCTGTCGGTTTTTTTTTTCATTTTTTTTCAAAGTATTTCACAAGAACCTTCTCCTGAACACAACAAAAAAATGAACGAATCGTTCCAGTCGTTAACATGTGATGCCGTGACTAAGGGTTATAGGGATTAATTTCTCTATGTTTATAAGATTTGCTAGGTATTTAGATGTCAATCACATTTATTGTAAAAATTGAAGCCTGCGCATGAAAAAAATACCATATTTCTTTAAAAGAATGTGCATTGCAGTACGCAAACCTTAACATTTCCAGTATAACAGGCACATTAAAAGAAAACATTAGCTGGCAGAAACAAATTAGAAAACAAAAACCAACCCTAAAACTACTTTGTAACCGCGTTACAATAGTCTTACGTCAAAGAAAAACTAATTTTAGGTTATAAAAGCAAACCAATTTACAGGCTAAAATAAGCAAAGTACCCAAATGTCCTTCGCCTTCGTGTCGCGTTGAAAACACAACGATGGGGCGTTATGCTAACCCTGTATTACAATGCAGTTTTCACCTAAATTTATTCTAGAAGATCGTATCGTTTCCATGTCACCGCGTAATACGAAAGTTGATGTGATTATTACGTTGCTTAATTGAAAAAGTTTGCGTCAAAACATAGCGCTTGTTTTTCTGAAACAAATCCATTTAACTTTTATTATTGGAAGTAGGAATAGAACCATCTTGAGTAGTGTTAAAACATTTGCGTTTCAGGTAATTAGCGGTTTTAAATTGAGATACCTTAATGCCAATTCATTTTATATTATTTCGTCCGACACGCCAGCCTTTCGGTAAAAACAAACCAAGATTTTTTTTACTTCACCACTAGCCGTAAGTAGCAATTTACCTCCCGCTAAGCGAGCGGAAACTTCCATTTCCTGGCCTGGGGAAGACGTGCAGTTGTATACATACCTCGGGCGGTAATAAAGAAAGCCTCATGTTCATCGCCCTAGCCTTTGGCTCGTACGACAAGTGCCTGCGATCTGAGACATTCTTTATTTCACCACCCTTGGCGTACTGGGACCTTATCTTGACGCCCTAATTTCGACTCAGTTTAAATTTTGGCTGTCACTTTTAGTATGAATCTGACAGCGGGCGAACCTAAACTGAATTGCACTAAGACGTCACGGTAAGGCCCCTGTACTATTACTGGGGCCGTACCATGACGTCTTAATGCGTTTCAGTTTAGGTCCGCTCGCTGTCAGATTCATACTAAAAGTGACAGCTAAAACTTGAACTGCGTCGGAATTAGGACGTCATTGTAAGGCCCCTGTACACATTAATAATTTTATATTTTCTACTAAACACAAAGGCTTCCCAGTAAACCGCGACCCATCTTCAAATAAAATAGAAAATCCTCTCAAATTGCTACGTTACAAACTATAAAACATCAAACGAGTTAGTGACCTCGTGGCCTGGCTTGGCAAACTTCAGCCGCTTCCCGCAACATTTTACATGAAGCACTTTGCTTCCAGCTTGTTTACGTAAAGCCGTGTGATAAGGGTCATTTTAAACATTTTCAATGCGAAACGCTAAGGGTGTGTTCACACAGGAATTTAAGCTCGGATTCATAATCTCAATAACTATACGGTAAAATTGGCAGCGTCGCAAATCAGAAACAAACTTTGTTCATGCTTCTTAAAGTACTAATTAAATGGTATTAGCGATTTCGTATTGATATTCACAAAAACTTTATTATGTGGACCTATTTCTCAGCACTTATGCGTTTAAGATGTGTTTGTTGTATCTGTATCCTGTCATACCTATTTCGCTTCATCACGGAACAATTTGATCACGGAACGTCCGTCTAGGCCTTCCCCTCCCAACGCACCCATTCACACTCCCCATATAAATCTATTTATTTATAATCTTTAGTTATAATCTATGTATGTATGCGTATGTATTTGTATGTAAGTATTGTATTTCCGGGCGGAATCTTGCGACTCAATTTTGAAGCAGATATTTTCAACCGATTGAGCTGAAATTTTATATACCTACTTAAGTATGTCAGATGACAATACAATAATCAGGCAGTAGAATTCTGGTGGTTCAGCCAGGACCGTGTCCGCAGAAGAGAACTCTTCAACGGTTGGTCCGATTGACTTCAATTTGTGTACACATAATGTAGAAAGGATGACAATGCAAGTACAGTCATCAAAAAAAGCTTGTATTACAAAATGCCATTTTTGACAGAATCTTATTTAAACTTTGTCGTGTCACAGCAGCACTGTCGCATTACTCCGAACTCCAGTCTAAAACTGTGATCACACATGTCTACCGCTAAAAATGCGTCTAGCCTGAACGCACACTAACAGTACGAAGTAGGAAGTCGTAAATAAGCTGTTATTTGGTAAGCGTGAATGCATAACAAACCTAGTGTAAAAGTAATGAAGCCCTCGGGTGATGTACCCGGGCACATTTCACTGCCTAGTAACTACTGGACATTATTACTGACGCTTATATGAATGGCTGTAACATTAACCTTAATTTTGTTCGAATGAAGTGTACTTGACTTTGTAGCAATTAACGAAAATTATTGGCACATGTTAAAAGCCATGGTAGCCTATTGGTTTGACCTGTGGCCTCTCAAGCAGAGGGTCGGTGGGTTCGAATCCCGGGCTCGCACCTCTGAGTTTTTCAGAATTTATGTGCAATATCTCATTTGAAATTTACCATGAGCTTTTCGGTGAAGGAAAAACATCGTGAGGAAACCTGTACACAACTGTGAAGCAATTTAATGGTGTGTGTGAAGTTCCCAATCCGCACTGGGCCCGCATGGGAACTATAGCCCAAGCCCTCTCATTCTGAGAGGAGGCCTGTGCCCAGCAGTGTGACGTATATAGGCTGGAGATGATTGGCACATGTTTTAATAATCTAACTAATATTATAAATGCGAAACTATGGATGGATGGATAGATCGATGTTTGTTTGTTACTCAATCACGCCAGAACGGAACGGAACGGACGGAACGCCATCGAATCTGGATGAAATTCGGCACCTTGATAGAGAAAAGTCTGGAATAGCACATAGGCTACTTTTCATCCCGGAAAACTCCCGCGGGATAGCGATAAACGAGTTCTTTGCAGACGAAGTCGCAGGCAACAGCTAGTATTTTCATATATGCTGTACATAAACAGCATTATTTAATTAATATAAGCCGTGGCACCCTTGTTTAACCCATAGCTTCTAAAGCCCGATAGGATCGGATCGTAGATTCGAACTCTGGCTATTACTTCTGAGTGTTTCTAAGTTATAAGCAAAATCTCAGTTGAGACTAAACCATATGATTAGCCCAGATCTCTCATTGTGGGAGGAGGCAGGGCCTGTGCCCAGCAGTGGGACGTTATATAGGCTAAAGATGATGAGGTGGATTAATTCATAGGCGTTTTATTATCATAAGCCGACGTTACAATATTATAAATAAATCGAGGAAAGAGATAGAGCGGTGGAAGGATAAACGTCACAGCGTTCAGTTCCTCACGATAAAGAACCTTAATAATATTTTGCCTTAATTTCTTAGATTGCCCCGTGACCTTTACTGTCTTCTATTTATAGAAAATGAGCTCCATTTTCATTGTGACACTCAAAGTAACTGTTTAATTGTTTACTTGAATTTGTATTCCTAGTAGTGTAAGTTCTTGCACAAAAATGTATCTAATGCGTTTGCGTTAACGTCTCAATCACAATGGGCAAAAATTGATATTAGCCACCAACCTAAAACTTACACTTTTATTTATGTGAATAGGAAGGCAAACGAGCAAGTGGGTCACCTGATGGTAAGCGATCACCACTGCCCATAGACACCCGCAACCCAGGGAACCTAGGGATTGCAGATGTGTTGCCAACCTAGAGGACTTAGATGAAATGCCTCTTGTGCCCGTAATTTCCCCGGCTGCCTTACTCTCCACACCGAAACACAGCAGTGCAAGCACTGCTGCTTAGCGGCAGGATTAGCGAGTAAGATGGTGGTAGCGATCCGGACGGACCTTGCACAAGGCCCTACCACCCGCAACACTAAGCAAGCTTTACACACACATACATAAACATAAATCACGTGTGTACCTATACGTACGTTTGTTGTTGACAGAGCCTAAGGTAACAAGACCTAAAGGCCACTTTTAGCATGATTGTGGGCTTATAGAAGGAAAGGGGAATCAAAAATAGTAATGGGTTGCTAGCCACATTGCCCATGCTTTTACCATCTGCGCGGGAAGAGAAGCAAGTTTCAACATAAAACTACCGTGAGACTTACACAATAATTACAACAAACCGGATAAATAACGTATAAAAGCCGAAGGATTGCTCCAACAATTGTTTCGGACTATTCCGTAGCCCTTCATCAGAGAGCGCTCCGGCTTTCTGTGTTCGTTTCGCTGCCGCCGGGGCATCCTTCGGCTTTTATACGTGAGTTATCCGGTTTGTTGTAATCAGAGAAGCAACTGATGTTTTTACATTGCTCCCAGATCAGCATTAAAGCACCACGGAAATCTTGTGGGAAATCCGGTGTTTCAAATACCGCAGCGCGCAGAACTGCAGGTCGGAGCTAGTATTAAGAAAAATTACTATACATACGTATCTATTATGTGATGGAATTAACAAGGCACTTGTTATACTCTAGGATTGGTTTCGATTTGCTAATCCAAGGTGAGCCCACATTTCTGTTACGTCACTAGTCTGCCTAATCGCTATGTTTGAAAGCCCGAGAGAGCAATCTACAAGGCAATTTGGCTTGAAATATTAGTTGACAACGGTTTTAATTCTTATCCAAATTGAAGCTGACGAGTCATTTCTTTCGTTTGATAGTTGTATTTTTTTCTAGCCTATTTATAGTCTAGTCTAGTATTAGGTACTGCTGGGCAAAGGCTTCCGATATCAGATATTCTCTTGCCATCCACATTGCCTTTAGTCGTAACCTTCGCGAAGCGAATCCAATAATTATTAAAAATTCAAGTTCAGAACGAACATTTTGTTTTTGTTTTCTTTCTAAATACCCCCCTGCAAGAAAGAATTTATTAATCGGTTCTGTATTTTAATAGGCAACATATTCGTAAGTATGTAATGTTCATATTTTCAAAACTTAAGATTGCGTGAAATCTTTTCCTTGAATTGATAATACCTAATTTATTCATGTAACGCAAACATTTCCAACTATTTTCTTTACTATAGGCATAGGCAATTTCACGTGTTCGTGAACAAAGTGTATTGATAGATACAGTGTACCAGAATCGCAACGCATTGTCCTCAACTCAAACGCATTGTACCGTTACTACGTGTCCCAATTTGCCTCTTTTTAATCGACTTTTTCATCGTCCATGAATCGAATGGTTGGTCCGCGGTAGCTGGCCGGCAATTCCACGTTTTATACGTTTTTTCTTTTTAATTCCTAACTGGAAAGGGAACACAATGGGTTTCTCAATAAATCTTCCCGTGGAAGCAACTACCATTTGTTTCACATTGCCTTACACGACAGAATAAACAAGTACGGTAGCGGTTGTTCCATGAATCTATGTTTAAGTGATTTGTTTTTGTTTTTTATACGGACATGAAAACACACGATTTTTATACAATTATACAGATATCAGGAAACAGTATTTTGCTTACGAAATTGCTTAAACATGCAATAAAATATGTATTTAAACTTTTTTTCATTACACTTACATCGTATTTGCATTTCTAAATTTATTGATTATTGTAGTAATCATTTTTAAAATTCTGATTTAAAAGTATGCTTAGGCGATCAAGTCTAGTTGCCGCCCGGTAAAAAGCCATTTATTAAAAAAAAAACGTAAAGCCCGAATAAAAGACTGAGCTAATTTCCTATGCCAGTAATATGGCAAATTGGCAAGCGGCCATTGCACAAACTGGGGTCAGCATGTATACGAGTAGGTCAGCTTTGAATATCCTAGACATAGTGCCTGTACATACCTAGCTTATAGAATATATATATATATATCTTGGGACAATTTACACCAATTGACCTAGCCCCAAACTAAGCAAAGCTTGTGATATGGGCACTAGGCAACAGATAAACATTACTTATATAGATAAATACATACTTAAATACATATTAAACATCCAAGACTCTAGAACAAACATTCGTATTTTCATACAAATATCTGCCCCGACCCGGGATCGAACCCGGGACCTCAAGCTTCATAGTCAGGTTCTCTAACCACTAGGCCATTCGGTCTTTTTTCGGGATTATTTTCATGCTGTTTCTACCAGTATTCTGGCAGTTTGGCTATCTCAACTAAACTTAAACTAGTTTAATAATAGTTTGATTATCTTAAACATCATTCAATCAACACTTCTTCATCCATTCCGTAACAACACTTTTTTTCTTTATACATACATACATACATACAGTCATGCCTCTATCCCAGAGGTTTTGTTTTCCATTTCTTTTTTTTCTTTTTATTTTATTAAAATACAGTTTATACTGTTTGAAACGCATATTGTATTACATAATATTGTGTGTCTTTGTGATTTTCACCCCGAGTTGATGTTACTATGTTGCGGTCGTTTGGCACCTGAAGATTTTTTTCAGTTTGATTTCTTACAACGAATACGCTAACAACAGTAAACACTGCGAATGTAAAATAGTCTCGCAAAATAAATTTCATTCACAGAGTTTTTATGGAAAAACTGAATGCGTTAAAAGCCGTTAATGAGGCTGTTATGCAAATAGCGTTGTGCATTTTTGTTTACACAATTATCGCGCAGAAAGTTATTGTTTCCCAGAGTTTTTGTATCCGTTTATTGTTTGATGTTGTATTTTTTTTATATGAATAGGAAGACAAACGAGCAAGTAGGTCACCTGATGGTAAGCGATCACCACTGCCCATAGACCCCCGCAACCCCAATACAACAACAGTACTTAAAATACAACAATACAATACTTACTAGTACCGTTTTGGTACTTACGTTTTCTAAAAATGAAACCCAGCTAGATCGATGTATCACCCCGGAAACACCCTGCATACTAAATTTCATGAAAGTCGATGGAGCCGTTATTATAGAAGAATTGCTCGTTTAAAGGTATTAGATAGGTTAACCATAAATGAAGGAAATACAAGTTTGATAGATGAAAATTTAATCGACAATACTCCACGACTGTAACGTCCTACATTCAGACATCATCTGTCAAAGTAGTGTCAAAGTTCAAGCAAATTAGGAATCTTTAGGACGCCATCTTAGTCTCCGACAGTGACGTTTTGATGCCATCAAGATTTTCTCTATTTTACATTATTTCACTAAGCAATTTCAATAAATTTTAACTCATTTTAATGCATTACTTGGCTTATTTTTGACCTATAATATTAATAACGCTAAAATAGAATTAAATTCTATTCGATTGATTACGCTAAGCTAGTTCAACTATTTTCTCTTTCATAATACACAATTCGACTCGTAAGCTACCTCCCCATAGTATCACACACACACGATTTTATTATAAAATATAGCTTGAACACATTTGATGCAAGTTTGTTTAACTGTTCACTGCAATGTAACTTAGGCTGATAGTTCGCAACGCCAAGCAAGCTTATGCAGAAATCGGAACACGTTGTTCAATAAACTCCACATAAACCCTTTCGTAATACCACTGGGATTGCAGATGCGTTGCCAACATAGAGGGCAAACACGAAATGCCTCTGGTGCCAGCATATTTCCCATCTCTCTTACTCACATTGGAACATAACACAAGCACTCTTACTAAGCGGCAACTTCTCGACCAACACTATCAAAAAAGTTCTCAGGCAAAGTCAAAAACAGCGCACAAAAACACTTAAGTGACAAGTAAACTTTTCAGCTCGCGTTATATAGTACGGGATAATCCTAAGTTAGCAACGACAGAGTTCAAAGCGCTCTGTTACTAACGTGATCTATTGACAGCCTAATCTTATCTTAGTTCTGTCTGCCTACTTATTTGGGAAGACAAGAAACATGCTCCTTACCGTCGTTATTGAAGGTAATACAATACTATTTCTTTATTAAACACCACATAATAAACATAACGGAGAAAGGTATGTAGAAAAAGCTACAAGATGAGAAATAGACGACCAGGTAAAGGGCGGATAAGTTTTTAAGGAAGAAATCCTTTATTCAATATCAATTATGGGCATAAACTTTACATACCAACATTCTGTTAGTAGCTGGCAAGAGTGGCAACCTTGAAGCCTATATTTATCTGTCTATTGAACAACTTTAATTTTGTTCTGATTTAAAAATCGTTTCCATCGTACAAACAGAGCGGCTACTCGCAGTTTCTTAGTCAAGTTGGAAGCGTATGTATAGATTGTATAGTCTGTACGAGTAATGTAATATTTAGGTACACTATTAGTGGAAATTTGTGTTATGAATCTTTAGTCAAAATTTTGATCCGGACAATTTGAATCAGTTATTAAGATTATTAATATTATGTCCTTATTATGTCTATACATTACATAAGCAAAACTAACTTAGGTTTTTAAAGAAATACCAATCTTCAAACCGCTTTATTTTCAAAATATTCTATGAAATAGTTATTTTTGCTTGTAGTCAAATGCACGTTATTTTACGAATTAGCTTGCTACAAAGCAACCAAAAGCTTAGCGTGGTGTTACGAACTAATAAGCCAATTGTTTTCAGTTCATAAGAAAGATACTCATGTTTGAACTCTAAATAACTGTCACATTAAACCAGGGTTATATCACTGTTAAGTCTGCATTATAATCATTTTCGTAGTATCTCGCTACACAACTTTGTTCATCCGAGCGTAGGTAGCCTAATTTAGCGCGGTTATGAAACCTAATCACCACTGGCTACAGTAGTGAGCTTACTGCAGTGTTATAGTCTTATCCTGCATCTGATGTATGAACAGATGCTTCTGAAGTGAAACAGCATGTTGAGTTTGTTTTGATAGTTATGTAATTTCACGCTTGAATAGCCCAGATAAAATTAAGGTTATGATTTAAAGCACTATGTCTTTGTGGGAGTACCTGTACGTGTCCGTCCAGCATTTGTTTGCTTAAGTTACATAGTCAAGCTTATAACTTAAGAATATTTCAAATAAATAGTCAAAAACTTACCCCCTTATTCATAAACGCACTATAGGCCTCTGCTAACTTAGTAATCGTTTGTCCTTATCTGTGAAAGGTAAATGTCAAAGTGACAGATAAGGACAAACGATTACTAAGTTAGCAGAGGCCTATAGAGCGTTTATGAATAAGGGGGTTAGTGTTTTAACCCCCGATGCCTAAAGAGGGGTGTTATAAGTTTGACGTCGATTACTGTATGTGTGTGTGTGTGTGTGTGTGTGTGTGTATGTGTCAGATACATCTGACTGTGGCATTGTAGCTCTCAAGCGGAGGAATCGATTTCAATGCAGTTTTTTTACATTTGTAAGCCAGTTTCCTTTTTTTTTATATATATATGAATAGGAAGGAAAACGAGCAAGTGGGTCACCTGATCGTAAGTGATCACCAGTGCCCATAGACACCCGCAACCTCGGAAGGATCGCAGATGCGTTGCCAACCTAGAAGGCTAAGATGTCTCTTGTGCTCGTAATCGTGTCGTTTTTTATTTACGTCGTAATATAATAATGATTACTCAATTAATGCGTAGAGGTTTATATTATTTATAATTTAAAGTTATTCTTAGCGTAGTAATAATTTTTATAGATAACAAGCATGATTTTTCGTTATTTTGTAGAAATTTTCGTCGCATAAATACTAGAAATATTGAAACATTATGACATTTATTTTTTTCAGAATGCCATCAAGTTGTTAAGCTTTTATAATAGTTAATTTTAAGTAATTTGTTATGTCAGTCTGACAATTCCTATGACTATTAAAATGTCGATAGAGTAATTTGTCCCAGAAATCGATATTACACCTATGTAATTGTCGTTACTGAAGACAAGGTCGTTAATGTTCGTGTGACGATTGTTCAAATAACTAGCCGCTTTCAAACCTCTACTACTCGTAATATTAGTTTTATTTGTAACTAGCTGTTGCCAGCGACTTCGTCTGCAAAGAATTCGTTTATCACTATCCCGCGGGAACTACGCAATTTTCCGGGATAAAAAGTAGCCTATGTGCTATTCCAGACTTTTCTCTATCTATGTGCCAAATTCCAGATCCGTTGGGCCGTTCTGGCGTGATTGAGTAACAAACAAACATCCATCCATCCATACTTTCGCATTTATAATATTAGTTAGATTAGATTCCATTTAAAATTGTATTGTCTTTAGAGAATTTACCAGGCTTATTTCTACACCCGCGCACACAACACCGCAGGCACTCGTTTTATTGAAATATTTTGTGTTAATTTCGCAACCTAGCAATTTTGCTAATCGCTAAACTGTTTCTAACAGGTTATCTTCGTTAAATAATAACGTTACCAACATTTAGCGAAAGTTAACGTTAGTCTTTAATTCGTTAACACGTAGTAGAAATGTCATTTTTTGTAGTTTCAGCAGTGATCTACTTATTAAATAAAAATATATGAGCTCTTAAAAAAAAAAAAGCATCCTACTAATATTATTAATGTGAAAGTTTGTGAGTGACGATGTGACGATGTGAGTGTGTATGTTTGTTCCTTCTTCACGTTAAAACGACTGGACGGATTTGGATAAAATTTGGAACGAAGATAGCTAGATTGAAACATAGGCTACTTTTTATTTCGGAAAATTGCATAGTTCCCGCGGGATAACGATAAACATGTTAAATCATTGCTAATTCTACGCGGATGAAGTCGCGGGCAGAAGCTAGTAAGAAATAAAGAAAAAATCACTTATTTCACGCATTATTATTATGTAAAACAAACGGGGTGTCTTTTGCTAAACATACTTTTTCTATTTGGTTGGTATTTGGTTGGATGGTGGTGGAGCTCGCTCAAGATCCGTCCGGATCGCTACCACCATCCATTTGCTAATCTTGCCGCCAAGCAGCAGTGCTTGCGTTGCTGTGTTCCGGCGTCTAGAGTGAGAAATCCGGTGGAATTGCTGGCACACGCGGTATTTTATCTTAACCTTCCAGGCTGGCAACGCATCTGCAATCCTCTAGTGTTGCAGGTGTTCAGTGGAGCTCCCTTACCATCAGATATCCAACTGGCTCGTTTGCCTTCAGTGTCGCATAAAAAAATAACAGGTCCTGGGTAAACGATTAATAAACGAATAACAGTAACGGAAATTAACGAGATGTTAGTTAAATAACCGAAATTTTAACTTCGTAAGTAACGATTAACAGTTTTTGTTCCCAGAATATCTTAGGTCGATAATAGTTACTTGAACTAGTAAATGCACGGTGCAACCTAGCCTTATAATATAAGGTGACTTGGAGAATCAGCAAAATTAGTTTTGTGATCTCAAAGCATAGATAGTAGTATTGGTTGGGCGGTGCTACGCATTCCGCTACGGAATTAAAAGTTCAACTGTTTTGGCGTAGCTGTTATAAGCTACAAGCGTAGCAATGTGCTACGGAATTCTTGTAGCACACTCTTAAAGGTGCTACGAGCTAAGAGATCTAATGACACATTTTTAAAGATTTTTATAAAATTAACGGCACCTAATCCAAACCAATCGGTAGAATATTACATTAAACAATATGTATGCCAAGTTTATGAAGAATGACAGAGATCTTTCTAGAGCTGAAGCCACGTATCCGCGTTTTGGTTTGATTCTGATCTTCTTACTAAAAGTCCAGTCTGATGATTCATTAAATTTCATGTCATGGGGGCTTTTACCCCTACACCATCCATAGCAGTGAGTGTCAGAATTTTTCCATTTTTACTAGCTGTCACGTGTTTTTGAAGTGATGGGATAAAATTTTAAGCTCGCGTCTGTCGTAAGACGGAGGGAGAGTAAGTACCAGGATATCAGATCCTCTAAGAGCTTATTTTGAAATACGAACGAACCGCGCTCGTTTTTTGAAGTGTTTTTTCGTTGAATCGTGGAGCAAAAGTACTAGGGCATCATCACATTGTTAGAGGTCTGTCAATATAGTAATACGTACGTTTTTTTTTGTGAGCGGCCAGTACGTTACGCGCCTTGAGCGTCATGGAGATTACATTATTACATTAAAATCAAATCTAAGCTGCTGTTTTCACTTCTACTGGCACTACTGGAGTGCTGCCCGTCGCTTTTCTCTAATTAGCAATACCTATTGTCGAAAAGTGCCGTCTATTTGAACTCTACACTACGTAATTATCAATCAATTTGATACAATCATGAAATTTTGCTAAATGATTCCATTTATGATGTAGAAATGACGTATGAAGATATTGGTGGATGTAGATTAAGCGAAAGAGGTATGTCAGGATCGTAGCAAGTGGAACATAGTTATTTTATTGAATCAGGCTTTACTTTGCGGAGGTCCATTTCAAATAAAAAAAAAAAATAAAAAAATATTAAAAAAATATATATTGAAAAAATATTAAAATAGGTATATTATATATTATTATTATTATTTTATTTTTTATATTATTATTATTATATTTTTATTATTATTATTTTTATTTTATTTTTAAAAAATATTTTGTGTTCATTGGAACATAGTTGTCTCTGCCTACCCCAGTAGGAAAGAGACGTGACGGTATGTATGCGTGATGTAGGCGAGGAAGGGTGGATTTTTCTAAATTCCCACGATATACTAGCTTCTGCGACGGAAACGAAGCTGAAGGCGTAAACTAGTATGATAAAAAAACATAGTAAATTAAAGTTTTACTCTTGACTGCTGTTAAATTGATTCATAAACGAAATCCGGCACAAAATTTTACGACCTGGTTGTCAACATTCAAAGTAATAAAGCCTACAGTCCAAATTGATTTCCTTTTATTCTGTTTCATAACGAAACAGTAACTGAAGACGTGGTAGCCTAGTGGTTTGAGCCATGGCCTCTCAAGCAGGTCATGGGTTCAAATCTCGGGCACGCAAATCTGTTTTTTTTTTTTAATTTATGAGCGATCACATTTGAAATTTACGATGAGTTTTTGAAGGAAAACATCATGCATGACATGATAGAACCTGCACACACCTGTGAAGAAAATCAATGATAAGTTTTAAATCCGCATTGAGCCAGCGTGGGAACTAAGCTAAAGCTCTCTCTATTTTAGAGGAGGCCTACAGTAGGACTTATCTAGGCCGCAGATGATAAGTATGTTTTTAAAAAAAAAAAACTTGCATATCCGCGCGGCCAATTTAAATGTGGCTGAATAATATATGCGACACCGCACCAAGCCGAAACTTTTAACCTGAATCAATAGCAAAGTTATCTATATAGAATTGATGAACTGTTCTGATTAATTAGTCTGTACACGATCCAGAGGCATTGAAAACATGTTGACACGAATCCGTAACTCGTCCAATTAACCTGCCTCTAATCCTCTTCGACTTACTTACCTCCCGTACTCGCATTACCGAAGCTAGGCTTACAGCCCAATCCTGTTACTATGCTAATTTTATTACTAAAACACCAAGACTTACCGGCAGCAATTTCTGCGATTGCAGCGTGTTACCAACGTTGCACGAACTCGCTCCGAACTCACTTAGCGGCACGCAAACACACACACAAGTCACCAGTCGCCCACTATCATCGACTCGGTCATGGCACACGCATGTGCATACACTGATCACGTCACTGGCACGGTAGTTCACAGTTTTTTTTTTTTTATTTGGGAAGGGCGGCCGCGACAAGCACACTCCGTGACGCCGCAGCCTCAACTGGCTGGGGCGACTCTAACGCGCCTGTCCTAACCCGCCTCCCTCCCCCCACCGGGCTCACCTCGCGGTACGAGCAAATAGATATTAAGTATGCGCTGTAAGGACGAACGTGAAAGAAAAAACGGATCTAGAAGCCTGCAGGGCGAGTTTGTTAGATACGTGAACGTTCTGAAGACTTTTTTTGTTACGTCCTTATTTTTAAGGGTGTCGCCGAGTGGTCGGTATCGATATCGGGCAAATTAGGGTTGTAGCGTACATGCAAAGAAAGTTGGACACGCGGGTTACAGTTGCTTACCGGAACGGCGAAATTGGATATCGAAGTTATACCGGCTTTGGCGTAATTTTCTTTACATTAATTAATCCTAAATCTTAAGCGTCCACCCTCGCATAAACTTTCACGTTTCCGATGAACTTATTTTTAGAATGATTGTTGTTGTAACTTAAGCCTTTCCTATATGAATAAAACACAAAATGTCAGTTCATATCAAACTGTATTTTTTGACAGATCTAAAGCGTGTTTAAGTTTTAACGTTTTGCGTTGAAAAAAAAAGTTTTAACGTCTTAATAACTTATTTGTTTTTAAATCGTTGATAATACACATATTTATTATTATTATTATTATTTTTTATGTGAATAGGAAGGCAAACGAGCAAGTGGGTCACCTGATGGTAAGCGATCACCACGGCCCATAGACACCCGCAACCCTGGAGGGATTGCAGATGCGTTGCCAACCTAAAGGGCTAAGATGAAATGCCTCTTGTGCCCGTAATTTCCCCCCTGTCCCACTCTCCACACCGGAACACAGCAGTGCAAGCACTGCTGCTTGGCGGCAGGATTAGCGAGTAAGATGGTGGTAGCTATCCGGACGGACCTTGCACAAGGCCCTACCACCCGCAACTTAAATAAATACTTAAATAAATCACGTCTAAATCCCTTATAGGGTAGACAAAACCGAAGGTGAAAAGAACTAAAGGCGAAGTTTAGCATGATTGTTACTAACAATTTGTTAGATAATATATACCCATATAGGTAGGAAAGGGAATCAAAATACTGATGGGTGTATAGCCGCATCGCCTGTAATATGTACAACTAGCTGTTGCCAGCGACTTCGTCTGCAAAGAATTAGTTTATCGCTATCCCGCGGGAACCACGCAATTTTCCGGGATAAAAAGTAGCCTATGTGCTATTCCAGGCTTTTCTTTATCTATGTGCCAAGTTTTATCCAGATCCGTTGGGCCGTTCTGGCGTGATTGAGTAACAAACAAACATCCATCCATCCATCCATCCATCCATACTTTCGCATCTATAATATTAGTTAGATTCCTAAGATTTGCCAATTCTCTCAATGATAGTCTGATGATAGATAATAGCTAATGCTAATGAAGCTGATCAGCATAGGCCCATTGCACTTCTACCTGCCATCTCCAAAATATTCGAGAAAGCGATGACAAATCGTCTTTATAGCTTTTTTGAAAAATACAGCATACTAGACAAAAATCAATTTGGTTTCAGAAAAAACCAATCTACAACACTAGCGGTTTATCATTACGTGCAAGAAACCTTAAACCAAATCAATTATAAAAAGTATGGCGTAGGGTTGCTTTTGGACATGTCGAAAGCCTATGACAGGGTTTCCCATAAAATCCTACTCAATAAATTGTATGGAATGGGCATCCGCGGGCAAGCTTACAAATGGTTCGAATCGTATCTCCAAAACCGCAAGCAATATGTACAAATCGATTGGCTCGATAAGAACACGGGTGAAGTGATAGAAATAACCTCCGAAATGCGCTGCACTACGTGCTCAATCCCGCAAGGTAGTGTAATAGGATGCATTCTATTTCTTGCATACATAAATGATTTGCCAAAAGTAATAGATGCCACTAGTGTAATGTTTGCAGATGATGTGTCGATACTACTAAATTGCAATAGTAGCGCGGAATGTAATGAGCGCTTGTCACAAGTATCCCTAACTATTACTAAATGGCTCACGGACCATAATCTAGAAGTGAACCTCAAAAAAACTAAGATTATTCAGTTCAAACCAATACAGAAACAGCCTTTACAGATGAAACTAAAAATAAACACAGAAAATATTGAGGAAGTAAGTGAATTTAAATTACTAGGTTTAAAAATAGATTCAAGCTTAAACTGGAAATCACATGTACAAAACATTAAATCGAAGTTATCTAGTTTTTTATATGGTCTTAGCGTCCTTAAAATAAATACTAACCAACAAACTGCATTATCAGCTTACTTTGCTTTTGCCCACGCATGGCTTCAATATGGCGTGATACTTTGGGGGGCCAGTACTGATGCTCATAAACTGTTTGTAATGCAGAAGAAGTGCATACGCATCCTAACTAATACAAGGGTTCCCAATAGCTGCCGTCCACATTTTACTCAACTAAAAATTCTTACGTTACCCTCATTGTACATTATGGAAGCTGCACTTTTTGCTAGGAAAAATCCACATTTATTTACAAAAAAGGTAATCAAATCGCAAAGACGTAAAAACGACAATGTATTGCAGTTGCCAATGTCTAAATTAGCCATTTATAAAAATGGGCCATATTGTCGCTGTATAATGATTTTTAATAAAGTACCACAGCATATAAGGGAGGAAATGAGATATGAGGTATTCAAACGAAAATTAAGAGAATTGTTAATTGATGGGTGCTATTATTCGGTAGAAGAGTTCTTAAATGATGGGTCATTGACTGCTTAAAGCTTAAACCAAATTGTAATTTTTGTAAACAATTACTTAATAAATAAAATTAATTTGTTGATATGGGTACAATGCAGTGTGTAAGGTATATGAAATAAGAACCGCTAAGTTTTTATTTGACTTTTATTTGACTTTTGAATTTGACTTTGAATAATGATAATAATGTGATAATGATGATCAAATGTATTTAAATAAAATAATTTATATTTCAATTCTTATTAAATTTATGTTTAAATTGCTGTGCCCTAACAGGGTTCATGTCTTGAATCTAATTATTATACTATGTAAGACCTAATGTACGACATGATTACTATGCAATAAATGAATTATGAATTATTATGAATTAGCCTGAAATCATTTAGCTTCTTGCGTTTTCCCAGGTGTTTTTACAGTTAATCCCTATAATAGGGTCTCTTAGGACGTCTAAGCTGTTTACAAGGGAATTATTAGGGCATTTCGGTTCGTTAAGCTCGTCCTGTAATTTAATTCGACCTAGACGTAGTTGAATACTAAAGAAGTACGCGTACACAGTAAATTACCGTTAAGTTTTTGTACAATTACTTACGACGTGTCTAGGGTAAGAAGAAACAGATTAACTGATCATGGTGTGCGCTTATCAGTCCACGACCACATTGACCATGACATTGTCATGTTTTAGTTGTATGTGTGTATGTATAATTCCTTACACTCTCTCTTTCTCTCTCTCTATCTCTCTCTCTCCCTCTCTCTTTTTAACTCTTTCTTTTTTCTTTTCTCTTTATCTTTTCTTTTTAGTTTGGGTAACTCTTTGTGTGCTTGCTTTGTATTTATGTAACAGATTTTGTTATTAGTGAAAAATTATGTTAATGAGAGCAAACTAGAGATATAAGATAGAACATTACACACGTGTTAATAATTTTACGGGCTATCTTAACTCTTTGCCAGAACACAGCAGCGCAAGTACTGCTGCCTGTCAAAGTCAAAACTCAAGGTCAATTTTTTTTTTCAATGAGGTCACCCAGAGTTTTCATACACGTTTTCGGAAAGCCCGAAGAAACCTGACAGAAAGTCAGTATTACAGGACCTTTGACATAATAAAATTGAATTCTTGGTGGCATTATTTATTTACTTATTTTAAGACTAATTATGACCGTGGTAAAAGATACAATCAAAATAACATTTATTTACTCGTATATCACTGCAGTAACATACATAGATACATACATACCGTCACGCTTCTTTCACACAGGGGTAGGTAGAGACTAATTTGTTCCACTGACTTCGATCCTGACATACCTCTTTCGCTTCATCCACATTGATCAACCTCTTCATACATGCTCGGCGGTTTCAGGTACTCCTGACCTGCCCATTTTTCAAAACGTCTCCTATTTTGGTCTCAGAACGTCCGTCTAGGCCTTCCCCTCCCAACGCAACCATTCACACTCCCCATATAGATCTGTTTAGTTAGTCCACTTTCATCCATTCGCTCTACGTGACCAAACCAACTAAGCATACTCTTCACTATAGATACACTATACCCTGCGGTAAACGTGTAAATAATACACATTACTAGCTTCTGCCCGCGACTTCGTCCGCGTAAAATTATATTTAACAACTGATAATAATTATTTACGTTGCGACTCTAGGCAGCTACGACCTTTGACATGTTTATCGCTATCCCGCAGGAACTACGCTATTTTCCGGGATAAAAAGTAGCCTATGTGCAATTCCAGACTTTTCTCTATCTATGTGCCGAATTTCAATCAGATCCGTTAGGCCGTTCTGGCGTGATTGAGTAACAAACAAACATCCATCCATCCATCCATCCATCCATCCATCCATCCATCCATCCATCCATCTATCCATCCATCCATACTTTCGCATTTATAATATTAGTTAGATGTGTCGTGATAATACAAAACCTGCAGTGTCAAAAATACTCCACCATTTTAGGCTGCTTCGTCCCTTTTTCCAGAACATCGCCTTTCAGGTTTAAGGTGGTCTTTCGTTCCATACCCTTCCACCCGTTGCTTCCACACTTCACTCGTACAATTTGCGCGACTGGATCATTTAATCATTTATAAGCATTATGTATTAATTGACTCAGAATTAAAATACTGAGATAAATGGCTAAAGGATCATTAAAACGATGCGTGAAATTGAGCGAGTTACAATACATTGGAGGGCCGCGCGGCAATCTAACTAATATTATAAATGCGAAAGTATGGATGGATGGATGGATGTTTGTTTGTTACTAAATCACGCCAGAACGGCCCAACGGATCTGGATGAAATTCCGCACATAGATAGAGAAAAGTCTGGAATAGCACATAGGATACTTTTTATTCCGGAAAATTTCGTAGTTCCCGCGGGATAGCGATAAACGAATTCTTTGCAGACGAAGCCGCTGGCAACAGCTAGTAGATTTATAAGGCCGATCATAGACGGGAATGTACAGCAAATGTATACAAAATTTAAATTTTTAGGACCAAGTCTGAGAGCAAAAAACTTAATGATGCATCTTATCTCTTCTTAAAAGCCTTGGCTCATTAAAGGCATGGGCAAAAATCATAAGAATCGTGTTGTAGGCGACAAGGCCAGCAACCCATCACTATTTATATCCTTCTTTCCACCCTTGCCCACAATCACACTGAACATGGCCTTTAGGTCTTGTTACCGATGAGATGAATCCGTCTCTATTTATTACTACGAAACAGACAGAGACGTCATCATAGATAACACTGACACTTAAGGAATGGTGAAACAGGCCCTTAGACTCTGAATCGAAAACTTGACTGGGGTTAACACCTCAGTTCGCCTTTTTTCAATGTATTTCAATGTTTGTCCATTATGTTTTTATTTTTAAAACACCCAATACTATCTATATGGATGTCTGGTAGAGATCGCTATTAAGCGATAAACCGCCTATTATACTTTGTTCTTTGATTCTGTATTGTTTTGTTCTGATTTGTGGTGTTCAATAAAGTGTATTTGTATTGTATTGTATTGTACTATCAAATAAGATAATCGAAAGGTGTTGAAACAAAGTTGTGATTCACAACATTTGAAAATCGATTTTAATTTAATAAAGAGCAAGGTCTGGATTCGAGCTGATTTCAAGGTTTCTCCTTCGACCTACATATTAAGTACTTCTCATAGATCAAATTCCAGTAATACGATTTCAGGCATTAACATTATTAAATCATACTATTATGTACAAATTTGAATGCTTAAGTTCTTTGGAAGATGATTTGATAAATTCTAATAACCTTATATTACATCTACGAGTGCGACTCCCACTTGACCAATTTCTTCTGAGGATCGATTGGCTACCGTGAATATTGAAGCGTCAATACACTTGAGACCAATTAAAACAGGGTCCAATTTTGTAAATTTTTCTGAGGAAAAAGTACTTATCCTAATTCTTTTACATACTTTTCCTCCTATTCATAAAGGCTTGTTAAGTTTGTGGTGTTCAACATGAAACTACCGTGACACTCACACATAATTACAACAAACCGGATAACTCACGTATAAAAAGGCGAAAGAATGCTCCGACAATTGTTTCGGACTATTCCGTAGTCCTTCATCAGATTGTTTCGCTGCCGACGCGCCGGGGTGAGCGCTCTCTGATGAAGGACTACCTACATAATAGTCCGAAACAATTGTCGGAGCATTCTTTCGGCTTTTTATACGTGAATTATCCAGTTTTTTGTAATTAAGTTTGTGGTTACTTGTCTTTGGCTTCCAATCAAATTACACTTGCTTATTAAACATTTTAAAATAAAAAAGCGACGGGTAGCTCCGGGAGCGCCGGCAGAATTGAAAACAGCAGCTTAGACTAGATTTTAATATTGTAATCTCCGTGACACTCAAGACGCGTATCGTACTGGCCACTTACAAAAAAACGTACGTATTATATCTATATTGACAGACCTCTAACAATGTGCTGATGCCCTAGTACTCTTGCTCCACCACGACTCAAAAAAAAAACCCGTCAAAAATCGAACGCGATTCATTCGTATTTCAAAATAAGCTCTTAGGCTGGATTCGACCAATTTATGCCGGGAATACCACTTACTCTCGGATAGTTATGTCAAAATAATATGGCGTTTTGACATTACTATCAATCTGAAAGTGTTATTCCTGAAATAAAAACTTTTGTCCAATGCAGCCTTAGAGGATCTGTTATACCTACACTGGTACTTAAACTCTTCCTCCGTCTTTCGCTTGACGCGAGTTTAACATTATTTCATCATCATCATCATCATCATCATCAGCCTGAAGACAGTCACTGTTGAACAAAGGCCTCCCCCTTAGCACACCATACTGAACGACTACTCGCCACCTGCATCCACCGGTTTCCCGCAACTTGCACGATGTCGTCAGTCCACCTAGTGGGAGGCCTGCCAACACTGCGTCTTCCGGATCGTGGTCGCCACTCGAGAACTTTTCTCCCTCCAACGGTTGTCTGTTCTACGAGCGATGTGGCCTGCCCATTGCCACTTCAACGTACATACTCTTCGAGCTATGTCGGTGACTCTAGTTCTTCGGCGAATCTCTGTATGGCGGATTTTTTACCCATTTCAAAAAGTGCTCAACGCCGCTCTAAAGAAGTTTTCAGTTCAAAATATCATGAAACAATTCACACCAATTGACCCATTCGATTCGTGCCCGGGATCTTCAGCTTTATAGTCACTGACCACGAGGCTATCTGGTGGTAAATCAAAAGAATTTCGAGACGAAAATATTTGTTATTAAAAACTTTGACTTTGTTTTTGAATGGAAATACTGAATGAAAGTGCTATGGAGTCCAACGCATTAAGGTCAAGGTACTATCGAACAGAGAGCTTCTTAAGTCAATTTGCGGGCGTATCGTGAACATATCTAAGGCTCTACGTCAAATGCAGCGGCTTAGCCTTGTTATGGTCGACTCACTGTTTGTCTTGGCTACGCCGTAGACGCCGTAGCGTTGGCGTAGCGTGTGCTACGAAAGGTCACCGACATTGTTTGCTTTAAACTGATTGGATATTTTGTGCATTTCTTTTGTGCTCGTAAAACATGTCGCTGCATAAAACGCGAGTTTTAAAACAAAAATGCATTAAGCTTTCAGTTGTTTTCGACGTATCACAGAATTTTTGTAAAATGTCGTTGATCTTTCATGTGATTATGAAATCGGGTATCGTGATCGTGTGAGCTCGCTTTATGAGTTTTGATATGAAATGGGACTAAGATGTTGTTATGTTAAAGTTTTATGATATGTATGATGAATAAGGTTTGAGAAAAGTAATTCCGCCTCTGCTTGTATTTATTCTGCTTTTAACATAGTATTTGTGACTTTATGTTTTGACTGAGGCGTAGAATTTATAATTTAGAAGCTTGGCTAAAAAATAAGTTACTTATATATTTGTATACATGTCATACACATACAAAAATCACGTAATTATATCCCTTAAGGAGTAGACAGGGCCTAAGGTAACAAGACCTAAATGCCACGTTAAGCATGATTGTGGGCGTAAACAGAGAAATGGGAATCAAAATAGTGATAGGTTGCTAGCCGCATCGCTTATAACATGATTTCTAAGATATACATGAACATATATAATACTAGCTGTTGCCTGCGACTTCGTCTGCAAAGAATTCGTTTATCGCTATCCCACGGGAAATTTCCGGGATAACAAGTAGCCTATGTGCTATTCCAGACTTTTTTCTATCTATGTGCCGAATTTCATCCAGATTCGTTGGGCCATTCTGGCGTGATTGAGTAACAAACAAACATCCATCCATCTATCCATCCATCCATCCATCCATCCATCCATCCATACTTTCGCATTTATAATATTAGTTAGATTTTTGGTGGGATTATCTTTACTAGAAGATAATGTAAAGTAATGTATTTTTTATAGAGGAAATAACCAATTTTAAGAGTTGTAATAAGAGCTATCTAATAGTGGCAGCACAATCAGTCTTTTTCGACTCGTTTACACCATACTGTCACAATTTTTCCCTGATTGTTTTTCCTTTATCTTCTACATTTTATTTTTTTTTGTTATATAAGAGGGGGCAAACGAGCAGACGAGTCACCTGATGGAAAGTAATCACCATCGCCCATGGACACCTGCAAGACTTGGAACAAACCCATTTAAGTAAATTAAGAATTTGATTGCATATTTACTTTTAGGCTTTTATTATAATTAATTGAGTCCACTATCTTGCTAATTGTGGCCAGAGTCTTGTTACTGCTCTGTCTACCTCGCAAGGGATAAAGACGTGATTTGTGTATGTGTATGTATGTATCGAGTTTCGTTTACTCAGCCTCATAACGACTAAACATTAACTATTTATATCGATCATAATAGCTGCTTGCTCAGATTTATTTACCTTTTTGACCTTCGGTTAGCCAATCAGAGTGCAATAATCGCTTATTTCGGCTTGGCCTAAATTAATTTCATACGAATTGTGTAATAGTACATTATGATACAAGTGTGCTATGTTGATCATTACACACGAGGCATGATTGTACGCGCGAGCGGAGCGAGTGCGTTAATGGTGCCGAGTGTGGTAATGATCAATGCACACGCGTTTCATACGACGTTTTTCAACACATTTGCGAGGAAAAACAAAAAGAAATTCTTAATAAGTAAGTATAAAAAAACTTTACTTTACCTTTGTTGCCAAACATTGCTTAACTGGAGGCTTTAGAACTTTTCTTTGTCATTTGGCAATTAACACCTTGGATTTCTTACTGACATAACCTGTCCGAACATATTTTAGTATTTCCGGCGACGGACACTATTTACATTTAGTTTTTCTTTATTATTTCAACTAGTAATTTTTAAACTAATAACAAGGTAAAATAATCAACAAAATCTGTGAGTGTGAAAGATGGCGGCAAATATCATGTCTCCGCGCCAATCCGCGCGCAGCACTCACGCATGCGCGCTGTGCACTTTGCACGCGGGCGAGACGAGACACTGACAAGACTGCTAAACAGCCTAATATTAAAATAGTAATAATATAATTAATCATTGTCTTAAATATGCAAATTAAGGTCACTTTTTAGATAAAAATGAATACTTTGTCGAAATTAACTGTTTATTTATCATCTTTAACCTAAAATAGTTTAATATTCACGAAAATATTCCTTGTTCCTATACATAACTGAACTATTTGCTGAGATTAAAAAAAAGTTTACATTACCGCACTCGTGCGGTAATAATATTACGGCACTTGTGCGTAATAAGCTGAATTATGAGCTTAAATGCGGTGCAATAAGACTCAATTTACGAGCAACTGTGTTGAAAAATAATAAAAACAATAATCGTAAGGAGATTCCTCACTCTTCTTGAGCCCAGCCACGTTACCGGTGGCATCCTAAGTTAGGTTTTTATGATGTTTTATATTGTTTTATTACTTTTATATAAATACTAGCTGTTGCCAGCGACTTCGTCTGCAAATAATTCGTTTATCGCTATCTCGCGGGAACTACGCAATGTTCCGGGATAAAAAGTAGCCTATGTGCTATTCCAGACTTTTCTCTATCTATGTGCCGAATTTCATCTAGATTCGTTGGGCCGTTCTGGCGTGATTGAGTAACAAACAAACAAACATCCATCCATCCAACCATCCATCCATCCATACTTTCGCATTTATAATATTAGTTAGATATAATATTAGTTAGATTGTAAAATCCTAGCATGGAGAATCAAAATTAATATACATCAAAATACATTATTATAACAAAACGGGACTTAATCACGTAAACAAATAGTAGATTGTACAACAAGAGCATAAAACAAGCCTCGACGTGTCTATCCACCCTCGCCGTACCGGCTCGGGTACAACGCCAACACCAACAACACCAAGTGCGGGTAGTTAGGAAAACCCGTGCAGCTAGAAGATGTTGATACCCGCCTCTTCAGTCCTCTCGAGACCATGGATGCAAAGTCGCGTCCGAAACGTCGAGGTATTTACAAAAATACTTTTTGTTTACGTGATTAAGTCCCGTTTTATTATAATAATGTGTGAAAATCGCGAAAGTTTGAATCGATACATCAAAATTAATACATACATACATACCGTCAGGCCTCTTTCCCACAGGGGTAGGCAGAGACTACTTTGTTCCACTTGTTACGATCCTGACATACCTTTTTCGCTTCATCCACATTCATCAAGCTCTTCATACATGCTCGTCGGTTTCAACAAAATGATAATAATAAATAATAAAGAATTGTATGACGTTCCAACTCTATTAGGTTGTTTGTTCTATGATTTTATTATCTAACTAATATTATAAATGCGAAAGTATGGATGGATGGATGGATGTTTGTTTGTTACTCAATCACGCCAGAATGGCCCAACGGATTTGGATGAAATTCGGCGCATAGATAGAAAAAAGTCTGGAATAGCACATAGGCTACTTTTTATCCCGGAAAATTGCGTAGTTCCCGCGGGATAGCGATAAACGAATTCTTTGCAGACGAAGTCGCTGGCAACAGCTAGTATTGATTAAATTAAACAGACTTAGCGTTGAAAATTCCAATCATACGTGCTCGGTAAGATCAACCGCTGCAAATCGATCCAAATTGTACCCACGGGCTCCTGAATCTAATTAATAAAGGCTATCAATTAAGGCTCTGTATTCGATTTATCCATTACAAATTAATTCTGCTCAGTCAGTTCGTTGTTTAGGTTGCCGCACATCTTTCTTCGAACTCGATTTCCAAACTAACATCTAAGACTGTGACTTTTATACGGATGGTGCAAGGAAAATCGGGCGCATTTATTTAGTGTGAATGCCAGTTCATCATTATCATCATCTTCCTAGCCTTTTTTCCGTCATTTGCCACAGCTTAGTGAGCCTGGGGTCCCCTTTGACAACCTAATCCCAAGATTTGGCGTAGGGCACTAGTTTTTACAGAAGCGACTGCTATCTGACCTTCCAATCCAAAAGGTTAACTATGTAACTAAGCCTTATTGGGATTGGTCCTCACGACGAAAAGCTCATGGTAAATTTTAAATGTAATTTTGCGATTTTTCGCAATTTTTAAAATGTAAATTTTGTGATTTCAGTTATTTTTTAATAATCCATCTTTTAGGATGGATACAAAAGACGATGAGACGTCAATTAAAAATCTATAAAACGTAAATAAAATTATTTAATTTACACCAAATTCAACTATCCCAAATTAAACAAGGCTTGTACTAAGCAAAAGTAAACATATTATACGCCCATTGGCTTTTGCCCACGACTTCGTCCACGCATAAGGGTGCGACCACACCGCCGTTTAAAAAACGGTGACGTTACGTTATCGCAACAAAATGTATGGAGAAACGGTGAGAAAACGTGACGCATACGACACATCACTGCGTATACGCTACGGTGTGGTCGCACCCTAATTACGAGTATTATTAGTCTACGTCTTGCAAGTAAATTTATTGCCTAAATCTTTATTCTCTATCCCAAGAGAATTTAAAAAATTCTAAAATTACTTTATTGTAGTCATGATTCCCTACTAACCTGCCTATTATATTAAATTCCCTAATTGGATTTTTTCTCGTAGGTATACAGATATTTATTCTTTATTTCGTGACATTTTATAGTAATTTTTAGGGTTCCGTACCTCAAAAGGAAAAAAACAGAACCCTTATAGGATCACTTTGTTGTCCGTCCGTCCGTTGTCCGTCCGTCCGTCCGTCTGTCAAGACCCTTTTTATTAGGAACGCGTGGAGGTATCAAGCTGAAATTGTAATCAAATACTCAGGTCCACTGCCCCTTGGAACTGTGAAAAATCGAACTTCTAAGCCAACGCAATCAAAAGACACACCCGTTTATGCCGCAAAATTCCGCAAGTCTCAAGGGAATCAAAACCTACAGGGTACTTCCCGTGAACTCAGAATCTTGAAATTTGGTATGAAGGTAGGTCTTATAGCACAAATTAAGGAATAATCGCGAAAACCGTAAATATGTATGTATGTCTGTATATATCAGTGACCAATATAAAGTGACCCCACACTGCGTACATATTGCTTTGGAGCAGGGCTCTGCTTACACTGGTTTATAGATATTTATAGATAATGATACGAAACCCTCGGTGCGCGAGTCCGACTCGCACTTGGCCGGTTTTTAATTTTTTATAACATAAGAGGGGGCAAACGAGCAGACGGGTCACCTGATTCTTATTAAATCAGGCGTTACTTTGCGGAGGGTCATTTCAATGAACAAAAAACACATTGCCCGTTACATATTTTTTTCGGTATTCTCTTCCTAATTGCTTCGAGAAGGGAATAGCGAGATATTTTTTGTCTTTTCTAAACGACACTGAAAATTAGAACACATAGAAAAATCCGAAAATTAAAGCTATGGCCGGGAATCGAACCCGGGTCCTCGTCATTCCGTGACGCGTGCTATACCCCTACACCACCCATAGCAGCATAGCATAACCTACTATGGGTGGTGTAGGGGTATAGCACGCGTCACGGAATGACGAGGACCCGGGTTCGATTCCCGGCCATAGCTTTACTTTTCGGATTTTTCTATGTGTTCTAATTTTCAGTGTCGTTTAGAAATTAAATTTATTACGGTAAAACGTAAAAAGTAAACATTAAAAATCAAGAAGTAAATTTCTTGATTAATTTGATATTTCCTGTATTTTTTGTCCTTTATAATTTTCTTTAAATACCTAGAAAAAAATCTCGTAACTTAGACCGCGCGTGACGCAATGCTGCGACCAAGAAGTTTAAAATCCCTTTGTGGAAACATCAATCTTGCTTTGTATTCCGTTTACGGCGCCCCAGTCCCACTGTTTATCTGTTTCGCCAGAGGGTTGAGATGAACTAACACAAAGTATTTTGCGCGACATCAATTACGATTCTTTTTTAAAATTATTTCCTAATGGCGTTGTCATCAGATGAGGAGTACTTATAACAAATTATTCACAGACGAAGTCGCGGGCATAAGCTAGCTAACTAATTTCAGACAGACATGAATGTAGCTAAGGTTATTGATACATCCACACAAATCACGTTTATATCCCTTAAGGGGTAGATAGAGCCTAAGGTAACAAGACTTAAAGGCCGCACGTTTAGCATGATTGTTGGCGTAGGTTTTGCGGTTGGTAGGGCCTTGTGCAAGGTCCGTCCGGATCGCTACCACCATCTTACTCACTAATCCTGCCGCTAAGCAGCAGTGCTTGCACTCCTGCGTTCCGGTGTGGAGAGTAAGACAGCCGGGGAAATTACGGGCACAAGAGGCATTTCATCTAAGTCCTCTATATAGGTTGGCAACGCATCTGCAATCCCTCCGGGATTGCGGGTGTCTATAGGCAGTGGTGATCGCTTACCATCAGGTGACCCACAAAAAAAAATGTGGACAGGGGAATCGAAATAGTTAGTAATGAGTTGCTAGCCGCATCGCCTATAACATTATTCCTAAATTTTTCGCCCATTCCCTTGCTGGGCTTTTACGATCTGCGCGGGAAGAGAAGCAACTGGTACATTCTATGTTTTTTCTTTGCTCCCAGACCAGTTTGGAAGCTAATAATCATACTAGGTAAATAATTATATTATAACTAGCTGTGGCCAGCGACTTCGTCTGCAAAGAATTCGTTTATCGCTATCCCGCAGGAACTACGCAATTTTCCGGGATAAAAAGTAGCCTATGTGCTATTCCAGACTTTTCTCTATCTATGTGCCGAATTTCATCTAGATCCGTTGGGCCGTTCTCGCGTGATTGAGTAACAAACAAACATCCATCCATCCATCCATCCATCTATCCATCCATCCATACTTTCGCATTTATAATATTAGTTAGATTTGATTTCAGACTGACATGTAAAAAATCTAGGTAAGGTAAGATAGACACAAAAAAAACATAATTCTTCCACGCTGATTTGGAAGCAAAGAAAAACCATAGAAAGTACCAGGTTGCTTCCCAACCTGCGCCGGAATGGCCAATCAAATGGGCGATAATCTTAGGAATCATGGTACCTATTGGCGATGCGGCTAGCACCCCCACAATACGTGTCGTCTTTTTCAGGTCACTTCCAGCTGTATAACATGTTTTAACAAATAATTACGCGGCCGCTTTTCTGGCTCGCACCTGCGTCATTTTTGTTCTATGGCAATTCCGTCTTATTTTGTGGTTAATTTACTTTACTTTTATTTGTCATGATTTTTTTTCTTCCATGGTATTTTGAGAGTAAGGAAACACATAGAATGTAAAGAAAAGATCTTAGGAATCATGTTAGAGCGATGCGGCTAGCAATCCATCACTATTTTGATTCCTCTTTCCTCCTATACGCCCACAATCATGCTAAACTTGGCCTTCTCGTTACCTTAGTCTCTGTCTACCAGTGGCGTGGCGTCCATAGAACTCGATTCCCACTGGCTTGCCTATTTTAAGGCAGTTGGGCAATTTATTGTGCAGAATTAGAGGAAAAGGCTACTTAAGTTCCCTTCGGCTTACCTTCTGATATACTTGACGCCACGCCACTGCTGTCTACCCCATCTAACTAATATTATAAATGCGAAAGTATGGATGGATGGATGGATGGATGTTTGTTTGTTACTCAATCACGCCAGAACGGCCCTACGGATCTGGATGAAATTCGGCACATAGATACAGAAAAGTCTGTAATAGCACATAGGCTACTTCTTATCCCGTAAAATTGCGTAGTTCCCGCGGGATAGCGATAAACGAATTCTTTGCAGACGAAGTCGCTGGGCAGCAGCTAGTAAGTGATATATTTAGGCGTGATTTGTGTAGGTATGTCTACAAAAAACATTTACAGCTGGTACCCATTAATTTCGCACCCACTATCTCACCACTAAAATACTTTCATGTCGATATTAGCCTGAGCGACGTTAATCTACTTTATCTTGAGTGAATGCCGACTTAGAACTCCCATTTATCCACTTAGGCTCGGTAACAGCCCGGATCCATCGATGGAATCGGAGACTTATTGCCTACAATTACGTTTCTTACGCACTTATGACTAAAACAAGGCCATTAAAGACCTCTTTATGGTTTACACAGAACAAGCTTTAGTCAAAATGGAGAGCCACTATCTTAAATAAGTTTTGTTAAATAAAAATATCTTTATTTTGTTGTTTTTAGGGTTCCGTACCTAAGGAAAAACGAACCCTTATAGGATCACTTTGTTGTCCGTCCGTCCGTATGTCCGTCCGTCCGTCTGTCAAGACCTACTCAGGTCCACTGTCTCTTGGAGCTGTGAAAAAATCAAACTTCTAAGCCAACGCAATCAAAAGATACAGCCGTTTATGCCGCAAATTTCCGCAAATTTTGGACTCTCAAGGGAATCAATGACGACGACCTGATCAGGATCGCGGGATCGCGGTGGATGCGGAAGGCACAAGACCGGTCCGAGTGGAGAGCCTTGGGGGAGGCCTATGTCCAGCAGTGGACGTCTTTCGGCTGATATGATGAAGGGAATCAAAACCTACAGGGTACTTTCCGTGAACTCTGAATCTTGAAATTTGGTACAAAGCAACGTCTTATAGCACAGATAAAGGAAAAATTGCGAAAACCGTAAATATGTATGTATGTCTGCATATATCATGACCAATATAAATTGACCCCACACATTTTGCTTTGAAGCAGGACTCTGCTTACACTGGTTTATAGATGTTTATAACTTTATAGATAATGGTGGGTAGAGTCCGACTCGCACTTGGCCGAATCGGGCCCATGGTTCTATCATCCAACAACACCTAAAAAATGTTGATAACAAACAGCTCTCTCTGCACAATTGATTTTCTATCGCATCTGGTATTAGGTAATTTTTAAATATCATACTTTCCACGTTCCACCTGCCCACGATCATGGTAAGCGTGGCTAGGTCTTGTTACCTTAAGCTCTGTCCACCCCGTAAGTGATCACGTGATTTAATGTACGTAGATACAAAACGTGTACGCGATTAAAAGCCGTTTAGGTAAAATAAAATACATTATGTCAAAACGGTATGTCAAAATCTAAGAACTGTATGTCAAAATGGTACAGTCCGTGATCTGGTTTGTCTTGCTATCTTCCTCATTCGGCCGTCAACTATCAAACCCATGAGAGTAAGTGAGGCAGCTAGACCAACCCAAACTGCATCCTAAAAGCTCACTTTACAACGTGTAGTACCCATAATAAATGTTTATACCAAAAGGAAGGTAAACAAGCAAGTGGGTCACCTGATCGTAAGTGATCACCACTGCCCATAAATACCCGCAACACCGAAGAATTGCAGATGAGTTACAAACCTAGAGGGCTAAGAAATGCTTGTGCCTGTAATTTCCCCGGCTGTCTTACTCTCCACACCGGAACACAACAGTGCAAGCACTGCTGCTTGGCAGTGGGATTAGTGAGTAAGATAGTGGTAGCAATCCGGACGGTCCTACCACCCGCTATAGGTAAATATCTATAAAAATCTTTAGTATTTTATTTTATTGAATCAGGCGTTACTTTGCGGAAGTCCATTTCAAACCCCTTATTCATAAACGCTTAATTTCTGTGAACTTAGTAATCGTTTGTCCTTATCTGTCACTTTGACATTTACTTGACACAGACAAGGACAAACGATTGTTAAGTTAGCAGAAGCCTATAGAGCGTTTTTTTTTTTTTTTTTATGTGAATAGGAAGGCAAACGAGCAAATGGGTTTATGAATAAGGGGGCAAATCTTTAATAATCTGTTAGTGTATAGTTACTGGAGTGTCCCGAACGAGTGTGATATTGACACTCGGGCCCTTCAGATGAAATATTAATAACACATGGGAACAGTGGCCGCCAGGGAAACATATTGGAAACAGCCAATTTATCGCACTAGACCAAAGACAATATAACCACTCATGCGGGGGGAATCCGTACCGCCAAACATTAGCTCCGACAGAGCTAATACAGGCTCGCCCCACTCAAATCTTCGTTAGTTCCAATTCCGTACTACGCTAGGAACGATCGCTCGAAAATAATAATAAAAAATATAAATATGCCGTTCTGCGCCATCAAGTGGTGCGGTAAAAATAGTAAAACATCGAACTATTCCACTGATGGTGTTACATTCCACAGGTATGTACATTTTCATTTATAAATTCGAAAAACTTATTTAATAAATTAAATACCTTCGTTTTTAGCCGTCTCTGTCACTCCCAGGCTCAAATACATATAGCCATCCCGCTTTAGTGCGGCACGTTTAAGTTAGTGATGTCCCATCCGCTTTTAATAATCACTATCGAGGAATCTTAAGTAACAAGCTGCAGGATTACGCAGTGGAATAGTTAAATAAAATAATGATTAGGGTTTAGTCAGAGTATGGGAAAGTGGTCACCATTCGTACTTTATAGATTTCATTTTTTATTTTTTATTTAATTGTCAAATTTAGCTAGTTTATGTACATAAGTGTAAAGTGTAACAAATATAATTGTAGTTTGTTACAAAAAAGTCCGAAACTATTATGTCAAAATGTTATAGCCATTTTTCAACGATAATGGTGACCACTTTCCCCTAGGTAATAATAATATTGCAAGCTTTTTTTTAGTTTCACCTGTCCCGATGTTTGTTTGTCTGTAATCAAACCTTGCAAGTTAGATTTGATCCACTTCCCGGTTACCAATTGAGATGAAATTTTGCATACACATACAATTAAAAAAATTAAGTGTCAAACATGTATTGGTGCATTAATAGGCGACACAAATACTAAAAGTTATCACATCAAAAAGACGTTCAAAAAAAACTTTTTTACGGTTCAAATACAGTCCTAGAAATTTGTCGCCGGTGTGAAATCAATATTAAAAGAGCTATAAATGAAAATGGATCAAAAGTATTGCCACCAAAATATAATTCAGATTTCTTCGAAAGAACTGTGTTAAAGTCGTTTATAGGGTACAATTTGTTTCCTGACATACATTTTCATCAATTTGAAGTTGAAACCGAAAATCACATAATTGAGCTGACTAGGTGTGTTATAAAGAAATACGTCGATGCGAGGTTGTCATATTTTACCAAAAATTATAAAGATCCTAAGAAGTTCATTCGTAAAACTTTGTCAAAATTAATTCATTTTAAAAATCAATAGTACTACTATGTAACGTTAGATATGTTCCGATGCCGATTATGACTTCGGCTGACACTAATAATACTGTTATTGTATTGTTCATTAAAAGTGTTGCCTTTATAAATATTTTTTATATTTGTTGTTATTTAATCCAATTCCCTCTACATACATAGCCGTCTTTATTGTCTTCTACAAGCCATGCTATTAAGTTTGGTAACGTCCCATTTTACGAATCGGTTCACGGGCTGCGTTCGAAATCGCTATAGTAATCGTATGGTTTGGCTATGACATGGCTATAGCGATTTGGAACGCAATTTTTTTGCAATATTTAAAAATCTATGGATAATATGCCAAAGTTATCGTAAATCAACAAATACACGGTGTATAGGCCGGGATGATGACGATGATGATGATGATATACAAAGTAAGAAGCCGGATACTGGGCTCTCTTTGCCGGATAGTCACCGATTATGTTAGTTGCAAAATAGTCGGCTTTACCGACTAGTCGGCACATCTCTAGTGAACATACCTACATCAAAAAACGTACAGTCTAACATAGAAAGAACCTCCTTTTATTGAAGTCGGTTAAAAATAATAAGAGGTAAATGGGGAAATTACACACTAAAAGGTAAAAAGTAAATGTTTTATCGATAAAAGTCCAAAACGCGAATGGCACATCACTAAATTCTTTGTTGACATTGGGATGGCCTTGAGTCAGCCAATGAGAGGCTTTGTCTACCCCCCGCAGTCTTCACTAAACTGGCGAAACGGTTTTAAGGAACAAATGCGTCTTTTATCACTCCACTGGTTTACTGCTTCGTGCACTAGACATTGTAATAAACAGTGACTCGAGTCTTCTTTAGTAATTATATATATATCTTGGGACAATTGACACCAATTGACCTAGCCCCAAACTAAGCAAAGCTTGTAATATGGGCCCTAGACAACGGATAAACATACTTATATAGATAAATCCATACTTAAATAAATATTACACATCCAAGACTCGAGAACAAACATTCGTATTTTCATACAAAGAATATGGTATACATTAAACAGTTCTTAAGAAATAACACGCATTTTTTTTTATTTATACTTGTCCTTGGATAATACATGACAAGTTTATGTTAATGAGATCTTTGGAAGTATATAACAATCTATTTAGTTGTACTCGTAAGTTCGTGTTCTACTCGTAAGTACTCAAGTAATTAAGTAGGTAAGTAAGTAAAATGTTTTATTGTACAAAATAAAAAAAACAGACACAAGAGATAAGTTCGCCTTTGCTTTGTGCATACATAGGCAAACTTATCCCTATAAGGGATCTCTACTAGTTAACATTTGAGTCTTTGAGTTTTGGAGTTATCTAAGTTAAAGATAAAGGTGTTAACAATTTCACTATAAGCACACACCTGATAAATAAATCTGTGTATACCTGAAATTAAGAAATACATGGCAAAATTGTTAGAATTACATGTGATCCGAAACATCTGTGTCATTTCCTCAATATCCAACCAGAGCGGCCTACGAGCTTGGATTAAACTGGGTCCATAGTGACAAGCGGCGAATGGTGCATCTGGCAACACATTTTGTTTCTTTGATATTAATTTAACTATTAATCTCATTATACTCAAGAAATAGGGTCTATATACAAATGTAGAAGTAATTAGGTAACAAACATTATTTACATTAAAATCATTCAGATAAGTGACAATAATATATATAAAACGAGTTATAATTATTTGAGGGATGTTTTATATGTAAAAAAGTCATCAGCCATTTTTGAGCCGCAAGAACCCAAACTTTGTAGGACATTTATGTTTTAAAAGTATTGTAATGTTTTTTTAACTAAGAGATACAATAAACTATTATGCAGCGCATGTTTTTTAAATTTATTTAGAAAGAAAGAAAGAAAAAGTTTATTTATAACTAACACAATCGATTCTAAAAAAACAAAAAACAATCACAAGTATTTACAGATAAAAATAGTAATTTGATACACGTTGTACACAAGAGATTTAAGAGAAAAAAATAATTTTGGCATTTTATAAATGCCATTGATAAAATATTACGAGGTGCCAACACCAAACGGAACGTTTTATTTTTATGTCGTCTACACCTGCAACTCATCGAAGACACGAATAGTGCATCAATATTGTACCACCTCCGGTCACAGATCTCAGTCTGAACGACGGAACATTTAACGATCGACTCGTATTATTATGTAATGCGATTCAGTTTAGGTTCGCTCGCTGTCAGATTCATACTAAAAGTGACAGCTAAAACTTGAACTGAGTCGGAATTAGGACGTCATGATAAGGCCCCAGGTTTATTTTATAAACTGTCACCGACAAAGTTAAAATCGCTTCGCTTGTCCACCGAAGTCGAGGCCTACTGAATGTTATATAACAGGTCGCAAACTGCTGGGAAGGCGTAATAATACTAGCTGCTATGCTCAGCCGATACAATTTAAGCTAGCGGAAATTAACAGCTCCTAGTTTCAAGCGGAGAGGGCGCGGGAGCGGAACCGATTTATCGCTTTCGCTCTGCTGGAATGTTTTGGTGTTTATCGCAGCGTACGTATGTGTAGCGTACACAATACATGTAGATTGGTGTTTGAAGTGGTCAGATAACACAATGTGCTATGTGCAATAAGCTTCTGATAAACATTTGTAAAACTATGACTAAAAGAGGGGTGGTAATGAGTTTGACGTCGATGTGTTTTTTTCTATTTGAAAGCCAGTTACCTTGAGGTGGTTCTTATGCCTTGAAGAGAAAGCTCTTTTCCAAAATGATTAAAGGCATTTCGATTTGACTAATAACTAATGCGTGGGGGGTTGGTTATCAAAAGAAATAATTTAATGTTATTTATCTAACAAATTTCTAATATATTCTTTAAACCTATTAACTTTCGGTATAAAGAGTGAGCAAAAAGAACGTACTCAACCATTTCCTGACCTCTTCAATGACCGCTTAGAATGTCGTTCGTTTTTCGTTTACCATCGCCAGATTCAAGTACCAAACCCATAAGAGTGAGCGAGGGGATCCCTCCATTTCCCATAATTTCATTTGTACTAATTTCATTTGCCTTAATGGTCACTGGCTATAACCTTCATTTGCCCTAATATCACATGCCATAATTTTTGAATGCCATAATACTCAAACGTCACATATCACTTTCCATGATTTTTACTTTCCATAACTTTCAAAATCACTAATATTTCATGACATAACAATCATTTGCCATAATTATGGAAAAAACAGATCAAGACTGTTGAAATTTACTACTACCGAAACACGGTAGGTTCTTTAGGTTTCTTGCATCCCTCAGAGCAGAAATAAGAAGCATCTTTCTTCTATTTTCATTATCATATCTAGATTTACATTTGCCTACCCCTGTGGGAAAGAGGCGTGACGATATGTATGTATGTTTGTATGTATGTATATCTAGATTTCAACTTAACTATCTAAAGGTTAGGTTAGGTTAGAGTGGCGTCAAGGCAAAACTAGGCGGAATAGGAGCTCCGTCAACTTCGCCTCGGAGTCATTTACTTCATATGTACCTATTAATATTTGTTTTCTAGACATAACAACTGTAAAAAGTAGATAATGAACATGACCGGTAGTGAAAAAATAACATTATAAAAAGTTAAACCGTCTTCAAGTCTTCAGTAATTCGCGATTTGTAAAAAAAAAATCGACTGTATCAGTGAACACTAAAATTAAGTTTTGTTTAGCTTAGCACAATACTTAAAATTCCTTACAATAATCAAAATTCTGGGTTTTATGGCAAATAATATTATGGCGTTTGAATTTTATGGCAAATGATTTTAGGACACTTGATAATAGTAAAAATGAAATTTATGGCAAACGTATCGTTTTGGCACCTAAAAATTATGGCAAATGAAAATATGGCCAATGATCATTATGACATAATTATATGTATATCGTTATGGAATATAAAATTATGGCAAACGAAATTCGGGCAAGTGAAATTAGTACATATGAAATTCGGGTAAACAATAGAGAACCGTGAGCGAAACAGCAAGACAAACCCGAATGGCATTCTATGAACACACGAACTGTAGGTATGTTAGTGACCCCGTATAACGAACCCTGTATAATTGGCGGTTACCAAAGCGTTCGGGTGTTTGTTTGTCACGGTTTAGCGTCTAATGTAATGATAACCCGTACCTCCGAATGGCACAAAGCCGAACTAAGCGGTTCATTAGCTCTCAGTTAGTATGGAGTAATTAATTTAGTCTCTCGAGAGAGTTATCCGTTCAAATCAGAAACTATGGTGTTTTTTGTTTTTAAAGTTCCGTACTCAAAGGATAAAAATGAGAGCCTATTACTAAGACTCCAATGTCCATCTGTCTGTCAACGTCTGTCTGTCACCAGGGGCCTTACCATGACGTCCTAATTCCGACTCAGTTCAAGTTTTAGCTGTCACTTTTAATATGAATCTGACAGCGAGCGGACCTAAACTGAATCGCATTAAGACGTCATGGTAAGGCCCCAGGTGTCTTACAAACCGTGATAGCTTGATAGTTGAATTTTTCACAGATTCTGTGGCCGCTATAAGAATACATTTTCGTCCGAAATTTCTGTGCCTTAAGACGAGTCTTTAACCAATGTGTGTTGCCAGAGATGATATATTTATATGGATCCAAGACGTGGTGTTTTACTATTATTATAGGCCTTTTATAGGCCTTATAAACAGGCTCAGAGTTGCTCAGCAAGCTATGGAGAGAGCAATGCTTGGGGTTTCTCTACGACATCGGATCAGAAATGAGGAGATACTAGAAGGACAATGGTCACCGACATAGTCAAGTGAATTAGCTCGTTGAAGTGGCAATGGGTAGGCCGTATAGTAAGAAGAACAGAAGGTCGTTGGGGCTGAAAGGTTCTCGAGTGAAGAACGCGGATCGGCAAGCGCAGCGTAGGACGTCCACCAACGAGGCGGACGGATGACCAGGTTAAAGTCGCGGGTTCACGGTGGATGCAAGAACTTCCGAACCGAGGCTGTAAGTGTAACTGTAGGTGAATAGGGGAGGCCTAAGTCCAACAATGGACGTTTTTTGGCTGACATGATGATGACGATGACAAAAATAATTCATCATTCAAGGCCAGCCCCTACCGGGATTCGTACCCGGGACCACTATCTTCATAGTCAGTGTGACTGACCACTACGCTATCCCGTTATCAAATTGTGTATCTACAGAACCACATCGTTCCACAATTACATACATTTCAAGCGCAAGCCACGCGTGAGCTAAATGCAGTCCATTCCTATGCAGCTGACGCAACGGTACGTGGAGCAGGTAACGCACACAATGCTCGGCATGTTTAGTTTTGGTTCTGCTGCCAACGTCATAAATATCTGCACGCAGTGCTTTGCCACTTTGGTAGGACTAGTATACACTGCATTATGGTTCTAGATCCATGGAGTCGCTATTGGTTAATAGTAGATTGTACACCGAGGGGATAAAGCACTGTATTATGTCACGGGCGCGATATTGAATCCTGAGCGCAGCGAAGGACTCTTAGATTTAACTCCCGAGCGAAGCGAGGGTGTTATGAGTTAATTCCTGAGCGTAGCGATGGAATTAAGATGAGTCCTGAGAGGAGCGAAGAATTTAACCGCACCCAAGACATAAACAGTTTTATCCCCGAGGAGTATACTCTACTTTTCTCACCTTTTGCGAGACAATAAAAACCAAGGCAACTAGAAAAAGAATTTCATTTAAACAACAGTAAAACAGAATTAAAAGTATACCTACCTAAAATTATTTTTGAGACATTGGTCCAGTTTTAATATTTTTATTTGGAATCTTAGCAGTTCTAATGCGTAACTGAGCGTTTCTAAAAAAGTTTGTACATTTGTCGTTTGTAGGTGTCCTGTGCAGATTTATTATTTTCTTTAATCACCAGGCCACTGTGTATTTTATTTGAGTTATTGAGCATAAAATTCGTTTCATTATCTTAAATATAAATTAACTGTCTTAAATGTATATGTATTTGATCATTTAAAAAATATTTTTTTAAAATAATCGTTCAGTAAAGTTTGTATGAAAAGGTAAATGTCCCATTGTAAATTTCGAACCTAAAATATCGATTTTTGAAATCAGTTTCACGTTCTCGATTCCGTGGTGTGTTTTATCAACTTATTATAGGCTCAAGCAATTACTTTCTACATTGTTTTTATATCCTTGTCTAAGAAATAATATTTAAAATTAACGATTAAAGTTTGTCCCAGAAAAAGTTCCAATTTTGATTCCAGTTTTTGTTACCGCATTTTCGTCCCAAAAGGTATTTCTTACAAAAATTTGTAGATTCTTTATAGGATCCTGGTAACACTAGCATCATATAGCCACCTTAATAATAAACAGTCACCTTTCAAAAATCAAAACTGCGAGTTGATAAAGTGCGTCGATGGTCAAACCTGAAAAAAAAGTCCTCTTTTGTTACTGGAAAAACCTGGGTAAATTTTGTTTTTTTATTACTTTGAACTTAATTCTATTTATAAACACTTTATCAAGATTCATATTCTTAAATTCTCCGTTCAAATAGTACGTTATATTTGGTTTTACGAATTTTTTTAATGTGCCGGGCACCATTATTTCCACCATTGGTTACTTCCTTTTTTGTTACTTTTTAATGGTAACGTATGGCTAGGAAATGGGAGTAACAAAAAAGAATTCCTAAGGCAGTGTGTAGACTATTTGAAAATGACTTTATTTATATACATGAGAGGTATTTTTATTTTTATTTGACAGTATTTGTGTATTTTATTTAACGTAGATATGTAATATAAACGTAGATATCAAAAATGTATGGTATTTAATCACTCTATCTTTTAAAAAATGTATGTAGTGATTATAATATTGAAACCTGACTAATGAATACTGTGCCTAAGAGTTCCTAATTTGTTACCAATGTTCCTCTTATTGTTACTGTCCCGTAAAAAAATACGAAGTTTTGTTCATTTTTGTTTATATTTGTTAAAATATATATATTTTAAATATTCCAGACGAATATTTAGCAATTTAATTATGATAATTTCCAAAAAATATTAACCTAACTTTATAAATAAGCATTATATTGTAATTTTTCAGGGTACGTTTGACCAAATGGTAACAAAAAGGAGTGAATATCTTTATTATTTTGTGATTACCTTAAAAGAGTAAAGAATTAGCATTAAAAACGTACACAATTTTATTATTGCTACCTTATTTCTTCAATAAAACCAACTAAATAATGTGTGTGGTTTCTATTTACTTAATTGAATCTTAGTAACAAAATAGGAATTATCGACTGCCCCGACTCAGTAGATTTAACTTTACAGCTTATTTTGTAGTTCGAATCTCTAAAAAAATACATTATCTAGAATCTTTAAGAACCAGGTAATAATATGCGCTTAAAATAATATCGAAAAGTATTAATTTCAAATTAGCCTATGCTGTCCGCCAAATGTACAAACTTTTTTAGAAACGCTCAACTATATCACAGCGTCAGCAAACACTCGCGGCTTTTGTTTTATTAGTTTGAAAATCGAACGCCGCCGCTTGCCGTGGCATGGCCATCTCGATTTTCGGAGCCGTGCGATGTTTACGAAATTAGACTTTAAGAGTATGACAATAAGAACTATGAGAAGTGAGATTCATATTACTAACCGGCGGGTTATAATGAAATTCAGTACAATATTACTGCCCGGCTGAAGCCAAGGGCTATAATGAGTTACTTTGAGTTAGGTTTACATGATATCGATACCTTTAGGTTCAATTGGCGTAAAGGACAAAATGCCGAAAATGAGTTAAATATACAGTTTTGTTCAGAATTTTAAGCTCTATCGAACTGTATACTTAAAATTTTGATATCTCGTAAAATTTGACCTTTACGCCCCATATTTTTGGATCACTTATCACCAAAATGTGCTTTTTTTGTGGGTGTAAGTAACAAACCTGAAATCACATGGAACGTAAAGGAAATCATGAAGTTATAAACAACGACGTATAAACCTAAATTTACCATATTGTCCTTTAAGACCTACTTTTATAGGACTGAATTTACTTATTTGTCCTTTACGACCTTTACTTCTATACATTATACTTTAATAACAAATCAAAACTACGGCGTAAAGGACGTATTTACAAAAAGATATTTATTTCTTGGATTATACGACCTGATTAAGACACAAACATAAATCCTTTGGTCTAATTTTGATGAGAAAGTAAGTGTATCTCTATAAATTCGACGCTTTAAGGTTCAATAAAATTGGTGTAAAGGAAAAAAATGCTACTTTTCAGGAGAAGTAAAATAATTTTTTTTAAGCTAAATATTTTTTTTATTTGGGGACCTATATCTTCGATGTATATGACAAAAGTTCTTAGAATTCTTCTCCCTACGCAGTAAAATGGTAACCACAACGAAAAATAGCATATTTTAGAAGTTAAGTGTCCTTTACACCCCGGAAAAAAGCGTCGATAGTCCCTTACGCCCCGACCTTTTTAAAGAATTCAAAAGTTTTGAGGTTGTAAAGGTCAGTTTTTTATAAAATTATACAATTTTCGGGTGTATAGTTCACTGTAACTTATTAAATGGTTCTTAAATAACTGTAATTGCTGATTCCCCTTTCCATCTATACCCACAATTATGCTGAACATGGCTTTTAGGTCTTGTTACCTTATAGGCTCTGTCTACGCTGTAAGGGATAAAACGTGATTTATGTATGTTATATTATATGTATTGTTCTTTATAATTATAGGTATTTATACGTGTCGTATAGATTAGCTAAAGTTAAACGTTAGCAATCGTTATCTTAATAAAATGTATGTTATTAGTTATGTAGCATTGAAATTTCATTTAACATACATATTTCAAACAGTTTAGTTAGGTATATTTATAAACGATTATTTATGTAATAAAACATGTAGATTTACCCAGGGTAAGACTATGTGTAGTAAATGAAAGCACAATAGTCATAATTGTAACAAAATGTCCAAATATTATATATCTTAAATCAAGTATCTAAGAGCTCACAAATATTAAGCACGTCACTTATTAATACTAGCTGTTACTAGCGACTTCGTCTGCAAAGAATTTGTTTATCGCTATCCCGCGGGAACTACGCAATTTATCGGGATAAAAAGTAGCCTATGTGCTATTCCAGACTTTTTTCTATGTATGTGCCAACTTTCATCCAGATCCGTTTGACCGTTCTGGCGTGATTGAGTAACAAACAAACATCCATCCATCTATCCATCCATCCATTCATCCATAATTTCGCATTTATAATATTAGTCAACCCAATAGTCAATCCAACTAAGTGTCATTGGAAGATTTCATGTACAATTAGTCATTAGTTATTGCTCACATAAACTGAAATCATTAATTGCCAACAAGTATAAACATAGGTATACCTTATCAGACAGATTTTGAAAGCAATATTCGTTTGTTAGCAATATTTAACAAAAAACACCAAAATACATAATCTCTAGGTACCTAAATGATACAAAATTTAACTTATAACGATTTCGTTTTGTGTATGGTTGCGTTAAATGATAAATAGAAGTGACGTACTTATTAATGTTTATGATACCTGATTTTTTAATACTTATAATGATCAAACATTTTGTTACAATTATTATAATTCGTGCTTTTATTTACAATATTCTTTTCTTTCTTCTTTTCTTCTTCTTTCTCAATGACTATGAGCAGTGCCACTGTTCACACATATGGTTCGAGTGCCTGTTAGTGATAGAGAAGAAACTATTTTGGCAGCGTAGCGTGCGTCTAAAGTCTTTGCAAATAAGACACAAATGATAGTCAGCCTCTTAATGACATTTGAATGCTACATTACCAATAAAATAAAAATATAATAATTCCCAAAGGTACATTTTAGCAAATAGTAAAATATTTTGCGTCATTGATACCTTTAATTACGGTTATGTAAGGAAAATAACATAAAACGTCTAAATTATAGTGAGCTATACACCCGAAAATTGTATAATTTTATAAAAAACTGACCTTTACAACCTCAAAACTTTTGAATTCTTTAAAAAGGTCGGGGCGTAAGGGACTATCGACGCTTTTTTCCGGGGTGTAAAGGACACTTAACTTCTAAAATATGCTATTTTTCGTTGTGGTTACCATTTTACTGCGTAGGGAGAAGAATTCTAAGAACTTTTGTCATATACATCGAAGATATAGGTCCACAAATAAAAAAAATACAAAGGTTTTAAAAATAAAAAAAACGTTTTTTGCTTCTCCTGAAAAGTAGCATTTTGTCCTTTACGCCAATTGAACCTAAAGGTATCGATATATAATTAGCCATTGTCGAGCAGGTGGTGTGAAAAGAATGTTTTCGAAATAAATAAATATTATGATTATGATTTTCAACAGCAAATAAGTGAGTGCTTTTTAAATTTACAACATAGTCATCTGATAAGTGAGCGCCGGTACTAGTGAGTACCTGTAACACCAAAGAATTTCAGATGTAGAGAACTAAGAACGTATGGAATAAGACTAAGAATAAGAATAATGAACACAAAATATTTACCTTGCTACTCCACTACTTACGTGCAAGATAACCAAGCTTGTGCGAAATATATACGTTTTGCATGCAAATTGAAATGGACCTCCGCAAAGTAACGCCTGATTCAATAAAATAAGAATAAGAAATAGATAAAAATAATTAACTAAACAGATTTCCATGGCGAGTGTGAATGGACGCACTGGAAGGGGAAGCCCTAGTCTAAACGGACGTTTTGACGAAGTTTAGGTCAAGAGTACCTACCCTAATCCGACGAGCATACAAGAGAACGATATCTAACTATGGGAAAGAGGCTGACGGTATATTATGTACGTCCTTAACCCAAAAATGAAGCCAAATTATGATCTTATATACTTAGCTAATAGTGTTTTTGTTTGCTCCAGTACCTTCAAAGATGTAATTAAGTTTATTTAGGCCCCGTTATGTTTGGAATATAGTACGTGTACTTTATAAATTACTTCGTATACTAACACGAGAGTTCGTTGAACTCTATCTACTAGACGTGGTAGCAAAACAGACAAGTAAAGTTATCAAAAACTCTCGTTTGCAAAAGTTTTAGTCTGCGGAGTATAATAGAATTAGCTTTAAAATTATAACACTTCATAACGTCTCCACAAAACGTAGCATCTTTTGAATTTTATATTCTTTTATATTTCAAGGAACAAGTAGGTATACAGGTAGGCATTAAAAGGGTTTCATACTACCTTGGGATCATTAGCATTAGGTAATGTATTATTATTATTGGGGGGCTTAGTCGCTACGTCCGCAGGTCCAAACCTTGTATTACCCTGCACGTGTCCCCTGGGTGGTGCTAAAGCGACAACGTCGAGCATCGGGCGGCGGTTAAATAACCCGACAACTCTAGGAGTTATCCCAAGAGCCGGCTACCTCAAGCCGTGTGGAAGTAAATGTCCGCTTAACAAAGAGGATTCGCCAACACACATTGGCCAGTGTGGTGTCTTATGGCTATGTATCCCTCATGCACAGTACAAAAATAGTAAGGCCCTCAGTCCCCAGCGGTCCTGTTAGGCCTGGCTACGGCAGCGGTCAGGGGACCGACAGGACAGAGGGTGCGAAGAATCCCTGGGTAAGATCCGGCTGCCAAAACCAACGAATATATTTGGCAACATATAATGTAAGAACCCTGCTAGGCGATGACCGTCTACTGGAGCTAGAACAAGCCGTCGATAAAATCAAATGGCATGTCATCGGTCTTTGTGAAACGCGGCGTAGGGGCCAGGACCTCGTGAGACTTCGGTCGGGTCATCTTTTATATCACAATGGTAGCCTTGACGAATCGGTTGGAGGAGTGGGAATGATGATCCATAAGACGTGGGCGTCCAGACTATTGATTACCAACGCTGTTTCCGTTAGGGTAATCTACGCAACTTTTAAAATCAATCAGCGGTACAAAATTAAAATTGTTCAGGTATACGCGCCAACCAGCTCTAGTGAAGACACGGTAGTGGACTTGTTTTATGAAGACATGGACAAAGCATTACGTGATAACCCGTGTCACTACACTATAGTGATGGGAGACTTTAACGCGAAGATTGGTCAAAAGGAGGATATGGACGAATTTGTCGGGGTCAATGGTTTGGGCGCACGTAACTCAAGAGGTAGGAAACTTGTAAACTTTCTTAAAGTTCAGAAACTGTACGCAATGAACACATTCTTTGAAAAGAAAACACAAAGAAAATGGACCTGGCAAAGCCCAGATGGACACACTAGAAATCAGATTGACTATATTTTAAGCAATAGAAAGGATGTGTTTCTGGATGTTAGTGTGCTTAATAGCGTCGCGGTGGGGAGTGATCACAGGTTGGTTCGAGCCAAGATCAAGTTAGACCTCAAAGTTGAGAGGAAAAAACTTTGTGCTAGGAAGGCCAAACAGTGGGATTATACTGCTCTTCGGGTACAAGAACTTCACTATCAGACAAAGTTGCAGGAGAAATTTGATTCGAATCGTGGAGATCTAAATATAGACCAGCTGAGCGACCATATAAACAAGAATATCTTAGAGGTTGCTAAGGAAGTCTGTAGTGGTAAGAAAACCACTAGTAGTATTCTCTCTGCGCACACCAACGAGCTGATTGAGGAAAGGCGTCGAAGCTTGGGTAAAGGCCTTGGCGTGAAGCCGATCAACAGGCTAATAAGGAAAGCTATACGAAAGGATATGAGGGAAAATACGAAGAAGGTTATACAAGATACCATTGAAAAGTACCGGGGGCCTAAAATCTTCAGGAAGAAACTAAGGAAAGGAAGACCTGAGATTTTCGTGCTCACCAAGGATGATGGTACTAAGACTACAGACAGAGATGAAATCCTAAAAGTCGTTGAGGAATATTATTCCAAACTGTACAGTAGCGTTACACCTGAATCTGTGGACCAACAAGATGAACCAAGAGCGAGACTTGTCCGTCATTTAACGGAAGACTTACCTGATATTAGTTTGTATGAGATTAAAAACGCTCTGAAGCGAATGAAAACTGATAAAGTACCGGGTAGCGATGATGTCACAACTGAATTGATTCTCCATGGTGGGACTGCGATTCTTAAACAGCTACAGATCTTGTTCAATAGAGTAATCCACGAAGGTGTAACACCCGAAGAATGGAAGACGGCTATTGTTGCTTTGTTGCACAAAAAAGGAGATAAGAGCCTATTGACGAATTACAGACCAATTTCAATTTTAACCCATACGTACAAGTTGTTTACTAAGGTGATCACTTTGAGATTGTCGCATAGGCTAGACTCCGCTCAGCCCGTAGAACAGGCAGGTTTTCGTTCCGGTTACTCTACTGTAGATCATATTTTTACCGTAAGACAGCTTTTCGAAAAGTGCGCTGAATACAACAAGAACATAGTTGTGGCTTTTGTTGATTATGAGAAGGCCTTCGACTCAGTGGAACATTGGGCGGTAATTAACTCCCTTCGAAGAGCTCTCGTCGATGACCGTTACATACGGATCATTCAGGAAATATATCGAGGTGCAACTTTGCGGGTTAGGATGCATGAGCTGACGGACGCGGTACGTATCGAGCGAGGAGTAAGACAGGGAGACACCATTTCACCGAAACTATTCACATCTGCTTTGGAGGATGTGTTTAAATTGCTGAACTGGTCAGACAAAGGTATTTCAATCGACGGGAGGCAGCTGACACACCTTAGATTTGCAGATGATGTGATTATTTTTGCTGAGGGTCTGGAGGACCTGCAAGTGATGCTCGAAAGTCTCGATGACGCGTCAAGGGCCGTTGGATTGAGGATGAACATGGCTAAGACTCAAATTATGTGCACTCAGGATGTTCAGGGTATTTCTGTCCATGGCCATTATGTTCAACGTGTCCCAGAGTATGTATACCTTGGTCAAAAGCTATGTCTGGACAAGCATTCGCAAGTCGTTGAAATAGATCGTCGAATTCAACTAGGTTGGGCCGCATTCGGGAAACTGAATGATGTATTCTTGAGCAACATACCGACATGCTTGAAACGGCGAGTGTTTGATCAGTGCGTTTTACCCGTTCTCACGTACGGTTGCGAGACTTGGACACTGACAAGATCTGTGATCCACCGTCTTCAAGTGGCGCAAAGGGCTATGGAGAGAAAAATGCTAGGTGTCTCTTTGTTAGACCACATACCAAACACAGAGATCAGAAGAAGAACTGGTGTTGCCGACATTGCCCTCAGAGTGTCTTCACTAAAATGGAGATGGGCGGGCCACGTGTGCCGAAGGGATGACGGACGATGGACTCGAACCGTGCTAGACTGGAGACCGAGAACTGGCTTTAGGAATAGAGGCAGACCACAGGCTCGTTGGAGTGACGACATCGCCAGTATAGCAGGGAAATTGTGGAGGAGAACAGCTCGAAACAGAAGAGAATGGCGTGCATTAGAGGAGGCCTATGTCCTGCAGTGGACGTAAAAGGGCTGAAAAAGAAAAGAAGAAGAAGAATGTATTATTATACAAATACGCCCCACGATTGCAGGGCACAGGGTGCTGCTACGAATATAATTTTTCTTTCGAAACAAATAATAGGCGTCACGTAAGTTAAAGCGAGATAACGCTATTTATGTCTCTTATGGCCGGGTTTAGTACCTCTTCTTGATAAGCCATTATTCTGTCCAACCGCTAGGCTACCATCGCGATTTAACTATGTAGGCAGTTACACATTTTTAAAAACTAAGAGCAAAGAGCAACTACTGAATATAATAGCGGCAGTAACTTTTTGTAGTTAAATTTATTAATAAACATGCACTTACACAAGACAACAATGAACTTCATGGCAACTTTCAGCCAACTGACTCTAGTGTAAAAGTTAACGTCTCCGATACAACACAATGTAAGTTTTCCAACACAAACGAAAATTGTATTCACTGTCTCTAGAGTAAAACATCGCGTAATAATTCAACACTAGCAAAACAAAGCCAAGTTCAACGAAAAACCGTTTTAAACGTGTGCGCAAAGGAATACATTTCAGTTTGACGAGATTCAGTCTCATCACTTTCTGTGGAGCGCCTTTGTATGCCGCTCTTCTCGCTAAGTACATTATGTAAATGTAATACTGGAGGCAGGACCAGTCGGTCCTTGTACGCTTCAAATAGCCAAGCCCATATTATTAACTACAGACTAAGTAAAAATGCGGTGTTGTTTTTTTCCTGGCGCAGTATCCAAGTTTGTGTCTCGGTTGTTTTTTAGTCTGCGATGGTGGTGCGAGCTTTATTTGGTGACGTAGAGGCAGAGAAATGCATTGGCAACTTCAAAATGTAAACGTTCTTGTACGTAAAAAACTGAGTGAAGAAAATATGGTGTTAATGCAGTTATGATAAGTTCTGATTGAGTTTTAAGAGTAACAATTGCTTTTAATAACATTTAGTCTACTATGTTGTTAATAAATCTACTCATGCGATTTTTTCCAACAGTATGGAAATGCTCAAAAGTAGTCTTACAAATTGAATGCTTTATCAAGCCACGCGGCAGTGTGTCCGGCCAAGTTCAAAGAAAAAGCTGAACGACGCTGCAATGGATGTATTTACTCGAATCCTTTCAAGCGCTATTTCTCACTGTAATTGGTTTTTATCGTTAGGCTAAGTACTTTGGTTTTTACAAATTAATAATTATCTACCAGAATCTATCATTATCATGTAAAAAGAAATCAATTCTATTAAGAACACTTACATAAACAGCCGAAGCAATTACAAATTAATCATTATCTACTAGAATCTATCATTAACATGTAAAAAAAGTCAATTCTATTAAAAAAACTTACATAAATAGCCGAAGCAATTACAAGCCCTGTGGGGTATTTTATCTTACCCACCTAGGCTGACAACGCATCTTTCAATGCTCCAATTTTCGTATGTGGTGGTAATCAAATGACACTATTAGGTTTATTTCGTAGCTAACTATGACTGTCAAACTTGGCACCTTTTAAGATGCGACTTTTTACATCAGGATAACTTGCTCTATTTGTACATTTAGGTTTTTGGAGGGATTAAAAATACTGAAAAACTTCATGCACGCTACAAACGCCAGCTGGATACAGTTGCTAGTAGAATTTTCTCGAGATAAGCATGCTGTTGTTTACGAAAAACTCTACAGATTTACTCAATGCATTGTCTTCTTCTGCAAATACATTTATAGTAAAAATCTATTTACATGACGCCAGTATTCAACACCACCGAGACGGAGATGCTTTTAATTTAGAAGGATTTCAGCAGATCCCTGGCTGGGGGATTAAAACTTGCACCTCAGTTACCCTTTTGACATTCTAAGTCTGAGCTAGACCTTATTACAAACTTAATGCCAGCTAAATGAGAATTGTAGTAGTATTGTAGCCATTTTTCTTGCGGCGCATTCTTCTATTTCTTTTTTTTTCTTGGTCTTTCCGAATGCGCTGGTAGTTTCAAAAAAGCCATAAAAGAGCGGCCTATTTGCAAAATAAACTGAATCTGAAAAGATGTAAAAAATAAAACCCCTATTCGCAATTAGTTGCGAAAATTTCTGATATCGGATGTTCAACATTTTATTCTTCGACATTTTATTTTTGTGATAGGTACTTACTTACCCAGTGAGTAAATTTCTTTCTTTTTCAAGATAACATTGTTTCAACTACACAGTAAACAGTACAGAGCATTTAATGACTGGAGATGGCTTTCCTCTCTGCCAAAATACAAAGCCGGTAATGACCAAATCAAATCGACCAAGAAAAATTAAGTTGTGTGGGTGTTTCGCATTTTCAAACCATTTTCTTGCATTTGTAAAAAAAACAACAAATTGTAGGTATCTGTGCCCTGTAGGTGTTTAAATTGTCCCGCAAAAAATGCCAGAGAAAATAAATAAAAACCATTTATTTCGGACAGAATCCATAGAGGTTAAAAACAGAGTAGAGGGGTAGGGTAGGGTAGGGGTTTAGAGGGTAAAATACAGTTAGTCATAAGTGCTCCGCGGTAAATAGCGTTTCATGTCAGTCACGAAACGCCTACTTAAGTTTAAAGCTGAAAACCAATTTACGGGACCGTCGAAGTAAAAACTCTCAAACATTTTCGAATTTAGAAACCTTAAGCATTAACGCAAATTCGAATTCGAACATACCTGACGCAAAGTTTAGGAACTTGTGCCCTCCTTATTTATGTTTCCTCTCTTATTTATATCGGGTAGCGGAGTATCGGGTAGTCAGGTAGCAAGGTAGTCTACAGTCGAACAAGTTTTAATCCCCACTGCCGACGGCAATCGGGTGGTAAGTCGTTTTAAATTAAAAGTTGTCGACGATCGTGATCCTACGGATTTAAAGTTTGTGCCTTGAAAAAACTTTAAACGCCTAGTTGCATGCTCTTTAACAAAAGCTGGAACTATGGTGCACATGGATTCTTCCGTTTTTAAATGAGCTGTTTTTTATAAAATTGTATAACGTTGTCTAGTACCCATAACACAAGCCTTACTAGCGCTTACTTTGGGACTAGGTCAATTTGTGTGAATTGTTCCCCAAAATTATTTCATTTACACGGCAAGGAAAGAAACGAGCAACTGAGTCACTAGATATAGTAAGTGAGCACAACCACCTCTGAACATCCAGAACAACAGATATTCTAGATGGATTACCAGCCTACAGGGTTCAGATAGCATACCTCACATGTGCCAGTAAATTTCACCTTACACTCCACACTAGAATAAAGCAGCGCATGCAATGCCAGTTGATGCAGAATTAGCGAGTAACTAAGAGGTGGTACCGATCTGTTCCCGATTTTTGAAGGCACATCACTTGAAAGTACCACTTGAAAGCGGAAAAATCTGTGTGTACTACAAAACTACAGCTCAAATTAAAATTTGAGCTATGATACTGACGACCAAAAATCGCAGGTCGATTTTAATACAACTTTGTATGGGAAATGATGAATGATGTTTGCTCGTTAGTGTATTTTACTAGATTTACTATTACTTAAGTACCTACTGTTTTTTTAATCTACTCGTATTTTACAACTTATGATGTTTTTTTTTATTGAATGAATAAATAATCTAAATCGAAATCATATTGTGCTTTCTAAAATCACGGCCCGGATAAATCTTGCACGAGACCCTACCACCCGTCAGATGGAATAAAATCTATTACATTTAACAAATAAATAACTTGTGTCCGACGTATTGAGTATTATCTTTTTACTGTTTGTCCGCACAAATAGTCTTCATGGGCGGTTGCCGCAGACGTCTTGTTCCGACGCCTCGCCGCGTTACAAGGAGACGGGTGTATCTTATTTAGACGGTGTGAGAAATATTGTTGCATTGTGGTCCATTACTGTCGATGATCGATCACTTAAAATTTCATAGCTGCGTGACCCCGCAATGTACTTATATCTGCACGATATTATCCTTTAAAATGATTCTTTAGTTACTTTTAAGTATGGAATGTAAGGCCAGTTTAAAGTCTCTATTCAGCGTGTCACCATAACTATTGTACGAGTATTATCTACAGCGTTTGGTTACAATAGTTATGGTTGTACTCGTAGTAAACAACATTTTCTACCTTTACCTTTAAAAAGAATTTTATTCATGTCCCGTCGCAGGAAGACTTAATAATGATGCTTCGTATTTCATTCCCAAATCGCAAAGATTTATACTTCGTCTTTATATTGCGTCTGGTCAACTATTTCTTACCTAGCAAATAATACAGTGCAATAGTTTGGCAGCCGCAAAATAAAATTGTTTTAATGTCACTTTATTTCCGTATCGTCAATTTAATTGTTACTCCAGTACAAATTGTAAAGAGATTACAGTTCACAAGCCACAATATAATGTTGTTGTGGTTTTTCATACTAAAAAAAAAGGTACCTATTTTTCTAAGACTCAGCTGCTTTAAGAGCTAGTATGTTCTTGCCTGCGGTTTCTCCTCCTTTAAAGAATATAAGGTATGTATTTATAATCTGCCAAATTTTTTGTATCTATTTTCAATGATCTAAGATGTGCGTTGTTTGTCTAATAACCAGCCTCGGTGCTGCCATTTATTTCTTACAACTGATGCAATTCTGTAGATCTATGCGCGGCCTATGTCCAACAGTGAACGTCCTATGGCTGATATGATGACGATGATGATTACCACATTTTTGCCGTGAAATAGTCTTCCACATACACAAAACAGAACTTTAACACGATTTTTGAGAGCTCTTAAGCTTTGTGAATTGGTTTCCCGGGCTGCGCAGAACTCGCTGCGAGGTGTGAATAATGCGAAGACGTTGCAGACTTTGTTATGTAAGAATAATGAACAAAGTTTGTGTTTATAATAAAAGTTGAGTAAACCCGAAACGTTTTACCTTAAAACTTTAACAAATTGTAATTCTTCATTCAAAGCTTTATTCATGGAGTTTAAATAGTATTCATAATCTATCATTATAATTTTCCGAGATAATATATTTTGTCGTTCATCTATTTCTTGTGAAGGCGGGAAGTAAAAATAAACAAAAGATGAACGTATAACCATTTCCATTTTGTTATTCGGCTTTAAACAGATATTATGTAACCCACGTAGGCTTAGAGTTCGAGTACAGCTGAATTTGCGTTGTTATTGTAGTTATTTTGGGCAACTGGTGGGAGGAGAAAATAAACAACAGATTAAAGACTTAATTATGAGTATTTGCAGCGTTCACAAGTAAGTAAATAAGTGAAGGCGGGTGTCTTTGTGTCCCATTATTTTTATCGGTCATAAATTTATTCATAAACCATTTTTTTCGAAACAAAAGAAAATATCATTTTTTGCGGGTGGTAGGGCCTTGTGCAAGGTCCGTTCAAATCGCTACCACCATCTTACTCGCTAATCCTGCCGCTAAGCAGCAGTGCTTGCACTGCTGTGTTCCGTAATGGAGAGTAAGACAGCCGGGGAAATTACGAGCACAAGAGGCATTTCATCTTAGCCCTCTAGGTTGGCAACGCATCTGAGATCCCTCCGGGGTTGCGGGTGCCTATGGGCAGTGGTGATCACTTACCATCAGGTGACCCACTTACTCGTCATATAAAAAAAAAACATGCATTTTCAGGATTTTTGATGTTGTCAGCAGCATGCTACAGATTAGGTTACTTTTTTATCAACTCTAAAAATATTATGTCAATCAAACTAACTAATTGAGAACTTCAATTTCATAGGACACAATCTAACTAATATTATAAAAAATGCGAAAGTATGGATGGATGGATGGATGTTTGTTTGTTACTCAATCACGCCAGAACGGCCCAACGGATCTGTATGAAATTCGGCACATAGATAGAGAAAAGTCTGGAATAGCACATAGGCTACTTTTTATCCCGGATAATTGCGTAGTTCTCGCGGGTTAGCGATAAACGAATTCTTTGCAGACGAAGTCACTGGCAACACCTAGTAATAAAATACCTAGACCCAAGAGATGGTTTTGCGTTGAATAACCGACTTTAAAAAAGTAAGTTAAACATAATACCTATCTCGTCATTATTAGCCTATCAGGCTATGCTCTCGTATAGGTATTTCAATACTTAGAAAGTAATTTACAAGCGTGTATTATTAGAATAAGTGCATTATCTGGTGATGTAATCAGTTTTGCACGAGCCATGAGCGTTGTAATTATTTTAGCTCCACACTCGGAATTTTTAACTAAATTTGCAGGCGATACTGGACAATAAATAATGCGGAAAATTCAACGCTTGTGTTTTAATTAAACAAGTTTTATTAAACTATGTTGGTAAATGCGTTTTTTTGGACTTCTCGCCCAAAATATAAAAAGTGGCCAAGTGCGAGTCGGACTCATGCACTGATATACACAAGACGAAAAACTTAAATTTATAACATAAGTTAGGACCATAAAAACTAAATCAATAGCCAAATTTACTGAGAGAGCGTTCTACGGTGGATCAGGAATCGTTTCTGCGGTGTACATTCAGCAGGAGAACAGACAAAAATCCAATCACAACTATACATTACACCATATTGAAATTTAAATAATTATGCGATGTAGTCCCGAGTGGTTGGTAGTAGTTATAGTTATATCTATGTGAGTATTGCGGAAGTTTAAAATATTATTTGCATATCTATATTCAGCCAATGTACTTTTTCGTAAATTAAAAACAGTGACACGTTATGAACGTAGATTTGACATTCCGACGTCAAAACGCTCACTTTTTCAAATTAATAGCAATTTCGGCCCGTATTTTCTCTTCATACATAAATAAGTCTCAATATTCTTTCGTTCCCATCCCGTGGGTTTACGGGAAAGTGTTTGCTTAAGAAACAGGTCCGGCGTCTTGTAATTAGTTCCTATGTTTACATTGCTCGGCAGACCGAGGGTGGTAAGAATACTGTGGATACAAGAGTGGTCTACATTTAACCGCATTGAGTTTCTACACTGAGAAAGAATCGGACTAATCCTAGCTTAGGTGTTTGAACGCTGCAAATATATCTGCACTTCATTCAGGATAACGTTACACTTTAGAACCTGTGATTGCAAACCTTTTCTCGCGATGTTGTAATACAGAAACCAGGACACAACCAAAAGCGTCATAGCGGCGAATGCAAAAGCAAATGGTATACAGTACTTTCAACATGAAACTACCGTGAGACTCGATCATAATAAAAACTAGAAAGACTACGAAAGAAGAACTACGTATAACTACGAAATAACAACGAGGTAGTAGAAGGACGACGGATTAGTCCGAAACATAAATGTCGAGCTTTATTCGGCTTTTATACGTGAGTTATCCGTTTTGTAATTATGGTGTACAGATTTTACCTAATATTGGTAATTTCATGAATTGTAATTTAAATAACATTTTTCCTTCTGTCTCGAAGGAATCGTCTTCATTAATTCTGAAATAGTAACATCAATAATGGTATCGAAGTATCAACTGGAATTTCAGAGCGTTGCAAAAAAAAATTTGGTAATTCCTGTACTTTAATAAAAACATTATAAGTATTTAATTTAGTTAAAAACGACAAAAATGAAGCTATGACTTCGAGATGTGCATCAGACAAAACATAAGACTAAACTATTCTCGCGTCGCTTAGACTTGGATAATTTTGTATATTTTATTTTATTTGCTTTCGTGGACCAGACTCTCGAGCTGAGGCTGAGGCCAACCCTAAGACGTGCCCGCAACAAGCAGTGGAACGACTTAGGGTGCATTTTATGTTAAGGAATATTTTACCCAACCTGTATAAACAGGTCCGCTTATCTCTGTTAATTTAAATGATAAATAATCGAGGTTTTACAGAAATTCAAACGTGCATGATATTAAAAATTATGGTTTTTCTAACTAACTTTAAATTGTTAAAATTATACGCACCCTAAAGAAGTTCTTGGAGAATATGTTTAATTACGTCGGACTTATGATCGTGAGTTGAGCTATTTTGGTTCTTAGTTATATCATCAAAAAAGTTACCTCGAAAAAATTTCGGGCAACCTGCTAGATGCATTTGGATTCTTACCTAATATTTGGCATACCTACTGATAGTTTTACCCTGATGAGAAATAATAATAATAGTAAGCAACCACAAGAAGTCGTCAAACGAATTACAGCGACACGGTGCCGTGCCGATGTTTATGACAATGACTAAAGAGAGTAAGGAGACGCCAACAATAGAGCTCCTTCTAATAATAGATCAATATCGGCTGTTGTCTTAGGACAGACAGCGGTTATCTGACGGCTGTTACAAAACAAAAGTGATAATTTACCAGATGAATTGTTGCACAAATTATTGACAGCAACAAATCGAAATACATCGCGCGTTCGTGACAAATCGCGGCTATAAATTTTGCAAATGGCCTCTAGGTTTAGGCGATAAATTAGAAATATTGCTCGAAAACAAATTGTTTGCTGGCAACCAGTAGTCTTGTTGCTGCTGGACCAATTAGATTGCAGTGTTAAAATCATCGTCATCATCATCATCTTTAGCCTATATGTATACGTCCCACTGCTGGACAAAGGCCTCCTTTTAGAATAAAAGGGCTTCGGCTATTGCGGGCCCATTGCGGATTAGGAACTTTACCTACACACACCAATGTTAAAATTTCGAGAAAAAGTGTAGTCATGTTCTTATACGTAAACAATACCAAATGCATTCAACCCTGAGGAATTCACCATCATCTGGTCGTCGACATAGCTCTCAAAATAAGCAGATTGAAGTGGATTGGTCATTCACGAAGAACTCAAGGGATTTTTATTATTACTCTACTAGTCCGTAAATATTGACCCTCCACTGGGCAGAAGCCTCTCCCCTGGTCTTCCAACTCGCCCTGTCTGCACTTAAAGTCCGGTCAGTCACTCAAGAATGCGTCTAAGTCATCCCGCCATCACCGCCTTGTAGAGGTAATTACGTCATCATAAGATATAAAGGGAACAAATTTCAATGCAGCTCTTAGAGCTTTTCCATATTATCAAATCGCATGAACTAGCATCGTGTTTCCCAAATTGTGAGATCCATAGTCACCAATAACCAATTTGTAAAGATTGAACTATAAGAAGAAACAATACAGTTTTCGTCTCATATTTGTCAACCCTTTAGTAGTCGTGCTGTGCTGATAAGATAGCGAAGATATCCTGAAATTATTCTCACAAACATAGCATTTGATTAAGTTGGCATTCGCAAGGTCTCGTCCTTCCATAAATCAACACACCGTTTAATTGTTTGCTAGATAACTCAGAGGTGTGTGTGTACCCTGTGTGAATAGTTTGATCAATATTGTCATTTCGAAATCTGGGCTATAAGAATTGCGGGTGGTAGGGCCTTGTGCAAGGTCCGTCCGGATCGCTACCACCATCTTACTCGCTAATCCTGCCGCTAAGCAGCAGTGCTTGCACTGCTGTGTTCCGGTGTGGAGAGTAAGACAGCCGGGGAAATTACGGGCACAAGAGGCATTTCATCTAAGTCCTCTAGGTTGGCAACGCATCTGCCATCCCTCCGGGGTTGTGGGTGTCTATGGGCAGTGGTGATCTCTTACCATCAGGTGACCCACTTGCTCGTTTGGCTTCCTATTCACATTTAAAAAAAACTGAAAATTTAATGTAAGATAATACTAATTTAAGTTTCTTCAAGTGTGATAATTAAGTTACAGGCCTCATCATCATTATAAGCCATAGGACGTCTACTGTTGGACAAAGGCCTCTCTTATAGACCTCCAGTTGCATCAGTTGGAAGCGCCTTGCATCCGCCGTGGACCTGCGACTTTAACTAGGTCATCCGTCCATCTCGTTGGTGGACCGATCTGTTATTTAACAGATATTTTTATGAAATTGTATGTAGGTAGCTGTATAACGCGTCTATCAAAGACAAGAATCTAAATCTAAATTTAATTATTGTATAATATTATTATGTGTGTGTAACACGAATGCATCCAGAGATATTGTAAGCATAAACAAACTTTACAATACCTACCTCTACCTATCTTTCAATATCAAATTGTTTGCAGTACTGCATGCAATGTAAATATTCGAATTGGAAATTTAATGAATTATTTATTTATTAAAGAAATTAAATGAGGCTTTATTACGTACATATATACACGTCACGTCTTTATCCCTTACGGAGTAGACAGAACCTAAGGGTATAAAAACCCTAAGGCCACGTTAGCATGATTAAGGGCGTATAGGTGGAAAGGGAAATATTAAAAGAGAAATATTTAATGACTTTGATAAATTATTTTCGCCAATGTTTATAAATAAAATAAGCTTTACAAATACTTAAGAATTAGGTATTAAATTGCTTTGTTATTTATCTTCATTTATGTCCCGCGGGAACTTAACTCTTTCCCGAGATACAAAGTAGGTACAATCTTCAATCAAGTTATAATTAAGTATTTATACATAGTATAGCATTGTATTAGCGAAACAATTTTAAGAATGAGGTTCAGCAATTCAGACATAATTTGCCTTTATATTCTTAAACTACACAAATTTTTAGTGGCACTTGCGTTATCATTGTTTTTTTTTTTGTGAATAGGAAGAAAAACAAGCAAGTGGGTCACCTGATGGTAAGCGATCACCACTGCCCATAGACACCCGCGACTCCGGAGGGATTGCAGATGCGTTGCCAACCTAGAGGACTTAGATGAAATGCCTCTTGTGCCCGTAATTTCTCCGGCTGTCTTACCCTCCACACCGGAACACAGCAGTGCAAGTACTGCTGCTTAGCGGCAGGATTAGCGAGTAAGAGTGTTATTGTTAAACAAGGCAAATCCGATAGAAAATAGACGAAAAAAAAACTGACTTTCAATGTTCGAATATTAATACCTATTCTTACGTTAAAGAGACAGTACGCCTTTACCAAATCCGCTTAGTTGAATTTAAACAGCGAATGCCAATAAATAAATCAGAAAGATTTATTTACCTACACGTACCTTCATTTCTTAGAATCCAACCACAACATCTTACATTAGAGGTTGAGAAAAGATTTAAGACCATCGCGAACAAGCCCTCTGCGTAAAGATAATTGCTCAAGCTCACAGCCTTTGCTTTCATGGTTCCGTATTTTACCAAAGAGATAAATTATTTTAGTCCAATATAATAAAAGAAACACTGAAAAGGTGTCATACTAGTATTGTAAAATGCGAAATTGTGTATGTCTGTCTGGTTGCCTCTTCACGCTTAAAATACTTAACTGAGTTTTTTTTTTAGTTTAAATGGAATTTAGTGTAGAGGTACTTCCAGTCCCGGGGAAGGATAGCAATTAGCAAATTTTGCGTACATGGAGTTGCGGGCAACAATTAGGTATGTTAAAAAAAAATCTTCTTCATCATCATCTTCTCAACAGCTAGTAAATAAGTATTGTTGTAATACAAAAAAGTTAAGACATAGAACCCTCTCTTACGCTGATCGAAATCGCACTTCATGCGTATCCTCCCATAGCATTTTTCTTCTTTATTTTACCTAAGCCTTATTCTTTACGAGTGTTGCGTAAGATCCTATTGGTTGAATACTTCACGTTCGACAGTCGCCTATTCCAGCCTTTTTTTATAGGCTTCACCATTTAAATTCAGCGAAACGACTGTTGGCACGAAGTGGGGAGACGTGGAGTAGGCTTTAAGTTAGACAAATAAAAAATGGTTTTATTTAGAAAAAAAAAACTTGATTATAATTTTACTTTCTCAGATATTTAAAAAAAACCGTCTTAGTGCGAGTCGGGCTCGCGCACCGAGGGTTCCGTACCATTATCCATAAATATATACAAACCAGTGTAAGCAGAGCCCTGCTCCAAAGGAAAATGTACGCTGTGTGTGGTAACTTTATATTGGTCACTGCTATATACAGACATATATATATACCTACATTTTTACGGTTTTCGCAATTATTCCTTAATCTATGCTATAAAATCTACCTTCATACCAAATTTCAAGATTCGGCGTTCACGGGAAGTACCCTGTAGGTTTTGATTCCCTTGCGAGTTTCGAAAACTTGCGGAAATTTGCGGCATTAACGGTTGTATCTTTTGATTGCGTAGGCTTAAAAGTTTGATTTTTTCACAGCTCTAAGGGGCAGTAGACTTGAGTAGGTAGTTGATATAAATTTCAGCTTGATACCTCCACGCGTTCCTGAGAAAAAGGGTCTTGACAGACGGACGGACGGACGGACAACAAAGTGGTCCTATAAGGGTTCCATTTATTCCTTTTGAGGTACGGAACCCTAAAAAGCGTTTTCGGTGTCTAGGGTGACACTTACTGCAACTAAAGTATTATAATATCTTTATACAAAAAAGTTGTTTGATTCTGATTTATATTTTTGATCTTGATTTTGTATCGCCATCCGACTAACTCAAGTATGCCAAACTTCAGCTCAATCTATTGAAGATATTTGCTTCAAAATTGAGTCTCAAGATTACACCCGGACAAACATACTTATATGTATACATTGTAAGTTAAAGTGTGTGTGTGTGTGTGTGTGTAGTTTGTTAAAGTGTATTATTACTTCAGTATACTTTTTTTCTGTTTTGATTGTTATGTTATGTGGTGTTCAACAAAGAGTTATTGTATTGTATTGTTACATAAAAGTTTGTAAAAAATAATAATAACTACTCCTTCCACTCTTTGTTCCAACCCGAAGCGCCACGAATTTCTGCGCCTAGCGAGATTCGTCTCGAGGTTGTTCTCAAATTTCTAGCAACAATTTCATTTCAACGCGTGCTTATGGATTTCCTGAATGGTAAAATTAATGTTTATCGACAAATGCAATGCAAGGCGGGGCCACAAATTATCATTAATCATGAACTAGTGGTGAAAACCGCATGAAAATCAGTAGTTTTTAAATTTATCGCGGACACAAAAGCAGACAGACGTAGCAGAGAACTTTGTTTTATAATATGACTGTAATGAACTGGGCCCTTACCATGACGTCTTGCGATTCGATTCAGGTTTTAGCTGTCATTTTTAGTATGGATCTGACAACGAGCGAACCTAAACTGAGTCGGAATAGAATCGTATTAAGACGTCATGGTAAGGCCCCTGTTCTATGAAGGCAAGTAAAGTTGCATTTATTGTTCCAGTTTGAATCCTGTAGGGCTCGGGAACAAACATACTGTGACACATTTGAACCATATCAATTCTTAAATAGTAACGACAAATTGTTATAATTGTACCTAACCAAAAATGAAAAAGTTGAAAGAGGTATTTAGGAGTAGATTAAGGTAGTTTAATTTTTTTTCTGTTTTTTATTATAATCAGTTTTTAGATCTTGTAAATATTTTTGTGTAAATAAATTCGTAAAATGACCTATTGTCTATAGTTAGTGTACAGAACTGATATGGGACTTAAGCCCTTTTTCTAATTTGGAATGTCATTTTGTCTATTCGCACACCATATTACCTACTTCACTCACCACATACAACAGGTCATTTACTTAAGTTTTTCATGTATAATAATAACCTTCAACGGCCAGCTTCGAAATTGATATTGAAGCTACACCCTCTATAAACAGACCAACCGTTCTTAAAGGATTAAAATGTTCAAAATTTTCTCTAACAGTTCATCAGCCTGTGGAAATACTTTAAAAACTTTTAAGCCTATTACGAGCCAGACGACTTTCGTTCGAACTTTTCTCACCACATTGTTTTTTATTTATTTATTTCTAAGCCTTTTTATTCCGAATCCGCTACAATTTCAGTAAGTACATGTTGTTGTTGATGATATTGTCGTTTTTATTTATTAAATTGTCGCGTAATTCGGCGTGCCTCATGGCATAGGCCTCCTCCGTGTATTGGAGGGTTTGGGCTATAGTTCCCACGCGCGCCCAGTGCGGATTGGGAACTTAACACACACCATTGAATTTCTTCGCAGATGTGTGCAGGTTTCCTCACGATGTTTTCCTTCACCGAAAAGCTCATGGCAAATTACAAATGTAATTTTCGCACATAAATTCCGAAAAACTCAGAGGTGCGAGCCCGGGATTTGAACCCACGACGCTCTGCTTGAGAGGCCACAGGTCAAACCACTATGCTACCACGGCTTTTTATTTGTTATTTTACCACATAGTTATTTGCTTTTAAATTGAATTTTTCAAATAAGTCACTTTAAAGGGGGATGTGGTAACTACCTAATGAATTGATCCGGCGAACAAATTATGTTTTAGTTTTTAAAGTGTTGTAGTCACAGCTAAAAGCCCGTGGTAGCCTAGAAGTTTGACCAGTGGCCTCTCAAGCAGAGGGTCATCTGTGAGTTTTCGAAATTTATGTGCGGAATATTTCAAATTCACCTTCTGGTTATTTATCTTTTTAACGTATTTACCACCATTGTCTTGATATGAAGTCAGTGCATGCAGTGTAAAATGCAACTTTACTTGACAAGATAAAGTTGACAGTTGCGATTGACACAAGAGATGCTTAACATTGAAAAGGTAAAACTACACTTAAAATGTATGCTTGATAGTAGTATTGTAGTGCATAAAGCAGAAATAAAACAGATATCGAAGTTCGCAAAGTTGTTTCTGCAGCAGCCACGTGCACCATTTCCCTAAACTCGGCTTCTTTTAATAATTCAAACTTTGCGCTTCGCATGATCCGTTTCGCTCGTGAAAAATTGATACAATCCTTTTTAAAGTTCCCCGCAAGGTCTCTTGAATAAACAAACGTCTACAGTACTTGAAACTAACTCAGCGCTAACAACTTTTAGAGCCGCATAGAAATTTGAACTTTAATACGGATACATTGGACCAATTATGGAAGGACGATTTCGGACGACATCTAAAACAAAGTCTGCTATCAAAGGAACGGTGCCAATGTTGGTTGAATTACCGCCCGGGGGAGGTGGCATCGAACGTTAAGGGTTCACAATAGATTTTTATTCATTCAATAGATACTTCTCTTTTTTAACTAACCATTTTTAGGCTTCCGTACCATTAAGATAAAAAGGACTCTTATAAGGTCACTTCGTAGTCTGTCTGTCTGTCCGTGAATACCCTTTTTCCTTTTTCTCAGGAATTCATGGGTATATAAAATTGGAATTAATATCATATACAGAGGCCTGCGAAACCTTACAGCTGTGAAAAAATTCAAAACTCTATGCAACCAAAAGATATGGCCGTTTATGTCGCATTTCCCATACGTTTGCAAAGGGAACCAAAACCTATAAGGTAATTCCAGTTGACCTAGAAATTTGAAATTTGGTATGAAGGTAGCCCTTATAGCACAATATTGAGCTATACCTAAAATCGAATTTTTTTATCTCTATATTGTATCGTCGTGTACACGACTGAAACTCTGCCGCCCATGAAGCACTAAACGGTTGATCATTATAACCGTCGGTTGAGCACTGTTTCAAGCCTTTACATCGACGACGTAATGTGACATAGACACCCTTAATTAAATCAAAAACATCCAGTAAAGTAATTTGGAAATGGTACGCGCTATTTACTAAAAGCCTCCTTCAACATTATTTGTCACTTTTCTTAAAGAAAACGGCTCTAAATTTAAAATACACTCGCTGTAAGGCCTATGTAAGACTTCAATACCCAAAAAGATCTCAAGTAATACACGGACAGGCTCGGGTCGGAAATAGGATACTTTCAACCCGGCCAAATGCAGGGTTTTTGGGATAAATGAATAACTAATTTCCACGTTGCTGAAGCCATGGGTTTGATGAAACTTGGTTTCGTTTTAATTATGTACATCACTATATAGTATAAAACAAAGTAGCTTTCCGCTGTCTGTCTGTCCCTATGTACCCATGCTTAGATCTTTAAGAGTACGCTATTTTGATGCGGTTTTTATAATAGATGGAGTAGGTAATTCAAGAGGAAGGTTTATTTGTATAATACATTCATAATAATAGTAGAGAAACATTGATTGCACCCGTGCTAAGCCGGGGAGGGATCGCTAGTAAACTATATAATGTTACTGATTTTGCATGTGCTTTTAATTTTAATACTTGCCTGCCTAACCGGTAAGTACCAGTATTGGACACCTTAAGCTGGGAAGCACCAGAAATGGACACTTTCATTCTTAATTTAAAGATAATAATAGTTATAAAATGGAATGGTCATTTACAAGACTGTCATTCGCTCGTCATCATGAACACCAAAAATGGAGATTTCTGTGTCAGAACGTAATGTAATATCGGCAAGAAGTTAGTGTTTTTTAATACCTACTCAGACAAAAATCAGCTTCATTCTCGCTTTCAGAATTCGTCGTTTGAGAGGACAGTTTTATGAAAAGTCTATTAATGTGATTTCTGGGAACTTTGTACCTATTGTTCACTAAGTTGTTTGGAATAATTAGTTCCAAAAATCTGCTTGTTTAGAAAAAGTTGTGTTTTAATTGGCATTACAGAAGCAAAAAGTTTTTAATGATTAGGTACAATACATGGTAGACTACAAAGGCGGTACAGTTTTTAATGGACATTCATATTTATTTATACAGCCGCTTGGGTGGATGCCGGAGAATGGCTAGCGACGACAGGCAGACAAGAAGATGGCGGGACGATTTGGTCGCTGATATAAAGGACTGCCCTGACATTGAGCCGGCGTTGTGGAAGTCAAGAGTCACTTTGCTCAGCAGTGGAACTCTAATAGGTATAATTATGTTTCTATAGAAGCGTCTGCAAAGAAATATTTGACAAAGACCATAAATAAACAAAACTCTCTGGCCCCTTTTCACCATCGCGACAATTGTCGGTGACAACTGACAATTCTGTTTACATTAATAATAATCGATGAGAATCTACGGCGGTTGGCTTCATTCAAATACGCATTTCATTTCGAGTAGTCACTGTCACCGACAATTTTATGGTCGAGTTGGTAAAATAGGGGTCTAGTTATGCGGTGTGAGAGTTCACTATCACGACTTGCACTAAGACTAATTTACACGAAATTGTTGAAATGAGTGTAGGCATATTGCCGTGCGCGTGTACGTCATTCGAGTTTTTACGAATAGTGCTGGTTATAATGTAGTATAAAAATGAGCTATACAGGTAACTAATTTTTCTAATATTACCTATTACATTAGTACTAACAGGTAGATCGTGATGGACAAATCCTACAAACTGTCGCAGATATCTAACAACAAGCGACACGAAAAGATAAACTAATCAACAAAAACATCGAAGTTCCAAACTTGAATCCATCGGGAACCATACAATACTACAATGCAGGTCCGTATTTGAAATACAATCGGCCAAGTTCCGTACCTACGCCATTTAAACTTGGCAAAATGGCTTGGTAGTTAATCGCGCTCATTTATGGGAGCACCTTGGCAGCGCTTGCCCTGATGGTGTTTTAGCAAAGTTCTTTGCAGCCGCTTTACTTGGCCCGAGTAGTTAGGACGCGTAATTATGCCTTTGTTCTTTGGATTTTCGACGAAAGTTAATACGAATTTATTGCTGCGACTTTATATTTGTGAGCGTAAGAGGGATCAAAGCGTGGTAATTATTAAAATTTTGCCTTTGAGTTTCACATGGCCTACGAGTATTTATTTACCTATTGCTTTATGCACACTTGCGCATAATTAATGTTACTTGACGCTTGGAATAGAAAATTTTGCTAGAGGAACAAATGGCAGACTTGAGCCAATTGTTGTATTTCACAAGGTCAGAATTTTTGTGTGTTGCTTCAATACTTTTCAATACAGTTGCTCAAAAAGTGCCCTTTTTTTGGCTGTTATGCGTGCGAAAAGTTCGTTTTTGCGCACTAGTGCGATTTACTTTTCCATTTTTTTTTTATTTGTACTTTTTCCAATTCATGACTAGGTACTTACCGAAGAGAGAGATGCTAGTCTGTACCAAGACGTAATAAAAATATTGACCTATTATTGACGTTAAAATATCAAAATATTGAGACTTTATATTTTATTACTAGCCTCTTCATCATTATTATTATAAAATATTGAATTCCTAAAACGGTTCTTATTAAGGTCTGAAGAGAACGGAATTTCAGCTGCCGAAACGCCTGTCAAAGTGGAGGCGTTTTTCCAACTGCAACCATGGTTTTTAAGGTTCTAAAGGCAACAATAGTTTTTGTGTTTATACAATTTAAATAAACAAATAATCGAACATAATTATACTAAGATAATAATAGTAAAGTGTTTTAACTGAAGAATAGATAATTTTATTGTATTGACATTACTGTTAAATGAGTTGTAGCTTAAACGCCATCATTCGGACAAATTCCAAGCTGTTGTTGAGTAAACACGGGCGATACGCCTGGGTAGAGTCGCTAAAGCAGACTGTCATGGCGGCGCTCGATGGTTAAAGCAGTCGAGGTCTGCCCGTAGAAACTGGAGCGGCTGAGCGGCGGGAAAGAGATTTTTGAGGTTAAGTGAGTTTTATTTTGTTTACTTGAAATGAAAATCGCGAATGATGAGATTTGTGGACTTAACCTACCGGTTTGCTTAATTAACAGCATTTTGTTAAAGTTAAGTTTAGTGTTAGTGACATTTGTTGACAAAGTGTTGTGAATTAGTTATTTCAAATTACTTTATTCTGTGTTGTATTTTTTTTCGCAACTGTATTGAAAATCGTCGTTCGATACACGCGCGGAAATGTCATTCTTCACTCATCTCGAGTCTTGCCACTCGCCTTTTTGGCTCGTGGCAAGATATCTCGAGACTCGTGAAGTAATGATATACTTTCCGCACTAGCATCAAAATGTACTATTATCATATCTCGTGTGCGCTACAAAATTTACGAAGAATAACTTATTGTTTTATTTATTTAAATTTTGTGACTGTTAGGTAGGTACATTCTAAGTTTTTTCATTACTCCCAGATCAACATGGACTTACAGGACGAAAAGTTCAATATGAACGGCGTCGAAAGTGTGACCTAATTTTGAATTAAAAGTTACGATAAATATCTTACAGGAGTGTTTCACCAGAATAATAACGCAACCGCCTGCTGTTATCCCGAAATAATTCTAAACCACAACGTATAAACCAAATCCCTCTCGTATCGTACTATACAGCGTGTTTTATCAGTTTTTACATATCCCTCGCCGCAAATGGAATCGTGTTCCACATCTCCGCAAACGTGTCCAGGACGACTTGACTGCACGAGGCACAGTACACTAGGAGCCAGTAAAGCAGGCATAGTTTGTCTTAAATACGACAATTTGTTTTGCAAGAATTAAACTTCTCTATTTTAATAAAAAAAACGGCCAAGTGCGAGCCGGACTCGCGCATGAAGAGTTCTGTACCATTATCCATAAATATCTATAAACCAGTGTAAGCAGAGCCCTGCACTAACGCAAAATGTACGCAGTGTGGGGTCACTTTATATTGGTCATTGATTATATACAGATATACAATACATAATATATTTACGGTTTTCGCAATTTTTCCTTTATCTGTGCTATGAGACGTTGCTACGGACCAAATTTAAATATTTTGAGTTCACGGGAAGTAGGTTCACGGGTAGGGAGGGTAGGGTTCCCTGTAGGTTTTGATTCCTTTGCGAATTTCAAAAATTTGCGGAAATTGGCGGCATAAACGGCTGTATCTTTTGATTGCGTTGGCTTAGAAGTTTGATTTTTTTACAACTCCAAGGGACAGTAAACTTGAGTATTTGATATGAATTTCAGCTTGATACCTCCACGAGTTTCTGAGAAAAAGGGTCTTGATAGACGGACGGACGGACGAGATCCTATAAGGGGTCCGTTTTTTCCGTTTGAGGTACGGAACCCTTAAAATGAAATGCACTTGTTAGTCGCGCATAAACTCGGGAACTGCTGGGCCGATTAAGCTGATTTTGGTTGGTTGCAGTTGAGAGCGAAAATGGCTGACGAAACCAACTACTCTAGTGTTGCGGGTGTCCATGGGTGCTCGTGCTCGCTTACCATCAGGTGACTAACTTGCTCGTTTTCTTTCCTTGTCTTATAAAAAAATAGTTTTAAAGGTGCGGTTGCACGGCGCACAGACAGGTGTATGTGTAGGAAGGCTTAGGACGGTACAGAGAAGTGTTTGATTAAGTGACTGAAGGAACTTAGCTACAAATTTTAATTTTACATGGATGAAGTCATTGACAATAGCTGCTAGTCTTATCATAATCGTTAGGTTTTTAACAGAATAACACAGCAGTTCCCCCACTGGCTCACAGGCTAAATTGTTCGACTGTAACTATTTGGTATCCACCCTACAGATCACGTACGTATCTAGTACTGAAACAAGTGATTCCTACCGCCCGGGGTCGTATTTTAAACTACATTGTTGAACAACAAACATTGTTTGCTAGTGATTTTCCGTTCGAATGTTTACGATGCCGTCAACGGCAAGCAGCGGCGTGATGGGTTTAGAAACTGGACTGCGACAGAGAAGCATACTTTCAAGATTTTTTGTAGCAATCATTGAATTTATACCACACTAGCTGTTGCCAGCGACTTCGTCTGCAAAGAATTCGTTTATGAAAGAAAGAAAGAAAGAAAGAAGACATTTATTCATTTTGCAAGACACACAAATATAAGAGCATGTACACACAATTTTATAGAAAAAAACAACAATAAAAAAACCAGACATGAAAATTTGATCATCAGCGTTGTGATGTGTCTTCGCAAAAGTGAAATGGTTATCGCTATCCCGCGGAAACTACGCAATTTTCCAGGATAAAAAGTAGCCTATGTGCTATTCCAGACTTATCTCTATCTATGTGCCGAATTTCATCCAGATCCGTTGGGCCGTTCTGGCGTGATTGAGTAACAAACAAACATCCATCCATCCATACTTTCGCATTTATAATATTAGTTAGATTTTTTTGGTTTTTTGAAGTGAAAACTTTAGTGGCGTTGTGCACTTTTTTGGGATGGGTAAAAAATGTTAAACTCGCGTCAGGACACGTGACCTGATCGAAAATTCGTAAGACGCAGGGAGAGTAGACCGCTGGCGCCATTTCTTTTTGTTTCTTGATAAATTTACTACAATCTGTCGCCTTCTTGGGACATTCAGCGATATATTGGTTGGTGGTTATCGCTGTCGCGCTCAGCATATGACCTCTGTCACGTCTTCATTGTTTAAGCAGTAGTTATAAACCACCACATTGAAACAGTAAAATATTGCGTTCAATAATCTGATAGAGAAAAAAGGGTCAAAATACCTACGCAATAATATATTTAATGGTACAAAATAATATATTTTATGTAATACAAATTTTCGGTGAAACTATTCGTACTAAAATTTAACTGAGCTTTTTTGATGGCGTGATCTACAGATTTGTTTAATTTAGGTAAGACTTATTTTATAACAGTCCTGTTAAGTTGCAATTTTAGCAACAATAGGCTTAACTTACAAGGTTTAAAAGGAAAAAAAAACAACATCAAAATGGTAAACTAGTTTCCGTTTACAAAGATGAGAAGTCATCCTACTAGAAGAAGATAGGGCAAGTCATTATTCAAGTTGTTTAGTACTGGTGCAGTGAAACATAAATAGGAAATGGTAGAAAGAGTACATACTTAAGAACCGTGTCCGTTCATTATTTTTTAAAGATTCTTACATTACAATTCCTCAGAGTTTACGTAAGTTCGAAAACGCGACTCTCTGTTTGAAGGACCAAGCCGCTTATTCATAAACGCTCTATAGGCCTCTGCTAACTTAGCAATCGTTTGTCCTTATCTGTCACTTTGACATTTGCCTTTCACAGATAAGGACAAACGATTACTAAGTTAGCAGAAGTCTACAGAGCGTTTATTTATTAGGGGGAAGACTTTTTCTCTTTGTATCCATTTCGTTTTTTTAATTTTTGTATAGTTAAATACGACACACAAAATATAAAACATCTCAAACAACGAGCTACTTTGATATGTATACTAAGCGTCCCTCATTCACCGCATTACAAACACATACTGTTAACAAATTAAAAAGCCCGAGATAGGGAGCATTTGTCTCAAGCCACGACTTGGTATCGCTCGACCTTTCACAAGCCCGTATTCACATCCCTTTGTTTTCCTTCTGACAAAAGACGCACCTTTGCAAAGGAAATCCAGCGAGACTGTTATGTAAATTAGGAACAGAACAGACTCGCACGCCGTTGCGGTATGTAGCCGGCTGAGATTTGGGATGACTAATTGAATTTCGAACGTTCGCCTTCAACAGGTGCTTTGGGGCATTATTTCTGGCCAGCTAGAATGCGTTTACGAAAACAGTTTTATAAAAAGAAGTTTAATTGCGTGTAAGAACATCGAAGAGCGCGGGACATCATTATATAAGTTTTTCTAGTTACCTTTGATTTTTGATATGTTACTGTCATACACGTGTTTCTCTGGAGTAGCAAGGTTAGTTATGAAATAATTTCGATGCGAAAATTGAACTATGAAATGTGACTGGAGTATTAAATGCGTGTTTTCGTCGGCTTTTTTGTAGGCTGAGTTCTAGCATTACAGTTTCCTTTTATAAAAGACGTAGGCCTCACCGGGAGAGGGAGGAGAAGTAACTGGAGAGCGGTGGAAGGTAGCGAGGTTAGCTTGTAACTTTTTACCTGACTACGGCAAAACCAAAGGAGGGTTATGATTTTTTTGGATCACTGACATTGCGGTGCCTGTACCTACGCTTTAGTAGAACATAAGAGCGTGGAACCGTGATGATTGTCAATAGCGAGGAGCTCTAGGACTTTGGCCATTACCTAACAACATAATTATCAGCCATAATCAAATCCAAAGTGGTATTTAAGTGGCAACCACCCACGCATCAGTTTTAGGCCTAAAATGCCTTACATCATTTTGGAAAAGAGCTAAATCTTCTTCAAACTGCTGCACTGATTTTTACCAAACATTGCTAAGAACCACGGCAAAGAAACTAGCATTCGAACTCGGCCCATCATTCCTTTGAGAGCTACGATGCCACAGATATACATATACACACGCATACATTCTATAACACTCTTTTTGCGTCGAGGGTTAAAAAAGGTAACATCTTTGTAAAGCATACGTTTCTCCGGTGTCCTTGCCAGTATCTTACGTCACGACCTTCCGTATGTGCATAACAAAGTATTCGGTTTTATTGCTATAATATATACGCGAGCACTCAATTCCGTCCGCGGGGCCCTAGGGGGCTTAATGAAATTTTTTCATTACTTACACTGCCTATTTACACGGGAACAATAATGCGCGATGAAACATCGCTCCAGAGATGTCGCTGTTAAAGTCCTTTTGAATCGCGTGTGTTTAATGGAGTGGAATGATAATTGGGAAAATGTTGTCTGCTTGCGAAGGCATCTTACAAATAACCGGAAAATAACATATATTTTGACGTTTAGCGTAGGCATTTCATTAATATTTTATCGGTAATAATTTGTAAACCAATTCGAAAGAATATGTTGAGACGTTTTTATTCATGAATGCTTGTTGAATACGTTAACTGAACAATGTCTGTTTCTTATTGTCACTTTGACATTTACAATACAATACAATACAATACAAAATACTCTTTATTGACCACCACAAAAATCAGTACAAAATAATACAGAAACTAAGAACAAGCTGTGCCATACATAGACAAAATAAAAATGGTGTGATAACTATGTACAGTCTGAGCTCTTAGAATGCCATTCGGGTTTGTCTTGTTGTCTCACTCACTCTTATTTTTTGATACTTGAATCGGTCGAGTGAGGGAGACAGCACGATAATCCTGAATGATATTCTAAGAATTCACTTACTGTAAATTTTAAGGTGTCAGATTTTTCTGTGGTTTATTCACTTTCTTGGATTTGATACTTAATTATCATTACTAAAAGCCATGGTGGCCCAGTGGTTTGACCTGTGGCCTTTCAAGCAGAGCGTCGTGGGTTCAAATCCCGGGCTCGCACCTCTGAGTTTTTCGGAATTTATGTGCGAAAATTACATTTGAAATTTGCCATGAGCTTTTCGGTGAAGGAAAACATCGTGAGGAAACCTGCACACATCTGCGAAGAAATTCAATGGTGTGTGTTAAGTTCCCAATCCGCACTGGGCGCGCGTGGGAATTCAGCCCAAACCCTCCAATACACGGAGGAGGCCTATGCCATGAGGCACGCCGAATTACGCGACAATTTAATAAATAAAATAAAAAAACAAAAACAAAAACAACAACAACATGGTACTTACTGAAATTGTAGCGAATTCGGAATAAAAAGGCTATATGATTATTATTATTATTATTATTATTACTAAGTATCACCAGGTAAATCAGTTCGGATGTATTACGAGTAGTACATTTTTACAGAGCTTATATTTGAAAAGTGCCCGTTCTATTGATCTAGTCACAAACTAATCAAGACTTATAGATCTCGACTCGAGTGGCATAAGGTCTGATGTGAAAATCAGACCAAATTGACTTAATTAAATTACGGTTATAATGCGCTCTTTCTCTGTCTACCACACTGACACTTGTATTTCGATCTCTTTCCCTTGAGGAGATATTTAAATGCATATGGTCTGATCTGACGACTTTTAGAAACGCATCAGGACTAATTTTGACTTACACCTTTATGCATGGACTTCTCCAAGTTTTTTGTATAGCGTATTTCAACTTCAAGGTTTATGCTTCAAAATTTGTTTTCCTTCATGACTGGCGTTATGTCACTAAAAGCCTTCTGCTTTGCAAAGGTTGATACAGCATAGGTACGTATCACTAGATACGATGTAATGCTTCAAATATTTTTAGATGTTTAATTTTATACAGTAATTCGTATATTAGTTTGAGACCTTATGCCTGTAATAATGTTAACTTTTGAGAATAATATAATTATGAGTAGTTAAGTGCAAATAGAACATGCCTTCAACCAGTTCAATAGCATAACGTATGAAGCATAGAGTCGGAAGTCGCTGTTTTAATAAAAAAAATGTTGTATCGATATTATATAAACCGCAAAAAGAAAATTAAATATATGAAAATATAGGTACAAGTAATCTTCTAAAGATGCAAAAAGTTTCGTGATCCTAACTATAATAATTCAATAATTATAAGCCGATTCATTTATCAATTTTATTTCTGCTCTCCTGAAAAGTTAAGAAATCACACATCAGACCTTATGCTTCTCGAGTCGAGAGATACTGTGGGTGCCATAGGCAATCCGCATTCACAGCAACCCTCAGACTTAACGGTAAGGCTCTCTAATTATTACTCCATTCAGTTGTCCCCCATAGCTAAAGCCTTCTCATTCTAAGATTGGTTGGAGGCGAAAAGAGCACAAAAAATTATCAAAATCGTTATTCAACTCACCAATCTCGAAAATTTCGATGAAACAGAATCTAATTCCAAAAAAGCCCTCGCACAAAACAATAATGTTCGAGAAACGATGATAAATTGTAATATACGGCGTAGATAAAAAGTCGATCTGGCTTACCGCAAATGCTTCGCGTAACCTTCCTCACCCCTGTTAGGGATCATAAATACTGTCGAATCCTGATAAGCCCTGCTAAAAGAAAAGCCAGTTTTTACCCATTCCTTATGCGGAAGGAAAGTGCTCAATCTGGGTTGTTCTTTTTTGACAATGATCGCTTTTTACCCGTGAATGGAAAGGTGGGATCTGCGCTAACCAGTTTTTAAAGAACCTTCATTGAAGGGGAGTTGTGACTCTTGTGGTTCATCGAAACTGGTCTTGGGTACCGTGCCCTGCTTGCAATCTATTTTCGTAGAACCCTCTAGAGAAATTGTGCATGTCTATGAACTGACTTAGGACTTATGATATGACTAACTGATTAGGGTAGGTATTACTACTTTGACAGTAATAAATCAATTGAACTCTTATGACCTTCAAAAAGTTCTTTGAATTTGGAATTGGAATTTACTTTGGATTGTTCTTATTTCTTTTAAAAAGCGTGACTTAGTAAACCAGCTACTACTCAATATGAGTGGTTTAAACGGCGCGCTATCTTAAAAATAAGCACAAAACATACAAAATACTTTTTACAATGCACATGCTTATTACGTGCTGTAGTGATTAGAAAAAAAATGGGAACCGAAAACCCGACTGGGAAAACACCGATCTGAAAACTTATTTTCGGGAAACCCCTTCCCCACCATATTTAACTTAGTTCAAACACAGTGACAACAATCAGACAACTCCAAAGGCACCTTTTAAAATATTATTTATGTCAAAATCCATGTGCGGGCCAAATATTTTAAAATATAAAAAAAAGAAATTGAAAAATTCAAATGCCGCCAAGGGCTCTTTTACATAATATATCTTTTTTGACACTACCATTAATATCAACTAACCATTTTCTAGTGGCACTCAGGTAATGTAATATTTTTGATCATTTAGTATGGAGTGGTTTAATGATTGCCAAATGAAACTAACATCAATCACCATCCTATTTATGGTACGAGCATAAAAGCGTCGTGAAACGTATTAGCTTCACTACACTGTTGGCGCAAAATGTCAATATAATTAATGAATCGTTGAAAACTTTCGCTCGCTCGATGATTACGTACAGCAAAGTACAAACTTCTGCAAGAACACTTTTTCTTTCAGATAAGCGCAGTTAGCTGCTTTAACGGTTGTTAAAGATCCAGGTAATAACCGTTAACCGCTAACCGACCTGTAGGCTTATTGTCTAACTCGCTCGCAATCGCCATCGTGTTCATTTTGACAGTTCATGTATGGGCTGACAATTGGCATCGGAATCAGCTAGCTGTCACATTTTGCCAGCTTTTTGCCAATTACTAAAAAAGTTTGTGCGACACGTGTACGTCTACATGCAAAAACAATCCTTTAGAGACAAACATATTCATTTACAACAACATGTTCATTTAGACAAACATGTTTATTATGTAGATTGCCCAGTTAGGCAGATCCAACTTTGACAAAGAGATCGCTTGGAGAATCCAACTCGGATGGGCAGCGTTCGGGAAACTTCGCGATGTCTTCTCGTCCAAAATCCCGCAGTGCCTGAAGACGAGAGTCTATAACCAGTGCGTGTTGCCAGTGATGACTTATGACTCTGAGACGTGGTCCTTGACTGCTGGCCTTTAGGAGAGGCTCAGAGTCGATCAACGAGCTATGGAGATTCTTTGCGCGGCAAAATCCGGAATACGGAAATTCACCGAAGAACTAGAGTCACCGACATAGCCCGAAGAGTATGCACGTTGAAGCGGCAATGGGCAGGCACCGTTGGGGGGAAAAGTTTTCGAGTGGCGACCATGAACCGGAAGATGCAGTGTTGGCAGGCCTCGCACTAGTACTAATACCACATACTCGTACCACTTAGCACAGATTAAAAAACCGACCTATTGGTTCTTACATGTGATTCATTTGCGGATATACCACGGTTGAGTCAGCTGCTACTTTTTTTTATATGATAGAGAGAAAACGAGCAAGCGGGCCACTGATGGAAAGTAATCACCGCTGCCCATAGACACTCATAACATTCAAATTGGGCATTAAGACCGTGTTGCCGGCCCTTTAAGACAAGAATAGGCTCTTTTTTCTAAGATCTAAGTTGTACCGGTCCGGGAAAATTAATGGTGATTAATTTGAGAGAGAGGGACGATATCATACGAACTTTAAAAATCGAGTTTTGGAGTAGCCTCCGTGCGTCAAAAATTTTGCAGCTCTAAAAAGGAACATACCCCGTAGAAAAACAGTCTAACGGAATATTTCAGTCTTCTACAGACCTTTGGTTACCCATCCACTGCCTGTTAACGTAGAATTTACTTACCCACATTTTGGAATCTACCACACGTAGCGAATCGCGGGATATATTACAGCGATTCCACAAAATTTATCGCTGTAGGTGAGAATAAGAAGAATTTCAAATCTCGGACCATCTCTAAGTTTATTCCAAGTTCCATTTTGAACCGGGGCAGGCACTAAGTGTAATACATCAAAAGCAGATTTAGAGGGTCTTAATAAATTACATGCTGTTTTTTCGCCTCAATTTTCTTATGAAAAAGTATTATTCTCTAACATGGAATTTTGACAAGGTCCTCGGGTCTGAAAATGTTTGAATCCGTCTGTCTCATGGTCAGTAGTAAAATAATTCAGCAGCAGGTCTGTTACAAGAAATAGTTGTCACATACTGACATTCAACATAATATATTTGGCCGATGCAAATTTCAACCCCCTGCCTTTTCCACAACTCTGAGGGTGCAACATTGGGTAAAAACTCACGACCGATGGGTCAGAGTTTACTTTTTTAACTCTACTTTCAAATGAGAAAAAGTGTTGCCATATCTAAAGAAAAGCAAAGGCGGCTCTCGCTCCGAATACAGTACTAGCACATTGAACAAAGTCATCGCCATTCTAACTGGGCTATTCTTGGAGCTATGTTTTTTTGTACGTTTGATTCACTTGGGAATTCCCTTCTGATTCGATCCCGTATAGAAACTTCGACTCTTCATTGCCCTCTGGGTGGCCTTAGGATTTCTTATGAAGCCCCATAAAAAACTACAATCGCGAGCAAATATAGAACGTGTATGAAGTACAAGTACAATATTTATTTTTCTATGAGTTTCATCAAGATAATAAAGAAGTAACTTACCGGTGTTAATCTTAGTTTAACAATGTCATAAAATTCTATGATTTTAAACACGTCATGTGTATTTTATTGCAAAAATATGGAGCATAGAATGCCAAGATGAAGGTTCATACAATCAAATTGAGAGATTGTTAATTCTCATGTCGATGTTGTCCATTTTTGTGGCATATGTAACTGCATTATTACTCTAGGTATACTTATCATGTCATTTTTTGACCCGACCCCAAAATGTCCACACCGACTTATCCTCTGATTTTAGCTATGCATAGATATTAAAATTTTTAAAAATGACTTGCATATTTTATACGAGAAATAACGAGTTCCGCTCAACATAAGCTTAAAAGGCGACGCTCGAAAAAAACGCTTAGCAAAAATCCAAACAAGCACCCCAGCGTTTAAAATTGTAAAAACACATTCGACTTCCCGGCTATGTAGATAAACACGGGCGTAAAGTTTGTTTTAGTATCGTTCGCACACCCCTTTACCTTGTTACTGACATACAAACTGTTAAAATGGTCTTTAAATGTTGCCAAACGAGGCGATGTCGTCGGTTATGTTCACAAGGCTTGAGTTTTATAACGTTTAACGTTACGCGGGCTTACGTGGTTTTACGTAGGTAGGTGTTTTTATCAAAATTATATGAACATAATAGGACTAATGATAAATAGTGCTTTACTTAATAGTACCCACCAATGCTTTTTTAACAGCTTTTTAAGTCCTACTGATCCTACTGTCCTACTTCCTACTAATATTATAAATGCGAAAGTTTGTGACGATGTGACGATATGAGTGATTGAGTATGTATGTTTGTTCCTTTTGTCACAAACTGTTTTGAGTATTTTTACTTAATTTGTAGTTTTTGTAAATCTCTTTTGTGGCAATAAATTGGTTTTTCTTTCTTTCTTTCTTCTTCACCCTAAAACGACTGGACGGATTTGGATAAAATTTGAAACGAAGATAGCAGGTAGGTACCCTAGATTAAAACATAGGCTACTTTTTATCCCCGAAAATAGCATAGTTCCAGGGGGAAAGCCATAAACATGTCAATTGCTAATTCTACGCAACGAAGTCGCGGGCAGAAGCTAGTATGACTTACTATAGTTTTCGTCACTATGCGCGGAAATGTATGCCTTATCAGCAAAACTAGTACACGAAGTTCATTGTTATAGGCTAACGCAAAATTAAAATGTTAGTCATCACTGAACAGTTCAGCGGCCTGAAAGTGAATGCAATTTCATTATTGGACAGTTTTTAACATTCACCGCAAACAGCTAAATTCTCGTAGGTGGGTACAGGTATAATGGAACCAGCGTCTTAAAATAGTTTTTTTTTATCATAAGACCAGAATACTTTTTTTTCTGTTTTGATTGTTATAAAATATGTGGTGTTCAATAAAGAGGTTAGCATATTATACTTGAAAAAAAAAATCGAATCTGTGGAAAAAACAAAGTAATTAAAGTTAATAAAGGAATATGTTAATATTTTATTTTACTTCCTCACATTATTGGAAATGAGCGCTCCACAAATAACTCGGATCAACCACGCCTCGTCCGTCTAACTGAGTAGTGCAGAGGTCGGTAAATAGTAATTCGTGGATGAGTATCCACGAAGTGCTATTTTCCGGCCTCTGCTCTGCAGTAATTTACTATTATTCAAAAAAAGAAATGTTTACAAAAAGAGAGTTTACTGAGATGATCCCATACTAGGCTAAGCCAAATCGGATTCGAGATACCTACTTACTATTTACAATAATTATAATTAAAAACATAATAGAAGGTACGGTGAAATTACAACACTTCCATTTTTGCCATTTTTACAACAGAGTGAAATAGTAGATTGTACAACAAGAGCATAAAACAAGCCATTTTACCCGAGACGTTCATATAGCCATCCAAGTCGGTACGGCGAGGGTGGATAGACACGTCGAGGGGAAAATGGGTTTTATGAACGAGTTATACACTGCTTTTCACTTAGATTGCGAAGAAACAAAACAAAAACATTGCAAAAAAAGTTAATTTAAATTAAATGTGACATTGGAACAATTCGGTAATTATATTTAATGATTTTTCCTGGCAAATTGACTGTGTTAGGAGTCAGTGCTATTTCCTCTTCACTTGACGAAATTATTGAATATTAATCGTTAAACAGTAACAAATTGCAACATAAATCCTACTATGAGAAAATAGGACCTTCCCGCCAATTACCTTTTTTTTTTTAAACTTGATACTGCGGTAAGGTTCGAGTAGGCAGTTGTTGAATTATATTTTAAAAAGTTTTATTTTTCATGTACTTATTTGTTTCAATAATAACTTGTCAAATTATTGTTACCTAGTTTTAGGTACTAATTAAACAGTTTAATAGACCGCAGATTATAACAAAAAAAAACTTTAAAAAATAAACAAAATATGCTGTCGTAAAGTTTTAGTGATTGTTTGTGGCTGTTGGCACCCGATTGTCTTGGTCTTAGACGAAGATTTTACTTTATGCGCAAGAGCATAAAATGCAATTTTATACAGCCTACATCCAGCATAAAGTCGATCTTTTTGAGCATGAGACGTGAAAAAGTTTTTTTTTAATTGCTTTTGTTCTTTTTAACTAAAAGCAGCAGTTGAACAAATACTGGCTGTTTTACTGTAATAATGGCAAAGGCTTCAATGCAAAAGCCAGTATTGCCTGGGTCAGGGATTAAGTGAAAACGAGGCGAAAGCAGCTGACTTACTCATTTTCTTCGCTATCACGATACTAATAAGCCGTTCTTTGTTGTTTTACTGTCATTTTAAGTCTGAGTTTTTACTTGAAAAAGTAACAGAAATTATTACTAACCTACATAGTAAACGAATATGCGACATTGTAATGATGACTTTGGAATCTTCTCGAGTTCTTATTTCATTATTATTTTGTTAATTAGTACTTTCATTTGTTTTAGTAATTAAAGAGTTTTTGTGTCTTGAGTCTTTGTAACAAAGATGAAAAACACGTCTGTGAATATTGTTCGTTGTTAGTCGTTTTTCTGACTCGCAAAGTGCCTAATGAGAGAACAAAATTTCGTTTTAATCAATCAACTTAGTTATTGAGGGTAAGAGAAGGTTGTTCGTTATAGTACGGCTCCCTGTCCTAACAAAAATCAGTTTTACGGTCCCATCCTGAAGAAAGCATGAAACTTGGCATGAATGTAGCTATCACATATGTGCTTCAATGTCGATATGGAAGCACGTCGAGAAATTATTTTTTCCCCCCATAAGTTGCGCGTAGTTTTAATTTTACAAAACGCGGCGGCGGCCAATTTGATGACGTCATAACTGGTGACCTTGACACCTCAGAAACTGTCTCCCGGCATTTTAGGGTCCAGGTGATATGCCTAGTAAAATATAAAAATTTGTGCACATACAAGGTCAGATTAGACTTACGTGCCACTTATTAAAAGTTTGCATTTTTAATAAAACTTTTAAGTAACATGTACATATTTTATAAACTATAAGTTCTAACAACGTACGTCCAAGGACAATATTGTAGCTAATTTAATAAGGAACATATTGATCGTTGACAGTTTTCTGATAGCTGTACCCGTTTTCATAAAAAATAATAAAAAACACGATTTGGCACATAAAAAGAGGGGGGGATGGGGGAAAAAAATAACTTCTCGACGTGCTTCTATATCGACATTGGAGCACATATGTGACGGCTACATTCATGCCAAGTTTCATGCTTTCTTCAGGATGGGACCGTATTTTACGTCAAGGACCCGTACTATTACCATCTTGCGAGTGAAGCTTACCCCACTTCTAGAGGTCGAATTGATACGCCATTTTGTACCTACATGTCCGACATACATGTTCGGCGACAAATGTTGATTGAGTACCTATCTTAAATTATAACAAATTTGAGTAAAAAATTGTTAGGTAATTGATCCGACACCATCAATATTGAATAATACAGATGAGCTATAAATCATTATATATATATACACCTCGAAAAAGTAAATAATTGAAAAGAAGAAATAAATCACACTGTTGAAACCAAGCACTTCTTATTAAATATTTACTCCCTAAGGCATTTTATATGGCTAGCCCAGTGCAATATTGTCCTTTTTCCAGTACCAATAGTGACATGGTAAGTTATTTTTATTGGTTCTGCCCTTCAGATATATTTATTTTTAAATATACAAAGTAAGGTACAAAATTCTGTTAACTTGAGAGTAGGTATCGACTCTCTTTATGCCAAATGCTAGCTCTAGACCCTAGAACTGCAATCATAGTGCAAAGAAAAATAACCTCACTAGTTTGTAGCATTACACTGCAAACTATTTTTTTAATTTCCGAGGATTAATGACTTAATTCAATTAATTAACACTGATACACCTTACTCTATTTTGTCTCTACGGTGTTATTTTTTATCATCCCGCTGATAAAGTAGAAAATTTGAACCACTAAATAGGTACTAGTAATAGCTAAAATACCTTCTTACTTAAAACATTAAGTTTCAAAGATTTAAAAACTTTGAATAAGTAAGTAGCTGGTCACTTAAAGAGCATTAGTGACATCCCTAAATAACTAAACAATCCTAAGAAGCTAAAGACGTTGAAAATTTAATGAAACTTTATATTAAAAGTGACAATAAAGAGCAATTTAACAGGGCGCAATAACAATTTGGAATTCAAAAAAGGACTATAATCTTGGCGAAATGAACGCGGGGCAATGAAATTTCTTCCATCCTTTATTTAAGGAATTGCTCTCGGATCATAAACTTGTAAAGGCCTTTTTACGTCGGGTTTACATCGCGCCGCATAAAACCGCATGCGACATAAGTTGACTTGGATCAAATTGCACCAGTCGGTGGGGACTGGTAAGAATGACACTTGGAAAGTATGTATGTATGTAAACTCTTTATTGTGCAAAATAAACATAGGACAAATACAATTGTCAAACAATACATGCACAAAGGTGGACTTATCTTAACTTCCAACGACTGCACCGCATTGGATAATTCTTTTTTAGTTGTGATTGTTCCTGCTTGGACAAGGTTTGTATAACATAAATTTTCGATAAAAATACTGGAACGGGAGCGAAGCCGCGGGCAACAGCTAGTAAATCCTACTAATAATTATTATAAATGTGAAAATTTGTGACGATGTGACGATGTGAGTGAGTGTGTATGTTTGTTCCTTCTTCACGCTAAAACGACTGGACGGATTAGGATAAAATTTGGTACGAAGATAGCTGGTACCCTAGATTAAAACCTAGGCTACTTTTTATCCCGAAAAATTGTATAGTTCCCGCGGGATACCGAAAATAATTTATTTATTACACACACACACACACACACACACACACACCCACACACACACACACACACACACACACACACACACACACACACACACACACACACATACACACACACACACACACACACACACACACACACACACACACACACACACACACACACACGCACAACAACACAACACAACACAACACAACACAACACAACCCAAGTGTTAACAGAAGTGTTTACTAAAATAACGCGCTGGAATATTCTGGAATATATCTAGGAAACAGTATTCACTATCACAATTTAGACGCAAGTAAAAGCAAAACGTGGCATTTGTTGCATATCAACCCGCCGTGAATAAACTTTAAGCTTAGGAGCTGTATTTCACAATTTAGTTTCTAGTTAGATATATTGCTGATCCCGCGTCGTAATTTCACGCGTCGTTTTGTATCAAAGCTGCCGTATGGAACTTTTGCATTTCTAGAATATTGAGTGTCTGACTTATTAGAGTACTGTAAACTCTCGGGGGTATTTTAATGATGAACTGGGGTGACGTCTTTGGTGAAGAGACTTTATTAACAGTCTTTGTTTATTTTGCTTCTTCTTTCATTATGCGGACGGCTGATGAGTGGAACTCTCTGCCAAGGTCGGTTTTTTGAAACGCTTTAATCTGGACGTCTGGCCAAAGTGAACAGACACCCTCCTAGGCAAACGTGTACCATCTTAGGCCTCATCTTCGCCTTCCATCAAGCGAGATTGAAGGTAAGCCTATTTTATGTAAAAAAAACTCGGTTAGGCACGGTCAGCCAAATAAGTGGTTTTCATTCAACTTCCTATCAGATAAAAATGTCGCTAAAGTCAAACTTTCAAGTTGACAGGCCACGTCTTATCGACATTATAATTATTTTAATACTAGCTGTTGCCAGCGACTTCGTCTGCAAAGAATTCGTTTATCGCTATCCCGCGGGAACTACGCAATTTTTCGGGATAAAAAGTAGCCTATGTGCTATTCCATACTTTTCTCTATCTGTGTGCTAAATTTCATCCAGATCCGTTGGGCCGTTCTGGCGTGATTGAGTAACAAACAAACAAACATCCATCCATCCATCCATCCATCCATCCATCCATACTTTCGCATTTATAATATTAGTTAGATAGGTCAAAACAAAAAAAAACAATAATCACTAATCATGAATCGTCGCGAAATCAGCGAAACGAACACCGCCGCCGGGGCGACCGCTCTCTGATGAAGGACTACGGATAAGTCCGAAACAATTCTCGGAGCATTCTTTCGGCTTTTTATACGTGAGTTATCCGGTTTGTTGTAATTATGTTTGAGTCTCACGGTAGTTTCAAGTTAAAAACAATTGACATGTTTATCATTGCCATTTTCCGGGATAAAAAGTAGTCTATTGTTTTAATCTAGGGTATCTCCGTTCCAAATTTGATCCAAATCCGTCCAGTCGGTTCTGCGTGAAGTAGGAACAAACATACACACTCGCTTATTCACATCTTCTCAAACTTTCTCATTTATAACGTCAGTAGGATTAAGGATCTTCAACCTTTGTGTGGCAAACCACAATTAACTAATGCTACCTAATTCTACTTAGCGAATATTTTCCTAATGTATGTATGTACGTATGTATAACTCTTTATTGTACAGAAAACACATAAATTTTACAGATAATAAGATACACAGATGTACAAAGGCGAACTTATCCCTCAAAGGGATCTCTTCCAGTTAACCTTCGAACGATTGACAGGACAACAGAAACCAGAGTACCTATAGAGAGTAGACATACTAAAAAGCTAGAGCAATGACCCTAATTTCCGTTCTTTTTATAATTTATAGACACAAATAGATAAAAGTCATATACCTATTCTTATCATTTCAAAGTAGACTTAAGCCGCGGAAACATTATAATTAGTCGTTTCAAAGCACATTTCGGGTTTCATAATAATTAGATGTTAAACTCTTTGTAAAGAGCAATATTGAAAACAAAGCATTTAATCTCAACAGCGAGATATTAACTTAAATTAAGCTCTCAACTCTATAGCAATTTATTATTACAATTACACGACATTAATTCGTCGTAATACAATTTTCATTACGACGGAGAAAGAGCAAATTACAACTGCGATTCATTACCCCGTCAGCTGTGACGTCAGTAAAATCAGGGCATTCTGAGGAACAAATCTTTATCTAATTATTACAACAAACACTTACATACATCATCTCTTCCATTCATTAATTTGATGGCAATTCATTAAAAATCACTCCGTCTCAGTAACGCTTAGGGGACCCTCGTCAAAAAAGTATTAGTGGGACAACAATAATTTGTCGCCAAAACAATTAGAGGAGAAAGGGGGCGATGGAAAAATAACTTGATTAACAATTACTCTGAGAGCGGCAGGGAAATCTTATTTTTGGCGAGCTTGTTTTTTTGGCTAAATAGGTTGTTGCGGAACTGGTACCTTTAACTGTCGCTCTTGGAGATGCCAAATAGCAATAATCTTACGTTTCGCTTTCTTGCAAAGAATAAGGAGACGGTATAACGCAGAGGTTCCCGAACTCTTTTGTTCCATAGACCACTTTCAAAATTTTGCTGGATCCGGTGGACCCCCTGCAGCTACATTACCACTAATTTTTAAACTAAATCTCGAAAAAAAATATTAAGATTAGCTCTATAATCTATGGAAACTTGCGTTGTTGCTGAGTTTCAACGATAAATTAACAGTTTTCGAAAAAATTGGTTAGAATTGATTGCTTAATAGGGTTAATTATTTGAAAATAAAGTCGAATAACAAATTTTCAATTAAATTATATTTTTGTGCTGCGAGTGACTCCATCCTACTTTACTTTCTCGAAATCTACAATGACTCACAGCACAAGAAACAATGAATTCTCACAAATTTTATTCAATTTTCATGCACCCCCGCTTGCGATTGTGGACCCCCATTTTTGGTCACGCCCAACGTAGACCCCCGTCGAGTCTTCCGTGGACCCCTGGGGGTCCACCTGGACCACTTTGGGAACTACTGGTATAACGGGACGGGATTCGATTCAATGCGAGATTTTACAGCAATGACTATTATAATAGTGTATCTACATCGTGAGTTCTTTGAGTAATTTAAAAAATGTATATGACAAATTTTATCTATTCTTCTGTCTAATTTACAACGAGCTTTTTCGTTGAAACTAAATACGATCTACCAAAACATTTTTTAGATCAAAAAGTCATTAAATTTGTAACAAATTGATACGTATTTATATTGGAGGGCACTAATAACTGGTCACTTTTTATACAACAACTGTGTAAGCGTAAGCGACTCGTTATTTTTGTTCTTTACTGTAGAAATAGCATCCGATAGAGAGGGAACAAGTCCGATACGAGCACCTTCTAGGTCACGGTCGCCATTTGCAGGCGTCAAAATGTTTCTATTTTAATGTATTATAAATAGAAAGAGGAAGTTTGTCTCACAAATGAAGGTTTTTACACGCTTTTAATTAACTTCGCTTTGTGTATTCGTTTGTTTGCTTCATGCCTTAAAAGTTAAATTTGGCCCACTTGAAATTTTCGTCTTATTATTATGACAACGTGATAATAAAGTACCGCCGTCAAAAAATTTATTGACATTTTTTAACATCTGTTAATTAAGATGTGGTACTACTTTAAGGTCGTTGACGTGGGGCATAGAGTCGCCAAGCTAAAATGGGCGTGGGCCGGCCATGTGTGCCAACGATAGGACGAACGGTGGAGCAAGCGCGTTCTGGACTGGAGACCCCGGCTAGGCAGAAGAAGTGTAGGCAGACCACCTGCCCGATGGTCCGATGACATAAGGGACAGCAGGACCAGTCTGGAAGAGGGAAACGAGCAACCGTTCGGGATGGAGACAGATTGGAGAGGCGTATGCCCAACGGTGGGCGTCTACACGCTGAAGAAGAAGAAGAAGAAGAGAGACTACTTTAAGGATACTAGACGAGATTCACCAGTTTTACTAACTTATTTTTCTGCATACTCAAAGTTCGTCATTCATATAACTATGTTCATTGTATAGTATATTTTGACAGTTATCCTTACTTTTTTTTTAAACACAACTCACAACAAATATTCGTCTGTTCATACCTAAAAAAATATGTTTTTTTATGAATAGGAAGGCAAACGAGAAATCGATGGTAAGCGATCACCCCTGCCCTTAGACACCCGCAACCCCGGAGGGATTGCAGATGCGTTGCCAACCTAGAGGGCTAAGATGAAATGCCTCTTGTGCCTGTAATTTCCCCGGCTGTCTTACTCTCCACACCGGAACACAGCATGCAAGCATTGCTGCTTAGCGGCAAGATTAGCGAGTAAGATGGTGGTAGCGATCCGGACGGACCTTGCACAAGGTCCTACCACCCGCAAAATGTACTTTTGGATCCCCATCCGACCCGGAACCTAAAACTTTGTAGTTATATTTTAACCTGCTAGCTTATTACGTAACTCGCTCGCAATCATAATCGTGTTCATTTTGACAGTTCATGTATGGGCTGACAATTGGCATCGAAATCAGCTAGCTGTCACATTCATACAAGAGCTGTCAAAATGAACACGATGGCGATTGCGAGCGAGTTACGTAATAAGCTAGCTGGTAGGCAAACCGGTTATCCACTGCTAGTCGTAACTTATTAAAGTTTATAAAACAGTAATGAAAAATTCATCATCATCATCATCAGCCTATATTTGTCTACTGCTGGACATAGGCCTCTCCCATGGCACGCCACTGAGCACGATCCTCGGCCACTCTCATCCAGCTCTTGCCAGCCGCCTTGCGAAGATCCTCGCTCCACCGAGTTTGAGGACGTCCTACGCTACGTTTGCCGATCCGTGGTCTCCACTCAAGAACTCCTCTACCCCAATGGTTATCGGTTCTTCGGGTAATGAAAAATTACCTATAAAGATTTACAAAATATTTTCGTAAATAATATTAAAATACAAATTTAAGTACGCCGAAGTAGAACAATGGAGGCAATTTGCTACAACAGAGTTGCCGACTACTTAGTGATGGCACATTAGCGCGACTTCGGCTAAAGTTTAATAGTTGCCGCGTTATTATTTCGGTAGTCATTTTACACACGAATTCACACAGTGGGAACTGAACCTATGTCATAGTTTATGTAATTAACTACTATTAGTAGGTAATATAAGAATTTGTGTATTATGCTTCAGCCATTGTATTAATTATTTTTTTCGTCGGTAGAAGGTCTGGAAGCAAAGAAAAAACATAGAATGCACTGTTTCTCCTCCCACGCAAATGGTAAAAGGAACAGGGAAAAATTCTTAGGAATCATTTTAGTTGCGGCTATACTTCATTTAATTTAGAATGAGAAACCACAACAAATACTGCGGCTCGTGAACTGTAATCTCTTTACAATTTGTACTAGACTAACAATTGACGACACGCAAATAAAGTGACATTAAAACAATTTTATTTTGCGGCTGCCAAATTATTGCCCTGTACTAGTTGCTAGGTAAGAAATAGTTGACCAGACGCAATATAATGTTATTGTGGTTTCTCATTCTAAATTAAATGAAGGGTGTCCTGCCGTTTGACCGAAAGTCATTTGGCAAAATTACACTTGACAAACAACGTTTTACAAAAAAAATGTTTCGACAATTGATCATTTTAGCAAGATAGGTCAGAGCAAAAGCGAGCAGGATAGGTTAGGTTCAGAAGGCTAAGGCTCCTTAGCCTTCGATGTTAGGTTTTTTTATCATCCTGGAAAATTCTTAATTTTAACAGAACAATTTGACTTTTATGACAGTCTGAATAAACCGTGCACGCGTATAATAAATTTTGAAATTTAAAAATATTGTGGGAGTTTACATAAAGTTTCAACAGTGAAGTTATTATTTAAACTCATTATTTATTAAGATATTAATACACTAGGTCATGTGTAATTGTGATGGTACGGCTGTGATCGTCTATTTATAATTATTTATTGGATGTATCGAATGTATTTAGATTTAATTCAGGAAGGGTCGTAGAGTTGGAACACATCTCAGTATCTGGAGGCAGCTTATTTGTGATTTCGAGGCTTTTACACAGTACATTGTGATTGAGTGGTCTAATACGCAAACTGTCAACCATTCCACCTGCTTACCTATAACTTTGGCACATTGAATAAACAACCGATCAAATAGAATGAGATCGACGTTACTTGCTCGAGTAAAGGGAAATTCACCTGTAAAATGCTAATTATTATGGCCAAAAGGTAAGTGCTCAGGCAGCGTAATGGACAGTAAAAGTATCAGCACGGGTACGCCCGAACGTAACTGGCCAACCACACTCTAGCACGGGGAAATTCCTACGCCGGTGACCGGCCCTGGCATCTCTGGTTATTGGGGGACAGTTGACCTCCTTCGCTGCGAAGCGTTTTACATTTCCACCATCCAAGGACGGGTACTTTTTTAGTATGGGGGCCCATTGGCCCCCTCCCCCTTTGTTACCATGGATTTTTGATTATTCAAATAATATGTGATATGGTTTGGCCAAACCAGGTCGGAGGTCAATCTGTAAGACATGGCGTGTATGGGTGCTCAGGGTTGCTGCCACTCGCCACCGAATCATGTACATGTTTTATAGGGCGAACTTCCCTCAAGTTAGTTAAATTGCTGAAAACCTCCGTTTACCGTGATGTCTTAAACACTGCGAGCTTAACCTTCCAAAGTTAAAGAAGGCTCGAAAGGATCATTACCTTTATGGCATCTACAGGAGCGGTCAATACCCACACCCACTTAAGGTTCGAGACTCCGCCTCCTCCTCTGCATCAGCTTTGATGATATTAAATCTCCCAACTCCATGAGACTAGCACCCTGGCGTTTATACGCGGTGCTCGTTCAGTGCCCATACACAGATTATGGTATTGCTTAATTGAATAAGCTCGGGGTCTGTCTCGCTCATACCTAGGCCTCAAAGTACAGATTTAAATCAAGGCTAATTGTCCTTAAAGGAGAATTAATTAATTGTCTAGAGACCTCAAACATTAAATCACTCAATTCAAAAAATACTTGGAAGAAGTTTAATTTACCAGCCACAGCAAACAAATCAGTTAAATTAACGGTCTCATTAATTGTAATCCAAGAGATTAATACTTAATTTTACTGTACAAGGCCATATAAATGGATGAATGATTAGGAAATCATGTTCGAGTGCATTGTGGAAATCTCCAATATTGGAGATTAATTTTGTATGAAAGTAAAGTCTCTACGTTAAGTTAAAAGAGGCTCAATATATGAATTCGAATCACAAGAATAAAAAGTTAGGGCAACTCTCCATTATTAAATATCTCAGGGGATCTGGGGTTTATCTATATTATGATAAAAACATAAAACTCAATACTAAAATAGTTTACTTTATTCAAATAAAACAAAGAACACACTTAAGCAACAAAAGAAACTGTTTGATTATTTAAATTGTCATTGATAGTATGCTATTCAATGACAACCGGACTTTCCATTCCTAACTGCCATACTAATAAAAGGGAAAACGGAAAACCCAAATGAAAAACCCTTTTGGCAATTTATCAACTAGACACACATGCACATAGTTTTAATACGACAACATCATATTCTAATCGTTAAATAGTTACACACAAAACAAGACAAAGACACATGTTTAAGGCATCAACATCAGCTAACATATAAGAACACGAGGAAAATCAGAGATTCTATACATTGATTGGTTTGATTGTGAGCAACCAGTTGTCGCGTCGGCAACTAGTCCAAAAATGATATGATGAAATGATATTAATCCATGAATAATCAGCTCCCATTCGAAGGGGCTTGTCCAAGTTGGTATCAAAGCTCTCTGGTTTAACTAGGTAAATGCACTATGGCCAATAATAATATCATATTTAAATTTACAAGACATGTAATAGTTCTGGGAAAAACCCTTAACAATTGAAAGGTGAGGTTGTGCAGGGATCGCTACTAGATCCGTAAATTAAGAGTTATGGGCGAGTTAATTTATGCTCACAATTTCATAACTTACAAAATAAAGGTCTGGATATATTATTACAAAGTGGTACTTTACCGAGATTTCTTAGGTCCTGCTGCTCTCACTTTCACTCCTAGCTTGACTTTAATATTAGACTTAGGTTAACTAAATTTTATTACACAGTTTTGGATATTAGCAAACAAGGAAGTCGTATCTCTACTTTAAGCGTCTTCCCCGTGAGGTGGTTGGAAACTTGACTGCCTCCTTGCTCTAGTCCCGGCGCCCACGCAAGGTGTCCTGGGCTCCGCCTCTTTCGGATATGGTATTGGTCACTGTAATTGTCAGAAAAATCCCGCCAGTAAATCTGTATGGGTATTGGTTGTTAAGAAGGGCGCGTCATCACGATTGGTCCATTCAAAATTTAGATCGTACTCAACACACCGCCCCTTTCTCACGCTCGTTCGGACTTAGCCGCATCTGGAAGTAATCACTTATCTCGATTCTAAGAAAGTTGGCAAGGATGCCGAAGTTGCATTTGTTTTCAAGTGTTGAATGACCATAGCTGCTTTAGTACCCCTTTTTTATGACTTGGTCTGTATAAGCAGAGACAGGTCTACTTGTATTAGTTTATATTTATGGACTCGCATTCCTTAGAGATGTTTATGAGTTTCGTCTGTGATAGTTTTATGTTTGTTTCAAATTTCTTAAGGATTTCTGGGTAAACTTTTAATTGCAACCTCATGGCGTTTAAATTGTAGGAATTTAAGAAAAAAAATATAATACTCTATACGACAAACTTTTTATGAACCGTGATGGCCATCTCATAATATGGAAATGGAACAAATTATCCAACAGACTAAATCATGTCAAATAACGTCTTTTTAGGAAATAAAATTTTGTTAAATGTTATTTAGGCCAATGCTTAATTTACGAAACATATCATTTGGTGAAAAGAAAAAAGGTCAATTGACATTTTATTACTTAACACATTTACCAAGTGTAGTGTTTGCTAATTCATCATTTGCTAAGTGAGTTTATGTAAGATGACACTTTTGCCAAATGTCGCATTTGCCAATTGATCATTAGGTGAAACGTTGTTTGTCAAATGATCATTTGTCAATCATTTTTAGGTGAAACATTAGTGAACCTTAATGAAGTATAGCAAAGAAAAGAAAAGAACAGGCTCGTTTTTTAGAGATCGTTCTTTAAATTGGTGACGCTAGCTGCTGATTCCAGAGTTTAACCGTGCGTGGATTGAAGTTCTGCGTTTTTTTAAATTACGTGACTGTACAAAATTTCACGAAATTTTACTGGGGCTTTTTCATTTTGTTATTCCATAGAGGTCCTCATATTTCAAACCTGCCTAAAATAAATATAAATTTCTTCTCACTGTGAAAAAAATTGTAGTCTATATCAAGTTCAAATGGTATTTACCCTACCTGTTAAATAGAAAAAATCGTGTTGACATAAACTGCATTTTCCGCCCATATTGACGACGTGGGCCATTGCCTCAAAATGGCGGGTCGCACGGTGGTCGTACCCTGATTTTCTGCGGTTTGGTGACTATTCTCTATCACACGTTAAAATAACGGGTACTTTTATCAAGTTTCACTAGTAATTATTTTATGTTTTAACGGTATTCATCAATCGCTCGTAACACAGTAGGCAGGGCGGGTGCGCGAATATGAACCACCCCCCGTTTTTTTTTTTAAGTATTTTCGCCTCAAATTTACCTAGTTGTGTAGGTACTCTATTACCTACTATTATGTTGATTTAATGTAGGTAAGGTACACAATCGAGGGCATAAATTTAATGTCGATACAGCCATCGTGTCAAATATATGTGTCACTGACCTTATTGTTTGTGAAATAAAGGTGGGTGTTTGACGTCTTGCTAACGTACATATTATATTTATATGCCCTTGACTGTACACAAAACTTGGATCAAAAAAAAAAAAAAATAACAATTCGTATTTACTTAAAGTTGTTTGACGTTTGCCTCCAACTTCTAATATCGATTTTGTAGTATGTAAAAGATACAATTTAGTTCGTTAACTTATAATACCTATGTAAGTCAACAAACATCTAATTTGTAAGTTTCACCGAAACTTTGAATTTTCGTAAATTCAAATAAAACATACTCTTAATACTAGTAAACTTTCAAGTTCATGAAATTTCCTTGACACAACTTAGTTTGGTGATTTATTACTAGTAGGTAACTGTAGTTTTTAGAAGCTGTTAAAAAAATGTTAACTAAGTCCACTTAATCATTCGACATTATCATAATTCGATATTATCATAATAATTATGACATTCATTACCTACATTACATTACATTAGCTGTTTCTGAAAAGCTCTGCTGTCAACACAACAGAAACCTAAGTACGTGCTGCAAGGCTCTGAGGGCGTAGCCAGGTCTACTCTAACTTGCTAAGACTCCTGGATTTAACGAAAGTACGGGATCTTGCGCTCTGAGCCACAATAAAACATTAAAGACTTTAAACCGTGTATTAATATTTTAAACTCTTAGAATAACATTTCAGTCATGCCTTCGGAGGCAGCTGTCCAGGTAATGCCCAAGAGTCATTTTGTTTTTAACTTCTTTTTCAACCGATTTCTTAATTCAAAATATCAATATTGGCATTACCCTGACAGCGAATAGATTTGTATATACAAACTTTTGTACATACAAACTTACGTTATCACAGTGCCCTACTTATGTACAGAATTTATCCTAAAAAGGTTTTGTTTTCCTTTTATGAAAAAAAAAACGAAAATAAAGTCACGGCGAGCGCTCTAAGAATACGCCCCGGCCGCTCATGCGAAACCAACTGCTGACAAAATCGTGTGACCTGTAAAATATTGTCGGTTGCAACTTATTCACGTCATAAAGCAAAACCCGGCAAATCCAGTGTTTTGAAAACATTTGCATATCACATTTCACACATGTGTTATTTCAATTACCATTCGTTAATATTAATGGTTTGGATATCCGCTTCTGTTTTGTTAATGTCTGCAGGTAAAATTTTGATTAGAGCAACAAGCATAACAACGAATCATGTCAGGCCGTAGAGAAATTAGCTAGTATAATTAATGGTAATACTGCCTATATACCTGCCTATATAAGCAACACAGCCTATATACAGGGTGGGCCTTGTAAAAAGAAGCAAAAAAAAACCGGCCAAGTGCGAGTCGGACTCGCGCACTGAGGTTTCCGTAAAAATTCGCTAAGTTATTATAAAATCCAGTGTTAGCAGAGCCCTGATTTTAAGCAAAATGTAGGCAGTGTGAGGTCATTTTATATCGGTTACTTATATAGACAGACAAATATTAAATTAAAAAAAAACTACTCACTAGATCTCGTTTAAACCGATTTTGGGTGGAAGTTTATATGGTAATGTTATATCATATATTTTTTTAGTTTTATCATTCTCTTATTTTAGAAATTACAGGGGGGGGGGAACACATTTGACCACTTTGGAAGTGTATCTCGCGCAAACTATTCAGTTTAGAAAAAAGTGATATTAGGAACCTCAATATCATTTTGAGTATGTTTTATAGACACTCCACACGTATGGGTTCGATGAAAAAAAAAATCAGTTTAAGTTCTAAGTATGGGGAACCCCCAAAATTAACTGTTTTTTTTCATTTTTGTGTAAAAATCTTAATGCGGTTCACAGAATACGTCTACTAACCAAATTTCAACAGTATAGCTCTTATAGTTTCGGAGAAAATTGGCAGTGACATACGGACGGACAGACAGACAGACAGACCGACAGACATGACGAATCTATAAGGGTTCCGTTTTTTGCCATTTGTGTTAGTGTTTGTCAATTGTATTTGTCTTGTTTATTTTGCACAATAAAGAGTTTCCTTACATACATACTTGTCGCTTGAGCCAAAGGCGAGGGCGATAAACATGCAACCAGAGGCTTTATTTATCACCGCTCGAGGTGTGTAAGTACACAATTTTACGCCTTACGGCCCGGGGCGTCGTAAAATATTTTTTGTTCATTGTTAGTGTGAGACTAACCTAAATACCCGGCGCCCGAATCAGGCCAGCATAATGATTTTCGATTTAAATATTTACATTACGTACGCCATTGTATCGCAAATCATTGTTTGCAGCATCAACGATGGCCCATATCTCACACACGCTCTGTCGCTTCGCGAATCGCGTTCCGAATGAACCCGAAATGAACCGTAAAAGGTGCTTTTGTTTTAATTGCACACATTCAGAATTGTAATATACTTACCTAATTTGAGTTATACTGACTTTGTTTTTTGAAGTGGTAACTTCTTATGGGAGGGTAAAACGCTTCGTAACGTAACGCGTTACGGCGCCAATCTGCTGGCTCCCCTTTCTCTGACGCATACGGCAGCGGTAGGCAGGCTCTTCCTTTCTCACCCTAACTCGCGCTCGTCGTATTTTGGACAGTATTCACCGATCACAGAAAAAATCAAATCAAGGTTCAAATCTAAATAAAAAACAAACTAGCAATCCAATTCGCATGATTTCACTAATCTGGTGATAGATTTCAAACAAAAACGAAGCTAGGCAAAACCGTGAAAATCCATGCCGTGCTCAACTCAATCAATTTTATATTTTTAGTGTTGGATAAAAGAGCAGAGCTTTATGGAAGCCTCCAGTCATCACTACGTTAGCTATTTCAATACGGCTGCTGCAAACGTTTGCTTTATTTTCAGAGTGAAAGTCAAACATTCATCCGCCCATAAAATATTCTATCTGCCTAATTCTAAAAGGTGAGTTAGAATTATATAGACATGTACAAAATAAATACGGTGCATTTTTTAACCTAGTTAGTTTTTTATACTTAGGTACTTGATTTAATAAAAATCTGTAGGTATTTATTTTACTTTTATCTTGCCTTTACTTTACGATTGAACGATCATTCGATAATTTACTTTAATTATGTGATCTTTAAATTAAATGACAGACACATTACATGATGACAGATTTATATGGGGAGTGTGAATGGGTGCGTTGGGAGGGGAAGGCCTAGGCGGACGTTCCATGATCAAATTGGGGACGTTTTGGAAAAAGGCCAGGTCAAGAGTACCCGAAACCGACGAGCATGTATGAAGAGATTGATGAATGTGGATGAAGCGAAAGAGGTGTGTCAGGATCGTAGAAAGTGGAACAAATTAGCCTCTGCCTACCCCTGTGGGAAAGAGGCGTGACGATATGTATGTATGTAAATTAAAATGTAGATACAACATTGCGTACAATTTATTCAGGTGCGATTGCGCTAAAAACAAGTAGGTACCTGTGAGAATTATTTTGCCGGTACACTTTCCAGCGGCTAATGTTTTATACATCCATACAAATTAATCACGTTTTCATCCCTTATGGGGCAGACAGAGCCTAAGTTTAGCTTGATTAGGAGCAAATAGGTTGAAATGGGAAATAAATAAAATTAGTCGATATTTTAATTATGTTCTACTAGCTTCTGCCCGAGACTTCGTCTGCATAACATATAAAACTTCCTCTTGAACCACTCAATCTATTTAAAAAAAACCTAAGATCTAAGCATACATAGGGACAGACAGACAGACAGCGGAAAGCGACTTTGTTTTATACTATGTAGTGACAATGATTTTCCCTGCATTTCAATGCAGTTTTAAATTAATGAATTGTGCTTAACAAACCTTTTCTTCATTTAAGTACATCTTATAGACAGGAGCTAAAAAGTTGAAAAGTTGTTTGTCATAATAATACTTATCCTAGTTACCGTTTGTTATGATTTTGACTGACATACGTAATTATAACATTCGCTCAATGAAGAATTGGTTATTTTAATTATTTAACAAAATTAGCGACGATGTAGTTTGATTTAAGAAAAAGCAAACGTGCACGAACCCTGCGCGATGTGCTCACTAAAACGAACAACGCGTTTCATGAAGAACATGGAAGTTTAACTACAATAAAATTACACATTGTTTATTTTGAACATTGTTTATTGCTAGAAATATAGTCTTCTAACCAACCGAATGGATAGGGACCAACGTGCCCTATCTCAGCGCTGAAAAACTCACTTAAGATTGCGCGAGGGTGTCTCCCGTGTCGATACTTAATATCATTAGTTATTTCTGACACTTCTTAAGTCGACAACGCTTTATAATATCCTTTGTTGGGGTGAAACTCGACATAACTTCGGGAAAGTTCGCTATGTTTGTGACAGACTAAATTATTCTATTAGGTACGACAGAAATGACAGAGTGACGAAGATTTACTTGAATATTTTCATCGGGTGCAGTGCAGTGATTTATAAGATATAATGGCTGAGTTGTTGCCCGTAGAAGAAAGATGTTTTTAAGATTTGTAATTTGATACAACAATTACTTACGGCTTTTAGCCACAATTGATGACAAACTATCATTAACAAAAATCAAAATCAAAATGTTTATTTTGCATATTATAGTATTTATAGTCCACCCAGGGCTCTTTCTTTTACATGATTTTTTTAAACTACCTACCAGCGCAATTGGAAAAAGCATAATTGCCAAGAAGAATGTGCTGCAAGAAACTTAGCAGAGGGTATTTATTTCAACGCAAAAATAAATACATAATTACACAAAATAAAATTTGACTTGACTACTAGTTACGTAAGTTACATTTATCATGAAAAAATAATGAGAAGAACGGAACAATTTAAGTTTCTTCCTGCCCCTCTGGTCTGGTACAGTACAGATCAAATGTTGGCGAAGCCGGCTGCTACAAATACAGCTGTTTCGCTTTAACATCAGCATTGGAAAGAGACGCTTGTATTTATTTCGCGGCCGAACATGCGAGCTATTTGAACAGACGAATTGTGCGTCACAACCATTTTACTAAGAGACTAATGTGAAGGTTAATTATGAAGGTATGTAAACGATGGATTGCAGCAACCAAGCTATTCAGCCAGCACAAACTGTCCGGGTTGCCATCGGGTTAGTCTAGCTGTCTCACTCACTCTTATGTATTAAATCGGCCGAGTGAGGGAGATGGCAAGACAAACTCGAATGGCACTTTAAGAGCTCACGGACTACAAACATAACGTACCTACCAGCGATTCTATTGAGATCTGGTTCTAAGGGGGGATGGCTTACCATCAAGCAATGCATCAAGCTAGATCAAAAAGACAAAAAAATATTATGAATAAAAAGACGACTAATATTTTAAAAACGTTTATTATTATTAACACGAGAGTTTGAGCATGATAAGGGCATAATAATATGAATTAGGTACTCCTAGATTCTCACGTAAAAGGGTAGAAAAAGGCCGAAAGATTAACTGAATGTTTCCTACAAACCTGTTGTTATTACAAGCATTTTACGTCAACCTGCTATATGTAAGTAAAAAATGGCGCTCTGTACGTAGGTACGTTTAATTTTTACCCCTTTGAATGATCCGCCGACCGTGATCGGGTATTCTAAATACAATAAGTATATTATTACTTACTTATAATAAAATATTCTCCTACTTAATTAGCAAACTTGGTACCAAAATTAGTCCAAACAATTTTGACGTTTCCGACTCTTAATTTACTTTTTGTTGTTTTGATTTCGGCATTGTTTTTTTCAATAATAACAACAGGAACATCGGCTAATGTCAAGCTGTTAAATAAATCGGCGGCAGTGCCCGATATTTTGTCAATTATAACGGCTTTCCCGTTAACAAGAGCCTTTAATGCATACATATAACTATCATATGTAAATCCTAAAACATCATGGTCGTGATAAATGGTTAATATCATTGTATTTTTCGACACTGATACAGAGTTTTTAATTTTTAAAATGGAATACACTTCTGCAAACATTTCCCCAAATATATCATCAAATTTATTGATAACGTTTAAAACTTCTTTATAGCGTTGACTGAAACTTTTTTTCGCCCAGATCTTTTGTTTTTGCGTCAATTTAGCGACTGATTCATCACATACTTCTAGAGGCTGTACTAATATATTTTGAAATAGTACGCGTGAAATTTGGTTGTTTTCATCGAAATTGCAGCAACCGTTTATCCATATAAAAGGTACATCGATATTCAATGCTATCTCGTTGGCTTCTGAAAGACCGCTCGCCCACAGTGATACACAATTTAATTTAGTCGACTTTTTGACCAGTGATAATAACTCAGTTGTTGTTCTATAAGCTTCGACGAAAACAGCACCTTTTACTTCATTATTTAGTTCTTCTACTTTACCAGCAAAGTCTAGAAGAAAGAGTTTTTTCTTGTAGCTGAAAACATCAGAACATTTTGATTTGATATTTGCATTGATTTTTTTATTTTCTTCTTTCATAGATTTGCACTTCCAAGTAATAATGCTTTTAAAGTCTTCATATATGCTTTCTTGTACTACGATGCGAGCGATTGGGAATGGATGGTAATCAGATTCGAGAAATGTGCTGATAGCTGAATCTATGTCTGATCTTTCGCTTATTATTCCGGTGATTTGTGTCATTGAATAATCAAATATTGTTAGAGATGAAAAGTTGTCTTCATTCGGTACAATATCCCCGATTTGGAAGATAAAGTGGGGACAAGAACTTTTGGATCGGCAAAGTTCTGTAAAAAGATGACAAATAACAGCAGTTTCTTTTGACGCTATCAAGGTAAAACATCCGTACCCTAATAGTTTAAATACACTTCCTAAAAACAGCAGCGGAGTAGAATCTTCGATTAGTACAACCTTATTCATGGCATACAATGGAATACTGCCACTTGTTTGTCTCAAATACTGCACAATTAGATTGATGCTTTGTTTAGTATCACTTATGGGTATTTTACGAATAAGATATTCAAGTTGACAAAACAAATCAGTTTCTTTTTCAAATAAAACAGCCAGTTCTTCCTGACACTCTAGTATGCATAAGTCGCGATTGTCAGTTTTGGATTCATAATGTGGGATTTCTTTTAGATCGCAATAAATTATATTACCATAACTATCGAGCACACTTTCCAAGCCGTCTGTGTCATTTATACTACTTTCACTGCCTGTAAATCCTTCCTTGTTGTCTTCCAAGTACTGTACTGCTAGTTTTGTATCAACGTTCATTTCGTCAAATTTATGTTTTTTTAACACCGATGATAAATCCACTGAACTCATATTTGCTTGAACTCTTTATTCATTTATACAATCTCCGTTTGTATAAACACGAACGCTGCTATAAAAACTGAACAGACAATTGTAATCACACTTGTTTTATCCGAGGTTATCGGTTATATTGACACTGGCTGTTGCTACGTCTTCTTGGTTTCAGGCAATGAGATCACTTTCGTATGGATTATTGACAACTTTAATATTTAGCTTTAAAAACGTGCAGCGCATGCGCAGGACAGCTGTTAGACTGGCTCATAAGCCGGCGCCACGATTGACATTGACACGTTACCGGCCGCGCCAACGACTAAAGAAACCCATGGAGGAGGCATTTTACTCTAAACATACAATTTTACAACACAATACAATACAATACAAATACTCTTTATTGAATACTACAAACTAGTACAAAATAATACAGAAAATATCAAAGTACTTGAATAGGAAGTCGATGCATGTTTGTACATTTAACGGAGTAATTATACAGCAATTAATCCATCTATTATTTTAATGAGCGAAAAAATAATTTAAAGCTATTCCGCAGAAACAATGCAGTTTTTCAGGACTAAAGAATCCTATTTACCTACCCGCTCGGCTGTATAAGCTTTATTGACTTGTAATGCCTGTTACCAAGAATAAATTTCATTTCATTTTCATTTAATTTCATTTCAGGCGCTTTGCAATGACGTTTTAAAGCGATTCAATTCAGACTCAGTTCAGATTTTAGCTATACTTTTTAGTATGTATCTCACAGCGAGCGAACCTAAACTGAATCGGAATTGAATCGCATTAAGACGTCATGGCAAGGCCCCTGCTACTAATACCTATGTCAAATTATAATTTTAGTTCACTAATTTTTGCGTAAAAGCTACAAACATACAAACATCCGTTCATACATCGTCACAAACTTGCGAGAACAAAGTAGTATGATTATACTGAATATCTTGTTCTAAATCAGCTTCACTTTTAGCATCTTTTTGAGCTCCGCTCACACGCGCTTCATTAGTCATTGGGTTCCTCTGCCCCCCGCGTCCCGCCGCGCACCCCACCCCGCGGATCCCATCGCGCCATTTGTTATCATTATCACAACATTCATTCATAGCATTGTTATTGTACGCTTGAGATAACATAGTTACAAAATTTGTTAGAATGAATAACGCTACTAAGCGAGTCATGAGCAAAAACTATTTACCCACCCATTCACAGACGTTTGTTGAGTTTACATTAAATTAACATTCGTTCGTTTTTGTATCATTAAAGTTAGACATTTTTGCTTCTGTCAGACAGGGACAAAGGATACGTTTAAATGCTATAAGCAACAACTGGTTTGTAAAGTTTTATGACAAAAGGGGTTAATTAATTTTCCTTGTACTTACTTGTAAGTACTTAACATAATTATTTACGACCTAAATAGTTACAAAAAAGATAGAGTATGTCCATAGTCAGAAGTTAGAAGAATAATAACCTAATTAATGTTATTTACACTGTTTAATATACCGAATTGTAAGTTAATCGTTTCATTGGAAGTCGGTTAAGTTGCTGGATTTGTTAAACAGTTTTAACCCTCATTTCAAAAAAAAGTAACATGGCTCTAATAATACCTACCTACACTATTACTTTCTTAAAGAATCTCGTCGAATGTAATTTTCTTCCTTGTCGAATCACTCTTGACAGAGTGATCGTGATCATCACTTCAGCAGGGTAATGGTGAACTATTTTGGCATCGGATTGAAGTGACAGTTTTTGTTTGAATGTGACAGCTAGCCATTTCTATTTCTCCTTTTATGGCGTCCGTAAGGCTTGGGCCAATGTCAGTTTAAATGACAAGTGTGCGGTTGATTCTGTCCACGTCAACGAGTAAGCGACAGCTAGCTGATCCCGATGCCAATTGTCAGTCTATACAAGAACTGTCAAAATGAACACGATGGCGATTGCGAGCGATTTAGACAATAAGCCTACTGGTATTTGGTGGCTTCACAACGCGCCGCCACTCCTCTCTGATGGCCTCCTTGCTCGTGCTTTCATGCAGGATTCATGCAGGAATGAAATAGCTGGCAGGTTAAGATATAGTAACTTATTTAGTTAGTTGAACACAAAATATTTACCTTGCTAGCTGCTCCGCTGCTTAAACGCTTACTTAGGTCGTAAGTAGCGGAGTAGCAAGGTAAATATTTTGTGTTCATTGGAACGGACCTCCGCAAAGTAACGCCTGATTCAATAACTAGTACATTACTGCAGAGGCCGTGAAGTAAGGGATTGCAGGACGAGATTGGGGTACACGGCCGAGTCGTAGACGAGGCCGGATAAAGCGAGTCCTGCAATCCCTGTTTCCGGACGAGGATTGTATAGTGCTTTTCTCAAGCAATGCGAGGAAATCAAGTAAAAATTGTTTAATTAGCCGCTTTTTTAATTTTTGAAACATGCCATTTGAACAAACTATTGCTCGCGCCATGTTTAACCGCACACCCGCCCCGCGCCGCCGCACCGCGCCGACCGCACCCGCCGACCGCACCACCACATTACTTCTTGGCCTAGGCCGTAAATGAGAAACTTCTTGGCTTCATTTCGCGACATTTCCGAGCATGCTTGAGAAATAGTTATTTGTTATGCAAGGCTGAAAAGTTTTTGTTTGGCGCGAGTGCCTGTATTGAAACCCGAGCAAGCGAAGGATTCTATGATTGAACCACGAGCGAAGCGAGTGGTTCAAAAGAAGAATCCTGAGCGTCGCGACGGTTTCAAGGCACGAGACAAACTTTGCTGCCGAGCGAAACACACAATTTTTCACCTCACTACAGCGAGAAAAATGGTGGATGGAAGAATTTCAAATTTCAAATTACTTAAGTATATGAGGTCGTGGTTGTGGTGGTGGTCGTGGTGGAATGATGGTCAGCGCGGCGTTCGAATTTCAAAAACCTTTTCCACCCAAGAGGGGAAAAAGCACTTTTCCACGCAGATTTTTAAGGAGATAGACCGCCCTTTCGAGCAAGTGAGGTGAACATATTATTTTTAGTCCCCTTACGCCCACTATCATGCTAAATGTGGCTTTTAAGTCTTTTTACCTTAGTAACGTACCTCATAAGAGAAAAGATGTGTGATTTTTGTATGGATGTATGTATATGTAAATGAAGACCAATTAAAAGTGAAGTAAAAATGTACCGACAATCCTTTTATACACTGCCAAAAAAACCTTCACAATTAGGTAGGCCCAAGTAAAAACCGTGTAACACACAATTCGATTATTCTTTCGGCGCCTCTTTAACTTCTTAAGTAATCCCAAAAGTTTTTTAAGTAGAAAACAATACTAAGTGGCAAGTTACTTTTGTGCGTTCCTTCCTTCTCGTTATCCTCTCCCTTTTTCTTGAACAGTTAATGAACTTCAACATGTAGATACTTTGCTGAACTACCTCGTGTGTTGGAATGTTAGCGAACGGAAACAATAGCGAGGGACGAATACTAAACGTCGTGTACGCCGCGCAAATCCGTGGTAGCCTAGTGGTATGACCTATGGCCTCTCAAGCAGAGGGTCGTGGGTTCGAAACCCGCGCACGTCTAGTTTTCGGAATTAATGTGCGATATTACATTTTGAAATTTACCATGAGCTTTTCGGTGAAGGAAAACATCGTGAGAAACCTGCACTTAACTGCGAAGAAAATCAATGGTGCGTGTGAAGCCCAAGCCCTCTCAATCTGAGAGTAGACCTGTGCCCGGCAGTGGGACGTATATAGGCTGAAGTTGATGATAATGATGAATACTAAACTACATAGGAGGTTAAAAATATTCCGTTAATTTAAATACTTAGTAGTTTAAATTACTTACCTGACTATACCTAGATACTTGAAGCGCAGGCATAATGCTTAGTCGTTTACCTTTTTGATAGTTTCCTGCATTTTCCGTGTAAATATTTATGGTACTTTTAAAACTGTTAAGAAACTATTAAATAAATCCATTAATCCTTTTTTATTTTTGGCGACTGGCTGAGTCGAAGCCTCCTCCTATCATAAGCAATATACTTGTTTGTATATTTCTAGATTTAACAATCGACGCCACATCTTATTGATGTAGCAGCGATTTTGGCAGTCATTGTTGTTTATAAACAATCCTTAGCGGAAAGTGCCTCTCAATTTTTTCGTCGACAATAATGAAAAATGACCTGAGATGTTAAAAGCACTAACAAATCTTTTCGGCACACGTATGCAGACTGCTCTTAAAAACACTTGATATTACCGGGCAAGAGTAACACTGAAAGCACATAGGATCAATTACTAACAGTAAGTAATTTTTAATGTTAACTTTTTGTATGACATGCATTAAGAAATAAAAATTATATTTTTAAATCCAAAACTATTTGCTTTATGCTTTTAAAAAATCCAAATAAAAGTCAAAAGTATTTATTTTATTGTTTGTGAGAGATGGTTTTCTTTTAATAAAATTTTATAAAGACGTAGGATCAATTTATATCTGCGTCGTTCTTAATTAAAACAATGAAAAACAACTTAAGAAATTTTACTTCTATGCCGGTACACTCTTGTCAGTGGTTCTTAACCGTCATGAACTTTCTTCGAAAAAGATTGTGATGATTATCTTCTTGTCTTGTTCTCATTTGGCAATTCTACTCTTTATGCCGGATGACACGTTTGGTAAACGTACAGAACGCAGTCATAGTGTTAGAGTAAGCAGAGATTATTATTCCTGTCTTATTCTCTCATAAAACAGCGTCTTGTGCGTTCTTACATTACCTTTCCATTACTATAGTATAAAACAAAGTCGCTTTACGCTTCTTAGATATTTAAAACTGCGCAACGGATTTTGATGAGATTTTTTTAATCGATAGAGTGATTCAAGAGGAAGGTTTATAATATGTATAATGCATGCATAATATAGTAGAGAAACACTAATTGCACCCGTGCGAAGCTGGTGTGGGTCGCTAGTATGAAATATGAAGATATAATATTTATTTTTACTGTTAACATACTGCTCTCAAAGTATGTACTGTAGCCGAGTTTCTCAGAGCTAACTCTTGCAACTTTATGCATGCAAAATGGTTTTACACTGTAGGAAATATGGCCCTTGAGTGGGACGCTCGAGTTAATTGCTGCCAAACTCATCTTAATGAGGATAACGAGCACAATTTAGTATTTAGCGACGGTATTAGAGAAAGTTTATGACGCGGCATGCCTGCGTTACATTTTGAATAATTACCTATGATACCATGCACAGTTGTTAGTCATTGTCTCTAACTTTTCACGTAAAAGAGAAGAGTTTAACGAATATAAGTATAGTGTGTGTATCTGTGTGTTTGTATCTAAGTGTTGTTAAAAAAACACGTCACACGAACATGCCATTCGTCAGTGGTCAAACCTGTTATTTGCTAACAATCTACAGATCGAAAATACCTTTCGACTATTTGAGAAAATTACTTAGTTCATGATTTTCTTCTACTTTAATCGTGGGTCAAAATCAGCACAATATTTCATCACTTTCGAGAGGAGCTTGCAAGTCACGTGTTTTCAAAAATCGTCCCACTGTTCATTGCGCGGTGGTGACGCGCAACGCACGGTGCTTAATAGGAAACATACGCAATGTATTAAATAAAAGCGCTTGCGACCGGCGGGTCGCGCAAAGTCGTGTTCGAGCCATTAGTGGTTAGGAGGTCACCTCTTGTCAAAACCTTGAATGTACATACTGAAGAGCCTGGTGTCTGTTCCTTTACTTTGAGGCAAGGATAAATCTCCAGAACCTCTTCAAGTAGTATCAATTAGGTTGGTTGGTCAGTTTAGAGTAACGTTCTGGTTTCAACTGAATACCTTTAAGGGCTGGTTAAAATTTAATTTTTGAGTAGTCACAAAAATGGTTTTTCAATGTATAAATTTACATATGCGGTTACTATTCAAACGATATTATTATTATAGCCTGTTTATTCCGAATTCGCTACAATTTCAGTAAGTACATTGTTGTTGTTGTTGTTAATTGTCGCGTAACTCGGCGTGCCTCATGGCATAGGCCTCCTCCGTGTATTGGAGGGTTTGGGCTATAACTATAGTTCCCACGCGGATTGGGAACTTAACACACACCATTGAATTTCTTCGCAGATGTGTGCAGGTTTTTCCTCACGATGTTTTCCTTCACCGAAAAGCTCATGGCAAATTACAAATGTAATTTTCGCACATAAATTCCAAAAAATTCAGAGGTGCGAGCCTGGGATTTGAACCCACGACGCTCTGCTTGAGAGGCCACAGGTCAAACCACTAGGCTACCACGGCTTTTTTTTCAAACGATATAATCACTCATATTTTCTGTGGCCTTTTAGTTTATAGAAAACTGAAGTCTGGTCTTCTATAGAGTATCACGTTTCGGATTTGTTGGAGCGGCAAGCTTAGGTATACATCGACGACGACTCAGTGGTGAATTTGTGTTCAGTTTCAGTTTTCGCTTTTCGGTTTTCTTTAGGCTACTAGTGTTTAGTGCGCTGAAACTGCGCAACTTCATTTCACCAGGGGCCTTACCATGACGTCTTAATGCGATTCAGTTTAGGTTCGCTCGCTGTCAGATTCATACCTACTAAAAGTCACGGCTAAAACTTGAACTGAGTCGGAATTAGGACGTCATGGTAAGGCCCCAGCTTTGTTCATTCACTGGTCGATAAGAAGTAAACGGGGTTTTCCTTATGTTGTCAGCATTTCTGAAATTTCTGCAACGAATTTTGATTCGTCCTCTATTATCCGATGACGAGCAGCTGATAAGTAGAAATCCCTGCCTGCGTCTGTGTTTCCTGAATGCTACAATCTGGCCGTCTATAACATGATTCCTAAGATTTTCGCCCTTCCCTCCATGGGCTTTTACCATCTGCGCGGGAAGAGAAGCAACTGGTACATTCTATGTTTTTTCTTTACTCCCAGACCAGCATGGTAGACTAGTTATAATATAAATACATGCAAAAGTTAAGTATAAAACACAGTGTTATTAAATTATACGATGATTTTGAGTTAAGACAGTTCATGTAGGTACCTACCTACCTCAAACTAGTGTGTCACTAGTAGGTAATCCTCTAAGTACATAAGTAAATCAGCGTACAAAAGCAAATCCGGTTGTCTTGTCATTCTATTTGAGTTAGTTCATTGTCCCACGAAGTTTACATAGTAACTGAAACTTGTCTCTTAATTAGTAAGGGTTAACTAGCGAATGACACTTAACATTGTGCTGAGCTAGCGGGCCGTGTTACTGTAACTTCTAACGTGTTTAAGCAACTTGACGTCACTGCTTTTACTTAATTGGATTGGTGGAAAGAAATATTAAGCCAGTCTTTTGTTTTTAACGATCAAATTGACTTGGTGGCCCTGACTACGGTTGAGGTTTTGTGTTCTAACCTTGCGAAGGGCAGATAGGTTGTGCGATAAACAAATTAATAGTTAAAGATAATAATAAAAGAGATTTTAGATTTAAGAGGCTGACAACACCTAATTTTGTTGAAATTGATGTTATTTAAACACTTTTTTAAGAAAAACTGCACACAAAAAAAATACAAAAAAATATAATGTTAATTTTCATAATATTTCAAACACGATAGACGGGCTCGATACATAATTGAACAAAATCGGCTCGATAGAAAATAATTGCAAAGATTGGTCTTAAAATCACCATTAAACGGTTCTATGTCTTTATTTTTTCGACGTATGAGTCTGGAATTAAAAACATAAAAGTCAACATATTCATACCTAAACGGCTAACGAGTCATATTTCACAAATAATCCATACTTTTGTTTATTTCTTATGATTTGTGTCTTATTTGCAAGATTTTAGACGCGCGCCAAGCTGCCGGAATAGTTTCTTCTCTTTCACTAACAGGCACGTGAACCGTATGTGTGAAGAGTGGCGCTGCTCCAGGTCATTTGCTGTTGACAGCGCCTTAATGTGTATATTTTGCATGCTGTAATCCAGCTAAATGTGTGAAATTTTAAAAAAATATTGCCTAAGACCTTTTGTTAACCACATTTAATGCAAATAAATGATTATTATTATTATTATAATGTTTTATGAGTCTAGGGTGTTGTACGGTTCGTCAAAAGGGTTAATTGATAGAAGATTGTGTTGCGATATTTTTTTTTTATATACTATTAGGTGAGGTGAGTGAGTGTGTATGTTTGTTCCTTCTTCACGCTGAAACGACTGGATGGGTTTGGATCAAATTTGGAACGGAGATAGCTGGTACCCTAGATTAAAACATACTATTTTTATCCCGAAAAATTGCATAGGCATTGCGGGTGGTAGGGCCTTGTGCAAGGTTCGTCCGGATCGCTACCACCATCTTACTCGCTAATCCTGCCGCTAAGCAGCAGTGCTTGCACTGGTGTGTTCCGGTGTGGAGAGTAAGACAGCCGGGGAAATTACGGGCACAAGAGGCATTTCATCTAAGTCCTCTAAGTTGGCAACGTATCTGCAACCCCTCTGGGGTTGCGGGTGTCTATGGGCAGTGGTGATCGCTTACCATCAGGTGACCCACTTGCTCGTTTTCCTTCCTATTGACATTAAAAAAAAAGTTCCCGCGGGATAGCGATAAATACATGTCAAAGATCGTATATAGTTGCCTAGAGTTGCATCGTTGATAATTATTGCAGGTATACTATCAACATCAATTCTTATGTCTAAATTCTACGCAGATGAAGTCGCGGGCAGAAGTTTTTAAATTAATGTCATACTATGTTAAGTTTTGCTAGAAAATAAGCAAGATACAGCTGTTGTAATGCTCCGGAGATAGGAAAGGCTATCGAGAAAATATCGCGCTGTAGCCAAATTCGGTCACGACCATGCATTGATTTGTGTAAAGTCTCACAGCCTTATTCATAAAAAATCCTTAATTGAGGTTTGATCAGTCGATTAGTTAACAGACTGTTTAAGCTTATTTGACAGTTGTTAAAAAGTATGATTCATAAACGCTTGCTAGCAGTCTGTTAGCTAATGAGCTGCTGATAGATGGATTAGACGCGTTATGTTGTCACCTAGACAAATCATAGACCAAAAACGGCCTTTTAGTGAATTAAAAAAAAAAATGACAGCAGCGAATTAACGCGGGAAACCAGCGAATTAACACGACAGACTAGGCAGTGTGGATCTAGTTTCCTTTACCTTTCCCTGAGGGAATAAAAACTTAAAACAAAAAAAAAACAGTCTTGCGTATGGTTTTGCTCTTGCCAAAATCAGCTGTTCACATTTGTGGCGGCCATTTTGTGAGTTAGCAGAGAGATAAAGTAGGGTCTACGGTCCGCTAACTTTCAGAAGACTTAACAGACCCTTGATCGACTGATTAGCGCTAATTGACGTTTATGAATCTTGTTTTTTGCATCGGTCCTATAGCGAGCTTATAGCGAGCCTCTAACTTTTTATGAATAAGGCTCTCAGTGTACAAACATCCTAACATTACCTAAGTTTAATAGACTTCAAATTGCGACGATCGAAACCCAAGAACGGCTGGCTTAATTCAAACAAAATAACTAAGGTCTTTTCATTCTTAACTGTCCTATTTAGTACCTAAACAAAATTCTAACCTCAAAACGTCTCATTTTTGTTATTTTTGAACTATTTCATCGTAAATACTTTAAGAACTGGAGATAAAATATCAGCAAAATTATGTACAAAATATTGCCTCAGGTTTATAAATTTGATAACAATAATACACCTTATTCTTTACAAAAATTTGTACCTACATTGAGGTTAGAATTTTGTTTACCAAAAACACAGTTAACACAAAATATTTACCGACGACACGACACGGTGGACGATACGGTGTACGACGTTGGTTCGCATGTGCATCGGTTGTGCTCTGACTTTGAGAATGATCCCGTAGAGGGATCGAAACGCGCGTCAGTGTTTGTGTGGTGATAGGATTAATTAAGTTTGTAGGATTTGTGTGCGTTTTGTGTGGCAGTAGTGGTGGGAGGGCTTGCATGCAAAACGTATGTATTTCGCACAGGCTTGGTTATCTTGCACGTAAGTAGCGGAGTAGCAAGGTAAATATTTTGTGTTCATTGAAATGGACCTCCGCAAAGTAACGCCTGATTCAATAAAATACACAGTTACCAAATAGACAGTTAAGAATGAAAAGACCTTAGGTAGCATAGGTATTAAGTGTCACGCGTTTTTCGGTAGAATTTGTTTACAGAATTCAGTCTTTACCTTTTACTTTTCACATTGATCTGAGTTGAACACTAACGTCGAAAGCGTTATAAAAATGTGATAGTACATATTACTTATCTGGCCCGTCTCATCCGGGTGTCCCGAGGGAGTGTTAAATCAAGACCCTCTTTCCAGACTTCAAAGATCACACAGTAGTCTTGGGATCACGATATACCATCGGAAAAATGCCTAAGGATTTGAAAATGTATTGTTACTTCTGCTTTTGTTTGTATCCGATACAGAAAGTGCTTTGTCGGTTTCTACAATTTATATACTGATTGGCGATATTGAAAAGTTGCACATTACAACAATATTAAAAATAACATACATACATCACGTCTAGGTTTCCCTTACGGGGTAGACTGAGTCTAAGGTAACACAACCTAAATACCAAGTTTAGAAAGATTGTGAGCGTGAATCAAAATAGTGATGGATTGCTAGCCGCATCGCCTATAACATGATTACTATGATTTTTGCCTATTACCATCTGTACGAGAAGAGAAACAATTCTGTTTTTCCTTTGCTCCTGAGATCAGCACGGAAAAAAACATTATACGTAGGTAATTCAAAAATAAAACATTATATTTTTAAGTGTAACTGTAAACATTTTTTTTATTATTGGTCTTTGTCATTTCCTCTCTCTACACGGGCTTATTGATTTTTAGTGAGCCGCCGTCACCGGCTGTTGTTTTTCTCTCGGACCCAAATATTTGAATTTGAAATCGAATTTCGTACTGTTTGACGGAGCTCAAAATAAACTTATTGAAATAAATTTTCTTAGAATAAGTACCTCGTATACAAACGAGTTTCGAAGCTGCTATTTATAGCAAAATGTTTGATAGAAATAACGAAGTGACAGATAAAGAAAAACGACTTCTAACTTAACATAAAGATTATTAAGCTTATCCGATTTTTATGAAAAAAGACGGTAAACTTTATAAACAGGTAAACCACCCATACCGTAAAGACTAGGTTACTTTGACCACATGGAGGGTAACTTAGCGCAACACGAAAGTGATATAACTCAATCCTACTTTCCTACTAATATTATAAATGCGAAAGTTTGTGAGTGACGATGTGACGATGTGAGTGTGTATGTTTGTTCCTTCTTCACGCTAAAACGACTGAACGGATTTGGATAAAATTTGGACTGAAGATAGCTGTTACCCTAGATTAAAACATAGGCTACTTTTTATCCCGGAAAATTGTATAGTTTCCGCGGGATAGCGATAAACATGTCAATTGCTAATTCTACGCGGACGAAGTCGCGGGCAGAAACTAGTACTTAATATGAACAGAAGGGTTTGACAGAAATCATATAAATAAGTGGAGTGGCTACAACCAATCCTGTGGCAATGTGCCATAATTTCAACGTAATTATAAAACCTGGGGGTTACCATAATCGTTTAATGCGTGCCAGTTAGATTAAGTCATTTGTCACTACTACAGGGACATTATTAGATAAGATGAAAATATAAAATAGACTTTCGCCTGTGACATTAAGTCTTTAGTTTTTTAGTGTTTATACTTTGTTTTACTGAAGATTTTTTTTAGCAGCTTTCCTATTTTTTAATGGTTTACGTCATCATCATCATCATCAGCCCGTGTCAGTCCACTGCTAGACATAGGCCTCTCCCATAGCACGCCATTGAGCTCGATCTTCAGCTCTCCTCCTCCAATCCCTGCCCGCTGTCTTGCGAATATCATCGCCCCATCTAGCGACAGGACGCCCTACACTGCGTTTGCCAACACGCGACATAGCTCAGCGAATTAGCAAGCTGAAGTGGCAGTGGGCAGGTCACATATGCCGCAGAACTGATGGCCGTTGGGGCAAACTGGTTCTGGAGTGGAGACCGCGTGTTGGCAAACGCAGCGTAGGTTTACGTACCTAATATTATTATTCGCCTATAGATTCTTTACAAGAAACCATTCAACCGCCTTTGTGGTTAGGAATAGCGTAATAAATACTTTTATCCGTTGCCTGGTACTAAGCGTAGTTTGGGACTAGGTCAATTGGTGTCAATTCTCCCATGATTCATTTATTTAGTAGGATATCTTTGGTACCATATACGGAACACTATAAGCTTCATTTTGTCCCCATGATACAAGTAGGGTTGTTATCCTGATATCCGGTAGTTATTTGTAGTTGGAGGCCCGGGCATCAGTCAGTGCCGTCACGTTCCGTACCACTTATCGCGACTCTCGTAAAATAAAATAAATGGCGGACTACACGTGTGACCGGTCAAAACGTTCTAGTTAAAGTTGAAGATGATTGTACACAGAAACTACCATGTAACGTTTTAGAATTTCGTTATTTACATTCTTACTAGCTGGTGCATGCGACTTCGTCTGCAAAGAATTCGTTTATCGCTATCCCGCGGGAATTTTCCGGAATACAAAGTAGCCTATGTGCTATTCCAGACTTTTCTCTATCTATGTGCCGAAATTCTTCCAGATTCGTTGGGCCGATCGGGCGTGATTGAGTAACAAACAAACATCCATCCATCCATCCATACTTTCACATTTATAATATTAGTTGGATTAGTTAGATTAGATTTAGATTCTTACGACAAATTCTTAAGAACACACACACACAAAGAGTAAGAAAAAGAAAAAGAAAGAAAAAGAGTAAGAGTTATACATACATACATACATACACACACACGCACACACACATAAACCACGTATTTATCCCTTACGAAGTACACAGGACCTAAGGTGACAAGACGTAACGGTCACGTTAAGCATGTTTGTGGGCGAAAGCCTGACATGTACTTGGCTGCTTATTTCCAACTCTTTTTTTAATTGCACCGTCAGGAAATATTAAATATTTTTTGAAATTGCTTAATGATGAGTTAATTACCGAAACCACATTCGAATCAAAAATGAGCAACACACGTACGTATTCGAATATTCATATTCATTACGGGACGTATTTAGCAATCCACCTGTCTAACGTACCGTTCGCACCATTTTATTTGCGGGGTGTATTATTATGGCACTCGATAAACCATCTACCTTTAAATCATCGTTTAAGAGTAGGCTTAAAATGGAGACGCTATTGGGATGTCCCAATTTGTGTTTGATATATTTATTTAAAGTACTAGCTGTTGCCAGCGACTTCGTCCGCAAAGAATTCGTTTAGCGCTATCCCGCGGGAACCAAGCATTTTTCCGGGATAAAAAGTAGCCTATGTGCTATTCCAGACTTTTCTCTATCTATGTGCCAAATTTCATCCAGATCCGTTGGGCCGTTCTGGCGTGATTGAGTAACAAACAAACATCCATCCATCCATACTTTTGCATTTATAATATTAGTTAGATTATTACCGGGACTTAACCGCGTAAAAAAAAAATATTTACGTCGACGTTTCAGCCATGTTGCAGTGGCCGTGGTCACGAGCAGACTGCCATGTAGGGTATCACTTTTGTTTAGCTGCGCGAGTTTTTCGAACTACCCGCACTTGGTCATTATTTTGTAACGGCATCATATCAGACCGACACACAACGCTCACTATCTGCCGTCCTAATTAAAAAGAACGTGTATGCGTTTCATATGACACACATATACGTCCTTTTTAATTAGGAGGGCAGCGTATGTCCGGTTAAGTCCCGGTAATAATACTTTAAATAAATATGAGTGAAAATCGCGGTACGTTAAAATATTATTGTGTTTAATGTCAGTTAGTATTAATCGTAATAAATTATCCATACACGCGTAGATCGCATCTTTATCATTTACTTTACGTGGTAGATATAACCTAGGTTAACAAAACCTAAAGGCCACATTTAGTGACGGGCGATTTCGGCTAATTTGCTGATTCGAATGATTATTCATTACTAATATTATAATACGAATTTGAAATTAGTAATATACTAATGACAATAATCGAATAACGACTACTAATATTAGTAACTAATCGGTCGCGGCAACTAACGCGAGCACCGCGCCGAGTCGACACGAAGATTCCCGATTCGGATTGCTCGGGCCGAATCGGGAATCTTCGTGTCGACTCGGCGCGGTACTCGCGTTAGTTGTTAGCTTGTTATTGTTAGTTGTATCAACGTCAACTCGACTGGGCTGGATGGAGGGGATTTTGAGTACTACTAATATTCGAATGATTTTCGAATTAGTCGACTAAGTCGAATGATTGCAATAATCGACTAATCGAATTAGTATTATTCAAAGTCGCTCATCATTAGGCCACATTAAGCATGATTGGCGTCTAGGCGGAAAGGGGAATCAAAATAGTGATGGATTTGTAACCGCGTTACATGATTCCTAAGATTTTTACTCGATAGGCTTTTACCGTCTGCGCGAGAAGAGATGGAACTGGTACATTATAATGTTGTAGGGAATCTGTTATTATTTTATTAAAAACACACGATTTTAGTAACGAATTTTATTTAAACAGTTTAACAAATAACTCACAAACAGGGAACAAAGGCTGTAATAGTTCTAAAAAAGTCTTCAGGGGCCGTACCATGACGTCTTAATGCGTTTCAGTTTAGGTCCGCTTGCTGTCAGACTCATACTAAAAGTGACAGCTAAAACTTGAACTGCGTCGGAATTAGGACGTCATGGTAAGGCCCCAGCACGGTGAAGAACACAATTTACTCAGGCTGACGCAATAATAGAAAGAACAAGCAACACCAGATAGCTCACAACACACGGTGACTAAGAAGATGCTTCCAGGGCGACGGTCGAGGGGCAAAGAGACACGGCGCTGCAGGAGACGGGTATTTAAAGACCAGTCGCGTGACGTCACTTGTTTACCACTAATAGTCTAACCCCCTTATTCATAAACGCACTATAGGCCTCTGCTAATTTAGTAATCGTTTGTCCTTATCTGTGAAAGGTAAATGTCAAAGTGAGAGATAAGGACAAACGATTACTAAGTTAACAGAGGCCTATAGTGCGTTTATGAATAAGGGGGTTAGTCTCTAACAATATATAATTATGTTTTTTTTTCTCCCAGACCAGCATGGAAGTATCTATCATTTTTATAATACACCCCCCTTTGCTCGATTCTACGAAATGGACGAGAGATATTCCCGAGCATTCCTCACTAATTGCTCCGCCGCTTAATATGCGATGGCACGCAAAAAAAGACAAATTAAAAGAACGAATGAATATTGATACCGAAAGAACTGCCGGATTTCTTTGCTGTCCCCCGAACACATTTCCCTGTTGTTGAGAATTTAAATTTGCACCGTCTGTTTGATGGGGATTTTTTTTTGAGTTGTTTACCCTTTGTTTTGATATTTGATTGCTAAATTCGTAAATTGGATAAATGTATCAGCAATATCAGAAATACCTGTTCTCTTGAGGCCGCATCGCAGGAAAAAATAGAATAAGTTACTTACAAGTACAGTTTCATTATATTTAGACAGTAAGTACTAAATTAAGATCATCTTTTTCAGCGAACGACCGGTTTTATAGCTACAGAGGCAAATTATTCGATGTCTTACCCAGCATTATGGCAGTTAAATAAAACCATTAAGATAAGCAAAGTAAAAAATCCATAATACACCCATAATAAAAACATTAAAACATTTTTTTATTGTTTTTTATTTATAAACAGAGAAAACTAAAAGCCAATATTATTGAAACAGATCTCAGCAAAGTGGAAAAAATTACAAACAGCGATACAGCACACCGACTACGATATTCCAAGAACCAATTAGATGAAGCGGTTGGATTGGATGCAAGCCACAATAAGCCGTAAACCGGGGTTGTAGACAGAACAAAAAATTATGAACTTTAAAGAAACTGGAATCTTGTACCTACTAATTTATTCCACTTGTGATTTAAATTTTGTTGTATAATGAACATGTTTTGACATCCTGATAGCGGCGTTTCCAACTATTGACATCCTTTTCAGGAAAAGAGGTATTGTTCCTTTAAAGACTGGCACGGACTAGCTGTGCTCTTGGGTTTGCTAGTTCTTACGACTGGCTGCGATAGCTTACCGTCAGATGACCTATGCTCGTTTGCCTCTCCTCCCCTCTTTATAGACAGAGGTCAATAAAAAAACAAATCAACAGGTCTACTCTGAACTTAGATATACGAAGTTCGATTTGTGTCATCCCGCTCATACTAATAGTCATTAACAGGAGTGAGGGACAGTATGACTCGAACTTCGAATTTCGAAGTAACATTCGAAGTAACACCCCGGGCGTTGATATGTCTCGTCAACCGTACTTGATCCAACATCGCCCATGACGTCATCGTCAGAAAATGCGTGACCATTCCATAAACAATGATATGAATTCTGTCCAAATCGAATACCCTTTTATATTTACCCATCCGCTTAAGCTCGGAAACACCACCCATCACATTTCATATTCCCTTTTTCAGCCCGAACGTACTGAGAACCGATGTACCTTTTTACAGGTCGATTCATTCTGTCTTATTGTTGAGGTCGGAAATAAGCGCACTCGTCCGCTATCGTGGCCTTGTATCTTTTGTTTTCGCTAGTGTGAAGCATTGGCCTAAGTTATGTCGAGAGTATTCATATTTTGTGTATATCTGTCTCAAATGAGGCGGGTGAGACATTCCTCGTAGAAAACAGAGTTAGGTCACAGTTTAGAAGAAGAAGCAGTACGTTAGCGTTCTGTTATGAAATGAACTGACTCGCTGCTCGTGATTGATTACCCGCTATGCTATAGATTCACGAGAAGAAAATGGTTATTTTTAAACTTTGGTCCAATTTTAGTTCCGTTCCAATGCAGATCCGTTCAGACTTCTAATGAAAGTTGAATTTGAATGACCTTTCGCGGCAACACCAAAAAATTAAATGAAATTAATTAAGTAATGTTGTGTAGTCCAAAAGCATAAAATTATTTTCACTTACACTTTGCCGAAATATATCACCTTGCTGCGTTGAAACCCAAAAGGAAAATTGTAAGTATGTAAGTAAATCGGTAAGTAAACGGCTAAGAGACTTTTGATAAATGAGGCATAGATTCGTCTTCGCATGTCATAAACCCATGAAAGCCGAAAATGTTGGCGTGATGCGTATGCCCAGCAGTGGAACGTGTAAAGGCTGGTGATGATGATGATGATGTCATAAACTAATTATTCAGGTCGTACACGACAACAAATCAACACATGTCATAACTTCTTACTCTTTATCTGCACCGAACTGCATATTATTTTGACAAACAAAGCAAAGTATTCTTGTTTCAGTTACTTCAGGCCAGCTCAATATTAAGACAGAGAACGTTGAAGCCATGATAAACGCTGGCACAGCACAGTCCGATCTCTTCTGTGAAGTTATTTATGTTGCGTTCATATGACTGGAACTGGGTCGCAGAGGATTTCTTTATCTAACGGTCGTGAATGTTTCGGTCGTAGAGACCTTACGCTCGCGTCCCCCCTCCCCCCCACTTTACGTGTTCTCTTGTAATTCCGCTGATATTGTATTGTTTTCGTGAATTACTACAACATTCTGGCTTATTCATAACATAATTCCGTTTTGTCTCTGTATTAGAGAAAGTTGTTTATGTCGGTGCGTTGACAAAACGCGTGAAGATAGCGTTGTCTGGGAACAGATTTACGCCAGTTAGCATTATTTTAAGGAGTTAGGTAATTCGTGTGACTTTATCGTGTTGTATAAGTCGTAAAGTACCAAGTTATTCGTGAATATAAGGAGCATGAAACTAGTTTTAAAACTTTGATAATTATAAAACTAACGTGAGAATCTAACTAATATTATAAATGCGAAATTATGGACGGATGGATGGATGGATGGATGGATGGATGGGTGGGTGGATGGATGGATGGATGGATGGCTGGATGGATAGATGGATGGATGTTTGTTTGTTACTCAATCACGCCAGAACGGTCAAACGGATCTGAATGAAATTTGGCACATACATAGAAAAAAGTCTGGAATAGCACATAGGCTACTTTTTATCCCGGAAAATTGCGTAGTTCCCGCGGGACAGCGATAAACGAATTCTTTGCAGACAAAGTCGCTGGTAACAGCTAGTTAGGTATAAATAAACTAAAGACATTTTACCTTGCCACACCGCTCTAAGCGGAACGGAGTAGCAAGTTAAATTATATTTTTTGTTCATTGAAATGGACTTCGGCAAAGTGACGTCTGATCCAATAAAATGTATACAATACAATACAAATACTCTTTATTGAACACCACAAAACAATACAGAATCAAAGAACAAAGTATACAATATTCGGTCTTGCCGCGGTCGTATAATTTTAAACAATCATTTAGCCCAAAGCATATTCAGTCTATAACTCTTCTACTACTACATCCGTGAATGACTCGAAGGCTTTTAATTATAAGTGATACGCGCGTTATTTTTATGTTCAAACTTTATTTAGTCAGTAAGTTGATATCGTGATTTATAGTGATGACTAAATGTTAAGATTACGAAATGATATCACCAAGGGAAATAAATACAAGGGGTGTTAATAAATGTCTATTACAGAATTCAGTCGAGACTCAAAGGCGTGCTTAATGTAATAGGATTTTCCCATTCAATGCCATTGCACGAGTTCCTTCCCCATTGTGTTTTCCGTGTGAGTTTTTTTAGTGAAATTTCTGTGATATTACAACGCGATTTCTTCGAAATGTATTCACGTAATTTTTTGCAAGATTCTATTTCGAGCATTACCATATTAATATTATGTTCGATTTTTAGTACTATGTTAAATACTCGTACGAACCTGAGGAAAAGACAGCTGATTTTACACTTTCCATCATGACAAGCAAAGCATAGTGATATAGTGATACATTAATAGTAAAACATAGTAACAGAAAAGGTTCGATAACAATTAACACCGTGTTTCTCGCATTTTAGTAAGCTGCTAGGCTGCTCCGTCCTAGATCACATCTTCGCTTACCATCAGGCATGAGTACCTCACATTGAGGATGATTTCGTAAAGGGATCGAAACGTGTCGGTGTTTTGTGCGGTGTAGAGTATAGTTAAGTTTGTGGGACTTATGTGGCAATACATGAGGGTGGGATTGCATATAAAAACATAAAAGGTATATTTCGCACAGGCTTGGCTATCTTGCATGTTAAGGGGCGGAGTAGTAAGTTGTTTTTTTTCATAGAAATGGACCTCTGCAAAATAACACCTGGTTCAATAAAGGAAGTGTTTTTCAATTTAGCCAACATAACTAAGAGAACTAGTTCGTTGAAATGGCAATGGACAGGCCATTATAGCACGGCGAACAGCATGCTTATTACGTAACTCGCTCGCGATCACCATCGTCTTCATTGACGGTTCATGTATCGGCTGACAATTGGCATCGGAATCAGCTAGCTGTCACATTCTTACAAGAACTGTCAAAATGAACACGATGGCGATTGCGAGCGAGTTACGTAATAATCCTGCAGATGGTTGTTGGGGCCGAAAAGTTCTCGATTAGTGACCGCGGATCGGCAAGCGCTGTGTAGAACGTCCACCAAAGAGATGAAGAGTTTGTCCTTATCTGTGAAAGGTAAATGTCAAAGTGACAGGTAAGGACAAGCGATTGCTAAGTGAACAGAAGCCTACAGAGCGTTTATGAATAGGGGGGTTAGTCTTTTTAGTACTGGGATTCAGTGGGCTCGTAATAATACTTTACTGTAAACTTGCTTGTTTATCCTAAGCTGCCAGTATTCAGGTGTTGTATATTTCTAAAATCTACATAAACTTGCAAGTTAATCAGCAAAAAGCGAGTATTAAACGCGAACTATCTCGAGTAAATGTCGCGCCGTCTAACCTAACTGCGGAAAACAAGGCGAAGATTTATTATGCATTCCCGAGGCCGGGGCATTCCTCGCCGAGTGTCTCTTTATTTAGTGCCGTATGAACAAGACCGATATATTCAATTGCCTGTTCGGTTCGCCTTTTGTTTCTGTAAAAATCTCATTGAAAATTTGAAACGAAAACTGTAACATAATTATAGTCTTTAAAAGCACATGATACCTAAAACTGAGCCTTGAGGTACAGTCCCCAGAAGGCTGGATTATCCCTTTACCGTGCCTACATGTTTTATTGTCAGAGGTCTCTCTGTTGCTTATTAATTAAAAGCAGATTCAAGTCAGGCATAAAATAAGCACAAATATTTTTCATTTCTAACTATATTTTATCGTGGTTACTGCAGCTAAGTCACAGTTTCTTAAAATATGGATCCCTTAGGTAACATTTTTGTGGCAGGGGCCCACAGCCACTCATTTGACTCTTTAACATATTACTTAAAGTATTCTTTTAATACTAGGCGGTCGTTTTCTTTCACAATAATTTTGAAATTTTGAGAGTGGTCCGTCTCCGCAAAAAGTTTAAGAAACCCTGAGCTAAGTTATTTTTATAAATCTCGGCTAAATTAAAACAACGTCTTCTCTAGCAGCGTGGGAATTGGGATTTGTAAGCAGACCCTGTTGTATTTTAGGAAATGGAATGTCGTATGTCCTTTTCTCAAAAGATGTTAACACACATGCATACAAATTTATAAATCACGTATTTATCCCTTACAAGGTAGACAGAGCCTACGGTAACAAGACCTAAAGGCAACGTTTAGTGCGTGTAGGAAAGGGGAATCAAAGTAGTGATGGGTTGCTAGCCGCATCATCTATAATATGATTCCTAAGATTTTCATGTTAACCCGTTTAGGTTTGGCTTTAAGTGAGGCATAAGACACTACCTACTGCTAAATCATCACATATATATCAAAGAGAACTAGAGACTACAGCCTAAGCCCGGCATTACTCAGTAACCTTGGCCGCCGGGCCGCAAACGCTGACTCACTATTTACTTCGGAGCGAAATTCACACGGACCCACCGTGATTTCGTTTGACGTTTGCACAGAGTTACTTCAATCTATGCTTGTAGATGAATTCATTGCTTGCAATATTTTGATCAACATGACATTATATTCAAGAACAAGTTTTCAGTTATTTTTTTTAATTGTGATAGTACGAATAATTTAAGTTCAGTTAGTTACCCTCTTATTCATAAACGCTCTATAGGCTTCTGCTAACTTAGCAATCGTTTGTCCTTATCTGTGAAAGGTAAATGTCAAAGTGACAGATAAGGACTAACGATTGCTAAGTTAGTAGAAAGCCGTTAGAGCGTTTATGAGTATGGGGATTAGTCATTAGTTCGGTGAAATAATTAGTTTATCCAACAAAATATTTATTCATCAAAATTATAATTAAACTTAAATTTAAAACAAAATCCAATCAATAAACAAAATATGCTATTTTGTAGGACCTCGTACAATCGTACAAAGTCCGGCCGGATCACTACCGCACCGGCTACCACCCTCTTACTGGGCCCTATTTTATAAAGCTAACACTACAAGTTACAATTTATAAGTGGAAGTTTATATCTAACAAATAGTTTCAGAAAGAGATATCCGCTTGTAAATTGTAGCTTTATAAAATTAAGCCGTTTAAACACTACAGGCGCATGCAGTATTTGATCTCATCCCTCTACGCTGTCATTGCATTTGTGATTATCTATTATTGTTGCGGTGGTGCTCTTTAACCATCAGGGGCCGTACCATGACGTCTTAATGCGTTTCAGTTTAGGTCCGCTCGCTGTCAGATTCATACTAAAAGTGACAGTTAAAACTTGAACTAAGTCGGAATTAGGACGTCATGGTAAGGCCCCAGGTGACCAACTTGCTCGTTTGCCTACTTGGTCATATCAAACTTTGTAAAAATATTAACTACTTTCTGCCCGCGACTTCGTCCGCGTAGAATCAGACTTACATTAGGCAGCTACCTTTGACATGTTTATTGCTATCCCGCGGGACCTAAGCAATTTTCCGGGATGAAAAGTAGCCTTTGTGTTAACTATGACACCAGCTATCTCCGTCCCAAATTTAATCCAAATCCGTCTAGTCGTTTCAGCGTGAAAAAGGAACAAACATACACATCCACGTCGTCACATCCATCCATGCCATTAGTAGGATGTGTAAGTATTTTAAATTTACTGCTACATTTTCTCAATCCTTAGCAATAGCGAATGTGTAGTGCATACTACATACGAACATAGCTAAGTGGAAAATGATGAAGACAGGCGCACTGCAGGCGAACCTCCAGCCGCTAAACTTTCTTATTAAAAAATTTCGGTGCGAGAACTTTCCTCAGTTAATGGATTTTTAACCATCGCAATAGGTAATTAAGTTACTCGTGAACGCCTCGTGCATTTCGGACAGTTTCCGAGGGAACTGGAGCGGTTTGAGCAGAGACAAATTGCCATGATTATGGTTTTATGAGACTTGAGTTTTAATCTATCGTCTCTGACTAGGGTGAAGTAATCTGTCGTCCAAAGAGAAACATATCAGAGATATTGACTAAACCAAATAAATGGTAGTTGATGATGATACTCTTGAAAATACAAGCCGATTCTCAGTAGATTATCTAATCAATAGGCAGTGTACACTGTGTAACGGGTATACTGGCGTTTTGCCATTTATTTAGCACTAATTATATTTTCCGTAATGGTCAGTAAGCTATAATCTTCATTTATATAAAACTTGCATACACAAAATGTGCATACCTATAGGTTGGCAGTCCGAGCATACGTGCACCTTAAGAAAACTTGCAAAAGATCTTAACTAAAACCAAACACCTCGAAAGTTTAAGCCGGAGCACCTCCGTACTAAGTATGCAAAGTGAATATTTAAGAAGGGTGCACCGCATATACTCGGCTAAACTGCTAAGTCACAGCTGAACCACTTTGTATTTTATTTGAACTTGATAAAACCAAAACAGTTTTTTAGCAAGTAAGCGTTTAAGCCTGGGTACGCATAAAGGTACCACATCGGCGCGTAAAAATACGTGACGGTGCGTTTGCGACGGCGAAACGGTGAGAAAACGTGACGCGTACGACACGTCACTGCGTATACGCGGCGGCGTGGTCGGTTCTTTAGGCCGCTAAACCACAGGCAGGCTATTGTGACGTCGCCATCTAGCCTATCCAACCACTATTGACTGAAAATTAGAACGGGAATTCTTGGGTGGTGACATCGCCATGAATTCCAGCAGTTTTGCCAATTTGGCTACAGAAACTTTATAAAAAAAAGCTAAAATAACGCAGATTTACAAGATGAAAGCATCTAAATTAAATATCCAATGGAAAATGCTGTTGAAAGCTATTAAACAAAGTAACAGGCCAAGACGCTGTAGCATAACCGTTGTAGCGCTCCCCGAGATTAGGTAAATGATCGTCCACCCACTGTCCCAGTCTAAGTTGTGGCGGACTGCAGCTGCGAGCCATGATAAAACCGCGCCAGATGCCCGTTATTCTAATACTTAACGATGCTCACTCTTGAATGGGAATAGCTGTTTGCTGCACTGACACTCAAAAGCGGATAGGATAGTAATCTCAAAAGCCAGCGCAATCCTTCCAAGTTTACAAAACTGAGGAATATAAAATACGGGGGTTTAGCGTATAGTCCTGGTGCAAGGTCCATCTAGATCGCTACCATCATCTTACTTGCTTATCCTGCTGCCAAAAAACAGTGTATGCGATGCTGTGTTCCGGCGTTGAGAGTATAGATCGACCACTTCAATAAGACCTCGCCCGTGCGGTGCAGAGGCGCGGGATGGGACGACAAAGGGGGCCGAGAAAGGTGCAGGCGGCAGGTAAGCGGTCGGTCTGTATACAAACAATTTGAAACGAAGGAGTCGCAACTTGCATGTAAGTTACGATTGATGGCACCACACGCCACAAACGGCATTTAATAACGATTAAGTTTTTGGTGAATTGGTGATCCAATTGGTTGACGCACTTTAGTAATACTAATACATTGAAAAACTAGCACATGTGCATCTGATATCCTTTGGTATTGCGGGTGCCTTCGGATGGTAGTGCTCACTAAACTTACCATCAGGTATCTCTAAGTTTTATGGAAATTATGTGTAGAAACGCGTTTGATTTATTATGAGCTTTTTAAGGAAAACATCGTAAGGATTGCTGCATAGCAATTTAATGGTGTGTGTGAAGTTCCCAATACGCACTGCGCGCTCGTTGAATCTAATAGCCCAAGTTCGGCCCAAACGGCCTATGCTGGAGATGATAAAATACCTACTGCTGCAAAATAAATATATTTTGATATCAGTTCTTACTGTCTTAAACTCCCTGGTAAAGAAAAAACAAAAGCAAGTTTGTAACCACTGCATAAGCGACCGAGAAAAGCAAACCTTATTTCCAGATAATGCTGGCTAAATTCAGCGCCGCTCATCCGCATAAAGGATGATTTTAAAAACCATTTTACAATGTGAATAAACAAGCTGCGAAAATATTTACGACAGAATGTCGTCACAAACTTTTCGCCTTATCTCAGTGGGTAAATTTGCCCGTCCCCTTTGTTAAACTTGCTTATATCCTGGTAACATTACTTAGCCGCGCTTATGCCGTCCCTAGGCCTTTGAACAATGATTTATTGACTCGGCGGGTCGTGTTTACTCCGTACTTCGGAAAGTTTGCCTATAACCGCCAGAAAAATGTTTGTCGGGCATATTAAATTTTTGGCGGAAATCCTATATGAGGCGTGTGTACGCCTAATTTGTTTGATAACAATTTAATCATGTTTGAGTCGGATTGGCTGGGATGAACCGTAGGGAGTTTGAAACAAAAAAAAACACCTTACAAAGGTATTCTATTACAGGCCTTTATTAAATTTTAATACAGATTTCAAATTACTAAACAACATTGTTTGAAACTGTTGACCTCGTTAAGCAGGCTGTCTTTAATTTTATTGAAACATGACCCTAGGAATCTATCTAAAAGCTTTTACGTATAAGTATTTATCTAGCTTTTGTCTTCAAACGCAAAGATCATGTTTCCTCTAAACATTCCCTATAGAAGACCCAATGATGATTTATCGAAGCCTTGTAATATATCAGAAACTTGGAAAGTTACGACGTGTGGGGTTAGTGAGTATTATATTGGTCAAGGAGAATATAGATTTATCCTAGGCTTACTCTGATGCTAGATATTGTTTTAGTGAGTAGCTGAGTTACATATTTCAAGATTATGAACAACGATTCTATACTAGGTAGTGCAGAATGAAAAACTCTACAAAAATATAAAATAACAAACATTTATTTACTTACACAAATTTCAATTGCAAATTTATGCGCATTATGCGCGGCAAAAACATATTAAAACTAAAACTGTACAACAAAACTTAAGTACTATTATAAAAAATATTCGTTAACGAAAGGACCTCTCATGTACATCTCAGGCTCTTAAATATAATTTTAAAATAAACCGATGTGTTATAAAAATAATATTTTGACTCGAAACGCGTATGTTGAAATTTTTCCGAAGAACTCCAAACAAAACTGGTGGACTTAGCTGTAGTCCGGCAGCCCCGTGCCAGACATTCAAAAATATCCAACAGCAATCTTCAATCTTAAAAGTAAAATCCGTGGGTGAAATATATTATGTAGTAGGTACTTAATAGTTTGAAGTTTACTGGATCGGAAGAAAATACTGAGGGTCAACTAAAGGCTGAAAATAAACATAACTTTATGACACCCACGTACGAAGTAAATAACCAAAAGCTCTACGAAAATGTATGTCAGGAATAAAAATGAAAATAATAAAATTATTCGTACCCGGAAAACGGCCTTTTTTAATCATATAAAATTGTCAAGACGTCGAGGAAATAACAATCGCCGCCACAACCAGGCAAGTAGCCTGAACGATGATATTAAAATACGGGTGTACCCAATTCTTTCAGTAGCAAACAAGAAAACAATATTTACAAAATTTACAATTAAATTCTTCTGTATCGGCATCGGCTACCAAACCCGTGAAAACATTTGCACCACCCTCAAATGTCAAAATCAAAAATCGATACTTTAATTAAGAAAAAAAAGTAATTCAGCTGTAACCAGCCAGGCCTTTTAAGAAAAAAAATTAACAAAGAGGTCGCATGACGGCAGCGTAACGCTGCAGTAGGTAATAATATTTCATATGTAGGTACTGATCAATTCAAGTTTAAACTGACATTATTTCTGATTGTTCCTAGAACCATCCCAGTAAAGCCACTATGATAATTTAATTGGCCATACGTCTGCTCAGACATCAAACTGTTTCGAGCTACTAAAATGAAGTAGTTTATAAAGAAAAGCACTTAAATACTTAAGAATTTTACCAGATCTGATATTCATGAAGCTAAAAGTATTTCCCTGGAAATTCTAGAGAACTTGCATTATTGGAAATGCTTGAAGTTCGCAAAGTATGCCAACCGCACTGTAGAGTATGGCTAGCTTTAATTCCTAGCAGTGTCTTGACCAGACAGGCTTACACGTTTTAAAGGCGAGCGTCTTGAATATTAAACAAGAGCTGGGAACATGTTTGTTTCAATTCTAACCTCGTCGTAGTCGTCTTTGGCCTATGTATGGCTCACTGCTGGGCGCAAGCCTCCTTTTATAATGAGAAGGCTGGAGCATTAGCTTCCACGCGAGCCCAGTGCGGATTGGAAATTTCACACACCTCGTTGATTTGCCTCGCAGGCGTATGGAGGTGGAGGTTTCAGAGATGTTTTCCTTTACCGTAAGCTTATGATTTTCAAATGAGATTTGGCAAATAAACTCAGGAAACTCAGAGGTGCGAGCCTAAGTTTGAACCCACGACGCGCTCCTTCAGAGGCCTTTAGTCAAACCACTAGGCTCATTGTTCAGAAAAAGTTAAAGAGCGTTTATAACAGACTAACTTATGTTTTTTTATGTCAGGGAAAAACTATAAATTAAGCAAAATTTTAAAATTACAGAAGCTGGAAAAGCGTTTATTTATGAGTAAGAGGGTTAGTAGTTTGAAAGTGAAAAACATTTTTCTCCAACTTGATGCTGGGTTGCTGGCAAAAGGAAAACAGATTAATATTATTCAATATGCATTTTCACTCAAGTCATTCCTACGGAAAACCTTCACTGGTAATATAAATGATTGGTGAAATAAAATTGAATACCAACTGAAGTTGGTTAAATCATTATTATCATTTACGACAGCCAGAGGACGGTCACGGGGATAGGCCTTCCTCAAAGATTTCCAGGATGATAAATGTTTGGTGCAGTCACGGTGATCAGCCGCAGTATTTAAGTTAAATGCATTCACTTGTCGAGATGACTTGTGCCGGTGGAAAAGAAAGCTTTTTCTTAAACACTTGTTGTAATATTATTTCTATTTAAGATTCCGCCGGCCAAGGGTCGCGCTCTAAATTTCGAGAGAATATAAGAATTTCTATCACGAAAACTATTTGTTTAGGCTCCGGATATTAAAGTCTCGGATCTCATGGTCAGGGTTGTAGTAAAACTTCAATATTTATAAAGGTACCTTCTAAAATAAATGAATTCCGGGCTAAGCCTACTTTTGTAGGTATCAAAATTTGTAATAATCGGAAAACTATTTGCGTTAAATAAGTTCTATAGGAAAAGGTTTAGGGCTTCTGTAGGAACCGTTTACGTTTTTGCTCTTAAATACTTACTTTGCAGGTGGTAGGGACTCGTACAAGGTCCGTCCAGGTTGCTAGATACCACCATCTTACTTGCTAATCCTGCTGCCAAGCAGCGGTACAGGCGCTGTTGTGTTCAGGCATGAAGAGTTAGATAGCCGGAGAAAGTATAATTAAAAAAAAAACAAAAGCAAGTTGCAAGGTAAAGACGTAATTTATGTGTGTACATAAATCACGTCTTTATCCCTTACGCGGTAGACAGGGCCTAGTAACAAGACCTAAAGGCCACGTTTAGCATGATTGCGGATGTATAGTGATGGGTTGCTAGCCGCATCGCCTATAACGTAATCCCTTAATTTCCATTCCCTCGATAGGCTTTTACCACCTGCGCGGAAAGAGAAACAGCTGGTAAATTCTATGTTATTCTTAGCTCCCAGACCAGGACGGAAGTTACAAAGTTGCAAGGTGTAACTGCAAAAACTGTCATAACTGAGGCAGTCTCAAAACACTTCTGTCCGCAAACCCAATCTTAATTATAATCCGCATCAGACAAAAACGCGATCAAAAAATAATGAACACTACAGGCCCTCGAAAAACCTATGAATGGCGAGGACAAAAAGCTTCATTACTTTTATCCCCCGCTTTCTCTTAATGACGTCATTTTCTCTAGGGGCCGTGTCGGTCACGTCTCCCCTTAATTCTGACTACTCTGACGTTTCTGACACTTGTGACACACGGTCGAAGTGACGCGGTGACAAACGAGCAGGCGCGGCCTACGTTTCAGGCCAAAGATTCGGGCTTGCGATTTACATATTGCGTAGGAAGGGTACCTGCATTGCATTTAATGAGGGGACGGGAAATTGGTAGGGTCGATTGAACAAGTTTTTTATCGGAACGTTTCCTGTAAGGCGAACTTTATATTGTATCTGTAAGTTTTGTATTGCGTAGGTTGTTGAGAGTGTAAATAGGTACCTATTGAGAGTTACATTTAGGTACGAGTACATGACAGAGGCATACCTAAAGAATTAAAATTGGTTATTTTTTTCTATTGGAACGCGTATTTTTATTTAATTGCAATCCTTTTTTGATGATTAATGATAATAATTGTTTTAATTGTATAATCATTTTCATTTTTTTGACATTATTTACCATATATGAATTGCTTAATACGCTAATAATGATTAAGTACCTATCTATTGACTTACTTGATCGTGAATTGGTAGATTTTTATTATTAAGTAACGGCTGACTTGTTCAAATTAATTTCCTTCTGTATTTATTTGGTGGTCTGGTAGAGATCGCTTTTATGTAATAAAGCCATCCATTGTATGGCTCCCGTGCTTTTATATTTTTGTAATCTGACTGTACTGAGTTATGCTGTTTATTAAAGAATATTTATGTTATTTGTGTTGTTGTTTGTTGTTTATTTGTGTTATTGAATATTTATGTTGTATGAATATTTATGTAATAATGTAATTAATACCTATTTATGTTTATTGAGTATTATGTTGTGTTACTATTAAGATGGACATGTGAACAATATATTATAACCTTAATTTCAGTTTCAGTACTTGTCCAAAAGAACATAAAATTAAAATGGTCGATTGTGGTCACAAAAACTTGAGAAACAAATTACTTGCAAAGTTCAAATTGAAACAGAAAATTATGATGACATTGTATAACTACTAATAAAAAGTCTTTTAGTCACGAAAATATAATGAAAACTCACAGTTACTCGTACATGAAAACAAAGCGAGCATAATGATATATAATATTGGTTATGGTAGTATTTTAAAGCTCCCACACACAAGCAGATAGGCTTTGCCGACTGATTCCTGGAAGTCCTGGATTTACCGTCAGCCGTGTGTGGGTTGGCCTTAATAGCCGCTACGGCCTATCCACGGGAGAATTCTGTTTATAGATAGGTGATTTCGATAACTCAAAAGACTTGCAACGCTGTTTCTAGTCGTAAAATATCTTCTCATGTATTTGTTCTATTTAATCCTATTTTATATCTATGGTTCTCGACCCAGTTCTTCGGCCAGTGTCAAAAAATCTAAAATCGAACGTTTATTTGAAAAATAGGCCGCCAAGGGCACTTTTGCGTGTCTCTATTTGCAACTACCAGCGCATTCGGAAATACCATCATTGCCAAGAAGAATGCCCGCAAAAAATTTGGCTGAAAGTCATTGTTAAAGTAAGTAAGTCGTTTATTTGTGATACACAGGTAAATTACATAGGATCTACAATAAATACTGAAGAGAACGAAATGTGATGAGGAAATGTGGACTGTATGAATGTTAAGGAAAATTATAAAAGAATGGAAAATGAGAACACCAGCAAAACTGAACCACTCTTTTACTTCTCCAACAAGATTGAATCAACAAAAACATGACAAAGTAAGATTCAAAAAGCAAAAACAAATAAAAATATACATAAAAAGTATCAAAAAGGTAAAGAGTTCGCAACAAATACAATTAGTGTGTTAGCTTGATAATATGAAGTTAGCTTAGAATTCTACCTTCAAATGGTTCAAGCTTTATGTTCAGGACGCCGAATAAAAAAGCATCGTGTTCCAAAGGGCTCCTACCCATTGTTATTTTTTAAATTTGTCATACGACTAATGAAGGACCCTTGTTTTCCGGACCTTTAGGTTTCATGATTTGTTGCGTGATACACTACAACATTTTTCATCTGCCATATATCAGAGCCCTCCCCATAACTCTTTAGCAAATGTAAGCCTCCACGCAACGACATATCATTATTCATATCATCACGGTGGAACTTTTTGTTGTCAATACATGAAAGGGATGATTAGTTAGAGTTCGATCCCAGTTGTGGGGCATACTTTGTCCCGTGAAATCTTTTCGGATCAGTCTGTTGTTATCAAAGTATGAATAAGTTATGTTTCTGTGTATATAAATATGCTTATTTTATCCCCCGGTTCGGTTTCCGGAAGGAAACCTTGAATTTGCAGCATATGACGCCCCGAGGGATGCTTTCGCTTACAGTCTCATACTAATGATGTGTTTTTTAGAAGTAAACAATACGGTTACTCTCTTGTGAACATTCTCAGGTTTTAGGTCGTGAATAAAATAATCTTGGACAGTGTGTTCTTCCTTATTATCTGTTTCATTCTAATAGAGAGATACAGAGATACAAGACTCGACTCTTAAATTTAGTCGTATAGTCATCATGTACTATTCTCGTTTCTATTACCTATTGGACTTGTATAAATTATATTTTTTAAAGTCAATATTTAACTTACGCTTGGATTTTAAAATTAGCGATCCACTAGTCTTCCTATTTTACTAGTTCAATGGAGCACATTGTACAGCGCTGCCCTCTACACTCATATCCGGGCTCCCCTGGAGATCTGTATAATCTAACACCTGACGCAATCTCGTGGCTTGGGACCCTGAATGTGGATTTATAGCTAGTTTGTAGTTTCTTTCTTTAGTGTAATTGTTTAATGTTTTGCGCCATACGATTAAATAAACTAGTTCAATTTTGTTAGATACCTACACGAGCTTTGTCCTATTGTCATTCATGCAGATCACTCACAGTTTACAAACCTATTTCATTTCTGAGGTAATTGTTTTCTGGAGGTGAGGTTTGGTATAATTTATGAGCAAAAATAAATTTAGGATTTACCATGACATTTTTGGTGAAAGCAAACGTAAGGAAAACTGTGAACACACCTGTGAAGTCTTGAATCATTGTGATCATTCGGAGGCCTGTGCCTAGCGGTGCGGTAATCCCACAAGCAAAATCTCGCTTGATGATGATGATAATGATTTGTGTTCTTGTCATTCCTCAGTAGGTACATGGAGCTCGAAGAAAAGTTTTATATTTTTATCTTATTTGACTCATCCTAAACCAAGTTTCGTTCATACAGCATCACGTCGCTTCCTTAATTTTTCTTGAGGACAACCTAAAGGCTAATGTGGCATGGTATGAGCCTATCACAGACCTATGGGTCATTTGTACTCTCGGTGGATTATTCATCAACATTAGGCCTCGAGATTTTCCCTTGGAGTAAGCAAATAACGGCCAAATGTCAAGGACACTGTATTTAGCTCGGGTTTTGTGAATTACACTTGAGGTTCTCGCAAGAAATTATACGTGTACGGCAAATAGAGAGCCACGTGGACATTTTGCGTTTAATAAGGGAATATTTTTGTGCATACTTAACTTATGCACTATAGAAAAAATGAGAACCTCGTTATCATTTATGTTGATAACCTGAGGTCTAAGTTTTGATTAAAATTTTCAGGACACCTTATTTTTTGTTTTGTCAAATATTGTAAAGTAATTACAAAAAAAGACACGCAAGGTCAAAAAATGCTATTGCGTTTCCAAAAAAAATCATTTGTCAAGCTTGTCTTGTAATACAATTCTAAACTTAGAAACTACTATACGTAGAGCTTTAGCGTAATGTACAAAGTACAAATACACTAGATATATGACATACTCATTTCACGTGAACGCCTGGAGCTCCCACACCAAGAAAAGATTGATGATGTCTTGATGAAGCGAGAAATGTGTCAGAAATGTATGAGGGTATTCAATTTCAACACATGCAAAGGGAACGCAATTTTGGGAAGGGAATTCGTCATTGAAACACACTTAGGAACATTGATAAAGTGTTTATTTTCGCACGCGAACAAAACGATTTATTTTATTTTATATTTAGGTTAAGCAATTTATGTGAAACTAGCTGTTGCCAGCGACTTCGTCTGCAAAGAATTCGTTTATCGCTATCCCGCGGGAACTACGCCATTTTCCGGGATAAAAAGTAGCCTATGTGCTATTCCAGACTTATCTCTACTATGTGCCGAATTTCATCCAGATCCGTTGGGCCGTTCTGGTGTGATTGAGTAACAAACAAACATCCATCCATCCATCCATCCATACTTTCGCATTTATAATATTAGTTAGAAGGCTTGCAGGAGGTATTGACCGATGTATGCAGCAAGCAGGTGTATTTGCGTAATCTGAACATGGAGACGTCTACCTGATTATGTAGGTCGGATGACAATACAATAATCTCGTCGTAGAATTCTGGTGGCCCGGCCAGGACCGTTTACGCAGGAGGAAACTCTTCAACTGTTAGTCCCATTGACTTGAAATTTGGTACACATTATAATATGTAGAACTGATGTCAATGCAAGTACAGTTATCAAAAAAAAACTTGTATTCAAAATGGAATTCATAATGAATACTTTTTATACGTGCTAGGTTGTAGCAAGAGCTTTGTGAACAGTCTTAACGATGTCTTCAGAATGTTTAAAAATATCGAGTACCTGTTATTCCCAGCCTCTTGAAGAAATTTGACCCCGCCGAGCGGTATGCCAGCTGTTTTAATCCGACATTAACTATTATTCAGTTACAAGGCGCCTTGAGCCTTGGAGACATCAGGGATGACTGATTACGGAGCAAAATTAGGTACAACTTAAGTTAGAACACTGACTCGGATATGTGGCAGTGCTTAATCATTTGTGGAAATAGATATGTTAACGTAGTTTCGGCTTTTGGTGTTAAGTTGTATCGCTCGGCTGTTCCGTGATATTTGTTAATAGAATCACTTTCTGTGATAGTTAACGGCTCAAATTATTTGGAGCGTTAAAATACGTTGTTGGTTTCATTATACCGCGGTTTTAAAAGGCCCCATTATGTTGAATATTGTCTGTGTTTCTTTGCTACTATTTTTGTCGGTTATCGTTCTTTTATATCATTGTACGTAGTTATTTTGATGATATTTAAAAGTCGACTATTAATATTGGTAAAACTCGATGTTTATTGTCAGCGCTCTAGTAGGCGGTGAGCGGAATTTTGGTATCTAATTTAGACTGAGTTGTAACTGCACACGAGTGTGAGCTTTGAGATGTGACTAGGTATGTTTAGCTGATATAGGACCGAATAATACAATATTATAGGTATGATAAACCTGAAAAGGAGTGAGATACCACCAGCAGTTTTGAAATAACAATGTTTCGTGGTTGAAACTTTATATTAAAATATTTCTCGAATTTTTCGGATCACCGCAAAAAGGAACGATCAAAATTTTACAAACCACAACTTAACTTTCGTTATGAATTGGTAAGCGATGTAGAGGAACAAAGTTTGAGTTCCTGGCTTGACCGCGGTTCCGGTTCTTTTGATATTGACCGAATTGAATTTAAATTTTGCAACTTTCAGCCATGACTTTGCGTAAAGGCATAGCTGGCGCCATTTTCCAAAGTTTGAATTGTTTTCACAGACAACACAGACCTAATTTGCGAGTCACATCCATAAAATACACGGGCACTCCAACAGAATATCGGATACGAAAACTTTTGCGGCTAGAATTTATTTATTTTTCTGTTAAATTTATAGATTCTTGTAGGTAATTGACAGCTATCATAAATAGCTATTAAAAATGAATATAAATCTCTAGAAAGCGATACCTTGAAACGATTTTTTTACTGTGCAGATTATTTATAATGTGCCTGAGTAAGTTGCATTTTCAGACTGATTTGGAGTAGTTTTTATTTTAATTTTTCTTGCAACGTGTCTCCCCTCATACCTTAGCAATTAAATCTGACGCTCTAAATTCTATCGCTAAGATGATTAGTCGCCCATGCATTTCCAAATCTAACACGTCCTCGCAGGAAACGTATCTACCAAATATAAATGTCATTAAGCCAAAGGACCCTTATCACAGAGCAGTTCCGGAAGGGCTTAGGAGTCGAGCTAATGACCCGATTTTCTGCCTCGTAAAAGACAACTATGTATCTCCGTAGAACTCCCTATATCTAAATTGCTTTGAATACCCATTTGGGATTTCGTTGTCGGAATTACGTGCGTCGGTTCGTTTGTTGGCCCCAGGGCAATTTGGTTTATATTGAATTAGAGGTTGGATAATTATTTATTGCTTTTTCGCTGTGCGCCGGGAGTTGTTAAGTAATGAGTTCAAGGTAAGCCCTTTTTAATAATGTATTTACTCATCATCCATAGGTACACGGACTCACGAGGTTCAGTTTTCTTTTTATTAAGTTTCCGCCCATATTTTATGCAACGGGACACACCTTGTCCAAATTTTTTCGAATGGGGTTGCAAAGTTGTGTTGGAGATCAAGAGCAGATGCCGTCAAGATAATCTGATATAGTAAGGTGTAAAAGATGGTACAAGCTTCAAGACCGACAATAATCGCTTCAATATGCACCCGTTCCCGCTAAATTGCTTGTAAACTGTTGTTATCTATGACTTCGTCTGTGTGGAGTTCATTCACCGCTAGTCTGCGGGAAATCTTTCAAATCTTCCATTAGATACCTAGAAATAAAATTATTTTCATTGCTCAATGTGAAAATTCTATTCCCAGTTTCTGAAATGAAAAACCGACAATCAAATGGACAGCTGGCTAGGTAGGTACAGTCACATTAATATATTGGAGCTGTATCAAGCGCTCTAATATCAATCAAGTCACAACCAATCATCAACTATGTACATATTCGTATACAGAATGTCTCAAAATGATTTCAGAATACATCAGCAGGTTGTTGGGTTACGGATTACTATACGGTTGTTGGGATATTGCGGATTGATTTTGAGACTGCGTGCAGCGTATAGAAGACGGCCATGGAATGAATCACTTTCATACCTCCTAATTAATGATATTACATAAGTATGAACAGAGGAACTGCACCGAGATGTCTCAGTGAACTGCACTGCAACGAAGCAACTCGTTGCACTAATTGGATTCTATCAAGACCAATTGCTTCATTGCATGTTTAATGAGACCTGTTAACGTACAACTCAATTAATACTTTCGTAAGGTGCTACGAAGATTTTCATCTCCAGCCTATAAAGGTCCCACTGCTGGGCAAATTGTACGTGTTACATTGCTACTAAGATGAATTAAAAAAAAAATACGCTTCAGTAATTAAAATTTGCTAACAAAATATAATTACTACTACTACAACGCAAGGTCTGTAACTTTTTTCATAAATTAGACAGTTAATCTAAATTTAATCGATAAACCCGATTTGAGCTTGACAGTTACATTTTGACATTGATAAGGCTTAAACACTAAATTGTTTTTTTTGCCTTAAATACAAATCTGCACCAATCTGCCTCATACTCAAAGTATTATAAGCAATTAAAAAACATAAATTCGCTAAGGATAACCTCTGACAAAAAAGAGGTTTACTTTTTTAATTAAACCGAACATCTTATGGCATGGTAATTAATTAAATGAATGATTGATGAAGTTAAATCAGACTTGACGGGTTACTCCGAAGACCCCGTTGTGGTTTTAATATTGTTTGACACCGCCATTGTTTTACAATGATAATATTTCAGCCCATCACCATTCTCGGAGGGATTTAACAGTAATACTATGGAATATTGTATTTTTTGCTCAGCGGAAACCATCAAGGATAAACGTAAACTGACGTTTGTTGACAGTTTATCCGGAGTTTTACGTAAATATCCACAAAACATAACCGAGTAAAGCTATGTAGACTTGAATAATGTGCTTGTTTATTTCCTTTTCACAATAATAATAAATATGATACCTTTACATGAAAATGAATGCATTCAACGCATATTCTATGTATAAACTAGACCATCTAAGTTGTAGGTAGGTAGTATGATGACTTGGATAAATAAAACTATTGCTTGAGTATTCCCCAAATTGTATTTTCTTTTACACATCCACACTCCAACTGTCCAGCGAATTGACAATTATTTAAAAAACTCTTCGAAAAATTCAAATTTGAAATGCTTTTAAGTAGCCAGTGCGCTACAGTAGGTATAACCTCCTGGAACTTGATCACGTTAAAATATTTCAAAATTGCCTCGTCGTTGCAGCTACAAAACCACAATTGGTCACGACTCACAAGAAGGCTTAAATAGTAGACTTAAACTGTGCTAAATGATAAATAAAAGAGCCGGTCATAAGGTCGCCTGTGAATTACCATTTTTAAACATAAGAAGAGCTGTTGCCCGGAAGTACGTCCGCGCAAAATTATAATTTATATCCCGGGCTGTTTGCCTTTTCCCAATATTTCCAACAATTATCGTAATATTTCAACCCTTCACCCTAAAAACCTTCCTCCTAAATCACTGTGTCTATAGGTGAAATCCGAAAGAAAATCCGTTCTGTTTATTGAGTGTATCGCTTACTGACAGAGAGAAAGACGCGACGGAGGGCTTTGTTTTATAATGTGTCGTGATTTTTATGCATCAGGTCCGCAGTCCACACATCCCTACGATCTTCACAACAAAAGACGCAAATATGCAACCGTCCGCGAAGTTCGCATTATTTGGAACATTTACCCGTAACCTGCACCCGTTATCCATTAAAATAAGGGGTCTGATTAAGTTAAAAGTCACGTGACAGCTGGAACAAAGAAAACGAAAGCTTACTCACCTGGTATGGGTGGTGTAGGAGCGCGCACTCCTCACGGAATGATGATCACCCGGGTACAATTCCCGGCCATAGCCTAACTTATCAGATTTTTCTGTGTTCCAATTTTCGGTATCATTTGGTTTATAAGCTCAAGGTTATTTGATTTTATTAACAACAAACCATTAAAACAAGCACTGCACTAACGCAGCGAATAAAATTTATCTTAGATGTTAACTAAGCACCGCGGCAGTTACAAGCTAGCAAAACTATTTACAGTAACAGATAAGGCAGTGGTTTATAGCGCGGAAGTCTTTAGCGACGGGTCCCGGCACTGTCGTCTCATTACGTCTTGTTTCTACGTGTGGTACATACAGCTATTTGCATTCGCTAACTGTTTGTACTACGTTGTACAATGAGGTACACGCTGTTCCGAAATAGTTGGTACAGTCTGTAGAAAGAATTCTTGCTGCATTGAAGGCTATACCTACTCCGTTTTTTTGACGAAGAAAGAACGTAAAGCTTGACATGTCTTTTTATTGAAAATAGCTTTTTAAAAATCGGTACCTAACTAGAGTATTATAGATAGGTATCAGTGGCGTGGCGTCCATAGAACTCGATTCCCACTGGCTTGCCTATTTAAAAGAAGTTGGGCAATTTATTGTGCAGAATTAGAGGAAAAGGCTAGTTAAGTTCCCTTCGGCTTGCCTTCTGATATATTTGACGCCACGCCACTAATAGGTATAGAACCATTGCAAAACAAATCACTATATTACAAGGGCTTTAAATTAAAATTTGCTTTTACGTATTTTTAAAACGTAACGTTGATAAACGTAAAGACTCATCATCATCAAGATTGTTTGACTTGTTCCTAATGTGAAAAAATGAAGTCTCTTTGAGGCTTTTTAAGAGAATAGAAATAAAGGTTGAATTTGAGTTTCAAGCATATTTTTGAGTTGGAACTTTCGTTTGCCAATCAGACCAGTGGTAAATCATAACTTTCGAGCAATTAGGAATTAGGTACATTACATTATTTAGCAATAGTAAGCTTATAATAATTTTGATCGTAAGGATTGTGGCGACCACTTCACCCCGCTTCTGGTTATTTTTTTTGTATTCTCTTAATCAGTAACACCTGTTAATGTTCATAATTAGTGAAGAAAAAAAAGAGACCATTATTTTAAGATGGTGAACATACAAGTGATCAGTTGCCGATCTCTTTCGGAGTTCCGCAGGGCAGTATTCTTGGCCCGACGCTGTTTCTCATTTACGTCGACGATATCCTTAGACTGAGGCTGGATGGAGCCGAATTGATCTGCTATGCGGATGACACGGTGGTATTGTTTAACGGCAAGAGTTGGGATGAGGTATTTGACCTCGCAGAGTACGGGCTGTCGGACATTGGAAGGTGGCTAGATAACAACTTACTTACCCTTAATGTTAAGAAATCTAATTTCTTGGCATTTTCAAAAACTTCGGTCTCCTCTGCTCCCCTAGGAAGAAATCTTATTATACATTCGCATACATGTCACAACCGCACAAACGGCTCAATCACATGCTTGTGTAGTACGATAGCCAGGTCTGAAAAAATTAAATACCTGGGGCTCACAATTGATGACAAACTCTCGTTTAAACAACATATCTCTGCACTTTCCGGCAGAGTGAGGAAATGCATTTATATAATGAAAAAACTTCGATGCTGCGCCAGTGAACAGGTGCTCCGTATTGTTTATTACTCCTTATGCCAATCGTTACTACAATACGGCGTGGCGGTGTGGGGCGGCGCCGCGAAAAGCACTCTGCTACTACTGGAGCGAGCGCAGCGCGCAGTTATCAAGGTGATGCTCCGTAAACCTTTTCTCTATCCAACGGACACTCTTTATCGGGAGTCAAACCTTTTAAGTGTGAGGCGATTATACGTTTTTAGGGCAACAACTAGAGCTCATGCGGTGATAACAAAGTTGCCTAGTTACACCAGACTTCTCTCCAAGCGGAAATTTAGAGTTCCCCTTCCGAGTTACAGATCGCGTATCGCTAAACGTTCGCCAGACTTTATGCACCTGCGTCTTTATAATAATGTCTGCAAAGTGCTCAACATTCAGCATTGCACATTGGGCAAAGTTAAGTCGTTGCTGAAAAAGTGGCTAGTGCCCTTAACATATCATGAGACGGAGGACCTTCTTTCCAGCTAATTCGGTTCCTGTTTATTCACACACACACACGCACACATACACAAACACACACACACACACACACACAAACACGCGCGCGCAGTACACACACACGCACACTTAATGCTCGTACGGTTGATGTCGCGTTCACTTGGCCTTGTTGTGCATTCTGTACTTATAATGCATGTTGATATTTTCTTTCACCTATTTGTTTCACATTATTGCACTCCAGGACCCCAAGATACAGGCTCAGCCTAGTTTGGGGTTCGTCAGATATTCCTTTTTATGTATACTTGTGTTTTTTAAGCAAATAAATTATTATTATTATTATTATTATTATAAGATTTCTCAGTTTTAATCAGACTTGCCACAAAAGAGACGCACAAAAAATAATATGAAAAATGAAGGTAATTTTTTGGATGAATACAAATTTAATTGAATGTAGAAAGTTTCATTTTTTTCAGAGTTCAGGTTCGCGACCCTTATCGTTAGTGACACGTTGCAAATTTTTGTTCATGACGGCTCTAACGAGAAATACACATATAAATACAGAATTATTATAAACAAGTACATACTTAAACATTTATGTAGTTGCATTATAATCTTTTTGATCAAAAATCATTATTAGAATAAGAAAGAGCGCGAAACGAATGTCTGTTTTTGATAAGAGGGGGCAAACGAGCAGACGGGTCACCTGATGGAAAGTAATCACCACCGCCCAGGGACATCTGCAAGACTTGGGGAATCACAGGTGCGTTGCCGGCCCTTTCAAGAACAGAAAGGCTCGCTTTTACTTTTTAAGTAGCTTTTACTCTTTACTTGTTTTTTTTTTGCTGGCTAGCAAAAAAATGTGTAAATATTTTTTTTATAAAAATGAAACTCTTTTGTCTCTAAAGATAAGCTAAGGCATAAGCGACTTGTCCACAATAATGATGACGAACTTGCTCTTTTCCCTTATGTCGTTGCTGAGGTAGTAAGACAGGAAACTGGAGGATATCTTACTGGGTCATTCGATATACGTTGGTCGCGGACTGAGCATATCTCTGACGGAGCTATCTTCCATGGCTTTGTTTCGCTCTGTTGTAACCTAACCCAGAGAGTTATCTCATTCATCTGATTCTACCCTATCGTTGTGTGTGTCTCTGTAGGTGTCGCGTGGAGTTTGCACGTTTATATTTTCTACAGAACAAAGCAGGCAATAGGAAGATTTGATAGTTTTATCAACTGAAAATATGAAGCGATGAAATAGCTTTTTTTTTATTCAAAATAGGATATCATAATTAACTTAAGACCCCACTTTACGAAAAACGTTAGGCTTTAGTAGTGGTGTTCTTTGTCTAGTAAAATTTAATAATTGAGCTTTAATGAATTTTTAAACGTTCTCAAAAATTAGGTCATCACATTATCAGGCGCTACGGCGTCATCATTTTCCGCTCATGAAAAACAAAACAGCATCTCCATTCATCATTCTATGACGCGTGGAGCAGTTTCGGAAATTTATAATACAAAGAGGATCCCTATGACCTTTGGCCTTGTGAAATAAATCATGTCGGGGGAATTTGACTTGGACCAGCCCTGAGGCGAATGGAATCTAAGCGGTCTCAGAAATGTGGGCACGAATATCAGAATTATTAATAAGTAAATATTCTCCATGGAACAAGCTCAGCTGTGTTTCCTGTATCGTCGTTCAAAAACTTGTTGCCCACGGCTTCGTTTGCGCATTTGTTTGAAGCTATCCCATAGGGACATGTTTGTCAATTCATCTATTTAAGTACATTCTTAGTTCTTAGCATACTACTGTCTGACAATGCACAGCTAAAATGATTGACTCTAGAAACATCAAAAACTAAGAAGGTATTAAGTACTGAAATTCTCACGGCATAAGAATCTAGTTCTCTTTATTATTGAACAAGAGTGAAGCTTCAAAAATTAACCGTTTCGGATAAAAATGAAAAGTTTGATTCTCAATGTTTAAATTAAAACTAATATACATACAAAAATCACGTTAATATCCCTTACGGGGTAGACAGAGCCTAAGGTAATAAGAACTTAGCATGATTGAGGGCGTATAGATGGAAAGGGAAATCAAAATAGTGATGGGTTGCTAGTCACATCGCCTACAACAGCATGATTTCCTAAGATTTTCGCCCATTCCTTCGATGGGTTTTTATTTTACCATCTGCGCGGGAAGAGAAGCAAACTGGTACATTTTATGTTTTTTCTTTGCTCCCATACCAACAAGGAAGGTCATCTATGGAAAACTAATAACCTTTCCGAATATCGCTTAGCTGAAACAATCGACTTATATTTACACTTTTAATATCAGTGACAGAACAAACGTTTTCTTCCTTCGAAATATTATAAAATTTCAATAAAGGTAATCGCGGTTGGGATGTGAACCGCGATTACCTTTATTGAACTTAACCGTGAATCATTAAAAACTCAACGTTTTTTTGTTGAAATCATGTTCTAGAGTTTAAAACGTGTTCTAGAATGTTTTCTTTCTAGATCCTTGTTTAGTGGCCAAATAACCACCATAAGTCAGCAATGTTAAGTAGTCAAATTAATCGTCTACACAATTAACTAATTAAATAACTTTTACCGTATTGTTGTAAACCATTTAAATTAAACCAAGACTGTGTTTAAAGTACGTAGCCAGTTACAAAAATATAAAAATGCCCTGAACGACCACTCTAAGTCTAAAAGGACCCCAGCACCTATTTACTCGTCCCATCAACTCTGAACAAACGGCTTATTCAAACAAAAATTTGTCTTTCATTATGAAGGTTAACCAAAGCAGATTTCAGCTTATACGAAATTTTATTTCAACCTAAAGCGCTTTATGAACGTGGGCTAAAAAGGCTCTTTGGATCGGCCTTCCGAATAGGCCGGTGTTGGGTGCTCCCGCAAACCATTTACATAAGCCTTTCAAGTAGACGTGTATAAAGAAACATGACGAACGGGACCCGTGTTCCTGCTACTGTCTTAAAGGTGAACGTAGTTTTTTATTTATTTATTTGGTCTCGTTATTGTCTCGTTTTTGAAATTTTGTGCCCAAACGGTGACCCAGTCTGGCTGTCACAGGCGTATATCGTTTGAATAGACTGGGCATCATAATAAAATTAAAAATTAACAAAGGTCCCCACAGCTATCCAATGTGTCCCCAGTAGGTACAAGAAAACTGTTTTTTTTTCGGTATGTTATTACCACCGAACTCTACTATTTTTTTATTATGAGCCTATTGTGTCTTACTGCTGAGAAAAGGCCTCCTTCAACGCTTCCACTACTCCCAGTAGTAGCGATGTGTCCTTCAACAAGGCGTCCAACTTGTTCCGCCATCGCCGTCTAGGGCGTCTAGGTCTGCCGGGCCGCCGCTTAATTAAAATATTAAAGGGTTATAAAGGTTAGTATTAACACAAAAGATGCGTCTGAAACGTCTCCCATAATAACTTTTTCAGTGCTCATAGTCTCCTTATGAGTTAAACATTTAGATCATTTCAAATTGTCTCATATACCTACATTTTACTACGCTTACGTTTTCCCTAATATTATACGTGAAGCAAAGGATATTCGCGCTTTATTCGCTAACCTTATCTTTCTAGTAACCCCGTGAAAAGAAAGCTTATAAACCTTATCCTGCACTTTGTTATTGGAAGGCGCAAAACGAAGTTTTTAAAACGAAACCAGCTTTTTTCACGTTCTATCTCAAATTCGCTGCCTTTCCAGTCCACCAAGTTGTAATTTCGTGAATTTATTGCTTACATTTTACGCGCGAAAACACTTGTAATTCGACTAGCGAAATGAGTTTTATTTACGTATTGCTTGGCATTCGGTAGATGGCGCTGTAATCGTAAAAGGGGAAGGATTAAATGGCGACGAATGTCAAGGGCCGAATTAACGAGCTAATCCAAAAGAAGCAATTATGATTCGACTAGGTAAGTTTGATTTTCGTTTGAATATTCTGATGTAAGTACAATAACAGTCCACTAAACAGTCCACTTGCCCTAAAGAAAGTAGAACTAGATTGAAGACAATTTCTCAACATCAGTAAGTATACTGATAGTTTTTTTCTACAATATTTTTTACGTTGCGACTCTAGGCAGCGACGACCTATGACGTGTCTATCACTATCCCGCGGGAACTATGCAATTTTCCGGGATAAAAATGTAGCCTATGTGTTAATCTAGGGTTATCTAGAGCTATCTCTGTTCCAAATTTTATCCAAAGCCATTTATCCCGTCTCTATATATTACTACGGAGCAGACAGAGACGTCATCATTATATAACTGACACTTACGATAGCTGGAACTTAACAAAAAGTGATGAAACAGGCCCTATGTGTTAGTTGTGTATGATTCCGACTCTATTTATTACAATGAAACAGACAGAGACGTCATCATAGATAACTGACACTTAATATAACTGGAACTTAACAGTGAAACAAGCCCTTATAATAACAATTACTACAATTGAATAAACAATTTTGAAGACAGTTGTTGAATTTCTCACCTTATACAGTTCCACATTTATTACGAAACTGACAAAGCATAATGAGATCTTATTCCGTGATAATATTAACAGCCTGTAGCGCACCCTCTATCTACAGGATGTCCGTTTAAACGAAACCCTAAAAAGACTGTCGCTTTTACGGACTTGCATGCCGCTCCAAATAATTAAATAACTCCGAGGGATTGAAGCCTCAACAAAAGCTAAATGTAAATTGAAATCTTCAACAATGTTACCGCCCTAGTCCCTCGTACCCAGGTTGAGAGAACAGCCTGTATACTTTAATTCCAATCACAGCGAAATTAGGTTCAAATGCGACTTTCAGATTTTAGATTAGATTAGATTTAGATTTCATTCATTCATCAACAAAAATTACATTATTAAAAAACATGCATGTCACAGATATAAGCATTTTTGTTGAGTTCGCTACTATTACTTATTAAACTCACCATCCTGCCGCTAAGCAGCAGTGCTTGCGTTATTGTCTTCAGGCATGGATAGTAAGACAGCTGGTGAAATTACTAAGCTGGCAACGCATCTGCAATGCTCCATCGTTGCGGATATCCATAGGCAGTGGTGATTGCTTACCGTCAGGTTAAAATGCCATTCTACTTACTAACATTTCGTTCGAGACGTTTTTTTGTGAAAACATAGTCTGTTAAAAGTTCCTTGGGGAATAAATAGGCTGTCGTTTCTGATCTCAGCTCATACTTAATTTACTTGGTTCCTCCGGAGACGATAAAAAAAGCTTGTAATAATTGGACGTTTCTGTTTCGCATAATGAAACGCTAATAAATTACTTTTTATGAGAGTTAAAATTTAATAACATTTTTTTCACTTCAAATACAGGTGTTTTTTTTTTTCGTGTGTAACGTATTTGATTACCTGCGTTTCTTATTTCTAAGAATGCTTCCAACGATTTCATGAATTAATTTTCTAGGTGGAAACAAAATGGCGCGGTTATAAAGGAAATTGACACTCAAAAATTCGACCATTTTGAGGCAATTTATTTTTCTGCTGCTTTTTATGTTTTTTTTTTTAACTACTTTTGTGTTTGTCATAAAGTAGTTTTCTTTTTTTCTTTTTTTTTTCTTTTCAAAAATACCGACTATTTGTCACTTAGGTATGTGAAAAGGTTTTGTCTTTTCCTTCCGTGAAGTAAAGCCATTGTAGTTACCTAGGTATTAAAATTATAACTTTTTTTTCATAAAAAAAAAACAATCTATACCAATTTCATTCTTACCTGTCCTATTGGGTAAACAAAATTCTAACCTCAATGTGCAAAATTTTTGTAAAGAATAAGGTGTATTATGTTATCAAATAAACCTGAGTTAATATTTTGTACATAATTTTACTGATATTTTATCTCCAGTTCCTTTATTTACTATGAAATATTAAAAAAATAACAAAAATGAGACGTTTTGAGGTTAGAATTTTGTTTACCAAATAGGACAGGTAAGAATGAAAATGGTATAGTTACAATCATTCCATAGGTATCAGTCCTAAAATGCCATTGTCTTATCCTAGTATCCTCCTTGTTCTTGAGCCGACCAATCAGAGTGCAGAAATCGCCAGTTTTTTTTAAACATCGACTATTGGTTAACTTCTCCATCAACATAGTATTTAAACCGTAACAAATCTCCGAGCCATTATTCAATAGGAAGATATCTATCACTGCCTCAGATTCAGAATCCATTCTCTGGGACGTCATTACACATTCGACATTCGAACAAAAATCCGTCTCTCCAATTTAACGGTCTCCATCTCGAAATACAAGTTAACAATAGAGGTAATTTATGGAGTTAATAGGTGCAGTGTTTTATAACGACATTATGCCATGCGAATCTGTTCCTAATCGCTGTCTAATTAATATTTAAATTAAATTTGTAACGGTAAAACGTAAAAAGTAAACATTAAAAATCAAGAAGTAAAATTTCTTATTTCATTTGATATTTCCTATCATTTGAAAAACAGCGCCTTCTCTCGTCCCTGGTGAGTACGTCATGTTCCACGGGAGTTGGTAATTGTGTCGTACAGACACATCATTCAAACAGATGACGCTTAGCGACAAATATTCGCATAGTAACAAGGTCACGTGACATTTGGTAACAGATTGAAAAATTCGGAGGCTTACTCACCTGCTATGGGTGGTGTAGGGGTATAGCACGCGTCACGGAATGACGAGGACCCGGGTTCGATTACCGGCCATAGTAGCTCTCTTTACTTTTCGGATTTTCTATGTGTTCTAATTTTCAGTGTCGTTTAGAAATTAATTAATAGTGTAGTTTATTAGTGATAAAACAATGGTGGTTATTAAAAACAATTAATTAATAGGTAGTTGTTTTTTTCGTCTTTCATGACCGATATTACCTTTGATTTCACTGTTCATCTCTTTTATGATATTTCATGATTTGTTAATAAACTGTGCCAAAAAAAATGCGTATTAAATACGCATTTTTTTTTGTTTGGCACAATTTCTTATTATATTGAGAATTTTTCTTACTGTAGGTATTTTACGCAAACTTTGCCCGACAAAAGACCTTTGCTTATTACGTTATACTCATTACACGGGTCGCCTACTACGCTAGAAAAACACCTAGAACTGGGATACGATTTAAAAGAGGAACAATTAAAACAGGGTAATTACGTCAGTGGCTGGTTTTTAAATCTGGAAGATGTCTTACCGTATTTACGTTACTGCGCAGTTTTATAAATTAAGTTATGAGGCAGGAATCGTTTAGTTTTTCTTAAGTAAACTTTTTTAATAAATTTCATAGATTACTACGCGGTTGCCCGCGACACGCCATTTGCGCTGAATCTGCTTACTGCTATCCCGCGGAACTTTTCAATTTTCCAGGTTAAAAAGCATATGTGTTATTCTAGACTAAATAAAATCTATTGCTGTGCCAAATTTTATCTAAATCTGTTTGAGTGTTTTGCCATTTTTGTTGTGAAAGAGTAACATACGAGCCCTTTGCTGCGCGTTAATTTATATAATGAGCTCTATTTCATGAACGGGATATTTTACTAAAATTATTGAACGCGTTTGTTAGCCCGATAAATTTATACATAAAAAGCTTAACTAAAATCACATTGCAAAACGGCTTCACGTTAACTAAACGAAATGAAACACCCGATGCTGAATCAAATAATTAATTTAGAGATAGCTTCCAAGAACTCCACCTTAGGATAACTCTTGAAATTTATATCCGAATCTTAACATTTTGATAAAATGCGTTTTAAGTTACTATTTAATTAAAACGGGAAATTTCTTTGAAATCTCGTGAGAAGTTGAAAACTTTTGCAGAACTCGAAGCATTGTCATTAATTGGGCTACTCGAATTTAGAGCAAGATTATTTTTCTTTGCTCTAATTTTCTTAAGTCCAGGTGTTCGTGTTATGTATAAAAATTATATTGAAAATTATTGCTCATCAGACTGGAATCCCACAATGGAAAGACGAGAATTTATGCGATAGTTAACATAATTAAAATTTTAATATGATAACAATGTTCGTTTTTAAAATTGCTGGATAAAATGTGGCGCTGAAATTTTGATAGGTACCTACCCTGTAAACTAAAAGAAAAAATATGCAATGAAGGTATAGATTTTTACAATCTTTTTTTACTTGCAATTTTTTGTTTGTCTATATTTTGTGTCTAATTATTATATTTTGAGAAGTGACTTTTTTATTCTACAGAGCGACTTTGTTCATTACTTGTTGGCTAATTTTAAGCCAACGCAATCAAAGGATAAGGCCATTTATGCCGCAAATTTCAAATTTTCGAAACTCGCAAGGGAATCAAAACCTACAGGGCATTTCCCGTGAACTCAGAATCTTGAAATTTGGTACGAAGCAACCTCTCATAGCAAAGATACAGGAAAAATTGAGAAAACCGTAAATTTTCCACAGATTTGTACTAAACCCTCAATTCGCGATCGCGAGTCCGACTCGCACTTCGCCAGTTTTTTTAAATAAAAATTGTTTCGTGGAATACCTACCTAAATAATAAAGTGTTACTTTTGATAAACGTGCTGTGTTTTTACCCAGGTAGTATTAAAAGTAGATGGTAGTTTGTTTAGCGTAAGTATTTACTTACTTATAGTACAGTGTAAACTTTGACGTCGCATAGATGACCGAGCGACCGCGAAGCCTGAATCTGAAGTGATTCAGCTTGGGCAGAAATGCTTCCGGTCCCAAGCGCCATCTATGCGAACTGGAAAAATGTAAAAATAACAAAAAATGGTGCAAAAAAAAACCGTTTTATGGGTCCTTAAAACAAGATTGGCCATTGTCCTAAACCAACAAAACTGTGAAACAAAATAATGAACTCGCGTCGCTTTCTGCTCGTACAGGGTGTATATTTTTCGCCAACTGCACCCGTGCGCTTGCTTCATGCTCGTGCTCGTTCGCTGGCGATGAGAATTTTTGAATTATTCAAGTTAGCAAGTGTTCTGGCCGCCCTGAAGAGCGGGAATTATTACGGACAGCGCGTCCCGTGAATACAGTTACGGTTTCTTTGTAGTTAGAACATGTGGAGCGGAATTTTAAAGCCAACAATGTACGCGGAGGAACAAAACGACGGAAAATTTAACCTCGACAATAGGTTTGCTTTTTTGTGGGGATTCGGCGAACGTTTTGTTGAAAATTTCGCGAGGTGACTTGAGCCGCTCGGAATCACGAGCACTATTGATTTATTATAAGGCAAAAAGTGTCCTTTTGTTCATCCCTTTTCCGTTACTTCTTAATAGATACCTACTTGTATGAGAGTAAAAAATGGTAAATTGAACATTGTATTAAAATTTTGGGACACTTTCCATTATATTAAAATCAATAATGCTCGTGATTCTGAGTAGAACTGCCATCGATGTTGTATAATTTGAGCAAAAGGGTGAGCGGATTTATTTTCAGAAAACTCCCCTTAAGCGTTGCCACTGATAGCAACACCTTATCTCCATAGCACCCTGCGCTAGATCGCTCTTATTTCACGTAACGCGATATCATAACACCACAATTATCGCGCTGTCACAGATCCGGACCCTCGTCACACGCAACTGCGGCCGGATTAATCACGGATTAACTTAATCTCAACCAAATAAATCTGCTTTTGTTGTACGAAATCACTCGTGACACTTTTTACATTCCGCTGGCATGCTCATGTCAATTGAATTGACGGATCGCAAATTGAGTGTAATTTCGGGCATGGCGTAGGATTTTTTCATTCCCGAATTACTGGCATTTATTTCATTTTCATTTTCATGTCGGATGTCGTACGACGTTGGTTTTGTTTGCACATTGGTGAACGAAGCGTGGGATACATCTGCATCAGAAAAACGAACCGATGGTCTTGCTGTTGTTACATGCATACAAGCTTTAGGATTTATAATGTATCAAGATGACAGTGCTCACACACTGAAAAAAAAAAGCAGTAAGACTAACTGGAATTCCATTAAACCATACTGCTTTGCGCAGTAAAAATGGAGCCAATTGTAAAAACCAGTTAGTGTAACTGTTTTAAAACAGTTAAGGTCAAAACAGTAAATTTAACTGTTATATTTTAACTGTTTATAAACAGTTATATTTAACTGATTGGACAGTTACATACAAAACAGTAATTTTAACTGTTGATGATTATAACTGTATGCACACTTAAAAATAACTGTTAATTTATATTTTTCTAAAAGTACCAACAACTGCGAAGGAACAGTTTATTTAACTGTGTGCTCAGTTACCTTTACTGTTTCTCTTCAGTAATTGGTACTTGGAGTACAATTGCAGAAACTGTTTCTACACAGTTAACGGTACTGTTGCTACAGTAACGACTACTGTGACCAAACAGTTTCTGTAACTGTGTCCTTAGCTGCTTTTACTGTTTCTCCACAGTAATTGATACTATGAGCACAGTGACAGAAACTGTTTCTACATAGTTAATGGTACTGTTGCTACAGTAACGTCTACTGTGACCAAACATTTTCTGTAACTGTGTCCTAAGTCGCTTTTACTGTTTCTCAACAGTAATTGGTACTTAAAGCACAGTTGCAGATACTGTTCCTACACAGTTAGCGGTACTGTTGCTACAGTAACGACTACTGTGACGAAACAGTTTCTGTAACTGAGTCCTTAGTTGCTTTTATTGTTTCTCTACAGTAATTGGTACTTAAAGCACAGTTGCAGATACTGTTTCTACACAGTTAACGGTACTGTTGCTACAGTAACGACTACTGTGACAAAATAGTTTCTGTAACTGTGTCCTTAGTTGCTTTTACTGTTTCTCTACAGTAATTGGTACTTAAAGCACAGTTGCAAATACTGTTTCTACACAGTTAACGGTACTGTTGCTACAGTAACGACTACTGTGACAAAATAGTTTTTGTAACTGTGTCCTTAGTTGCTTTTACTGTTTCTCTACAGTAATTGGTACTTAAAGCACAATTGCAGATACTGTTTCTACACAGTTAATGGTACTGTTGCAACAGTAATGACTACTGTGACCAAACAGTTTCTGTAACTGTGTACTAAGTTGCTTTTACTGTTTCTCCACAGTAATTGATACTGTGAGCATAGTTACAGAAACTGTTTCTACACTGTTAACGGTACTGTTGCTCCAGTAACAACTACTGTGATCAAACAGTACCTGGAACTGAACAATCGGTTGTTTTTACTGTTTCTCTACAGTAATTGGTACTTTAAGCGCAGTTGCAGATACTGTTTCTACACAGTTAACGATACTGTTGCTATAGTAATGACTACTGTTTTCGAACAGTACCTGGAACTGAGCACTCGGTTGTGTTTACTGTTTCTCTACAGTAATTGGTACTTTAAGCACAGTTGCAGATACTGTTTCTACACAGTTAACGGTACTGTTGCTACAGTAATGACTACTGTGTTCGAACAGTACCTGGAACTGAGCACTCGGTTGTTTTTACTGTTTCTCTACAGTAATTGGTACTTAGAGCACAGTTGCAGATACTGTTTCTACACAGTAGATAGTACTGATTACAAAGTACCGTCTACTGTATAGAAACAGTATCTACAACTGTGCTCTAAGTACCAATTACTGTAGAGAAACAGTTATTGGTACTTAGAGCACAGTTGCAGATACTGTTTCTACACAGTAGAAGGTACTGATTACAAAGTACCGTCTACTGTATAGAAACAGTATCTACAACTGTGCTCTAAGTACCAATTACTGTAGTGAAACAGTTTTTGGTACTTAGAGCACAGTTGCAGAAACTGTGTAGACAGCTGTAGGTTACTGCTCCTGCAGTACCATTTACTGTTAAGAGACAGTAACAGGTACCGAAGAAGCCGTAACCTACAACTGTGTCTACACAGTTTCTGGAACTGTACCCTCAGTTGATATCACTGTTGTAGAACTTCAGAACAGTGTCCAACGTGAAGGGGTACTATACTACAGTCAGCTCGAAAAGTACTTTAACACTTTTTGGGCAAAACACTTTCGTGACTCGCACCTCTGTAGTACAGCATGTTACGTATCATACAAGGATGCGTAGAAAATATCATACGATGAGTCTGTTAACTCGGAGGCTACCAGACCTATCAGTCCGAAATTGTTTTAAGTACTGCACCTAGTGTTAAAATACTATTCAGACCGAAACAAAATTAAACAGACCACAATTTACAATAAGTGTTGTATTTAAATATGTACATTTTAAATGGGCATATGATAAACCTCAAATTTACACAGTCAACATAAAGTCTTTTCATTCTTAACTGTCCTATTTGGTAAACAAAATTCTAAAGAATAAGGTGTGCCTCTATTATGTTATCAAATAAACCTGAGGCAATAATTTGCACATAATTTTGCTGATATTTTATCTCCAGTTTCTTTATTCACGATTACGATGAAATAGTTAAAAAATAACAAAAATGAGACGTTTTGAGGTTACAATTTTGTTTACCAAATAGGACAGTTAAGAATGAAAAAATATAATTATTTTTTACACCTAAGTTTTAGTTAGACAGTTTTATACTTCACATAGAAGAAGAAACACAGCTTAATGAAGCTCGTAAAGAGCGAAGAGAAAAATATAAAGATATAGGTATCACTAACCATAGCTATAGAAGCTAAAAAAATATTTTAAAAAATTGGAGTATTTTTTTTTATATTTTCTATAGGAATGGTAGTATTAACTGTAATCATTCCTATAGAAAAAAAAAATTACTCCAATATTTTTTTAAATATTTTTTGCATTCTATAGCTATGGTTATATATCCCAGTGGATTATTGTTAGGGGGTGTCTGATACACCCTGTATAAGCGATGCGGTGGACAGTTGCTTCAAAATTATATGGGCCTTATACTTACAGTTTCCAAGTGAGTGTTTGCACGTGTGGTAGTCTCTACGCTTTAAGAGCGAAGCTTTAAGTCAAGTTTACCGTAGGCCTAGATGATTCTTGGTCGGGAATCCTAGGTTAATCTTATCTACTCTACAAAGTTATATAATACAATATTATGTTTCATAACCCTTACTTGACAGACTTCATTAGGTACACAAATTTATTGTGTAAGGTGTAAGAAATACACGCTTTTCGAGGATTACTCAACGTTTCAGTAGGTAAAACTTTATTACGAATATTACGCTTTTATTGCTCAAAAGGATTCAAAATATACGATATTTTATGATAGGTATATATCGGATAAATATATATCAAGTTTTGATACGCGTGCTCGTCTGGGAATCAGCATCTGTAAAAATAATCAAATTTAGATCTTTATCGAAATCAATTTGCAAAGTATCATACATAATATGAGACTGTGTCTAGTAAAAGGGACCACTTAAGCGGTATGGAGTTATTAGTAGTTTCTAAAACTAGGTAAAATTTGCTATCTAATGAAAAACACCGAACGCCGTGAAGTTAAATGGATTAACCTACTATTTCATTCAAAGAAAAAACTTGGTTAGGTAGTCATAAGAGCAAAAATAAATTTTCTACCTACTACAAATATTAGTTAACTAGTTTCTGCCCGCGTCTTCGTCTGCGTATTATACATATAAACCTTCCTCTCAAATCACTCTATTTAAAAAAACCGCATCAAAATCCGTTGCGTAGTTTTAAAGATCTAAGCATACTAGGGACAGACAGACAGACAGCGGAAAGCGACTTTGTTTTATACTAAGTAGTGATTCAGTACCTGAGCGTGAGACGTGACATACACTAAAGTAACATTACGGTAGGTACTGTAGCGAATTAGTTGCATGTTTGTTTACATAACATAAATGAATAACCGATTAGTAACAAAAATCTTCACTAATTTCAGAAAAATGCATTACAACTCGTAAATTAAAACCCTCAGAGTGGCCCCTTTTACTAGACACAGTCACATTATACAAATGTAGGTTTATTTATTCAAGAAATTATTATCAAAAATTATAATAATTAATTAATTAATTATAATAATTGTAATAATGAATTTATATACTTAATAATTTGACATGTAAAATTTGTAATTTTATGAATAAATGAATATGAATATGAATATGAATATGAATATATATAAAAAATATATTTATTTATCAAAAACTCGCATACACCTGCAAAGCAGTTTAATAGTGTGTGAAGTTTCCAATTCACGCTGGACCCGCGTGGGACCTACAGCCCAAGCCCTCTTTCAGTTTGAGGGATCTGTGCCCAGCAGTGGGACGTAAATAGGCTGGATTAGTACTATTATTAAAGTAGGTAAAACAGATAAAATATTCACCTTTATTTAGCCAGTGTTTTGAACTTAGTGACAAATGTACTTTTTCCCGAAATTTTTTCACTTGCTGACAGTAACTTGGTCTTGAGTAATGCAAACTTATTTTGAAAGATCAGTTCGTTCCCAGGATACCATGTATCAAAATCTTCTATTAACTGCAAAAAATTGTCATTGGTAAAAACATTTCAACGGACTAAGAGCCTGTATCACCACTTTTTTAAAGTCCGGATTAGCTTATTCATAACCTTATACATATATATATATATTATATTTTGGGCCAACTTACACCAATTGCCCTAGTCCCAAAGTAAGCAGAGCTTGTGTTATGTGTACAAGGCAACGAATAAACATACTTATATAGATAAATACATACTTATTCATACTAAAATAGATATTAGAGTTGTTTTCAAAACACATGTACATAGTTTAGGGCCTTAATTAAAACCAAAGCCAATTGATTCCTTTGTGTTACGACATTTTCACCCTTATTGCAATGGAATAAAGGAGAAACGGTTGTAACACAAAAGAATCTGTTAATTTTTGTTGTAATTAAGCCCTTAACTATGTACAATTTTTTTTAAAACGAGTCATTAAACACCCAAGACTCGAGAGCAAATATTCGTATCCACCATACAAATATCGGCCCCGACCAGGGATCGAACCCGGGACCTCAAGCTTCATAGTCAGGTTCTCTAACCACTAAACTATACAGTCATGTAAAAGTCAGAAGTAAAAATTTAAACTGTCTGTCGGATAAGGTTATGAATAAGCTAATCCGGACTTTAAACAAAGTGGTGAAACAGGCCCTAAATGTTAAAAAAGTTAGTTACGGGGTTACCTAAATAGGAAGGCAGGTTTTTGTGTAAAGGTAAGTACCTATTTGTCTTAAAATCATTACAATCAATTGTTAAGTTAATTTAAATTAATCTTAATTAATTTAATATACATAATTTACTTAGTAATTTTAGAATAGGTTAAACTTTTGTTACTATTATTTATTGTGTGCCTTTGCAGGGCGATTCATGGACTGAATTTATTATACAAAAACTGTAACATCGATATATTTATGAACATCACTTTACAATGGAAATAAATAAATAAATATATCTCTTGGCATAAATATAAAAATAATGACGTTGCGTAGCACTTACTAATTATTGTAGCCCCAAGATCGTTTTAGACACGGGAAGTGTTTCAAATAAGTCTGCACTTGTTTCGGTCTCTGATAGTACTTGTTGCAGTCCCAGTCCATTTAGTCCAGTTCCATTTTTCGGCACACAGGGCATAGTTGTCCACAAATGATTTTAGCCACTCCAAATATTCTTCTATTTCCTGTGTATTTAATTCCTGGGGACCTTCTGTATCTATCAAGTCTCGTATGTCCAATGTTAAGCTATAATGAGATTTTGCAAAATTGGGAGTTAAAGTTTTATCCAAGCAACGCCCTTGGTTGATATATAATTCCTTCAAATTTGTAACAGTGTCAAATAAACGCCCATGAGCTCGTCCTGCTCCTGTGGTGGAGGTACAGTAAACAGTGCAATTTTCTGCTGGAAATACTTTTGCTGAAAATTAAAACCGATTTTTTTTTGTCACACGACGCCAGTATTTCAGACATACATGAGGCCCCCGAGGTGGATGCTGTCGACAGAGGTGACCCTGGTATACTTCCTTCACATAAAGAGACAATGTTGTGTAGGATGTCTTCTGTTTCATTGTTAGTCTGTAAAATATTAAAATGGTTTTTAGGGTTCCATAGCCAAATGGCAAAAAATGGAGCCCTTATAGATTCGTCATGTCTGTCTGTCTGTCTGTCTGTCCGTATGTCACAGCCACTTCCACAAACATCCAAGACTCGAGAACAAACATTCATATTCATCATACAAATATCTGTCCGACCAGGGATCAAACCCGGGACCTCAAGCTTCATAGTCAGGTTCTCTAACCACTAGGCTATATCAAATTAGTAGTCAAATTAAGTGAATTTTGGTGAAAAAAGTGATTACCATTACATCAAGTTAAAAGACACGAAATATATGAATGTTTTATTGATTCAATCTAGTGCATGTTTATGCAAGAATTTTGATGAAATAGGTTTGTTTACACTTTAATTAAATTGGATTGACGCAGAATATACGCAATTCTCAATGAATGGGTTTGGTGCACTGACTATGAAATTCATGACATAAAATACTATTTTGTTTAGTGCTCTATATAAATTGCAAATAAGTTGACTAAGTGTTGTAATCAATCATTACGTGAAATAAAAATAGTAAAAATACCTACTTACTTCTTTATTTATTGCTGGCTGTCGGGCTGCCTTCCAACTGTACAATTGTTTATTAAATGTTGCTTGTGGTCCAATTACGGGGATAAGAATATTGATTTGATGGTCATCTAGTAGGCTCAGCGCCTCTATGTCGACTTCATTTTCTAAAAAGACAAAAATTTTACAGTAAAGTAGTTATTTACATTAAAGGAATATTTCTTTATTTGCATAATGTTATACAAATAAAGAAATTTCATTTCATTTCATTTCATTTCATTTCATTTCAAGGATTATAATAAAATAACGGGTCACTTTTCGTACAACTTCGTGAGGAAAATGACCCGTTATTTTCGCTTGTCATTATATTTCCAACAAGCGTTGGAAATTTCGGAAAAAATCAAATGATTTTTTTTTGCTAAACCCTAACCCAACTAGTAGTACGAAACTCTTTACCTCAAACAACAAGTTTCATACACGCTTTGTATACATACAACATATCTACCTGATATATATATGATACCTGTACAGGTGGCGGCACGTAAGTAAAACGTGGAGGGCGATGCGCAGAATGAAAAACAACATCATTTTCATACTGCGCATCTCCCCTCACCGTTTTTCCTACGTGCCGCCTCCTGTACTGTAATCTTCACTCGTAACCTAACTTTACTGTATGAACAGTTAATGTAAATGTTTAAACAATAAATACTTTTGACTTTTTTTTTTGTTTTCTAAGTTATATGTATTAAACGTATCTTACTGACTTAAATTAATAATTAGAGATTATGCTTACTTACCAAGAAATACTTCCGCGTATCTTTCAAAACCCCACGTTTTAAGCAATGAAGATATCGTTAAAGTTGAATCGACTTCCATTTGATTGAACGAACGAACACTTTTACTGAAAAAAAAAAAACAAACTTAATAATAATTAAACGGGGGGCTCGCGCTAACACTGGTGACGGAACGGCCGAGGCAATTACCTATAGGATAGGTCTCGCTGCGTGCGAACTTAATTATATGGTTCATGCTCCAACATCAACCATCAACGCAAGTCGCTACACTAAGACTAACATGACGCGACGCGTCTCGCGAGCGCGGGCGCCACCAGGCCACACACAACACCCTCCCCGCCCCGCACTGCAGTTGCGCCAACTGTATAAACAGTTGTCGTAATTGTATTCAAAGTCATATTCAGAATTCGGAACTTTATTCGTGACCATGTGCTTCTACTGCCACATAAAGCAAATACTATCTGAAGAGATTTGATTTGAAAGCAAAAAAAACTAGGTATTAAACAATAAAAAATCAAATCAAAATCAAATTAACGCAACATTCATAAACACGACAATAATGACTTTATGCGTGATCTGATAATCCATTCACCTCAACTTAAATTCTATCAGATATACCTAGGTAGGTAGGTAGGTACCTAAAAGCTAGTTAAAAATGCTTGTCTACTTACTGAAATATTTGGTTCCGATGGCTCTCAATGCAACAGCGAAATAAAAGCACTGACATACAAATTTTATGCAGAAATAGGTTTAAGTATCTGAAAAGAAGTAATTATAATTATCATAGAATATTATGTATAACTAGTTGTTGCCCGCGGCTTCGCCCTGTCCTTTTTTTAAAAAAATATTTTCTCACTGTATAAACCTTCCCTTGACTATGACAAACATTTTTTCAAAACCAAAATCAGCTAAATCAGCCCAGCGGTTCTCAAGTTTATACGCGACTAACAAACGCATTTCATTTTTATACAATAGAAGATTAATAAACTAGATTCAGTTGTTACATTGTTGTTGGTCCATTAACAACCTTTCATAAAGTACAGGTATGTCATACATTTAATCAAGATTGAGTTTTTTTAATGTACAACAGTAACTTTAACTGGGCCCACTTGCAGTAAAAAACTATTACCATTAAAAATTTAATTTAAACTATTACAAATATCTAACTAGGTATTTTTTTCCAGATTGGCAATAGGTAAATATTATTTTTATATCTTAAGAAAATTTTAGACAAAATAAATTTTTACCAAAGTTTTTTTATAGCCGCTAAAACAAAAAAAAATACATCAGGTTAACGTCAGGTCAATATGGAATTGCACTGTAAGTAATGTAAGTGAAAAGTGGTTGTTATCTGTCTAGCTTCGCGTCAATGTTTAATCATTGTAATAGGTAACTCAATGCGTTTAATGAACAAAATGATAATGCGTGTATTGTAAATAAAAACGTACAGGTTAGTTAAAAGGCTTCTTACACATGGCTAAATTTAGTCATCCTAATTAGAATGCGCTTCTGAATTAGAACGCTTCTGATTAATTACACTATTCTGAATTTAGTCACTGGATCCGACACGTCCCCCTGCCCCGTCAGGCAAGTGTGCGTGGCGAGGGCGACTAACTACACTAAATATTATTGATATTATTACACGTTCCTAATTAGCATGCTAAACCATTCAGCTTGTCAGAAACCATCCTTGTTTCTAATTAGGATATTTTTTAGGATCCTTTCTTCCTAAACACGATTACTAAATTAGGTTTCTAAATCATTTAGCATCCTAAATTTAACCATGTGTAATAGGCGCTTAACACAGAACCACCTTATAATATAAGCGAAGAATAATCTTATCCATTTCGGCATTTGCAAGATGGAGTTCATTGAATGAGATTAAAAAGGATTCAACTTATACTTGTAGGGTACATGAGGAATTAACAAACTACTTTATCACTGAAACAAAAAAAAACGTACAGGTTAGATCACGGAAGCCACGGAACCGTACTTAAGAAGCATAATTATTGACCGTAAGCGAAAAATAATCTTACTTACCCATGTCATGTGCAATTAATGCTGCTTAGCGGCCACACGTTGAAATATGTTCGTCAAAATCGTTAGAGCTGTTTCGGAAAAACCAATTAGGTAGACTAAGTTAATAAGGGTTTTCCATTACGTAGTTTTAGTGTTATTGAATTACCTATTTCTGCTATTTTGGTCGACTATACCAACCTACGTACGTAAATTCATTTAAAATTTTGAAACAAGCTAGGCACACTTTCTTGTTATCACGTCGCGCGACCTTGGAGTTTGGGAGATTCGGGGGGCCGGCTTAGGGTGCGGGTGCAAGCGTTTGGGATGACTTTTAGAATTTATGAATTATGCTTTTAATTAAGTACTTAAGTACTTACTTAAATAAACAAAAACACAAATAATATTGTGGTACATACCATACTTACCTATAATTGAATTGTACACGTCTGTAACTTGCAATGTTCAGTCAAGGACAATACCTACTTAATTTAATAGGTATTTATTGTATCCGCTCAGTTTCAAAAATATATATGTCTGCCAAATTTCAAGTCTAAGGCTGTGCTGTACGTGTCAGTAACGGTCATCTTTTATAGATATACATACCTACTTATTAGTTTTTGACCGCGACTTCGTACGCGATTAAAGATGTAAAACGAAAAATTCAGTTTTTCCCCGTTCCCGTGTGGATTTCGGGAAGCGCTTTCGTAGTAAGTATCTACAGATTCGGAGTAAGTACGGAGTAGAGTTCTCTCCTACATAGATAGGTAAGTACTTAAGATATAACAATAAAACGTAACCAAGTACGTTAATTGTTAAATCATTTGTTTTTACTGAGTGAAACAGTTACCTTCAAACGGATGATCAGTAAAAACAATTGATCGTCACAGTTATTTTAACGTTAAAGTTTTATTCAGTTATAGTGAAAATCAGCAGCACGTTTAACTATTGCATTGATTTGATTTAATAAATTTACTTTTTTATTTTGCTCTAGTTTTGTTACGACTAGGTACTTATTTATTATTTGATTTCCTGTAAGGCTATTTCTATAACTATATACCTACCTACGTTACTCCCGTAACTGAGACAAATCTAACAATGACACCTCAAATGTTAAATAGAATCCGTCAAACGGTTTAAGGTGTACTATACATGTATACATACGCTAGAAAAACATAATCCTCCTGCGACAGTCGGGTCGGGTAAGGCCCATATTAGAAAATCATCATATAAATTACAATCATAGATGTAGGAGTCATATTTATATGCAGAATTTATGACAGTGTAATAACAGGTACTTAAATAGTTAATAATAGTTTATTTATATAATTCCTATTTGTCGATATGGGATCCTGTTTGACAGCAAGCGTACAATTATGATTTCATATCTATATGATTAACTAGTTTTTGCTTTTGCCCGCGACTTCGCGTATACGCGCTGAGATGTAAAACGTCGATTTCAGTTTTCCTCGTTCCCGTGGGAATTTCGGAACGTGCTTTCGGAGTACAGGTCTTCAGAGAAATCTAGGTAGATACGTTCTAAATATTAAGTCTTTTATCCTCCGCAGCTTCGACTGTAAACGTAAAATCCTGTATATCCCCCCGTTCCCATGAGAATTTCGGGATGTCATTTCGGAGTACAACTTAAGACCTTCAGAGAAACCTAAGTACGTTCTAAATGTTAAGTCATCTTCCGCAGCTTCGACTTTGAACGTAAAATCCCGTTTATTCCCATTTTCGTGGGAGTTTTTGGTACTGTGCTCCGTTTATGCGCATGTGAAAATTCTTTGCTACGTTATGAAATCAATCGTAAACTCTAGCCACTAAGTTCACTGGGCCGTAGCAGAACCAAAGCAGACAGGAGGGACGCGTGGCGGCTCTGGTTAGAGTGGGCAGAGCGCGCGCGAATTTAGGTATTTTCTTCGTATGAATTAAAACAATAAAAAATTTGAAAATGTAAGACAACATCTCGTTATGTTATCATTAAAAAACTGATGACTTTCCGTGCAGTATTTACGACATACACTCAGCGGCATATTTAGCGGAACACAAAAAAAGTGTAGGTACATACTTACCTAACTATTTTTTTTTCTGGTCAAGCATAAGTATGGGTTTTGCTAACTTTTTTGTGTTCCGTTAAATATGCCGCTGAGTATACTAAGGGTTAATTTTGTTTTTAAGATGTAACTTTAAAAAAAAAACTATAGAGGAAACTACAAGTAATTGTGTTTCTAAAACGTATGTAGAGTGAATCCTTAAATATCTTACGTATTGATTGTAAACTAAATCTTCAGGGTAATAACGACACAGCATGGAATCAAATCAACGCAATTATTTCAAAATTACCTCGGCGCCACCTTAATGCTCTCCTACACTCCGCAAACAAGCTCATGCCAAATTTTAGCTTTCTACGACCAGTAAAACGAAAAATCCCGTTTTTTCCCTATGCCATTAGAATTTCCAGAAATCTTCTCATAATGCTCTCTTGCACTTCTCAAGGACCCTAAATGCCAAATCTCAGCTTTCTCTGACCAGTAGAACGAAAGATCCCGTTTTTCCCGTTCCCGATGGAATTTCGAGAAATCCTCTCTTAAAGCTCCCCAACACTCCCCAAGGAAGCTGCGTGCCAAATTTTAGCTTTTTACGACCAGTAGAATGAAAAATCCCGTTTTTTCCCTATCCCGTGGGAATTTGAGCTGTGCATTGTCTATCAGTCACGGTACTGTTTCATAGATTAACGTATGTATTTCATAGCTGCAGATTAGATTGAAATTCTGGTTTTTTCCCTTTGGGAATATTGGGATAAAAAGTATACTTTAGTTTGTATCTAGGTTTAAACTAACTTTTTGCCAATTTCAACCAAATTCGTCCAGCCCTTTCAGCGCGAAGAAGTAACAAACATACATACATACTCACAAGCTTTCACATTTATAATACTATTATTATCTAGTAGCAGTAGTGTATAATTGGGGGACCTGGATCAAACGAGATCCAGGATCCCCCAATCATACGTTATATTGATTACTGATCATGAATCAATACATTAATATATGTCAATCGAATTATCTGTTGAGCATATAATTACAGTACAATCCGATAATCAAGTGCTAGTTCAATCAAAAACTACTTCAATTAAATTCTAGTTCTAATACACTCTGAGCCAGAACCGCCACAAACACCCTCGATCACAAATACTAGTCTTGCTTTATTTACGAACTTTGAATAGTGAAATAAAATGCACTGATATTTATAATTAAAATCATTTATTTAATTATGAATAAGGTTGTTACATTCTATGTACCACCGTCTAATACACTTTACATTTGTTAAAGCACATCTTTTTTTTTTTATGTTTAATACATCTAAAATACAGATCGCCAACATCACTAAACATTTTATGCAATTCTTCAAAGTCTGGACACCCCATTTCTTCTACATCAATAATATCACAATTAGAACTTATTTCTTTTACCCACTTAACTTTTTCAGAACCTCTCACTAAAATGGTCTTATTTTTTAACAAATACTCCGCATATCCTTTGAAATCTGGATAGTCAATATTTCCTTCACTCCATGTTATGCCATAGTTTTTCCTAGTGCACTGCACCTGTTTTCGTTCTTCATCTGTTAACTTAGAATACGGGTACGGCGATTTTATTAAACTATTTTGCGCATAATTTTCTGCAGCGAAGGCAAATTCCTTTATTATAAAATTATTCTCCTTCACCTTGAAGCCTTGCACGTCGACTATGTAAGTATTTGAATTCATGATACTTTCTTCGCAAACAAGAAGCAGTTCTACACGATAACGGTTGGGATACTACTGATTGAAGCCTAGCGTATTGTTTGTATAAATAAATAAAGCACTAACTAGGCGACCGAGCTTTAGCTTACATTGTAAAACAGCGTTCCTCGTTTTCAATCACACAATGTTAATGCTCAGATTCATTAGCTTTTGCTCTGTCGAACAAAATCGCAGAAATGTTCTTGGACACACCAGATACGGATTGATGTTTTCCAGATTCACAACCTTGAAGCCTTGTACGTCAATTATGTAAGTATTTGAATTCATATTAGTTTCTTCGAAAACAAGAAGCAGTTCTAGACTATGACGGTTGTGATACGACTGTTGAAGTGTAGCGTATTGTTCGTATAATAAACGATAATTATTATGCTCGAATTTCGCAGACGGTAATCAAATCAAATTATATCTTTAGGTTTATTCCTAACTTTAGGAAGAAAGTAAACAAGGATTAAGTATACATGATTTATTTATAAAACATACATTTTTAAAGGTACAAACATTAAAATCAAAATGTTTATTATTATACACAGTGAATAAATAGAACACCATCATATCCTTCACAACACTACTATTTCTATTTATAACATGCTCAGGTTTCTATAACCACTCAGCGTAATGATTTAGAAACTTCCAATTAGATTGGTAGCAAGTCTATATAACATTTATCTATTCTAATTACTCGAGCTGCTACTTGTAATCCCGTGTAAAAGATTCGTGAGCGTTTAGTTTTATAATAACTCTGAGTTATTAGCACACCAGAATAGTGCTCAGCGTTTAATATTTTGACATCATGACGACCATGAAGCTGACATTTATCAATGATAACCTCAACGATATCTCCTTTGTTGATATTCATTTTGATTATATACTTATTATAAAATATATACGTTGACAAATATCAGTATTAAACAAATATATAATATGATTGTTGATTTATTTACTTAAAAATATTATTATCTACACACCACTTATTTAAACAAGATACATTTTTAAAAGCACATGTTTTGGTATGGTAAATACAATTATAAATGTCGGAAGAAATCGAATATTTCTCACTAAGTGTTTTTAAATTAGGACAATTAAAGTCTTCTAAATTGTAAACATTGTCACTTTCTATTATCTTCTTTAACCAGACCACTTTTTCAGTACCTTTTGTATAAATACGTCTATTTTTACAAAAGTTTAATATCAAACTCTTATAGTTGAAGTATGGCACATACCCCTCATTCCATAATATTCCTCTGTTTCTCTCTATCCATGAGGCTTGCAACCGTTCTTTCTTAGTTAAATTATAAAAAGGATAAGGTGGTTTAATCAACAACACAATGACACCTTTTTTGCAAATAATTGCTATTTCTTTAGGTATAAATGTATTGTTTTCGTTTTTAAAACCTTGAACATCCATAATCACATTCATGATAATTTTCGCACTATATTACTCAAGGGTTTATACTCGATTAGACGATCATTTATGATTAGACAGTACGCTGTTGTATTGTCAGGTATATCTTCTGAAGACTCGATTTCTAAACGGACATCAACCGGTCCTGTTTTCAACGAATCATTTTGTCGTGAACAATCAATAACGAACAGTGGGGCTTTTTTCCCGAATGTATTTAAATCAAGCAGGGGATCGATTCCGGTGTTGTAATACGACTGACGAAAGTTAACATACATTTCGTATAATATACTATACTTATCTTCATTAAATTTTAAATTAAGTGAATCATAAGGAAAGTACTGTGAATTTAAAAACAACTTGACATTTGTTATGTTACAATGATCAAATTCTGATGAACTCTTCGTTCGATTCAGTTTTCTATCAGTTTGAACACCGAATATAACATATCTCGGTTTTTCTAACTGAGAAGCAGTTTTGACAGACCACGAGTGTTTTGTTGCTTTAGGTAAAAGCGGATATTCATATAAATCCCAATTTCGGAAAGCTAGTTGTATTGCTCGATCTTTTTCCAAGTGCTTAAGCAGCAATAATCTATTGCGATCCGAAACTTTAACATGAGGGATACGCCACTGAACCTTATGTATGTCTATTTCTATAGTATCATTTGTATCAGTTATAACACTATTCAAAACGGAATTGTTTCTATGAAGTATAAGTTCATGTCTACAATTGGCAACAATTTTGTTATAATCTTCTGCAAACCCTAACACTTTATTAAGCGGTATAATAACAGAAAAATTATCCCCTTTTTTCGCACTTCCGTTTAAATTCCACCCCCACAATGCTGAACTTTTACTTTCGCCTACGTTCATTGAGATAAGAGATTTAATCGTAGTTGTGATTCCAGCATTTTTAACATGATCTATTTCTACCCCATTTAATTCGTATCTTATATCTTGAAATAAAAACAATATAGGATTATTTATAAACTTAAACTCTTTCTTCTTCTTTTTTCCTGCTGTATCTAGTTCAAATACACTCGCATGTCCTTCGATGTAAATGGAGCTTGCAGATGGTAATACATAAACATCTTGCTGATGAATAGGTATTCTGATTTCATCGTTTTCTTTAAAGCTGTGATTGTATGGATTGTAGCTGTGAATCTCGTAGCTTTCAATAGAATTATCTTGCTGCGGTAGTTCAGTTATTTGCAGCATATTATATTTATTTTTATTTTATTTTTAAGCCGAGAGAATGAAGAAAGATTTTATTACTTTTAGTAATTTTATTTGTCGTACTTAATCGTGTTCTTCCTTTGAACACTGGAAGATTAATAGTACATTTTTGTTCTTTGATGTTGTTTTTATTGAAAACATACATATTTAATTGTATACTTATAATAAATTGAAGCGGTTATTTGTACTAAACTCGGCAGACTGTTATGTACTCAACGCCCAATTCTGAATACTGTTCGCGAAGGAATGTCCTAATCCGGTTTAGCATTTTATTTTATTATCATTTAACAACCGTAACTATATGTTTAATCCGTTTCGTTATTTATTTATTTAGTCTCGATTTACTTTTCCAAAATGATTTTAGAAATTTCAAACATAAATGTCCACAGTTGTATAAATGATTGCCTTGTAAATTGACATAATTATACCGAATATTTGTTCCGACATATGCTAAGAATTCTTTTGGCGGTTTTAAGTTACCGTAACTGTCAAAATATTCAATATAGTCTTTAATTTTTCCATAGGCTACCCAGTGAGTACCAACATTTTTAGATGAATCTAAATTAATCACACCGCATTCCATCAGCCACGGCTTTTCTGGTAATTCATCTCGCATAAATACGCCTCGAAAATGGGGTATATTTTTCGCATGCTTTATTATATCGATATTAGTTAGCGCTCGATCAGGTAGCCCAGTATCTAGTTTTTTTTGTTTGAAACGTAAATTCCTAACCCGTGTTTGTACGGTTTAAGATGTAATCCTTTACCAATACACATAGCCTCCATTTTCATGTTATGTCTTTTTAACTCTGCAAGATGTTTTTGTGCCGATTTATAATGATTGATAGCTTTGGTGATTCCCGCAACACCTCCAGCCAAGCTCCCCGTAGCAGATAAGCCGGCAAGAATAGGAATTAATGGTAAAAATCCACCAGTTTTAGGTACAGGTATCACTCTCGGGGATTGCACGGTTATGTCAGAAGCAAATTCTCGAGCAGCCGCGTATGCTAACTCCGTTAGCAATTTCTTGCACTTTGGTTTCAAATTTCGAATATGTTTTTTAGTGTGCGATACAATATTACTAAAGGTTTTTTTCAGACCAGCTCCCGTTTTCTGGGAGGGTGCTAATAATGTTTTTTCCTTATGATGCGCTTCTTTTTTAGTATTACTTCGTGTGTGTTTCATTTTAATAATAGTAATATTGGTATGATTAAAATGCTTTATTTAAAGTTGACTTTCTTGCATAAAGATCCAAGTGCAAATGAGCGTATTAAGTATGAATAGCTTATTTAATGTACTAAAATCACTACAAACGATTGTTTTTATCAATCCAACTGTTCTCACTTGATGGAAGACCCAGCCACTTAACATATACTTTGTTTCCTTTGCTTTTTACAACTTTTTCAACAAGATATACATCAGGGTGAGCAGTTTTCTGAATTTCTTGTCTGTAGAATGCTCCTAAAATAGGCCTAGACTTTGCGTCTTCTAATAAATATGTGAGTGGGTTAGTTTGTTGGACTTTTCTTATCTTAAATATTTCGGTTGACCAATTAGGTGTAAATCCTTTTTCAAAACATCCTTTGTATTTACTGATTCTTACAAAATCTCCAACTTGAAAAACATGACGATTCGGTCTTTTTTCGGATAGCGAATTGTTAATGTATCTTTGTAAGACAATTTCTTTATTATTATGATTAATTTCAGCCGGCGTTTTTCCTATGGTTCTATGAAAGGTATGATTGTATTCGTAAACTTTCTTGTCAAGAGTCCCATCGATCCATTTATAATTTCCTTTCAAACTAAATTCTTTGTAAAGCTTAGTTTTGAGAGTTCTTATAAGTCTTTCTACGATTGATGCTTTTTTTGTAGAATAAGAAGAGTAATGATTTATGTGATACTTTTCAATAACTTTTTTGAATTTATTATTATAAAATTCTGTACCCATATCAGTTTGTAAATTTTTTGGGTGACGACCATTTTCCAACAATGTTTGAAACTCTTTAGATACGATTTCTTTAGTCTTTTGTTTAATCGGGAATGCCCAAGCATATTTTGAGAAACCGTCTATAATTACTAGTATGTATTTATAACCAGCATTTAATTTGGATAAAGCTTGCATATCTATCAAATCCGCTTGCCAAAGGTCATCTATATCTCTTAATATTACGCTTCTCCGAGGGAAGTTTACTCGTACGTTTTTATGAATTTCATTAACAACGTCGGCTTTGCTCATAATGCTTGTTTAATTTTCCCTCAAGCTCCTTTAATGCAATATCTTTTTCAATATTTTTTACACGGTCTGTTAAAATCATAACCAGCTTTTCAATATGCGCAAGTTTTTCAGAATTATTCTTATTAAATTTATCAACGATCTCTTTATTAACAACGTCGGATACTTCACGTTTATCTATAGATGATATTTTAATTACTTCCAGTTTATAACTATCAACATTAAAATTTCCTTTTTTCTCTTCATTCATGTCTAATGCTTATTAGATTACTAGACGAAATGACTACACGAAAACAGAATTTATTCTTTTATTATACCCGCTTCCTTTAACTCTTCAATAATTGATATAATTTCATTGTCATGATTGCTGTTACCAGCACTTTTAGATGCAATTAAAAGTTTCAGTCTTTCAATAAGTTCGTTAGGATCATCCCAATAAATATAATCCGTATTACTTTTATATCGTTTTAATTCAGGCAAACCTTGACCGATTTTCAATTGCGGCAACTGTTGAGTGAACTCATTATTTTCGTCAGTTACTTGTGAAAATAGAGGCTTGATTATTGTACAGTATTTTAATCCTTTGTCACCTTTTAATTGTCCGGCCGGGTCAAAGTCCCGTTTGTGCGCGTTTGTGTTACTTAAAATTTCTTTGTATTTTGTTTTATCTTCTTCAGTTACAAGCTTAAGATTAGGTCTGTTTCGCAATAAAAGTTCTTTTAAACCACCGGTCAATTCATAATTCTTATTTTTGACAGTAATCATGTATTTTTTTCCCAAAGTATTATCAGTGTTATTTTTAAAAGATAAACTAACAACAGTGTTTCCCATCATCAGGTTCTTATCTTTAACATAAATACCAAACGGAACATTGACTTGCTCATACATATCCATCATGTCTTCTTTTTTCAAAGATAAAAGTGTATCGTGACTGTTACTTTGATTTGTTGTATTTTTATCATTATCATTAGAACATCCATAATATTCTGAATGGTGATTAGAATCAGCATTAATTATGTCTTTAAAATTATTATAGTCTAAAGAAGAGTTTAAATCGATCTGCGTGTTATTTTTACCATTTCTTGGTGTTATGTTAAAAGCAGAGTGAGGTGTTTGATTTATCTTGACAACTGTTTCTAAAGAATCAGTAATAGGTTTAAATACTTTTTTGTATTTCAGATCAGCTTCATAATCTTCATTTTTAATCTTCTTTATTTTGTTTTTTATATTGTTAACTGATTTAATGAGTTGTGCTTTTAAATCGGTATCCATTTTACTTTCCAACTTATTAATATGACTACCGTTTCTTAAAACCCCTTGTTTTCAAGTGAGATTTTTAAACTAGAAATCGGAATATATAACTAAGTTAGAAGCGGACAAACGTGTCAAATCCTTGTCTATATCGTCCGTTATTTATCGCGCAATCTTTATTTATAACTAAGAAACTGAATCGATCTTGCCATATAACAGAACAAAGTTGCTTAAATTGTATCCAATCTAAATCTGTATTTACATGTTCATTGTATATATGTTTTAAATTGGTATCATCTTGTTTGAAGATAATTAAAACATTAACATTATCTCTGATCAGTTGTTTAGGTATTTTCGAATAAGTTTGCGATAAGTAAAAACAATCTATCTGCCTATGTCTTCCCATAGTAAAATAATTTCTAATATTAATTTGATTTTCACATGCGACATCATCGAAAATCATAATGGAATTTGTCAAAGCATCGTTGGGGTGAAGAACTTCTTTGTGATCATTAAATACAAATAGCTCCGCTCCTGGAACACTTTCCATAACTTGTCTTAAAAAGAGGTACTTTGGTTGAAAAGCGGTCTTCGAGTATAAATAAATATGTTTAAATTTCAAACCATTTTCGTGTAACAATAAATTTAACATAACATTAGTTTTACCACAATTTGAAGGACCGCATATTATGCAGCGAATGGTATTAGGTAACAACGAACTATGTTTTAATTTTTGTGTGTCATTTTTTACTTTGAAAGTATTTACTTCCAAAGTTTGACTCTGTTTATCATGATGAAATGCGGGGAATCTCGGATTTTATTGCTTATATAATCTTGGGTCTAGTCTAGATCGTTGCTTAAAATGACGATCAAAAGAAAGAGATACAAACTTTTTCATTCATGCTGAAATATATTTATTCCTTTTTTAAGCTCAATATAAACAAAGCATAATTATACTTCTAAACACACATCACACGAATACAATTTTACGATTTCTTAAAAAGAAAAACCAATACATAGCTCTAAATTACATTTAAAAATATAATAACCTTTTATATAAGACTGTTTTTTTTATTAATATCATATCTTCAATATGATAATATAATTAACTACTTATATACTTAAAGAAATCTTTTCAAATACGTACAAGGTATTTCGTATATCTATTAAAAAATTGTATTACAGTGACCCCAGGGGAGCGTTTCTATGTTACCAGCTAATATTTGCCTCTTGTCATCATTACTGTTTAAAACTACTTTGTTTACTTCCTGTGAATATAAAACATGTTTAATGGATTTAATCAGATTCATTTTTCGTCTAAAATTTTTTTTGGTGTGTAGCGCTGTTTTATAATCGGAAAGTTGTAATCGATTCGTTATAGGTTTCGAAACACCTTTAGCTTTGTTTAATGAAGTTTTAACTGTCTTTAAACAGTAGAGTTTAGCTCTTAAGCCTACAAATTCAGTAATTACGTCACCACCCATTTCATCTTTAAATAATCCCGGTACTTTAGCGTTAATTTGAGGTATGCCGTACGGGTTATCCTCATCATAATTACTTGTATCAAATTTCGTAATATCATTATGTAGGTCTTGGTAAAAGTCTGGTGTTACAATATTATACAGAAGACTATCAGTATCCGTGTAACAAAGTGCAGCCTTTGAATTATATTTTTTTTTTATAACATCATAGTGAAATCGATACAAATGCTGTTTAGCGAATTCTAGTACTGTAAATCCGATATATATTGGTCTGTCTAGTAAAATTTTTTCAGGAGCTAAATGGATAGCTACAAAATTTTCTGAAAATATGCATACGTTTTTTACATTTGGTTTTAGTAAGATTTTTTCTGCTCCTATATATTTATTTGTTTTATTGCTACAATCCTTCCATTTTGTGACTAATTTAACTTCTATTCGCTTTCGTTTATTTTCAATCGTCTTACCGAATACCGCATTATTTAGAAGTTTGAAAAAGTCTTTTTCGAACGCTGTAGTAGCACTTTGTCTTAAACGAGTATTTAAATCAATGTACTTTTGTAAAAAGTTATCTTGTCTGAAGCGTAAGACTCTGTGAACATTCCTTAATATTAAACCATTTTTCAAACATTCTTTCAAGTGAACATAATGTATGACGTAATTGTATTTATCATATAAATTAGCAACTAATTTTTTTGATTTACCGCCTGGCGGAATGAATTTTTCTGGGGCGAAAGGTAACTCACTGTGATAATCATGTAAATGTTCGGGATAAGTCAGGTCTACTTCTAAAATATATCCAAATTCTCCATCATTTGGCACTGTCATTACGTTAAAATATTTAACTTCATCTTCAGTTAAAAATTCAAAATCTGAAATAGGCATTTTTTTCCTCATCGCATAACCGTATAGATTGTTACAATCGAGATATATTAAATATGATGATGGTTTTGAATCATTAAATTCTGGAATATATTTATTATTCGCCTTTACATGTCGAAGAGAACATTGAGCTAATCCCCCTCGTATCCCGTTCTCAAGCATCTGATACATATTTAAATCATCTAATAGTTGTAATTGAACACCTGTACACAAAAGCATAGCATCCCAACTTAAACTAGGTGCAGACACATAATAAGCCGGATCAAGATTATAATGTCGTAAACTTGTACTTCTGAAATGTTCAAATATATCACACAATAATAGAACGTCGCATTTCAAGTATAAGTCGGTATATTCTCCTAATGAACTTATATTAAAGGTAGACCATACGAGTTGCGCATGTGTATACTCAGCATCAGTGATATGCTCATCTTTTAAAGAATTGAAAAAATGTTCTTTATATGGTAGTTTATCCTCTTCGTATTTAGACCAAGAATTAATATAATCATAGGGATAAATACCTTTACGTCTCAGCAAATTAATTTTATTATAGCTTTGAAATTCTTTTGATAAGTTGTGGAAATCCTTTTCATTCAAATTTTTTGTTAATTCATTTAAGCCTGAACTAAGAAATTGAAAAGAATCTATAAACTTAATATTGATTGGTTGCGACTGGTTTGTTGATTCTATAATTTTTGTAATAGACGTATATTTCTCTTTGGATTGAGGAATAATTTTCACAGAACCAGGATATTTTGCCAGTTCTTTAATAAACAAATGACAGTCATAACCAGCTAGGTTATGAAAAACAACTGGTATAAATGGACATATTCTGTATCTTAAATTGCAAAGTGAATGAGCGGCACCTCTATACTCTGAAGTAATATGATCATGATCATGAACTTTATCACCGAACAAAAATTGTTTGCATATGTGACATTTATCAGCATTTGTATGGCTAGCTACTTGTTCGGTAGTTAAAGGTTTCATTACATTATTTTGAGACAATATTGAATTAATGTTCTGTATATCATCGATTAACCACTTTATAAAAATCTCAACGCAATCTTCACCTCTATAGGTAACATATTTGTTTAAACGAGGATCATGCGAACAACAAATATAATACCCAAAACATGATGGAAGATGCTGTTTAACGGTTTGAGTGTTTTGTGTACTCGCATCTTCACAATTTATTAACATACTCTCAAAGTCAGCGTAAATTATATAATTAATTTTTTGTTGTCGTTCAAAGTTTTTAAATTGAATCGCTGCATTTTTTTCAGGTAAAACAGTAAGAATGTGAGAACAATGATGTGAATTATATTTTTTTTCAGTGGTGAAAAATTGAAGGCAAGAATCGCAAAAATACATATTACCCTTGTGGTGAGTTATTTGACGACGAACTAGACGCACTAGATCTTTGATTAAGCAGTAATGACCTGCACCGTTTTGTTCAATATATAACAAATTGATATGATTTATTTTCTTGGATTTCGTGCGGTACAACGGTCCTGTTACAATACCCTTGTCTAGCCCATAGATATTAATGCTTATATCACTATTACTTTTCTCAAACAACCTTACATCATTAGCAGACGGAGGGAATGACATTCCTTTTATATTTAAAACGGTTGAATAGTGCGGATAAGACTTAACTCGACACGCATTATTCTTTGAAGGAAATAGAGCTGCCATAATGCTCCATAAAAAACAATGACTATCGCTGTTCTGAATGTTTATACAGGTTTTAGTATTCTTGATATTAACTGGTAACGGTATGTAAGTACCACCTCTCATTGGGTTATATTTATTTATATTGATTTCTAAGTGACTAATTGTAGAATAAGACCACCCGGACTCACGATGTTCGAATTCGATTAGTTTATTTTTTAAGTTCTCGATCATAGTCATATATAATTCATTAAAATTTGTGTTTTTAAATACAATACTATATTTTGTGTTAAAAGACTTAAGCTGTTGGTTACATGAATTCGGTAATGTAAAATGAACAAACAGCTCGCTGTTCATTTTAACACAATCATGTTTCAATAATGCGGATTTCATAAGGTATAAAATATCACTTCGAATCCCGCATAGGAAAGTCTCAGGTGTAAGGCATTCGACATCCTGTGAGGGGTTTAAGCGATATGTAGCAATTCTGTTTCTAAATGCTGTGCTAATTATTTCAATGTGTTTAAAATCGGTTTTCGATAAACAATTTGATTTATGCAAATTTGTTCTTAAATGAAATCTGTATTTATTTATAGGCATCTCGATCTGACAATGATCACATCGCATAAATACATTGGTGGATGACTCGGGGTAAGTAGACGGAGCTGTAAACAAAAATATGATTTTATTGATAGTATTTATTCATAGATTTATCTAATACATAGGTTAATAATAAAGGCATGAATTGGTAAGCGCTCTCTATAATGCACTAATCATGAATAACATACTAATTTCGTAATCATTAAATACAAAAAGAATAAAAATAAAACATTAATAGTAGTTGCTAACAAATGTCGGAGTACAAGTTCTATATTCCTTACGAGTCGATGTAATAAAGTTTGATAAGTGCTGCCAAGCTGTAGTATTATCATCCGTCTGAGTTTTTATGCTGACTATGGCTTGCCGCCATCTATTAACAGGTAACACGTTTTTAATCTCGTCGCACTTGTAAACTTTTAGTTCAATAAAGTGTGAACCTGTTTTTGAATGATTGTCCTGTCGTGAAAACCCATTGGCTAGTCTTCGCGTGATACAAGACTGTAATTTACCAGGTGCAGGGGTGATACTCGAGGACTGCTTCTCATCCTCGCTACCGCTTCCAAAAAGCTCCGCAGCAGTTGCGTGGTGTGGTTTCGCAGGTACAGGATTAATTTTGATCTTCTTTTTTGAAGCACTTGAAGATGATTGCGGCGACTTTGCGTGCTTTTTCTTTTTTTCACTCGATTCAGCCGGTCTCGCAGCTTCATCTTCAGAGCTTGACGAAGAAACTACAGCTTTAGATGAATGTTTCAATCTGAAAAAATAAAAACGATCGTTAAATTAAATCGAGCTAATAAAATTTTTGCAGAGACTTGACTACATTAGAGGATATTCAATGAAAGTAATTAAAATATTGATTGGGTCTGATTAAACTTAAACAACATCATTCAATAACACAGAATAATCTTTAGTATCGAGTCGAATCAAAAGATAAATTGAATACTTACGTTTTGCTATGCTTCCTCTTTCTTATCTCACTCGATTCGGCCTGCATCGCTGACTCGTCTTCCGACGGAAATAGTGTTTCAGCATTGTTAGAGCTATAAATCTTCGACCTGAAATAAATATTAAAACATTTTAACTACAGTATTTAAGTTATCTATAATATTTGACCCTACTTTTCGTTTTATAGTAAGTATTTAAATAAGATAGAGGTATATTTAAAAAGTATCGTCATTCGTCTTGTTTCATACAATTTACTAGCGCAGCCCTCCCCGAAATTATAAAATTTTGCACTACTATAAGAATGACGCATAATAACATAGCATCATTAAACTATTATTCTTTACCGCTATTCGAATGACTCATAATTTTATTGATGATATTAAGTTAAATTACTCTATTCAATAAACAGCATCATTTATATTGAAGCCAGAATTAGTTAGCATAACTCTATCAAATTCCAATATTTACACTACTATTCGAATGACGAATAATTTTATTGATAATATTAATGACTCCAATGTATAAAAACATCAACATTTAAATTATTAGACAGCATAATTGAAGCTAGAAAAGTAATTAACTTTTCTAGGTATCTATTCGAATAGATAAATAATAAATAAATATCCATCAGTCCAGAAATCCGCAACCTCGCTTTATAGTCGGTGTTATGTTACAAACGACTCGACTATTCAATCGTAATGATGGTTGCATAATTTAATAAATACATTTAGTTAATAAGATAGACACTTACATTTTTTTTGATGATGATCCTTCAGCTTAGGAGATGAGGTGATGGCTGGTTCTTTACTTTGCAGAGGAGATGAATGATGCACTAGATTCGGTATCAACCGCTTAAGTACTCTCTAATCCACGTGAATATCTTCCTTATACGGAAAGTATCCGCGTGACTTTAAAATAGGTCTCATCATGTATCAGCAGTAACCCTTTTAAGCGGTGTAATCTTAAACTTCTGCGTTAACGCTTAGTCTTAAATGGGAAGCGATGATTTTGTATAGTTTAATACTGTGGTTTTGCTTGGCCGATACGGATTTACTAACTGATTCACTAACTTCACAATTGGTTTTAGTTTATATAACCTATTGTGCGAAATAAAATAAAAAAACGTTTGTTAGTTTTCATATACGAGATCAACAAACAGACATACTTACCTCCAAATTCAGTGTATGTGGATGCAAATGTCGACATTGCAAATCATTGAGACTCATTTAGCATAGACATCTTTCATATATGGTTAGGTCTCATATTAACGATAAAACGATTTTACTATGCGATATTAAACCTTATGGTTTCTTTTTTATACTTAAAAAATAATATAAATAACAAGAAATTAGAACATTTTAACGATTAGTATTTTTGCAATACACTGGTGAGCAGTTCAGTAATGTCGGTGAGTGTGTACCTATTTTATTATACTTGTTATTATTTAATAATAATCAATATCCATACCGACGACTGGATAGCTGAGTGGTTAGAGAATCAGGCGACAAAGCTTGAGACAGATATTATGTATGAAAAATATGAAAGTTTGTTCTTGAGCTTCGAGTGTTTAATATATAAGTAAAGTGTTTAGTATTTAAGTATATATCTATCTATATAAGTATGTTTATTCGTTGGCCAGCACCTATAACGTAAGCTTACCTTACTTTAGACTCAGGTTAATCGACATCAATTGTCTCTGATATTTATTTATATAGTAATCCAATGCAAGCTTTATTGTAATACTCGATTTATAAATTTTAATGTCGTTTAGTCATGATAAGAATTCTTTTGTTAATTATCGATAAATTACGATTAATTGTTATCAAACACCAATGTTACTGACAATTATTTGATTCAAAAATTTTGAATGTCTTTTCTTTACAGGATACAGAAGATCTCTTTAATTTTGTACCAGCGGATCAGCGTGCTACGCATGGAGCAGAACAAAGATCTACCACTCATGATGGCGCTTCTCGCAAGAGAACCAGAACCGAACTACCATATTCTTCATACATAAAAAGAACTGTAAAACGTGCGACAAAAATAATTAAAATAGAAATTTATGACGCCGAGAACGCACCGAAATCTGAACATTCAATGTGTACTTGTGAAGCAGAAATCTGCGCCCAATATGTTGTGAAGGGTATATTATTTGATGACGTATATAGCGCAACTAAAGATATCATAAGTAAAATTCAGGATGATATGGATTTGAGAATAACTAAAATGTGTTAGTTAAGTATAATAATGTACTACTATATTGTCTACTTATTAAAAATAAAGGAGTTAATGTAATATGATATGTTTTATTTATAATAATTCAGATACTTAACTATAGCGTTAATAATCTTATATAATTACGAGTCTGAACGCTGAATAAATAAATTTAGACTTCAATTTAGAATTACGTAATTAAATTACTATTCAAGAATCAAATAAAATAAATAAGTTTCTGCGTAAGACACGTAATATAACATAGTCAGCATAGTAACTGGTGAGCGAGGTAGGTCTGTTGCACAGTGGTGTGCAGCGGATTCTGCTCTAGGGTAGGCTGGATACTTTTCTGATTGAGCTTTCAATCCAAATTGAATACCTAGTAGAATGGACAACGGTTTCTCATGAAATATGCATCACTGATGTTACACAATAATGATAACATATTACCTATTTAATATCTTACCCGTTTCGTACGTCAAAATCAGATTATTGAATTATATTAAGCAATTTATAGTGAAACATATCGAAACCTCACATTAAGTATTCTCTTCTTACAATAAATTTATAAACAAAGAATTATTGATTAAATAAAAAAATAACAAAATTGAATCCCTGTTTCATATTATAGCATCGCTAGTGAAAGATGACAGCTTAAAAACTCGGTCTCACCTGAGCCGTTGTTTATACTACGTCTCAATGATTCGTCAAACAACACGCCATTATCACGAATGCACTAGCTTGCATTTTCTCTATTGCTAACAAAGAATTTAATATCGTAAGTATTTGAATGATAATATGATTGTATAAAAATGGTGACTTAATATATATGTTTGCTCCATAACCAACGATATCAGAGTGTACCTATTAGAAATAGAATTTAATTGAAGTAGTTTTTGATTGAACTAGTATTTGATTATCGGATTGTACTGTAATTATATGCTCAACAGATAATTCGATTGACATATATTAATGTATTGATTCATGATCAGTAATCAATATAACGTATGATTGGGGGATCCTGGATCTCGTTTGATCCAGGTCCCCCAATTATACACTACTAGTAGCATTAGTAGAATAAATGGTAGTCTAATATGGGCCTAAAAAGGGAAGTCTACAATCGCCATCTTGTGCAGGCAGGAGCCGCGTGTCACCAGTTGCGCCATCTACAATTCTCTCGCCGAACTAACACGTTCGGTCTCGATATTGAATCGAACTGCTCCTGCTTACCTCGAAATCCTCGAGTTATATGGTAGATGGCGTTACCTGTGGCATATCTATAACTGTGTGTCAAGTTAAAACAACAGCAAGAAAAACGTTATTTTTACTGATCAATCATTAGGAAGCAATTGTTCCAACAGTTAAAGTTAACGGCTTTGAACAGTAAAAGTAACTGAGCTAACAGTTGAGCATACTGATTTTCACTATAACTGTATAAAACGTTAAAGTAACTGTGTCGAATAATTATTTTTACTGACAATCCGTTTGAAGGTAACTGTTTCAATCAGTTAAAATAAATTAATAAACAGTTAATGTACATTTTGTATCCATAACTGCGTGTGAAGTTAAAACAACTGCAAGAAAACGTTATTTTTACTGGTTAATCATTAGAAATTAATTGTTCCAAACGGTTAAAGTTAACGGTTTTGAACAGTAAAAGTAACTGAACTAACAGTTGGAAAAACTGATTTTCACTATAACTGTATAAAACGTTAAAAAAACTGTGTCGAGTCATTATTTTTACTGACAATCCGTTTGAAGGTAACCGTTTCAATCAGTTAAAATAAATTTATAAACAGTTAATGTACGTTTTGTATCTATAACTGTGTGACAAGTCAAAACAACAGCAAGAAAAACGTTATTTTTACTGATCTATCATTAGAAAGTAATTGTTCCAGACGGTTAAAGTTAACGGCTTTGAACAGTAAAAGTAACTGAGCTAACAGTTGGAAACACTGATTTTCACTATAACTGAATGAAACGTTAAAATAACAGTGACTATCAATAAATTTTACTGGTCGTCCGTTTGAAGGTAACTGTTTCAATCAGTAAAAATAAATGGCTAAACAATGAATGTAGGTTTTGTATCTATAACTGTGTGTCAAGTTAAAACAACAGCAAGAAATACATTATTTTTACTGATCAATCATGAGAAAGTAATTGTTCCAAACGGTTAAAGTTAACGGCTTTGAACAGTAAAAGTAACTGAGCTAACAGTTGGATAAACTGATTTTCACTGTAACTGTATAAAAATTTAAAATAACTGTGTCGAGCAATTATTTTTACTGATAATCCGTTTGAAGGTAACTGTTTCAATCAGTTAAAATAAATTAATAAACAGTTAATGTACATTTTGTATCCATAACTGCGTGTGAAGTTAAAACAACTGCAAGATAACGTTATTTTTACTGGTTAATCATTAGAAAATAATTGTTCCAAACGGTTAAAGTTAACGGCTTTGAACAGTAAAAGGAACTGAGCCAACAGTTGGAATAACTGATTTTCACTATAACTGTATAAAACGTTAAAGTAACTGTGTCGATAAATTATTTTTACTGACAGTTCTTTTGAAAGTAACTGTTTCAATCAGTAAAAATAAATGGCTAAACAATGAATGTACGTTTTGTATCTATAACTGCCTGTGAAGTTAAAACAACTGCAAGAAAGCGTAATTTTTACTGGTTAATCATTAGGAAGCAATTGTTCCAAATGGTAAAAGTTAACGGCTTTGAACAGTATAAGGAACTGAGCTAACAGTTGGAAAAACTGATTTTTAGTATAACTGTATAAAACGTTAAAGTAACTGTGTCGAGCAATTATTTTTACTAACAATCCGTTTGAAGGCAACTGTTTCAATCAGTTAAAATAAATTAATAAACAGTTAATGTACATTTTGTATCTATTACTGCGTGCTAAGTTAAAACAACTGCAAGAAAACGTTATTATTACTGCCTAATCATTAGAAAGTAATTGTTCCAAACAGTTACAGTGAACAGCTTTGAACAGTGAAAGTAACCGAGCTAACAGTTGAACATACTGATTTTCACTATAACTAAATGAAACGTTAAAATAACTGTGACGATCAATTAATTTTACTGATCATCCCCTTGAAGGTAACTGTTTCAATCAGTTAAAATAAAAGACTAAACAGTTAACGTACACTTTGTATCTATAACTGTGTGTTAAGTTAAAACAACAGCAAGAAAACGTTATTGTTACTGGTCAATCATTAGAAATTAATTGTTTTAAACAGTAAAAGTTAATGGCTTTGAACAGTAAAACTAACCGAGTGAACAGTTGATTGTACTGGTTTTCACTATTACTGTAGAAAACGTTAAAGTAACTGTGATGATAAATTATTTTTACTGATCATTCATTTGGAAGTAACTGTTTCAAACAGTTAAAGTAAATATTTAAACAGTATTGTTTTATTGTAACTGTATGACACGTTGAAGTTACTATAACGAAACGTTGATTTTACTGATCAAACATTTATAGGTAACGTTTTAACCCGTAAACGTAACATTTTCAAAAAGTTAAAGTAACCGTTGGAATTTTTACAGTGTGAAAACATTAAGTTTACTGTTTATGATACGTTACTATTACTGACTAATGAGTTCTTTTAACTGTTTCCATTAGTTAAAGTAAATGTTTGAACAGTATTGTTTTACTGTAACTGTTTGAAACGTTGAAGTTACTGTAAAGAAACGTTGGTTTTACTGATTATACATTTATAGGTAACGTTTCAAACAGTAAACGTAACATTTTAGAAAAGTTAAAGTAACTGTTGGAACGTTCACCGTGTGAAAACGTTTAAATTACTGTTTATGATACGTTACTTTTACTGAATAATCAGTACCTTTAACTGTTTAATCAGTTAAATTAACTGTTTGCCTCTAACTGTTTGAAAACAGTTACTCCAACCTAGTGAAAACGTTTATTCTTACTGAAATATACGTTAGTTCAACTGTGTAAATTTTAACTGTGCAAAAAAGGCACACAGTTAGAAAACATTTTTTTCAGTGCAGGCGGCTGGTCAGGTCATGCCACAAGGAAACACTTGTTTCTTCCGATTCATCTTAAATTCTAAAAACAAATTAATATTTGTAACATCACCTGTCAGTTAAATGGTTTGTATTATACAAACTTTTGTACATACAAACTCTACTTCTTACATACATAATTATATCACGTCTTTATCCCTTACGTGGTAGGCAGAGCCGGGTACCTGTTTTCCATGACTTCACTATATCGCGGAGATACCAAAGTAAATTGTGGGGCATGATGGGCGAATAGGTGGAAAGGGGAATCCAAATAGTGATGGGTTGCTAGCCGCATCGTCTTTATCATCGTTGTTGTTATAGGTGCCTAAATCATTGAGAGCAAGATAGATTGTCATGAAGAAGGACGCATGGTTCACTAATGTCTCATCGGCAAACATTTGATGAATAATAATAATAATAATAACTTTATTTTCACCACAGAAGTTACAAATGCATAACATTTTACAAATGTTTACATTTTATAAAACTTTACCTATTTTTAAGAACCAGCTCAAATCTCACTATTTGTCACTAATTGAATCCACTTCCTGTCTTTAGTCCTATTTCTTTTCTTTTTGCTTTGATCAATTCCTTTTCTGTTATATGGCCTTGTTTATACTTTTCGTTATTATACAATAATGGTATGTGTGTATGTATATATGTATTATTTTATTTATTTAGCTATGTATTATATTTATGTTAGTATTGTTTTATTATCCCTGCGTTTCTCCTGTCTATTTGTTTCCGCCACCTACTTAAACTGTCTCCAACTTATTTCTCTATCTTAATGGTTGTCTGGTAGAGATCGCTATTAAGCGATAAGACCGCCTATTGTATACTTTCTTCTTGGTTTCTGTATTGTTTTGTACTGATTTGTGGTGTTCAATAAAGAGTATTTGTATTGTATTGTATTGTTATTGCATCTAACTTATAAAACAAACCTTATCTAAAGTAATGTGACTCATTTTGAGTTGTGACTCGTTCATGAAATGTGCTTCGACGCTTGCCGTAATTGAGTTTATGAGACGCATTGCTCTCTCCTTTCGACCGAAATCAATTCGGGATATGAGAGAGGTTACGTGTTTATTATTAAATACTAAATACCTGATGTTAGGTTTTTGTTTTGAGTTAGGTAGGTACTAGTTACCTAGTACCCTAGTTTAGATGTAAGCATTGTTAATGAAAAAATTAAATGTTTTCAGTGTCCTTACAGGGTTTGATCTTGTTTCTTGTATCAAAACAATAAATATATTATGTTTGACTTTGAGCTTTTAGTTACTTTACGTGTTAAAGCTGTAGTGAGGTAAGTAGGTATGTACACAATATTCACATAAAAAAACTAAAGTAAAAGAACATAATATTTAGAAAACACTGCGAAAAAATAAAGGATGTAAGTCACTTTTAAATAGTAATTAATATTATTCTTTTGTTAAATAAATAGAAATTATTTATACTAAGTATTTGTTTTTATTTGTTTAAACCAGAAATCAACACAATTTTCAACACCCATTTTTGTCCACTTTTCTTATCTAACAAAAAGTTGACTAGGTACTTACGTAACAGAAATAAACGAACAGAACAATCAAAGAACGTATGACAGCGATTTAGGTTTTTTATAACAAACGCGCTAAAATATCTCACAAGTTATCGTCGTAGTGAATCGTAAATCATCTTATTGTAAGGAATTTGTGCGAAAACAGCGTCAATCAGTATTTGTCGCCGATCCCCTTAAGCCATTCAGCGCCGCAATCAAATCTTGAGATCTCAAGTTCAATTGACAAGATCTTATTGTTGGAGCCGACGAATAGACAAACTAGTTCACGTAATAAGTCGTTACGCTGACACAATATTGATTATTCACAAACACGTAGTAACAGCAAATGTTTGAGCTTGGGAGTTTGAAGGCTCCCGTAACGTTGTACTCTTCGGATAATTGTAGAGATTAGTGTCGTGTTATCGAGTATATTATTATAATGCTACCTAGACTTTATTATTCCAAAGAGTTGGAAAAATTGCGAAACTATTTCAATAGTTGTTTGGTAGGTTATAAATCTAATCTAATTAATATTATAAATGCGAAAGTATGGATGGATGGATGTTTGTTTGTTACTCAATCACGCCAGAATGGCCCAATGGATCTGGATGAAATTTGGCGTATAGATAGAGAAAAGTCTCACATAGGCTACTTTTTATACCGGAAAATTGCGTAGTTACCGCGGGATAGCGATAAACGAATTCTTTGCAGACGAAGTGGCTGGCAACAGCTAGTATTATAATATAAACCCCCGAAATTTCCACTAAGGATACCTCAAAAGCAGCTTGCTTATAAAAAAAAAATGTCTGAGAGATGTCACACACACAGACATCCAGCTACATACGTTAAACACACAACACCCATGTCTGCGCACAAATTAAAAAAAAAAAAAACAAATTTATACCGGCTCCTAATTCAAATTTCTGAAAGCATTCTACTCGCGCCCCGCTAGCACGAAATCAAAACTCGGTCTCATACATTCAGAGCATTACACAGACAGTACAACCTGTAAATGTCCCTGGTTAGAACTCTGGCCACGAACATACCGCCAATTGCAGCAAAAAACCCGAATTACGCGCTCCAAAACGTTGCTACCAGGATGTATTCTGTGAATGTGCAGCCTAAAGTCTCGCGGGACCGTCCGGTTCACTGCAAGAGCATGACCCCACATTTGCGGCACTCTTTCTGCGTGCACTTTTATTTTATCTCTGCACTTTTTTTACCGAAAGCTTTTAACTTTTATGGAGGCGCTCATACAGCATTTTGGCAGTGAATTTCGTCCGGTGCTATTGTAGGTTGACGGTTATGAAACGCTAGCCGCGTTGTCATGCAGAATGGGATATGGTTACGATGCAGCAGCAATTTATGGAACGTGCTCTATAAGCAGTTAGATTGTTTTTATTGCGTGGTACTAGGCGTGCTTTGTTGCTTTATTAAATGTAAATGCGCTGCGAAATCGTCATTCTTCGGTAATATCGGTTTTATCTTTTGTGTAACGTTTTATGGATGTAAGTATATTATATATTATTATAACTATCATCTCTCCAGCCTATATATGTCCCACTGCTGGGCACAGGCCTCCTCTCAGAATGAGAGGGCTTGGGCTATAGTTCCCACGCGGGCCCAGTGCGGATTGGGAACTTCACACACACCATTGAATTGCTTCGTTGAGTTGTGTGCAGCAGGCTTATTGTCTAACTCGCTCGCAATCGCCATCGTGTTCATTTTGACAGTTCATGTATGGGCTGACAATTGGCATCGGAATCAGCTAACTGTCACATTCATACAAGAATTGTCAAAATGAACACGATGGCGATTGCGAGCGAGTTAGACAATAAGCCTACAGGTTTCCTCACGATGTTTTCCTTCACCGAAAAGCTCATTGTAAATTTCAATTGAGATAAAGCACATAAATTCCGAAAAATATTTGAAATATCATAAAATTTGTATGAAAAAGAAAGTAGATATTTCGTTTTCCCAAAAATGTGGTTTCTGCATTTTCTTTTTTACTCGCATTGAATTACTTACCTATATAAAAAAAAATAACAATATTTTTTCTCTCAGATTTTCGAAGTTTCGGGCTCAGGACCAAGAATGATTCGTTTCACAGACAAGAAAAAAATGTCCCCAATTTTACATACCTAGTAATTTTCCTCTCCGTGTACAGATTTTGTTTCGTATAAGAATCAGGTAGTGTTGTTGATTCTGAGTAGAAATATCCAAAAATTTCCAAAATCTGAGAATAAAAATATTTTGTCATTCTTTTTGAAATTCGCACCCACGTTTTCATCTTTAAAAAATCTGCAAAATTCCCACTTCTATCAACTTCAACACGGCTCGGCGTAAGCATGTTTTTACGCCTTCCGCGTAATTTCCGCGCCGCGGCCGGAGCAAAGAGCAGAATTATGAGGACACTATCTGAAATTGTTATTCACACAGGAGTCGGCGTTGAAGCTTTTTATGCGCCGAATCCGGCGAGTTTCCGACGGCGTTGTTACCGTGTCTCATAAATTGGCAATAACCATAAACTTACTGTAACTTGGTGTTACTAAAATTTTGATACAATCATTATTTTTATCATACGAAATTTTGTAAGTGTCAAGTTATTTAGCGTTTTATTGCTGAATTGGAATATTATTACCAATTTTGGTCAGTATATCCTACAATTGATCAGTAGACACATAAGCCTTTAAAAACTCTAGATTTGTTGAGCTACTGTGCCCCAGACAACATTCGCAAAGGTCGAAATTACATTTAAAACGCCCATATTTTTGCGTAAGTGCGTTAACTCGATATCTGATTAAATCTAGAAACTTCGTAAACAAAACTCCTATTCATATTCTTCTGTTTGTATACACACGATCACTTCTCCCTAGTTTGCTCTAACACTCGATGATACCTAGAATCCGTTGGTGAATGATTGTGTTTGTTCGAAGCCACTCTGTCCATGTCGACGCTCCAGTTTACCGTTGGAATTGACCGTTAGAATTGACAATAATTGTCTTGAATAAAAACAAAGAAGCTAATATAAAAATTTAATACAACTGACTCTTTATTGAACACCACAACACAGATTTCGGATACAGAAAACAAGTTAAAATAACTATTAGAGAAAACTACAAGGTGGCCTAATCAGTTTAGAGCGATCTCATTCTCAATGCATTAATGTCTAAGATTAGGTAGGTGGTAATGGTTTAGGTTTATCTGGAATACTTCAAGAGGAAGTTTGCGCGATTTTCTCGCCGTGTGTACGTATCGTGGCGAGTAAATCGCCGGAAAAATCGCGGAACATTCAAGCAGATGGCTGGGTTAGTTTACCTAATTGAACATTCGCAAACAAGTTTTTTTTTATCTTTTTTTTTATTCAAACTGTGTAACATCATTATAAAGTGACATCAACCGTCAGTGATATTAGAAACCCTAGATTTACTACGAGCGCTCAAAACTCGTCCCGAGCAGAGAGTGCTTAGAATCTGTCATTAAGCACTCTCTGGCCTTATGGAGCTGTCAATAATGATTTACGACGTGCTGTCAGTTCAAATTTTAATAATGACGTATATTCCGGACACGTGCATTTGAAATAAAACTGTAATGTTTGTGTTATATAGTCGTATTTCGAATATTTTAAAATGTGGTTGAAATATCATTTCGCATTTGCGACTTTCATATTTTTCGAATGTACTTTTGGGACAAGTTTTGGCAGTGATTTTATATGTGGCGGTGCATCTAGGGTTTTTATTATCATTGTCAACCGTACGGAACCATTTTCATCAACCATAATTTAAAAACCTGAAATACATTTACTTACAGGGGTAACTAACCCAACGTTCTGATGAGAAATTCCGGATTAATGTATTGAAAATAAATAAGGATAACTGAAGCACATACCAGTGTACACAACAATGCAATTCCATTAGTACATAAGAAAGCAAGTCAGCGTTGAATAACTCTCGAAAAGATTTGTCTTCGGAACATTCTATTCATCACGACAAAGATCTCCTGTGGACTCTAGCTTTAGAGAAAATTGGATGTCTTCTTACTTCGTCGTTCTCGGATTTATAGATGTTTCATCAAATTCTTACGTAAGACGGGATGGATGCGGCGATTTATTTACGCACAAATAACAGTTGACGTAAATTGGTTTGTTTTTCTTGGGGTTGTATTATTTAATTTAAATACTTAAAGGGATTTAGTTAAAATTTGCTCGTCTGCGTGACTCTTGAAAGCAGACTAGAGCCAACTCAGTGCTTTATGCGGTATTTCTTGTTTTATAAAAATTCTCATGTAAGTTCATAATTGCGTCTTTAGCCCTTACGGGATAAACAGCAGGGTAACAAGACCTTTAAAGTCACGTTTACAGTGATTGCAGGCGTATAGGTGAAAAGGGGAATCAAAATGGAATGGGAATCGCGATTAAACAAACTACAAACCTGTCCAGAGAAGCGGATAAAGACAATTATGTTTTTGTTAAGTTAACAGAAGCTAAAACAGCGTTTATGAGTATGACATTACAAGCTACAGCTCTATCATAAACTCCTTTCTCGACTCCACGTGTCTTGTCGCCGTTGTCAGTTCCAACACTAAGATGAATGTCCTAGCTGGGCGAATGTCCAGAATATTTGCGCTAGTAAATTGAGACGTCCCGAGTTAATGTTAGACTAACGTTCATCTGTGTCACTGTATGAGTAAGCCTTCTTCAAATGGGTTAACCTGTGTTTGCTAGTGTGCGTAAAGGTCGCTAAATCATTCAACACTAATAATATTGGCACCCGCTATGCCAATGTTTCACAGTCTATCACGACATAGGCGCTTCATATGTTATTCTCATTGATGTAATTATGGCGGCTAAGTGTTACAAATATTTTGAATTCTATAATACTTAATAGTTAATTGAAGCTTAACCCTTTACTTACGGAGACCTGTAAGCCAAGTCACTCCTCAATACGGGCATGTTTTGGCTTACTTACGTACTATACATCCTATTACAAAGACATAATAGTCTATTTTTGTCAGAAAAACCGGACGTCATCCGTACTTGAGCGGTAGTGCCTGACTGGTAATTGGGATTGTTCATTTTTTACAACATACCCTGATTTGAAAACCATTTCGAAGTATGGGGCTTGCGAACTGTTTTATCTTACTGGCATTCAAAAATACTCAAGGATTACGGATATTTTGCAAAAAAATTGTTTGACCTTTATTCGACCTTACCGAGCGGCTGTTGGTAAAACCAAAAAAATAAATCGGCAAATATCTAGTTTGTCTATTAAATTTATATGTCAACTAGTTATCAGTGTCACCCAATGTCAGTAAAGTAAATATTGTTTTGTTGAAAACTTAAAATTGTCGGTCGATTTAAAACGAAATAATGGAAGTTACAGAAAATGCTTCGTTCCAACCTGAAATAATGACTAAAAACAGCTCCAAAACAATTGTTCGCATGCATCCGAGAAGATTTAAGAGAAAAGTGGTGTCGCGAAGTAAATGTTGAATACTTCAAAGTTTATAAGTACACAATATTGTTGCGAAGATCATTTCGATGTAAGTAGGTACCAAAACACAATGCCACATACTTCCACATTCATAAATTTTCAAGTCATTATAACCATGATCAGGATTTAACGCAACATACAATAAGTTTGTAGGTAAACCAAAGGTAAACAGTATATTTGACATTGAGATGACAGTCACAACAGTTATGACAACTATTTTTTTTTTTAATTTCCAAAGGATTGTGGGAAAATTGCCTATTTCAGCCGCCGTATATAATTTACGAAAAGTCGTATCTGATTTTTTTAACCAATTATATTAATTAAATTAAGCCATGAAATGACGAAATATTCAAATTAGTTTCTTAAAGTGCTCCATATTTTCTAAAAAAAATATAAAAAGGGGGGGTTAAAAAAAATTAACAATCCCAATTCTGGTTGACACCCGTAGGTAAAGGGAATATATCATCATCTCTCAGTGATCATCAAACGCAGAACGGTAATGCTAACTTCACGCGGACAAAGTTAGAGTTCAGCGAGTACGACTCATCGCGACAGTTAGCATTAATTTGTTGCCTTCCAGTTCCGGAAACTAGTTTAGTCAAAAATTTTAACATGCAAACACTATTTACATCGGAATCACGTTACTCCGGCAATTACAGCTATAGGAGAAATAAAGGCGTTAGTTAGTGACTAAAATGACTAACAGAATTAACTAAATTCGAAGCACGGACTGGACAGCGCTGCAGAAAATTCAATTAGAGTGATTAGTTTCACCCTGCAACTTTATTTTGTAGTGAAAGCATCTGCAGCGTTTTTATAAGCGATATTGAACCCTGAACGGAGCGGTATAAGGCTCTAATTGGATGAGTGTTACGGCGAAATGAGAATGCCAATCACGTGTTGCTTAACTTTAGGCTTCTACCTGAATTCACTAGGGATAATGCTTCCGAGGAAATTAGGTGCAGTGTCCTTGTATCGGATACTTGGAATTGTTTTGTTATCGTTTCCCGCTTTCATTTGTTTTGCATATCACGTAACCTGTATCCGATTAGAAATAAATTGCAGGCCACATTTTTATTCGCAAAATCAGAACTCGATACGTGCCCAACTTTGTTAATAAATAACAGTGCAAATGTGAAATTTGTTCCGTGTCCCACACGGACGTACGTTGTAGGTTCCGTTCATATTCCGGACTTTATTACAATTTTGGGGACTGTTTCGCCTCCACGGAGGTTTTTGCTGCGATGCCGTGCATTTTAAAGTGAACAGTGCGCTATTATGTAAAAACGCATTTGTTCACTGTCTGCTCGTGTTTATAAAATATTTTCACAGTCTCGTGGTGTTATTCGTATTTTGCTGGCGAAAGCGCTAAGAATTTGTTACTTTGACAATTTTTGTATTGTGTACATTTGCAACAAATAAATAATTTTCTATTCTATTCTATTTTGCAACTATCGTGAGACTCAATTATGATTAAACGAAAGCATCACTTGACTTTTATTATACGTGAGTTATCCGTTTGTGTAGTTATGCATTAATTTGGTTTGAGCTTCCGTTTTTAATTAAATTTTGCGTATTTAATTAACATCACTACATGGTATAAAACAAAGTCGCTTTCTCTGTCCCTATGTCCCTATGTCCCTATGTCCTTTTGTATGCTAAAATCTTTAAAACTACGCAACGGATTGTGATGTGGTTTTTTTTAATAGATAGAGTGAATCAAGAGAAAGGTTTATTATGTATAATACATGCATAATACACCGTGCGAAGCCGGGGCGGGTCGCTAGTTTTATTATAATGGAAATTCTGTACCTAAGACAAGTGGTGTATAAAAATACTAAGTTTGGTTCAAATCATCTTAGCAATCTGCTGCTAGAACGAAATTCGGACTACGGGTACCATCGTCTGATTCAAGTATTAAACCCATAAGAGTGAGTGAGACAGCAAGGCAGACCCGAAGGTCTGTTTCAATACTATCTCACTGTGTATACCTACGTTACGTAAGAAGATGCAATAATTCGGATGTAAGCTTTAAAGACAACGAAATTCATCTGTTATGTAAAACGCGAGATAAATTTAGAAAAAAAAAACCACTAAATGTTTTCCTTTCAAAACGTTCGCGTACGTAAACAAGTTTCATGAATGAAAAACTACCCATCGCTTGCATTTGTTTCTTAAGGCACGACTCGCGAACGTGCGTTCATTGATAAAGTTTAAATAAGAATAAATAGTCGCGGGTACGTGACAAAATAAAAATGAAATATCCATTGAAGCTGAAAGGGATTCTGCCCCTGCAATGCGATCTAATTTGGAAGACACCATTATTCCTCTGCGCCGGTACTGAGTCACGTCCATTGCCACTCGAACGGGTAAGCTTTCACTTATCGCTGTTTGGGAATCGAATCGCTATCGAAAATTGTTGTTTTACGTCAAGAAACGCGCTCGGTTGGCAGTTTGTACCGTAGATTGTAGCAGTTTTGTTAAATTCTCTCGGAATTTATTTAAGACGAATCCGTAAATTGCTGCAGATTTAAGAACAAGGGTTTGATGAGTGTTTATCAAATTTCGAGATAAGAGTTTGTGCAATTACCGGTTGTGTTAACTTTTTCCATGTTCATAAATTACGTTAGTGACCCTTTTTTGGTAATCGGATAGACAGTAGTATAGCTACGTAATGTAGGATGAATGACGACCAATGCAGTAGGTACAGTCAGCAAAAACCGCATGTATTAAAAATATTTTTTACAATATCATCATTTTGTATGAGCGTCGTAATGGTTTATTAAACTTAGTCTACATCAATGAACCTAACTGAAGAGAATAGATAGACAGAGAGACAGACGCGGAGGAGCACTTTGTTTTTATATTATACTATTTAGTTGTTTTATAGGGTACTAGCTTCTGCCCGCGACTTCGTTTGCGTTGAATTATACATATAAAACTTCCTCTTGGATCACTCTATCTCCGTTCCGGTACAATCTGTTGCGTGGTTTTAAAGATATACGCATTTTTAGGGACAGACAGGCAGACAGACAAACAGACAGCAGAAAGCGACTTTGTTTTATACTATGTAGTAGTGATAGATAAAATACCTCGTGTGCCAGATATTTAAGCGACTACGTCGCCCCTTACCTCGGATTTTTTCGACGTAACAACACGTTTCATTAACGTCCCGTTACTTGTTCCCTCCAGTCTCAACGTTTCATAATAGCGTGTTACGCTTATTAAACTACTTGCCAAATAAACTCCAAGATAAGAAGATTCTGACAATGCGGCGTACAAATGTCAGGAGCCGAGAAATGTTGTCACACATTGTTCCCAAGTTGCTAGCAACCTCGCCTCCACGTGGTCGAGCAAACTTAGAACTTCACCTTAGAACTTTCATGGACTCCAGAGTTGTTTTCAAATTGTATTCTGCTGTGAAATCATACTTGGTGTTTAGAATTGCTCCGTTGTCTGTAAAGTTGGTGGAAACGCTCTTTAATAAAGCTCGCGTCGAACAATTGCAATTTTACGAGTTACAAAATGATATTGAAATGATAAGTACGTATGTAATCTTTGTTTTAAGTAATTACTTATAAGGTACTTTATTTTTTACAATTTAAAGAATAAAAACCAATGGGATTCAATCGTCTGTTTACTCCCAAACTTATGTTTATGTCCAAGGAATAAAAATTACATAAACTTGTGCTCCATCGTACACATTGTTTGAAATTTATCTGCTTTTTCCATGCAAAAATTTATTTCGACGCGGAAATTGAACCCGGTAAATAAATCCTGGCCAAACGCGCGTAAAGGAAAATCGTACGAAAACAGGGGATTATATTCAGATGGATTTTCAGAGCATCATCGTGGGTTGCACGAAATCACGGCAAAACACATTGTTAAGGAAAGTGAATCACGCAGTTTTAGTTAAGAAAGTAGTACTTGTACTATTTCCATTTGATGTTAATGAATTTTTTTTAAGGATTAGTAAAGGTATTTATTGTAATAATTATTTGATCCTACTAATATTATAAATGCGAAAGTTTGTGACGATGTGACGATGTGAGTGAGTGAGTGTGTATGTTTGTTCCTTCTTCACGCTAAAACGACTGGACGGATTTGGATAAAATTTGGTACAAAGATAGCTTGTACCCTAGATTAAAACATAGGCTACTTTTTATCTCGGAAAATTATATAGTTCCCGCGGGATAGCGATAAACATATCAATTGCTAATTCTACGCGGACGAAGTCGCGGACAGAAGCTATAATATATGTATGTAGATACCTAGACTAGATATATTCATGAAATTACACTTACACAAATCACTTATTTATCCCTTACGGGGTAGACAGAGCCTAAGGTGACAAGACCTACAGGCCACGTTTTAGCAAGATTGGTTATTAAATTAGTTGATGAGACCTTAACGTCAATCCTTATCAAAATAATATGCAGCACACATCATGATGCGAAGCAGCAGTACGTTACATCTATCCTCCCTAACTAAATCAAATGATGTCCGTATAGCATGAGCATGTATGAAGAGATTGATGAATGTGGATGAAGCGAAAGAGGTATGTCAGGATCGTAGCAAGTGGAACAAAGTAGTCTCTGCCTACCCCTGTGGGAAAGAGGCGTGACGATATGTATGTATGTATGTATGTATGTCCGTATAAAATTTCTACCTATAGGTGGATAAAAATACAATGAAAATGGGAATAGCCCCTCTTAAACCCTAGTCCGGCTCTCATAACGACCTCTAATGTTTCAATGAATTGAGTCAAAGAGACTGGTCATTACTTGAGGTGAATTTTTCCGTCCCAATAACACGAAAAAAAGAGTTCGCAATTGCCGTGCAAGGTAAGAAAATTAATTACCTACTTATTAATATTATTTCAAAACAAGTACAAAATCCAAAACTCTCTACCTTTTCAAACTTTATGCGGTGCACAATTATTCCAGTACCCGACTTCCAACATTCGGAAGTTAATCGGAATATTCGGGCAATAAATAATATTGTCCGTTAGAGCATCTCTTGCTTTGCCAGGGATTGGCCAGTTTGCCCGGCTTGCCGGCTTGCGACCGCAACTGGAGTGGGCTATTTGTCGGCCTCGGCCACTGCACTGCCAAACAACTCTCGTCTCAGGCCGTATTGTGAACGGAGTAAATTAAAGCGAGTCTGATTTAACCACGGAATAAACGACGATTGACAATACCATTTCATTTTAAAGTACAGATTATCTACTATACAGTGAAGATGATGATGAAGATGAAGATGATGTGCTCCCGGCCGTTTTCGACCATGGCGACCGCCTCAACTCCTTCCCAGGGCACGATCTACTAGGGCACTATACAGTAGGTACTTGGTTGCTTAAATGTCAGTGTTTTACAGAACAAAAAATATTTACCTTGCTACTCCGCTACTTACGCGCAAGATAACCAAGCCTGTGCGAATTTATGTTTTTCATGCAATCTCTCCCTCCACTACTACCACATTAAACACATATAAATCCCACATTTAACATAATTATTATTTCGCACAGGCTTGATTATTTCGCTCGTATTTGGCGGAATAGCAAGGTAAATATTTTTTAATAAAAGAAATCATGTTATAGGCGATGCGGCTTACAACCCGTCCCTATTTTAATTCCCGTTTCCACCTGTACGCCCACAATCATGCTAAACGTGGCCTTTAGGTCATGTTACTTCAGCCTCTGTTTACCCCGTAAGGGATAGGTATAGACGTGATAGGTGTATGTATGTTACGTATAGCTTTAATTTAAAGTTTCATCGGAAAGAAAATTCCATACGCAACGCAATCGTTTCCGTACACTCTTTTGTCATTCATACTCGTATTGAAAAATTGGAGTCGACGCTGAAAACCTTTGCGAATTGGGTTAACGTTTGCAACGGAGCTACGGACAAAGGGGGATCGGTGAAATATCACAGCACCAAAGATTGGAGGAATGCAGCAAAACAAAACGAGAAATAACAGGTTTTTGGTTAAAAGTTTCATTTCTAAAACACGCTCTTTTGCTGACTCTACTTGCATTGTCATCTTACTAAACCAGCGACCTACCCCGGCTCTGCATGGTTGCAGCGTAGACACTAAAATACGTAAAAGAGTTGAAACTTAGGTAAATTAAATTAAAAGTAATATCGGTCAAAAAATACGGGAAATGTAAAAAATTTAGACTTCGAATTACAACAACAGTTATTAAGAAAGATCCGTCATATTATGTGACGTCAAAAAACAATACGCCGATATTAAATTCTGTTTTTTCTAGAAAGAGACGGCGGTCGAAATGCCTCAGATCCATTCCACCACTACACCACCACTTCATTCCTACGTTAACATTGCCTAAATGGCAAGAAAAATACCCTTGTTCTTTGTGCATAACCGAGTTACATAACTAGGACATTCTAAGGTAAAATAAAGACTATTTCTAAAAGTAAAACAAATATTTCGCGGCTTAGGGGTAGCTCAAGGGCCACCCCGACGCACCTCAACCTAAATTAATCCAAATAAATCATCCAACATTGGTTTTACCAGTGCTGGTAATGTAACTTAGTTATATACGAAGAACAAGCTGAAAAAAAGCCACAGCAGGGTTTTAGTGTTTCTGAAACAGACTCAAATGCCAAATAATGACGTTTAGATAACTTAGATCAGCCAGCCGGGAAACATTAAGCCTAACGTTGCCTTTGAGAATAAGACACTTATTTACTGTCTGAGTTGTTCTGGGAAGATCGCCGTCACGAGATTACAGTTGTAGAGGTTTTATATTGGAATTTTTAGAAACTTTCCATTCTAGATATTTTTTTTTTACGTTAAACATATTTTGTACCAATTACACGATGTTTCAGTATGCTTAGTGTAGGTTTTCGGTCACAGAATACGTCTCGAACGCGTTTGCGTTATAATGTCAAATACTTAGGTATGAGAACAGTTTGTTGCCGTTTCGATCCGCAAGTGGCGCTGCCAATCTAATCTAACTAATATTATAAATGCGAAAGTATGGGTGGATGGATAGATGGATGGATGGATGGATGGATGGATGTTTGTTTGTTACTCAATCACGCCAGAACGGCCCAACGGATCTGGTTGAAATTCGGCACATAGATAGAGAAAAGTCTGGAATAGCCATAGGCTACTTTTTATCCCGGAAAATTCCCGCGAGATAGCGATAAACGAATTCTTTGCAGACAAAGTCGCAGGCAACAGCTAGTTTTTACATACTATTTAGACGTTTACGCGAACGCGTTCGAGAATTTTTCGTGTCGAAAACACTAGAGAAGGTCTGATAAAGCTATCAGAATACACCACCGGATCTTTCGAACGTCGCCGTCACAAATTTTGAAATATTGCCCAAATCAATGAAGTGAAGCCATTGTATCGGGAACGGTTTTCACCTCCGCTCTGACGGTTGTTCCATTTAGATGTCAATTTTCTCAATTACGAAAATGTTGACAACGGTTGAAATGATTAAAACTCGATTATACGAACCGGTATCGGTACTTTCCTTTGTACAGATTGAAAGTAATTGTTACTCTAGACACAACATTTTCTTCAAGAAAATACGTATAACTTGAACGCGAGCATTATTATATTGAACATTACTGTTTGTTTCTGTACTGTAACTATAAGTAAAGTTCTGTTGTTCATTGCGTTCTTCTAATACTACAAGATAGTATATTTCACTGTCTCTTTAGAGTGAATTGTGCTGCCGTAAATCACCAACGTACCTCTGTACTGTAAAAATGCTTGATGCAAAAAGCAAGAATGAAACTCTTTTACGGAATACGAAGTAGGTGAATAAATTCAGCGACGTTTAGAACTTTATAATACTTAGTGGGATCCAGTTAGTTTAGTTTATATGAATGGTAAGATATTTTACTAGAATTCTCACGTTGTGATTATTTTATTTGAATTTAAGATTATTACCAATTCAGTTCTTAGATAAATTTTAACGACGCGGTTGGCCTAGTTGGTAGTGACCCTGCCTGCGAAGCAAGCATCCTGGGTTGGAATCCTGGTAAGGGCATTTATTTGTGTGATGAGCACGAATATTTGTTCTTGAGTTATGATGTTTTCTATCTATACAAGTATGTATTTCTCTATATAAGTATGTATATCGTTGTCTAGTACCCATAACACAAGCCTTACTAGCGCTTATTTTGGGACTAGATCAATTTGTGTGAATTGTTCCCTAATATTTATTTATTTATTTGTGTAATGTTTGCATTTTAAGCAAATAAATAATAATCTTCAGTTGGAAGCCCAAACCGTAAAAACGTAAATTCAGCGTAAGCTGATTTTTTAAGAAACCAATCAAGTGCGAGTATCGCGGTACAAATTCGCCAAGTTATTATAATATCCAGTGTTAGCAGAGCCCTGCCTCCTAAGCAAAATGTAGGCAGAGTGAGGCCATTTTATGTTGATTTCTTACATAGACAGACAGACATAAAGATATTCCATTTTGAGCCTTTTGTTTTTATATGACCAATAGAAATACATCATCCTGTGATTCTCTGAAATTTTCAACTGTAGCTATCACGCTGGCAGTCAGAAAGACATACAGACTCCACAGTCTCAGTAACAGGGTCCTATTTTTTTACTCTTTGGGTACGGAAGCCTAAAAAAAAACCACTATTGCGGCTAACATTAACTTGTACACAACGCCGTAACCGTTTTACCAAAAATATACGGAGAAATGAAATAGTCCGGCTTATTTTACTAAGTGCAAGGCCCGACGTGCTAAAGACGCGGCGGGCGCTTTATCACACATACCGAGAAGCTCTGGGGTCGCATTCCGCGCTCGGCGTTGTCACCTACGGCGATAAAAACGTGAGGGCATTAGCGACCCTGCAATGCCGCAGTGAGGGCCCCAGGGAAAGGTTCTTTGTAAAATGGGAATTATAATGTTGTTTCCCGGTTAAGTGTATTTGGCAAGTCGAGCTTGCCTCGTTGCTGGGCAGTGCTCTGAGCGTCTAGCAAGTTTTACATATGAGAAACGCCTGTAATGTTGCGGTCGCATTACCGTCTCATTTAGGTACAGTCAGTGTCATATAGTTCAAATTTGCATACCAGGCAACTGCTTTTTCCGTCACCTGCAACGATTGTTGTTATATTTCAACCAATTTTCAGAAAACCTTGACAAATTGTATACAGGACCTATACGTACCTAAACTTTCTTGACTTGAGAATATTTATCATCATCAGCCTATATTCGTCCACTGCTGGACATAGGCCTCTCCCATGGCACGCCACTGAGCACGATCCTCGGCCACTCTCATCCAGCTCTTGCCAGCCGCCTTGCGAAGATCTTCGCTCCACCGAGTTTGAGGACGTCCTACGCTACGTTTGCCGATCCGTGGTCTCCACTCAAGAACTCGTCTACCCCAACGGTTATCGGTTCTTCGGGTTAGATGATCGGCCCATTGCCACTTCAGCGTGCTAATGCGATGGGCTATGTCGATAACTTTGGTTCTCTGAATATTTATATTTCTATCTATTTCTATACGAGTATTCAAAGTTAAATTGACTAGGTTAAATAGAACGCTTTAAGAGTAGAAAACTAAAACTGCCCAAACTAGGTACTTTAATAAATAACTAACTAAAAGAGTGCAAGTAAAGTAATCCGCGTCGCAGCGAGTAACTTCGATTGTAGACTTAAAAACGTTCATAAGCACTAAACTCCGCCTACTACCGAAGTTAAACTTCGAAACGCAGAACTTAAAAAAACTCCCACTGCATTATGGTCTCGGGAACTGAGCTAAAAAAGTGTCAAGTCTGCGTTGCTTAAAAGTTAAATGTTGCCGGGTATTGCGGGATTCCGTCGTAGACGTTTTGTGAAGCTGTTACGTCTGTATTTTCCGTCTTGTAAACGAGGTTGCTTAGTGAGGTTGGTAACTTTCGGTGTGAAACAATAAAATTTCATTACAAAGATAGCCTTGGCGTGGTTGCATCTTTGAATGAAACCTAGTAATTTATTTAAAACTAGATAATGCCGTGGTAGCCTAGTGGTTCCACCTGTGGCCTCTCAAGCAGAGCGTCGTGGGTTCAAATCCCGGGCTCGCACCTCTGAGTTTTTCGGAATTTATGTGCGAAAATTACAGTTGTTATTTTTTTTGCCATGGGCTTTTCGGTGAAGGAAAACATCGTGAGGAAACCTGCACACATCTGCGAAGAAATTCAATGGTGTGTGTTAAGTTCCCAATCCGCACTGGGCGCGCGTGGGAACTATAGCCCAAACCCTCCAATACGCGGAGGAGGCCTATGCCACGAGGCACGCCGAATTAACAATAACAACAACAACATGTACTTACTGAAATTGTAGTGAATTCGGAATAAAAAGGATTATAAAAAAAAAAAAAAAAATGCTAGAGACGAATCACAGCCTACAATCTGCGAATCTAGGTGTATCAATAATGTGTGTAGTACCTATATAAATGTTTCTCTCTCTCTTTCTCTCTCAGCGACTTCGTGCCCGCAGACTTAATGTATCCCAGGTTGATCCCAGGCTCCTATTTCACCAATTCGACAATTCGACAATTGTCGGTGACAGGTGACAATTCGACATGCAAGGCGTATTCATTATGAAGCCAACCGGCGTAGATTCTCGTCGAGTTTGTAATGTAATCAGAATTGGCACATGTCACCGAAAATTGTCGCTATGGCGAAATAGAGGCCTGGCAGCTTGACTTTGCTCGACACATCCGACAAATTATCGTTATATTTAAATCAACTTACACAAAACCTTGACCAGCTATTTAAACCTTACGTGTACCCCGAAAACAAGCCAAAACTACTAAATCTAATTAGAAAAAACCATGACTGTATTCATTTTAATAAGTCGTAAACAGTTCCTTAGTATACAAATCCTTTTATGTTAAAAGCTAATTTAATTCCTCCAGACCAGCTTCGCATTAGTTCAGCCCCACTAACCGCTTTCATTGTAAGAAGTAAAATGCATTACCGAGGAAGTGCAAACCGACCGAGCACCTAAAGTGACATTGGCCACAGCTGTTAGTTCACCACTTCGTTTTTATCAAAGGAAAGAATGAATAGTCTTGCTCCCTTTTCATTATCACTTTCGCCAGTCAGTCATTTGCATTGTGCATGAAACAGCTGCCTTTAAAACGACGGAATGCCCGAGAAAATGCCCTTCGAGGAAATTCAGCACTTGGAAATATCAGAACGTCAATAATAGAAGCGAATATCGATAATTTTTTGATTAAAAAACTCTGCTCTTCATGTCAGATAAGAGGTTTGATCTAACATCCAATATTATAACATCTTTATTATAACATCCAAAATTGGCACAACTTTTCTGAGCAAAACTCAAAATTGGCTTCGAAAAATGCAGTATTTTACTTCATGCACAAAAGCGCTATAAAAACTGCTCCTGATTTGATAGAAGTTGCGTGAATTTTGCTCTTTGCTTTTGTCACAAACCGTTTGGAGTACTTTTACTTAATTTGTATTTTTTTGTAAATCTGTTTTTGTGGCAATAAATTGTTTTTTCTTTCTTTCTTTCTTTCTTTCTTTCTCTTATATTTTCGTTGAATATGACATTTCAGTGTTTTGTATTTACCTAAACAACTAGAGAGTACGTTGTGCATAGCAAAGGAATCTTGAACTACCGGGCACAGATGGAAATTACGTGAACAGTGAACACAATGGTAGCACTAAACAACCGATACGAAACAAACACCGTAGGCAAGGATTCGAATAAACGTTACTGGCGGTTTACAAAGGCCAACAAACGTCGACAACTTCAGCTTTGAATGGTGGCTATTCAAACAAGCAATAAGCAAAGCAATTGTGGGTAGGTGTGTTAACAATTTACTGTGTTTATACAAAATCAGTGAATTATATAAGGCCACGAAAAGGTTTCCGTAGGTTAGGTACTTCAAAAGGAAAAAAAATAAGTACACATTTTTCTGCTGTACAAATTAGTCAATTTAAATATTAAATTAATGATTTCTTGATGACTATTAAAACACGCAGAAATAATTAAGTAAGTGCAGTTTATAATGTAAAGATTTTTTAAAAACTTTAAAACCAAGTTACATTTAAGACAAAGAAGTGGTAGGTAATTCAGTATTCGTAAAGCGCAGTACGAAGCCGTGAGCAAATTTATTTCAAGCTCATTTCTTTCCACAAGAACCTACGAATAGACTATTTCTGGTTGTTTTAGTGTTACATTTTCAAGATAATTTACATTTTACACATTTTTAAAAACAAATCTCAAGATAGTTAACTTCCAATACTCTTTATCCATTTTTTTTATACAAAAACAAAAACCTTGCTCCTCCGCTACTTTTTTTTTCTTCATTAACATTGGCCCTCCGCGAAGTAACGCCTGATCCAATAATAATCCAACTTCTTAGTCCTACAAAGTTTTTACCTTCTTTGCAAATGTTCCCCTGTAATGTAGGCAAGAGATGCGGAAGGATTTTTCGAAATTCCTACAGGATAGGTCATTTTGTCAGGTGCTAAACCGCAGATGGAAGTAAAGGTGGAAACACATTGTTAACACGCGACGCGACCCGATGCAACGCGACGCGTGTGAGTCGAATCAAATTGTATTATTTTCTATGACCAGAACCACACTATGAACATCCGACGCGACGCCATGCGCATACATTCGTTGCATCGGGTCGCGTCGCGTGTTAATAATGTGTTTCCACCTTTAGTCTTCGGTATGATTAAGAAAAACACCATTTTCATAACATCAAACAAGCAATTTTATTTATGGAGACTGAGAGCATCGAGTTAAGAGTGGTGATCCGTCTTAACTTGACGTAATTGAAATGTGTTGCTTTTCTCTCATCTTTCTTATTAACTGAACATCTGTTCCGTTCGTATTCAATATTGAGAAAACATGGCATTTTATAATTACGAAAACAATATAAATTTAATTTGTTTCGAGAGCTGTGCTTTCAAAAAAAATCTTAATTCAATATTTGCGAAACGTTTTATTTGTTGAGCTTTGAATATCAAATGAATCAAGAATTTTTTATTTCTTAATTTTTATGTTTACTTTTACGGTTTTACCATACCATAGCTACTATAGCCATAGCCATAGCCCATAAATAGCCATAGCCATAGCCATAGCTTTACTTTTCGGATTTTTCTATGTGTTCTAATTTTCAGTGTCGTTTAGAAATGAGCTTTGAATGTTTACTACTCGGAGAATAGGAGGGACTTTAGATTCATCCGCCCTATTAAAACATGAATAAATATCTACCTACGTATTACTATAATTTCTTACTTCAATTCAATAAAACTACTCTTTATTGTATTTAATGCAGATGAAAGCATTGAACTAGGTAGGTACCCATAATTATTTTTCGCATGATTTTTTCTTTTTTAAACTGTTCTTACTCATTTATTAAACTTACGCAAGTGAACGCCTGATATATAATCGATATAATTATCTAAAAAATGAAGACATAGGTGGGTGAAATTATATAATTTATTGAATCAGGCGCTACTTTTCGGAGTTCCATAAATTGAACAAAAAAATTACCATACTACTCCGTGTGGTAACACGTGCAATGCACGATGCGATGTAGGTACGTGTGGCACCAAGGTGCATGTTTTTTGTGCAATAAGGCAAATTATGTTACTAATTTTATTCTCTAAGGCAAAAGTAGCTGGATAAATTGCTTCGTACATCTTCGTACTCTCACAGTTAACACTAACTCGTATTTAATTTATTACTTCGATGTAAACTACTTCCATTGTATGCTTTATTAGCCCCGTTGGACTCTTTAGTGGTATTAAATTTCAATCAAAATGTTCAACAATGTCGTTTACTGCGTTTATAGACCAACATTTTTATTAGTATTCTTGTAACTTTAAACCATTTAGCTTTATCATGAACATTTAATCGTTGTGAAGTGGTGTTTTTTTATAAATGTGTATATTTGTAAATTTTATATTATATTTTTTGATTCTCCTTTCCACCTATACGCCCACAATCATGCTAAACGTGGCCTTTAGATTTTGTTACCTTGGGCTCTGTCTGCCCCGTAAGGGAATAAATACGTGATTTATGTATGTATGTATGAACTAACAAGAAAAATAAAATCTATAAATCTATAAATATATTCCATTTCAAATATTAACCAAGTAAAGAAAGGTTACTTCGTTATATTAATCTTGAACTTTTTAAAGAAATGCTGGTAACCTGCCACTACCAGTATTTTTTGCGCAAAGAAATGCTGGCGCTGTAGTAATTGACACAATATCAAGCCTAGTTCAGAAAATGTCGAAACGGTCCATGCCATCCAGCAGACCTACTCCGAAGTTAAAAAAATGAAGTTCATTTCGCACCGTTTCGCTCACACTCATAATCATTAAATAAGAGAGCGAAAAGGACGGTAAGACACGAACTTTGAATTGCGAATTTCAGGGAAGCCCCCTGCATCGCGTTACGGGCAAATCGAGTTAGTAGTCGACGAAAATGGCAGCAGGCGAAGGCAAAATTTTCCGTAACTTGTTGCAATTTTACCGAATTTAAACTCGGTACGACTATTGCTTTTATTGGTGATAAAATCATCAGCTCGTTTATTACGTACAGACTAACCCCCTTACCCCCTTATTCATAAACGCACTATAGGCCTCTGCTAAGTTAGTAATCGTTTGTCCTTATCTGTGAAAGGTAAATGTCAAAGTGACAGATAAGGACAAACGATTACTAAGTTAACAGAGGCCTATAGTGCGTTTATGAATAAGGGGGTAATACACTGACGAGCAAAAGTAAAGGGTCGCCTTCCTACAAAGTTGTATGAAACGTGACCCGAAATTTTTGCTCGTGAGTATAGTACATAGTACAAAACAAAGTCGCTTTCTCTGTCCCTATGTCCCTATGTATGCTTAAATCTTTGAAACTATACGTAACGGATTTTGATGCGTTTTTTTTTAGATAGAGTGAATCAAGAGGAAGGTTGATATGTATAACACGTGAATAATATACCGTGCGAAGCCGGAGCGGGTCGCTAGTTTATTAAAAATACGAAAGTAGCTCTGCCTGTCTGTCTGTCTGTTACGCTTTCAGGCCTAAACCACTGAACCAATTTTAATGAAATTTGTTACACAGATAGTTTATGTCCTGGGAAAGGCCGTAGGATAGTTTTTATCTGGGAAAATTGCTATTTCCCACGGGATAGCGCTAAACAAATTCTGCTAGTGAAATATACTTATATGTAGTATGACACCATTTAACCAAATATCAGGGTTCCAAGCAAACTCACGATACTTACCAACGAAATTTAACTAAAGTCAATGCCCTCAGCCAGACGAAGACACTCACATTAGCATGTCGATATGCTATATACCTACCGCTCACACAATGCGTTGAGTTTGCACAATCTCAGAATTTACTAGACTATGTTTTTGTCTGTACGCGCGACAGAGAAATTATGTACGATCGCACTGTATGTAGGTATGCATGGCTGAAAGCTATTGAAGAAATAAAGCTAGATTGACTCTTATTTGTACTAGCTGTTGCTCGCGACTTCGTCCGCGCGGGATTCGCTTATGGCTATCCCGCGGGAACTATGCTGTTTTCTGGAATAAAAACTATCCCATCGTTCCTGGGACTGAAACTAACTGTATACCAAATTTTAACTAATAGTGACGATGGACAATTTATTTGAATACCGTGTGTGGTAACCGTGAATCATTGAAAAATCTTACCTTATGTGGTGTCAGAAGTGCCACTGATCCCAAGGGATTTTATATTTATTTAATAGCTGATGCAGCGACTTTGTACGCGTGGTTTGTTAGTATTTCGATTAACATTTTACCATGTCGCCTATACCTCCCATTGGTGGCACGGGCCTCCTCTCGGAGTGATAGGTATATTTTTTCTTTTTCACATTACCAAAATTACGGGCGTATGTGGAAATGTCGCATGACGTCACGCCTTGGTACTTACAATTTTTACTTAGAAGCGACGTCACGAATTCCCACTCCAGGGGCCACACTATGACGTCTTAATGCGATTCAGTTTAGGTTCGCTCGCTGTCAGATTCATACTAAAAGTGACAGCTAAAACTTGAACTGAGTCGGAATTAGGACGTTATTGTAAGGCCCCAGAACTTTGACCCGCTACGTCTTTATCGTTTAGAAAACGTCCCCATTATTCTTTCATAATCAGACAATGTTTAAATCTTATTTTCTTTACCCAGTCATCATCCCCATTATCTCCACTACTCATCACCACAACCCCAACAATTTAAGTTTTATGGAGTTGTACGACGATTATGCGGCGTCATTACAGTGGCACATGACGAGTGGAAGTCATAACGCCTCGGCGCTATCTCAAATGCAAACAGTTCTCCAACTTGCGCGATTACTTCTCCGACTACGATTTCTAGAAGACCACGCGTTTCCATTGTACTTAGGTAAAACGGTGTAATATTAGTGCACTGTTACTATACCTTTATCATCAGCCGAACGATGTCCACTGTTGAACAAAGGACAACCCTACTGCTTGAGAATGAACTAAGGCTATCTGAATGTAAGTCGAACTCGAACTTAAAATGCAACTGTAATAATATTAACTTCCAACAAAATACCAGCTATGAAAGTCGCATTTATGCTTTAGAGAGCGACACTTGGATTCTATGTTTAAAACTCGTATAGTGTCGACGCCTAGCTGAACTATACAAGCTGAACACTTAGGTACTATATTAGTATACACAAGGAGTCTAAGAATTATTTTGAAATATTTCAACAGGTAGGTAGTTGGGTTAGCCTATAATTGAACATTTTCTGTTACGGTTTTCATCTCATAATTCATTTTTGAGAACGTTCCTTTAAACTTCGGCCAATGTTTGGAAAAATTCGCCGTATAAAAATCCTGAAAAATATTTACCTGCTAAACCCAACCTCAAGTGTTATGGATTAATTTTAAAACACAGTGTAAAATAGGAACATCGACCTGTTCATCTTACGCTTAGGTATTTTATTGAAAACAACTGAAAGGTGCATTTTTAATCATAAGGCCTCAAAAAGTCTTAGACCAGATAAATTAAATACTAGGTTAAAGACGCCTTCAAGAATTTTACGAGCAACAATTCTTCTTCGTATTACTGTTACGTGACACACTAGGAGTTTTAGCAGTCAAAGCTAAAAACTAGCCGAAGCTTAGGTTCTCATATTATATTACTCGTTGGCACTATACTGTGGCTGTAAAAGTTGGTATGTACATTTGGAATTTAGGTTACAATGTGAATTTTGTGCTGTAAATCTTTTTACGGGCATGAGTTTAGCGGAGAGTGTACTCTACGATATTGTTCTTTTACGCTTCGTGGATAATAGAATTTCGTCAGCAGATCGCTATATTTTGTGATGAAAAATTGAAAATGTGTGTAAAAGAATTATTATGTTAAGTTCGTAAATATTGAAGTAGCCGTAGATAGATACATACATACAGTCACGCCTCTTTCCCATAGGGGTAGGCAGAGACTACTTTGAATACACGAGATAAGTACACGAGTTTCAAAATTTACGTTTTATCTTTGAAGATTACGCATTTCACGAATAAGGGTGCGACCAAACCGCCGCGTAAACGCAGTGACGTGTCGTATAATAATAATAATAAAATAATAATAATATCGTGGGACAATTGACACCAATTGACCTAGTCCCAAACTAGGCAAAGCCTGTACTATGGGTACTAGACAACGGATAAACATACTTATATACATAATGACTTATAATTGCGCAGGCTGTCGCAAGGCAATAACGAATGCACAGTGTATGACTTGTGCCACATGTAAGGCCAAATATCACCCAGAATGCGTTAATAAAGATTACCGTAGTCTGTCTAAGAGCGATCTACTCAATTGGACATGCCCGTCTTGCCAGAGTCAAGTACCTAAAACGGATAATTCCAATACACCGGTGCGGCCGCCGGCAGTGCCGGCACCCGCAGCTGGTTGTGCGGAATCCTCAAGAGCAAACGTCTCCTCGCGCGCCCAAAACCGAGAGTCGGGAAAGCGATCGCAACCGCCGGCATCGGCCCCTGGTGCCGATGCGTTGACTGTGCTCACAAGAGAAATAAAGTTGCTGCGGGACGATATGGGCGAGGTCAAAAACCAATTAAAACAACTAACCTCTTGCGTAGCAAACTGTGCTGCACGCTTGGATGAATATGATGCCAAATTAGCGTGTTCGGAGGCAAAAATACGCGCCCTGGAGGAAAGGGAGCTGGAAAATGCGTTGCTACAGCAGCGAGTCGCTCAATTAGAGGAGAAGCTTAACGGCCAAGCGCAGTACATGATGCGAAATGAAATCGAAGTCCAAGGTATCAACGAGCATGAGAATGAGAATTTATTTCATATCATGAAAGTAACTGCAATTAAGATCGGGGTTGAGCTCAATGAATCAGACGTGGATGACATCTTGCGTGTTGGCCCTAGCCGTAGTCCAGAAAACCCAAGTTCTCTTCCACGCCCTGTCGTCCTTCGGTTCGTGCGGCGCATGAAACGTCAAGAATTTTTAAAAGCTGCTAGGTCTAGGCGTAACGTCACCACTGATGACATTGAGGTGGCGGGACAGAGTAACAGGCTATTCTTCAATGAGAGGCTAACGAAAGAGAACAGGCGGTTGTTTCGTCAAGCAAGGCAGGAAAAATCAACCCAGGGCTTTAAATATTGCTGGACGACAAATGGTCACATCTTCATACGTAAGAGAAAAGGGGGCCCTGCCATCGCAATTCAGGGAGCAGCGGATCTCGACAGAATTCGGGAAATGGCTCACTCCTTGCCCTCCTCAGCTCCGGACTCCCCGGTACCTCCCGATACTGCCATCCTGCTGGACGATCAATCTGAGACGGATATCTCGACCGGTGTGCCGATTAATGCCGTTGCTGATGATTAATAGCGATTGTTTCCATCGTTTTTGCTACTTGTATTTTCTGTTTATACATATTGTTTTTTCTGTACATTATCACTTAGTTTTTAATGTCATAGTCTCAGTAGATATTAGCGCAGTCAGAACTCGCAGTTACATTCATAATAACCTAACCTTCGCATACTTGCACACATTCTCATTCACACCGACTACACATCTCACTTCAAGAACTGGACTTCCATCAATTATAAATCCTTTTGCCGGAACACTGAAATGGTGGTTTGCTCACCGATTTTTCTCTTCGTATCGTCTTATTTGTTTTTTCATTAATGGCGTCACGTGATATAGGAATTGATATAGACCAAACAGTTGCCATACAATGTCAAAGGCTCGAAATACTGGAGCAGTGCAAGCCTATCTTTGTGAATGGTGACTCTTTTAAGTTCATGACTTTAAATATTAGAAGCCTCCAACGTAATTTTAGCGCCCTAGAGGTAGCCTTAAGACGAATAGATATCGCGTTTGACGCTATCATACTTACTGAATGCTGGCTTAACGAATACTCAGAAGTCAACCATTTGCCAGGGTATAATGTTTTTCACACGTCCAAATGCATTAATAGAAGCGGTGGTGTAGTCATATATGTAAGGGAAACTCTCAATGCTTCTGCTGGTGAACCAAATCTCGATGACGCGAATTGCCTCTCGGTCGCCGTATCTGATCAATTCAAAATCTTTGGTATATACCGTTCGCCCGCGTTTTATAATAAGGATAAATTTTTAAACTCTCTAGATCTGTTACTTAATGAATCTAAGGGATTTCACAATGTTCTGGTGCTCGGGGACATAAATATTGACATTATGGATTCCTCAAACAACCAATCCCTTGATTACCTGCATCTGTTGGCAATGCACGAGTTCCTCCCAGCAATAACAATTCCCACCAGAAAGGGTTCGTGTCTTGATCACATATTTATTAAGTCTAAACATCGCTCCGTTGGCGCCGTTTGCCAGTGCTCGATCACTGACCACGATATTGCTATGACTTCAATAACCACTCCCAATATCAGAGTTAACCAGCGGTCGCGCTGGACTTCTAAGACTGATTTTGTTGCTGCTACTCTGGAATTGCGGGCTGCGGACTGGTCTAAAGTTACCAACTCTGCGAGCGTAAATGAGGCCGTTAATAATTTTAACCAGATCTTATCCACTGCTATAAATAAAAACACCCGTAAAGTCAAAATTAGTCGCTCGAAGCGGAGTCTCAAACCCTGGATCACACCCGGATTAATTAGATGCATGAGGCATAGAGACAAATTGCATAGTAAAGCAAGAGCGGCTCCAAACGATCATGCCCTGCAAACTATTTACAAGCGATATAGAAACTTCTTTGACAACTTACTGTACAATCTAAAAAATGAATATCATAGCAAACAAATAATGGAGTGCGGAGATGATTCAAAGAAGTTATGGAAATCAATAAAAAATATTTGTCTCAGTCAGAATTCTACAAATCCTGCAAACGAACTGACGACCCTATCTGATTCCCCTACTGATTCCTTAAACATCTGTAATCAACATTTTGCCACAGTAGGTCAAAAGCTAGCTGTTGATATCCTCTCTAGGCTTTCTGAGACTCAGTCTTCCTTAGCGACTAAATCGAAACTTTCACATTCAACCGCCAATTCCTTTTTCTTTCATCCAACTGACGTCTACGAAGTTGATAAAATTATTTCCAAACTGAAATCGGATAGCGCGCCTGGTCCTGATTATGCTACGCCACTGTTTGTTAAAGAAATCAGGGACGTCATCTTGGAGCCCCTCACTTACATTTGTAATTTGAGTTTGAGTTCCGGTTGTTTCCCGGATCTTTGGAAGTTGGCCCAAGTGTCTCCTATTCATAAAAATGGATCCAAGAATGATCCCAACAACTACCGTCCGATATCACTGCTCAGCGTTTTTTCTAAAGTCCTGGAAAAGTTGGTCAATTCTCGTCTCACAACTTTTCTTGACAAAAACAATGTTCTATCAAACAATCAGTTTGGATTCAGGAAGGGGAAGTCTACCGAAGACGCAGCCATTTATCTCTCAAATAAAATATCCGGTTTTATTGATTCTGGACGTAGATGTGTTGGAGTTTTTCTGGATCTCTGTAAGGCTTTCGACACTGTATCTGCGGACATCTTGTTTTGCAAGCTTGAGGCTTCGGGAGTGAGAGGGATAGCTTTGGACTGGTTCCGCAGTTACCTAACTAATAGGCGTCAGGCTGTTAGGGTTGGTGAACATACAAGTGATCAGTTGCCGATCTCTTTCGGAGTTCCGCAGGGCAGTATTCTTGGCCCGACGCTGTTTCTCATTTACGTCGACGATATCCTTAGACTGAGGCTGGATGGAGCCGAATTGATCTGCTATGCGGATGACACGGTGGTATTGTTTAACGGCAAGAGTTGGGATGAGGTATTTGACCTCGCAGAGTACGGGCTGTCGGACATTGGAAGGTGGCTAGATAACAACTTACTTACCCTTAATGTTAAGAAATCTAATTTCTTGGCATTTTCAAAAACTTCGGTCTCCTCTGCTCCCCTAGGAAGAAATCTTATTATACATTCGCATACATGTCACAACCGCACAAACGGCTCAATCACATGCTTGTGTAGTACGATAGCCAGGTCTGAAAAAATTAAATACCTGGGGCTCACAATTGATGACAAACTCTCGTTTAAACAACATATCTCTGCACTTTCCGGCAGAGTGAGGAAATGCATTTATATAATGAAAAAACTTCGATGCTGCGCCAGTGAACAGGTGCTCCGTATTGTTTATTACTCCTTATGCCAATCGTTACTACAATACGGCGTGGCGGTGTGGGGCGGCGCCGCGAAAAGCACTCTGCTACTACTGGAGCGAGCGCAGCGCGCAGTTATCAAGGTGATGCTCCGTAAACCTTTTCTCTATCCAACGGACACTCTTTATCGGGAGTCAAACCTTTTAAGTGTGAGGCGATTATACGTTTTTAGGGCAACAACTAGAGCTCATGCGGTGATAACAAAGTTGCCTAGTTACACCAGACTTCTCTCCAAGCGGAAATTTAGAGTTCCCCTTCCGAGTTACAGATCGCGTATCGCTAAACGTTCGCCAGACTTTATGCACCTGCGTCTTTATAATAATGTCTGCAAAGTGCTCAACATTCAGCATTGCACATTGGGCAAAGTTAAGTCGTTGCTGAAAAAGTGGCTAGTGCCCTTAACATATCATGAGACGGAGGACCTTCTTTCCAGCTAATTCGGTTCCTGTTTATTCACACACACACACGCACACATACACAAACACACACACACACACACACACAAACACGCGCGCGCAGTACACACACACGCACACTTAATGCTCGTACGGTTGATGTCGCGTTCACTTGGCCTTGTTGTGCATTCTGTACTTATAATGCATGTTGATATTTTCTTTCACCTATTTGTTTCACATTATTGCACTCCAGGACCCCAAGATACAGGCTCAGCCTAGTTTGGGGTTCGTCAGATATTCCTTTTTATGTATACTTGTGTTTTTTAAGCAAATAAATTATTATTATTATTATATTAAACACACCCAAGACTCGAGAACAAACATTCGTATTCATCATACAAATATCTGCCCCGACCGGGGATCGAACCCGGGACCTCAAGCTTTATAGTCAGGTTCGCTAACCACTAACCGGTCGTCAAATAGCGGTGTCGTATGCGTCACATTTTCTCACCGTTTCTTCATACATTTTGTTGCGATTCCGTAACGTCACCGTTTTTTAAGCGGCGGTGTGGTCGCACCTTTACCATTTATTGTGCAGGTAAGGTAGCCAGCTCAATCAACGTTTGTTCCTTTTTAAGCACAACACGCAAAAATGACTTAAACTAAAACTATCATTAACATATCGAATATCAATTTTAATATGGATGTCGGATATCCATTGAAAAATGGAACTATTCGTATGTTGAAACCAGTTCCGCACGTCAATTCCAGATATGCAAATAGCCATGCTCGAACAAAAACATAGTTCAAAATTCGCTTACAAAATAGGTATACGGTACGTAACGTAGCATGGAGTTAAATAATCTCCCTCAGGAGGCGTAATTATGATCAATAGGAGTAGCAGGTGCCTTGTTCTAAGAAGCACGGGTACTGTCGGGTCTTAGTCTTGGACCAGGATTATTTTTAATTAGTTATTAGCTATTTCGTTGTTTGAGGTCAACATTTTTTTACATAAATTTTCCTTTTTTTAGTGTGGGACCTAGCTATTCATGAATATTATAATGATTTAGAGAATTTGTAATATTTTTAAGTCTTTTACTTAGCAGGTAAACGAAGGTGTCCTAATCAGTTACATCTTTCTGTTTTTAAGAAAAAAACTTGCAACCGTAGGATGTTTGATTGAGGAATGTTTGATTTGTACGGTACGACGTATCGGATAGGACTTTGAAAATGGTTAACATTTAGGTATTCACAAATTGTTATATTTTCTTTCACACTAAATTTTACTTACGTGGTATTATGTGTGTAGTATAATAAGTAGGTAGGTACTTAATCAAAATTTTCCATTCCAAGCTAAATCTGTTTGTCATTCAACGGGCTTTCGGCTTTGTCACGGTTATTATAAACTCCACTTGAAAAAACATAATTATCAATGCCTAAAGCAGTGTTGCCGTTTGGTTCCGTTTCTTCCGTTTTGCGGAACTTTTGACACCCCCGCGGAACTTGGAAGGAACTTTTTAAACGGTGTGTATTTAATTATTCATAGGTATTTAATGATTTTGAGTAAAATGGAACTTTTCTACCAAAAATGGAACTTTTTAATGTAATTTTCAAGGGAAGTGACCTGGCAACACTGGCCTAAAGTGTTCGCTAAGAGTAATGATGAGTTTAACATTTTTGAAAATATGACAAGTGACACGGTAAATAATAAAAAAATATTAATGCTGTTTAGCTAGCAAAATTTCAATGTCAATTTAATGTTGAACATGATGTAAGTAGTGGTATGAAAATATTATGAAACTGTCAAGATTTTAACAAAATTTAGCGACTAAATCGAGATTTTACAGCAACACGGTCTTAAGTAAGTACGAATGCGTTATGAAGATACTTAGTTTGATGTTTTCCCATTTTTTGGCGCTAAACAACTAAAAAGTGATAATGATTGAGTGAAACAATAAAAAAAAAATTCAACGTTTCGTGGCCTTTTCCAATCTCACGGTGGCTTGCGGACTAGGTCCCTAGTCATTATAGCATCAATTAAAATGTGGCGTGGCTAGCAACCCATCACTATTTTAATTCCCCTTTCCACCTGTACAACCACAATCATGCTAAACGTGGTCTTGTTACCGCGGCCTTCCTACCCCTGTGGGAAAGAGGCGTGACGATATGTATGTATGTATGTATGTATGTATGTATGTTACCGCGGCTTTGTCTTCTCTCTAAGGGACACAGACGTGGTTTATAATGTAGGTAGGTATGTATCTATTTTATCGTCTCTGCAAGAGATTGCATTGCCGTATCGTGTGGCAATGGGAACGATTTTGTATTTAATCGGGAAGCCAGACGGAGTGCATCAAAACATTACGAATTTGGAACTAAGACCAACTTTGCGTCGCTGAAATGTGTGTACTCCTTGAGGTTTCGAGAAAATGTACAGTCGCTGCAGAAACAGATACGTGGCTTAAACGAGGAGTTCATTCATTACTAAGTTACCAGCTTTTATATTTAAAGATATCCATGCATTTGCTCTCTCATGTTATTTCGATAAGTATAAAACCTTCAGAATTTTAATTAAATTTGAAATTATAATGAAATGCGTTCACTTTTTAACTTGTTTTTTTAACCTGCTCTTAACTTAAGGTTGTAAGTTTTAGTTTAGTACAATTTTGTATGGGATTCTTGCCTGTCTAGATTATTGCTATTTATATGCGATTTAGCGGCTGTTCCACAACTCTCTGTTAAGTTCCAGTTATCTATCTCTGTCTGTTTCATAGTAATAAATAGAGACAGAATCATAGATAACCTGACACTTCTGTTTAGTTAATCTTTATTATTTAATAAAACGGGACTTAATCACGTAAACAAAAACAAAAAGTATTTTTGTAAATACCTCGACGTTTCGTCCATCGTAGTTAATCTTTATTCATTCATCCTTTCCATAATATCTCTCTGTTATTGGTGTTAAAAAAAAAGAAAGATTACTGCTACTAGCATTGCAACAGATGGACATCTAAATGCTAGTAGCAGTAATAAAGAAATTAGCCACACTGAGTACAAGGTTCTTGTAAGACGATACAATGACGTGTGCTTGCGGTAAGTATACTTAATTTGCTGATTTCTTAAATAATACGCGATAGAGACTGAAAAGTTGAAACGCTGGAAGAACCTACCGTAACAACAACAAAAAAATATTGCAATATAAGGGCAAAGGCAAGGCGCTGTTTTAAATGAGATAAAACATAACTATTCGCTCTTTCGTTCGCTGTAATGTGTAATTATATTGCGCAATTTGATGAAAAAACGGACGTGTTACGTGATTACTTAAAAAATAAGCATGAAATTGCAGAACTCGGCAACTGGAGTCAACAAGTTTGTTAATGTACAGTATATCTATTTAGTGTACGAGTTGGAAACAGTACTGAATAATGTAGTACCTATACAATAATTTATAAACGAACAACGATACGTCGAAATCAGTTCCAAAGATTGCGCAAAAATGATAGTTGGTGATAAAGAGATATTGATACTCCTTATTCAATTGCTGTAACATGACAATGCAAAATTGTATATTTCGCTCAAGAACAGAAACAAAAGACGACACATTCATCTAAATTACGAGTTTGGTTTCTTCTAGAGTGCAGCTGTGAAACACATTACCTTCCTTTGTGTCCGACAATCGGGTAGAAATAAATACAATCGGAATCCACTCTAGCTAATATGGCCGCTACTTAGTTTTGCGCAGTTAAAAATCCAGGAATAATTTCGTATTTTTGATTTTGAGTGGCGCTACAACTATTTACAGACTTGCAGAGATGGTTGTCGACAAACATAATTATACATATATATTTGGCCCGCCCAGACGAAAATATAGAAGGCTGGACACTAAGTAACTTTAGTCGAATATATAACCCTTACATTTTACCTTACCCGACGGGCGTCGTTGGGTCAAAGATATTTTACGTTTACAATTTTGTCTCGACAAACATAAAAGCTATTTTAAGACTTCAAAGAATAGTTCAAAAAGTTCACTTACATGTCAGTCAAGCGGTTCTCGAGTTTGATTTTTAGCAACACAATACATTTAACAATTTATGTTTCTTTGTACATATAGATAGGAAACGCAAGCGTTCATTGTGGGAATTGGTGGAACTGATAAAAAGCTGACAATGCCTCAAAATATTTATGCATTTGTCCGAATAAACAGACGAAAATACGGCCTGGATCAATAGGAGTACGTTTCGTGTTTTAAGGCCAGTGTTTTTGTAAGGTTTTTTGTGAAAATAAATTTTAATAAAATCGGTCGCACGCAGGAACTCTTATTCAAATGTAAACGATGAAACAACATGGACGATTTGAGTCTGGCCGGCCGGAGTACGGAGATCGATAAGCGTCGTCTACAATCAGCTTAGAATGAGTTTGGACACGGTTTTATAATATAAAAGTACAAGGTCCAATACACAGACCTGTGATTCAGTGGATGACGCAAGTCTGACAAATATCTATAGTTTGTCTGACTTTGAATATTTGAATTTAGGTTAATGTACTGAAAACAGTTCTAGCTAGTTCTTGCTTGAACGGTTGCTTACATGCTCGCTTGCGAGATTGTACGCATGCTTAAGCTGGCTACGCACACACCTGCCGCAGGGGCAATACCGGTCGCACGGCGGTCGGGGCAATTTCGGCTGTTCTAAAAATTGCCTCTGCTTGCCTATACACATCACAATTAAGGAGGCAATACTGGCCCTGCTTCCAATATTGCCCCTGCGGCAGGTGTGTAAGTAGCCGGCTTTATTTGAGCGCTTTTTCGCATGCTTGCTTGCGTGCTTGCTCACTTGCTTCTTGAAATCCTTATGGTTAACGCGAGCGAAGCCGCGGTTAAATACTAGTCATAATATTAACCTTACTAGGTATCGGTCAAGGTTTATGTACTTCAGTCATTAATTCCTTATCTGTTTAAAATAAGTAATAAAATGATTAAAGATACAAAATAAAGTACAAAAGGGACAACAAATTTAAACTACACTTACCTTGATTAAAAATACATTCATTTATTTAAAAAAAGGATGTGGCATAAGTTCACTCAGGACTATCTTATTATTTTTGATATTATTATCTGTTGTTTGTTGTTAGCTGGAAGAATCCCACGATAAGTATGCCCTTGTTGTACGACTTGCAGTGGAATATTTTTTTGTTGTTTTACACATTATACCAATGACTCAGACACACCATCTAAATTGTGTAACTAATTAAAATAATGCTAACGAACATCTGAACAAACTGAGGTTCGGTTTAAAACTGTTGTAGACACTGAAATACTGTAAATGTTAAACGTTTTTTTTAATACCTTAAAATTAATTTCACAACAAGACAGTCCTTCTCACTCTCTTTATCATTCAACATTATATTAGTGTGAGCAGGACGGAACGATATAAAATCAAATGTCTAATTTCAGAGTAATAAATAGATATCTCGGGACAATTGACACCAATTGACCTAGTCCCAAACTAAGCATAGCTTGTGATATGGGCACTAGACAACGGATAAACATACTTATATAGATAAATACATACTTAAATACATATTAAACATCCAAGACTCGAGAACAAACATTCGTATTTTCATACAAATATCTGCCCCAACCGGGGATCGAACCCGGGACCTCAAGCTTCATAGTCAGGTTCGCTAACCACTAGGCCAACCGGTCGTCAAAAGAAGAAAGAGTATAATCCAGGTGCATTCATTAATCCCGCGATCGTTTGAGAACTACCTCTTTAGTTAACCGGCTATAAAAATTGCATTTCGGTCTTTGGAAAGAGACAGTTGGCGTCACATAAGTTAGAGCAAGACAACGCTATATGAAGCCGAAATTAGTTGAGAAGACCGATGTTTTTTTATGGTCGGGAACAGTAATCTTATTAATCTAAGGGCACTTCATAGGTCCCGAAAGTCTCTAATAGATAATTTTAAATAGGTACAGTGCATGAGCTCTGAAAATGCCATTCGGAAAGCTTATTGTCTAACTCGCTCGCAATCGCCATCGCGTTCATTTTGACAGTTCATGTATGGGCTGACAATTAGCATCGGAATCAGCTAGCTGTCACATTCATACAAGAACTGTCAAAATGAAAACGATGGCGATTGCGAGCGGGTTAGACAATAAGCAGGCGGGTTTGTCTTGCCGTCTCACTCAATCTTGTGGGTTTGATACCTGAATAGACTGAGTGAGGAAACGGCAAGACAAACCCGAATTGCATTCTAAGAGCTCACGAACAGTAGACAGTTTTATTATTTTCCTCCTTAAAAACGCATTATATTTTTTTTACATTTCAGACAATAAGAAATTGAGAATAGGATTATCAACTTAGAAATATAAAATTTACTTGCAAATTTAATGAACCCCCGGAATTAATCGAGTACCTAATCCTACTAATATTATAAATGCGAAAGTTTGTGATGATGTGAGTGACGATGTGAGTGAGTGTGTATGTTTGTTCCTTCTTCACGCTCAAACGACTGGACGGATTTGGATAAAATTTTGAACGAAGATAGCTGGTACCCTAGATTAAAACATAGGCTACTTTTTATCCCGGAAAATTGCATAGTTCCCGCGGGATAGCGATAAACATGTTAAAGGTAGCTCCCTAATGTAAGTCTGAATCTGATTCTACGCGGATAAATCAAAAAATAATTATGCCAAAAATGCCTTACATAAATTTGGTAAGTAAATGGCTGATACTCTTCAAACTACCGAACCGATTTTTACTAAACATGGCTAAGAACCACCGCAAGGAAACTGAGGATTAAAAGAAAAAGACAAAAATGAAAATAAAAGCAATAATTAATGGGAAATTACAATTCAAATAAGTACAATTAAATGTCAATTATAAAAAAAAGCAGCAAAACTGAAACTAAATGGGTCTCACTTGCATTGTGAAATTCCCATGCGACAAATTTGCAGGCAATAATAATTACCTAGCATGTGAATATAATTACCATATCCAATACACGAAACACATTGGTAGTCGGCTTGTATATTTTATAAACGCAGACAGCGAAGAGCACTTCATTCGCTCAATTACTGAAGAAATACCCGCATTTCCGATATTAAATCTCGGCGCGATTCGTTGCATCTGACTGAGTAATTTAAATTGGAAAATGTGGAGCATTTTCATTCTGGCTTTTTTTTAACTTTGACATGATGTGCGTTGGAAGCATCCGAACGTTTACAATTGATTACAATTGGATTGGGATTACAATTGGTTGCGAAGTAAGTTAAAGTTACGACCCGTCATCTTGAAGATGGATTTGGATCTGTCACATGTTTCGTGCCGTGACGCTTTAGAAGAATCGGATGCATACGTTTAATATTGTAAGATTTACAATTGTCTGAAAAAATGTTTTGCTCTCTTTCTCTCATAAATGAATGCTTTTCATGCACCGAACTTAACCGAACCGAACTAATACTTTTTGGAGGCGATATTATGCGAGGTGGTATGATGAACTGACCCTGACAAAAAGATACTGAGAAATTAACTAGTCTTCTTCTTCTTCTGCCTCGCCTTATCCCGTTACGCGGGGTCGGCTTTCCCAATCATGCGACGCCATTTGCTTCTCTCTTGAACGTCTTGCTCATGGAATCCCAACACCTTCATGTTCCTTTGGACATTTGTCATCCAAGTTGTTTGGGGCCTTCCTCTGCCCCTCTTTTTATCCTGAGAAATTAGTAATGAAGATAAATTAACATAAGTTTATTTGCATCTGCGATCCCTCCGGGGTTGCGGGTGTCTAATGAGCAATGGTGATCACTTGTCTTAACATCAGGTGACCCACTTGCTCGTTTCCCTTTCTATTCATACAACAAAAAAAGAAATTGACATAAATACTTGTGATCGTATAGAACTGGAGCTGCTGGAGCTCGTGTTCAAGTTACAAAACGCGGAAACAACTAAATTAAAGTACTATAATTACTAGTAGAACTATAATTCAACCAACTTTTTTAAAAATAATTAACTTCAAACAAAAGGCAATTTCAATGTGTATATTTCACAATGGATAACTAAATACGCTTAATTTCCATTGTTAAAGGTAAAAAAGTCGTTGTTTGATTAAACTAGTTACATAAAATTCAAGTGAAGCAATTGGAGAAATTCCATTAATTTAGCGACAGATAATACAAACTAATTTATATTTTACATTTGTACTTCCTGAATAACAGGCTTATTTTATTAATCGGGGATATTATGATGTTAGCATTCTATTAGAGCAAGAATTTTTAGAATCGTTCAGTTTTTTTTTTTATATGGGAATAGGAAGGCAAACGAGTAAGTGGGTCACCTGATGGTAAGCAATCACCACTGCCCATAGACACCCGCAACCCCGGAAGGATTGCTGTGCAGATGCGTTGCCAACCTAGAGGACTTAGATGAAATGCCTCTTGTGCCCGTAATTTCCCTGGCTGTCTTACTCTTCCTCCACACCGGAACACAGCAGTGCAAGCACTGCTGCTTAGCGGCAGGATTAGCGAGTAAGATGGTGGTACCGATCCGGACGGACCTTGCACAAGGCCCTACCACCCGCATCAGTATCAGTATTTTCCGAAATTACCACCTAGACACAAACAAATTTACCTCATTATAAAGAATGAAACATCATTATAGTGAACAATTTTGTCAAAATATTACCTTTCAATCGTACGATACCATTTTTTTTAACAACTTTACGAGTATTTTCAGTCTGCAAATATAGTATAATATTTAAATAGTATAATAAATATAGTATAATTCAACAGTCCTCTATATTATGCATAAACTACACTAGTAGTACTGTTAAAAGAACAACACTGCTAAACTTACATTTCAAAAGTGAGACCAGTCGCAATTCCTTTACCCAAACTCGAACAATCCTAACAACATTATAGTTCCGTCCCCTGAGGTTCAGTAAAAAAAGGAAGACATTTCAAATATCCATTCGAAAAGTCAGCTTGTTATCTTACAAGTTGGTATTCATGATATTTAAATGTAACCTAGAACGTCAGCAAAGCAAACGGTTATGGAAATCGAGCAAGAATCGAACTTCATACGAATTTTAATATCGCGACTGCAGGACTGGCTGGAATATAAAAAATCTATAAATAACTTGTAGATTCAGTTTTCAACGGATACCGCGATTTTGCAAAGAAAACGAAAACACCCAGGATCAGATCAGTCGTAACTCATCGTATTTTATTTTTATCTCGTTTTAATTGGTCATTTTAGTTCTTTACACAAACAACTGAAAAATTAAAATTTTAAGTGGACTCTGTATCTGTAACCTACCTACAATGTTGTGGAGAAATAAATCCTAAAGTTTGTGAGTGACGATGTGACGATGTGAGTGAGTGTGTATGTTTGTTCCTTCTTCACGCTGAAACGACTGAACGGATTTGGATAAAATTTGAAACGAAGATAGCTGGTACCCTAGGTTAAAACATAGGCTAACTCCCTAACTTCAAAAAGGAGGGCCATCGAGGTGGTTTTAGTAGGTAAAAATCCTCACGGCGATGGGTATCTTAAAGAAGATTTCCCCCTCGTAAAAAAAAAAAAAAAAAAGGTTAAAACATAGGCTACTTTTAATCCCGGAAAATTGCATAGTTCCCGCGGGATAGCGATAAACATATCAATTGCTAATTTAACGCGGACGAAGTCGCAGGCAGAAGCTAGTGTACAATATTTATTTGTTTAATTAATTTTGCTCTGATTTTTAGCTCTACATTGTCTACTATTAACTTTTTCAACGAAAACATTTGTTCTTACTAATTATTGTAATATTTTATCGTAATTTAACACTTAATATTTCAACGGTTAAGATAAAAATAAAAAACGATTGACAATTTACAAAAACACAAAACATTGTCTCCTCTACTGTACGTCTATAACGCGCGCCGGAACAAGTTTTTTTTACAATTACTTTGTAACGTTACAAAATAACACTTGAATCTATTAAAAAAACCATCACACCTATTTTGATACTAAGCTTTACGCATGCCTGACTTCAAGCAACATGATTACATGAATACGTCATGAGTCAAGTCTCAGACACTACTCGTATTTTACGCATGCCGTGAGGCAGCCAGCTCAAAAGAACTTTAAAATTATACTTGTATTAATCCCGCCCATGTAAAATAGCCGACAATTGCACACGTTAATTAAAATCGGCAGGGATCAGTTTTAATTGGGCGCTTTAATCGCTCGTTCGAAACAATTGACTTCCAGTTTAAATTCGAATAATCAATCGGGACGTACGGCTCGGATTTTAATGAGATGGAAGTACGGAACTAGTATTTCGCAGTTTGAGTTTGAATTAAACATTTTACCTTGACTAAAACATAAGCTTGGTATTGGAAACATGTAGTTTTTTTTATGTTTTTCTTATTTTCGAAGAATATTTTGATGTAGGTAAAAATCAGTTATTCCATGATGGTCTGGGAGTCTTACTTCTCTTCCCGTGTAGATAGATAGTAAAGGCCCATCGAGGGAACCAAAAGGGGCGAAAATCTTAGGAATCATGATTATAGGCGATGCGACTAGCAACCCATCACTATTTTGAATCCCCTTTCCACCTATACGCTCACAATCATACTAAAGGTGGCTTTTTTTTTTTTTTTATGTGAATTGTAAGGCAAACGAGCAAGTGGGTCACCTGATGGTAAGCGATCACGACGAGGGATTGCAGATGCGTTGCCAACCTAGAGGACTTAGATGAAATGCCTCTTGTGCCCGTAATTTCCCCGGCTGTCTTACTCCCCACACCGGAACACAGCAGTGCAAGCACTGAAGGATTAGCGAGTAAGATGGTGGTAGCGATCCGGACGGACCTTGCACAAGGCCCTACCACCCGCTTTAGGTCTTGTTACCTTAGGCTCTGTCTACCCCGTAAGGAATACAGACGTAATGTATATACAAATCCCCTCATTCATAAGTTACAAACTTCTTAAAATGCCCATGGCAAAATGTACCTAAAAGATAGAGTCAAATAAATATTAAGTTAATTGAACCCTAACAGCTAATGAATAAGAGAGTTCGTATTTCCCTAGGAATATCTAATCTAACTATAATATTATAAATGCGAAAGTATGGATGGTTGGATAGATGGATGGATGGATGGATGGATGGATGTTTGTTTGTTACTCAATCACGCCAGAACGACCCAACGGATCTGGATGAAATTCGGCACATAGATAAAGGAAAGTCTGGAATAGCACATAGGCTACTTTTTATCCCGGAAAATTGCGTAGTTCCCGCGGGATAGCGATAAACGAATTCTTTGCAGACGAAGTCGCTGGCAACAGCTAGTTGAATATAATCTCATCTCCAGCCTATAATACGTCCTGGACATAGGCCTCGTCTCAGAATGAGAGAGCTTGGGCTGTATTTAACACGTGAGCCCAGAGCGGATTGGGAACTTTACACACACCAATGAATTGCTTCGCAGATGTGTGTACTCGTACCTTTCCTCACGTTGTTTCCCTTCACCGAAAAACTCATGGTAAATTTCAAATGTAATTTCGCACATAAATTCCGAAAAGTCAGAGGTGTGAGCTCGGGATTTGAACTAACAACCCTCTACTTGAAAGGCCACAGGTCAAACCACTAGGCTACCATGGCTTCTTCTTATTGAATATAAACGTTATTTTTTTTATTTTGCGCTAGTACGTTTACAATATAAAATTACTAAAGTCATTTTAATATATTTTTTGTTTTATGTGAATAGGAAGGCATGCGGGTCGCCTGATGGTAAGCGATCACCCCTGCCCATAGACACCCGCAACCCCGGAGGGATTGCAGATGCGTTGCCAACCTAGAGGACTTAGATGAAATACCTCTTGTGCCCGTAATTTCCCCGGCTGTCTTACCCTCCACACCGGAACACAGCAGTGTAAGTACTGCTGCTTAGCGGAAGGATTAGCGAGTAAGATGGTGGTAGCGATCAGGACGGACCTTGCACAAGGCCCTACCACCCGCAAATTGACTTTATAAAAGCGGCTCTGTTCCCAAAACCGACATATTAGTCTACAAAGTGAGTCGTATATTTTTAGTACTAACTGAGATCAAGAGATCTTAAATAAGGTTTCATTGTAGAAGTAGATATTTGAATTTGAAAAGACTTTAACGGATTGAACAGAGTCGAATTAAATTTTATTCAAATCTAGCCTTGGATTGAAATCTCTTTGAAAGCTTTGATGTCACTTTACGAAGAAGTGGTGCCTAGTTCGTACCAGAGGATATTCTGATGTAAATGAATAATAATAATGTGAAACCAGCCAAGTACGAATTTGAGTACAGAGGGTTATATTTTGAAGCTAGCAAAAAATAAGTTTCTACTTCATAGTATTCTTTTCATTGAACACAAAGTATTTTTTGCGGATCAGAGCCTCTAGTGTAAGTTTTAGGCACGACAAACATCTCTAACACGTTCACATTAACGAATCAATTACTATGTAAAATGAACAGCGCCACAAGCGGAACGAAACGACAACTAAAATTTCTCATAGTATTTGACATACATATTAACGCAAACGCGGTCGAGACGTATTTTGTGACCGAAAACCTACACTAAGCATACAGTATGCTTAGTGTAAGTTTTCGGTCACAAAATACGTCTCGAACGCGTTTGCGTTAAAATGTCAAATACTATGGGAAACAGTTTGTTGCCGTTTCGATCCGCAAGTGGCGCTGCAAATTATTCCATAGTAATTGAGAAGTTTACGTGAACGCGTTCGAGGCGTTTTTATATGCGAAAACTTACACTAGAGGCTCTGTGCTTTTCGTACTCTTTTGTTTAAAAGTTACTTATATTTTTTTATGTTACCTACTTGAATAGAATTAAATTTGGATGCCCACGATTTTTGTACAAAAATGAACCTGCATTTTGATTGTGTGAACTTATAACTTATAACTCACTTTCATGCTGCTCTAGGAGAAACGAAATACCTACCAGTTGCGTTGCTTCTCTTCCCGCGTTGATGGTAAGAGCCCATCGAGGGCTTAGTGTAATAGTGTTATAGTCGTTTGTGAAAAAGTTTTCGTGATAATGGTCTTTTCGTGGTAAAGTATATTAAAAGTAAAATTTTTCGTGGAAAAGTTTTTCGTGGTTAAGTACTGTCACCGCCAATCACTATTTTGATTCGCCTTTCCACCTATAGGCACGCCCTACCTATGGGTCTTATTACCTTAGACTCTGTCTACCCTGACATGATTTGTGTTTGTTTGTTTTTGATTGAACTTAAAACTCCTCTTTTACGATTGGATAATCCGATAGCTACCTATTAATTTCAACTCGACACTTCCACACATTCCTGATAAAAAGGATCTTGACGAAGTTATCTTATAAAGGTTCCTTTTCCCTTTCGAGGTACGGAATCCCATAAAATGTTTGAACATCATCATCATCATCTTTAGCCAATACACGTCCCACAGCTGGGCACAGGCCTCCTCTCAAAATGAGAGAGTTAATTATAAGATAAGTTAAAATATGTGTAGGTACATTGATGATTGATTATTTATATTGTGTATTTCGAATTGTTGTCCATCTGGTAAGTGAACTAGATTAATTAGTATGAAATGAATAATGTAATTATCATTACATCATTCATATTTCATTATATCATTCCCGGCCATAGCTTTACTTTTCGGATTTTTCTATGTGTTCTAATTTTCAGTGTCGTTTAGAAATGTAATTATCATTAGTAGCTAAAGTCATCAAATTCCAATCTGTCGCTACTCATGGTATCAGTTTTCCTTCTATTCTTAGTTTAATAAAGTCAATTTTAAAGTAGGTATGTGAAATTGTTAGTAAGCGTACACGATAAGAATAAAAAAGAGTCATTATGATACTGAGAATAAAATTATTTTTTCCATTATAATGAAAAAAAATACAAATTTTAAAAATAAGAATTTCATTAATAACCATAATAAATGTAATAACCGTAACACTTTCATTTGTTAATAGTAATTCAATGCAATGAAATATTGTTACTTATAATGGGTACCTTCTCTAAGTTTCTATACTTTATTAATTTTATCATCAAACATCATTACAATGCATTTTCGAATTATTTAAGGGAAAGAGTGACAATTTAACGCTGACATGTACCTACTTAAAAATATGACTTATAATTAAAAAAATGTTAATGGCTATGTTACCAGAACTATTTGAACACTTGTTTTACTTCTTGTACTTTATGATAGAATAAATAAAATTGACCTTTCATAAATTGTTTTTCTTTTAGAATTACTAAGCACTAAGAGACTCGACTCGCGTCTGACTAAGGGACTATATACGTTGGTTGTTAGAGCGAAATGGAAATACATGGTGCTTCCTCTCACACATGAACGCTAAATAGTAAGTAATATAGAAGCAGCTCTAAAACCAAACGCTGTTTATCACTTTGAACTGCAAATCGCAAATCTATAGAAAGTAAAATTATTATAAATGTCAATCATTACACAGATTTATTTTTAAGTTACGAGTCTCCACAATGAAATACAGTTCGTTAACATAATTTGAATAAAAACTGGTCAGACCGCTAAACCGGTTACAGCATGTGTATAATGTGAGACGCACACGCATGCAACACGAGTTACGCCAAGAACGGGAAGACAAATCTCACGTGTAACATAACAACAATCGTTTTATGCAGTTTCATTAGGTTTATTCGAAAATCATATCGATTCAGAGCAAGAACAATTTTTCCTTACAAGTGCTATCAAAAAACGTCACGATGACTTTTTGCTCAGTCACGGCGCCTTGTATCGATTACAAACCACTCGATACTTCCGCACTGATTCTAAAACAATCGTAACAGGCGTTCGCTGCGCGCTCGTTGTTTACACTGGCCTTAACATCAATTGCCGGCGCGATACACGTTGACCTTAACGAAAATACTTGATAACTCGCGTTCAGTGTCTACCAAGTGTTCGAACAGTATAGACGTAAACATGTCACAAACCGAGTCGGAGCCTACTTTATGGGACGAATTGACGAGTCCCGTCAATTTCACGCTTCTTCTCGTCATCGCGTACCTTATATACAAGATCTTAAGGGCCAAATTCGAACCGGAACCCGAAGCAGCACCACCGATAAAGCGATTACCCAAGTTGCGTAAAGATCTCACGGTACAGGAGCTCAAGAAATACGACGGTACTCAACCCGACGGCAGAGTTTTGCTGGCCGTAAACGGCGTGATTTTTGATGTCACCAGGGGGAAGTCTTTTTACGGTCCCGGTAAGTGACGCTTACCTTTACTAGCTTCTAAAACCTGCATTACATCACAAGCCGAATGTCAATCTCAGTTTTTGATGCTTTGTCATTAGAGTTTTATACGATCCGGCTCTCGCGTTGCGGCTTTAGAATATTATGTTGACGTAACTCCGTTGGGTGTAAAGATCAAATTCGCTTGGCGTTTGTCAACGGAATCATAACATTTTCAATATCACGTGTTCCACCTGAATGGTTTGACTGTCGGTTTATCTGTATTTTGAATATCCGATGTCGTCCGTCGCAAATGTTTTGAGAATATACTGAAATTGTCAGTCGCGATAATAATGTCGGCATCAAAGATGAAAATTATTTTTGCGAATGTAACTAGGTATAAATACGATTTCCGAGCCGGTCGTTGTACCAGTACCTACTGATAAAGGTATGATAAAGAGAATACAAATTTCATATAGCTATTGTTAAGTATGATTACCTACTTGATTACAAAGGGGAGAGACTGACACATTTCAAAAAGAGCGTTGTTGCTACAGTTTAGGGTCCAGTTTTGATGGTGGAATTGTGAGTGTTCACACTGTTCACAGTCACGTTTACAAGTTAATCTTATCTCTTGCTTATTCACGAACTATTTTTTGAAACATCGACCCATTTCAAATAGTGCATTGTAATGGTTGTTAGGAGAATTCACACATCGGAATATCATCCGTTAGCTACAATATGTTACAGTCAAGTCTTTTTGCTCTTTTCATGGCCTTATTTGGCTATTTTTCGAAAACAAGATTTACCTATACATCTTTTGCCTGTACATATCTTACAATTGCAGCATTAGTGTCCTAAAATCACAATACAGGCATAAAATATCCTGACACCAAAACCAGAGGCTCTATTTTCTTACAATTATTCCATTCTGTCAAACGGTGGAGAATGAGGGTAGATAGAGACGATAAATGTGATCACGAACATCAACGCATTAGACAATAAAACCTCTGGAGCCACATGGTCTACCATTTGTCTTTGTTAAACTGTATAAACCTTAGTAGCCATATCTTACAACGCTCGTGCTCAGAATCATCTTAACCATCTCTTTTTATTTTATTCTTAGTCTATAAGTAGGTACTTGATTATGATTTCTAATGAACTAATCGACAGTTTAATTATTTTACTATTGTGCTATCTATTTACGTCTAGCATTTGTCTGTCTATATCAAGATGAGTCAATGAAGCGCGGTTGTACTTAACAGTTTCCTTTTGTATTTTGCTGCATAGAATATTTTGTAGAACCCACGCGAATCATTCAAGCTATTTTCAGAGTTAAGTCATTATTGTCATTAATGTTACCTACATCCCGCATGCCAACTCTATTAAGGAAGGAAACAGTAACACTAGGTACAGAGTTCTCCAATCAGGGTTTACCGCATGACATATTTCGATTAAGTTTATAACGAACAGCTATTCATGTTCCTCCATTAACTATCTAAATTGGCTCGACTTTTAATCATTTAGGTACAATGAACACGTCTTTAGAACTTGTTCTTGTGACGACGTTTTAGACCTAGTATAGTATGAGTTTTATAACTTTAGAACCAGCTTGGTGGTCAGATATGAACATTTATGGCCTAACACCTTAATTAAGCCGTGGTAGCCTAGTGGTTTGACCTGTGGCCTTTTAAACAGAGGGTCGTGGTTTCGAATCCCGGGCTCGCACCTCTGAGTTTTTCGGAATTTGTATGCAAAATTACATTTGAAACATACCACGACCTTTTCGGTGAAGAGAAGTTACGGAGTAGTGGATATGTGCCTCCGCAAAGTAAAGGTGCGACCACACCGCCGCTTAAAAAACGGTGACGTTACGGAATCGCAACAAAATGTATGAAGAAACGGTGAGAAAACGTGACGCATACGACACGTCACTGCGTATACGCGGCGGTTTGGTCGCACCCTAACATCTTATTAAGCGTAGGTAGCACCAAGTGGCTTTACCTATAACCAACGATTTTGACATTTATTATTATTTCATAGATTTTTATCAAAAGTCATTGGTTATAGTTAACGTTATTGTTAAAGTAACTTCCATGCTGTTCTAGGAGTAAAGAAAAAAAACAGAATATACATTGCTTCTCTTCCCGTGCAGATGGTAATAGGCCATCGAGGGAATGGGGGAAAATCTTAGGAATCATGTTATAGGCGATGCGGCTAGCAACCCATCATTATTATGATTCCCCTTTCCACATATATGCCCAAAATCATGCGAAGCGTGGCCTCTGGGTTTTGTTAGGTACCCTAGGCTCTGTCTACCCCGTAAGAGATAAAGACGTGATTTTTGAATATACCTATGTTTGTATGTATGTAAATTAACTTGGAGCAACTCATACATTTACATTATACACCACGTCTCCTTCAATCTTGACAATGGCGGAAAGTCGATTGAAATAAATAGAATTATATAATATACTTAGGTACCTAATCTGACATGCATTGATAAGAATAATTTATTCCGTAATTGATTGTAAAACAAACAATAATCGAGCGTTGACCCATTAATAAAATTGTTACTTTGACCTACTTAAGTCATGAATGAGTCTACCTTGCGGGTGGTAGGGTCTTGTGCAAGGTCTATCCGGATCGCTACTTACTCGCTAATCCTGCCGCTAAGCAGCAGTGCTTACACTGCTGTGTTCCGGTGTGGAGAGTAAGACAGCCGGGGAAATTACGGGCACAAGAGGCATTTCATCTAAGTCCTCTAGGTTGGCAACGCATCTGCAATCCCTCGTCGTGATCGCTTACCATCAGGTGACCCACTTGCTCGTTTGCCTTCAATTCACATAAAAAAAAAAACCTAGGTAGGTACTCAATTTGAGAAGCGGAGTAGCAAAGTAAATGCTATTGTTCATTCTGTTGACAACTTTAAGGCTAACTGAAATCTAGTACTTATGCATCCGAGATTAGAAAAGTTTTAAAAGAACGTAACCAGCAGGCCTACTCTGAAGTCAGAAAAAACGAATAACGTTTCGTAGGTTTCTGCCCACACAGTCATTTAAAAGAGATTGAAAGACGGTATGATTATGAAGTTCGAATCGAATTTTGGAGTAACCACCAGCTCTAGCTGCTAGCAATATGGATGAACTGGCGGTGGATGTGCGTGTGCGTGCGTTTGAAAGCGGAATTAAGAATTATTTTTATCCAAACAAAACGGAACTGCACAACAATTCGGCATAGCTACTCGATTGATTCAAAATTTAAAACTTTGTATCGGCGCCGATCTTATAAAGTCCCCTTTGACAGTTTGTCAGTTACCTCTGACCCTTAGTCAACAGTGGCGCCAACTGATGAGCAAAGAAATAATAGTCCTCATTGCATACACATTGCTTGTTAGTTTAGTCAGCGTGACTTTGTAAAACTACACGTACCTACCTACTACAATTTTGTCTAGATTAAATAAATATTATAATTTTATCTAGATTATTAAATATGATTTCCCTTTTAATTATTTAGCGATGCTAGAAAATCGTCTAAAAGTCGAATTGCAAGTGTTGACGCCACCAATAACGGCCTTGTGCGGTCCGTTGGTGACGAAGGTCGCTTCCAGTAATTATCTCATTATAATGCGGTGTTCGTCGCGACGCTATCTTCATCTAACAAGAAAAATTATACCTAATAGAGATGCTTAAATGTTGCTATTTTTACATACTTATGACTGATGGAGTTTTGATTAAGCCAATCACGTTTGTTCTTTTTTTTTTTTTTTTTTTTATATAAGAGGGGGCAAACGAGCAGACGGGTCACCTGATGGAAAGTAATCACCATCGCCCATGGACACCTGCAAGACTTGGGGAATCACAGGTGCGTTGCCGACCCTTTCAAGAACAGGAAGGCTCGCTTTTTAAAGATCCCTAAATTGTACCGCTCAGGGAATGTTGCAGCAGGAAGCCGGTTCCAGATCTTCGTCGTACGAGGAAGGAAATTGCGTTTAAAACGCACGGTACTTGACTGCCAACCATCAAGATGTTGAGGATGGAAGGACAGACGGTTCCGCGAAGTGCGGTAGTGGAATTTAGCCGCAGGCAACAATCCGAAAAGTTCATCGGAGCACTCCCCATGATATATTCGGTACAATATGCAGAGGGATGCTACATCCCTCCGCACAGCCAGAGAATCGAGCCGACTAGAGAGTGCCTGGTTATCGACAAATCGAGCAGCTCTGCGTTGAATGCGGTCAAATGGAAGGATTTGGTACTTGGGTGCCCCAGCCCAGAGATGAGAACAGTACTCCATATGCGGCCTAACCTGCGCCTTATAGAGTTGTAGGCGATGGGCTGGCGAGAAGTACTGTCCCGCTCTATTGAGCACCCCCAATTTTTTTGAAGCTAATTTAGCTTTGCCTTCCAAATGACCACGGAACTGAACATCACTCGAAATGTCGACACCCAGGACCCCGATAGACAACTTGGCATCAAGGGGAGTGCCTTCAAAACAAGGCGAAACAATCCTTTTTAGTGGAGAACGCGCATACTTGTGTCTTTTGGGGATTAAACTGAACCAGGTTGAGTCTACCCCAATCCGAGACATGCTTCAGCATGATCTCTATTTGAGACACAAGTATGTTCCGGCTTTCAGTGACGTGCTCCCTGGGAATGTTAGCGCTACCGGTATAAAGCGCATCCCCAGTACTGTCATCTGCATAGCAATGAATATTGGTGTCACCCAACATGTCATTGATATGCAGAAGAAATAGCGTGGGGGACAGCACACAACCTTGTGGGACGCCAGAATTCACAGGCTTTAAGTCGGAACATGAGCCGTCAACTACGACTTTGATGCTCCGATCTGAAAGAAAACTGGCCACCCAAGAGCACAACTTCCCAGGTACTCCGTACGCAGGAAGCTTGGAGAGCAGAGCCCTGTGCCAAACCCGATCAAAGGCTTTCGCTATGTCCAAACTAACTGCCAAGGCTTCCCCTTTACTCTCAATTGCCATAGCCCATCGGTGCGTAAGATAAACTAAAAGATCACCAGCTGAGCGACCACGGCGAAAACCGTATTGGCGGTCACTAATCAGCTGGTGTTCCTCTAGATACCCTAAGAGCTGGCTGTTGATAATGGACTCCATTACCTTGGAGAGCAAAGAGGTGATAGCAATCGGTCTGTAGTTGGACGGGTCCGAGCGATCGCCCTTTTTAGGGATCGGATGCACAAGGGCTGTCTTCCACGCGCACGGGACAACGCCAGTAGAGTAGGAAAGCCGGAAAAGACGCGTAAGGACCGGAGCCAACTCAGGAGCACATTTCTTGAGTACAATTGGCGGGATTCCATCTGGTCCACTCGACTTATGGATGTCTAGAGCAAGGAGGGTTTTGCGAACGGTCTTATGCAAGAACCGAATGTTCTCCATAGCGTGAGCACACCGCGGGATGGTAGGCGGTGTATTACCCCCGTCATGCAAAGTCGAGTTAGATGCAAAGAGAGAGCCTAGGAGATCGGCCTTTTCCTTTGCAGAATGGGCCGTGGAACCGCCATTCGCGCTCAATGGTGGAAAGGACGGCTGGCAGAAATTTCCGAGGATAGCCTTGGCGAGAGACCAGAATGCACGAGTTCCCGAAGGAAGACGCATTAGCTTTTTGCCAATCCTGCCAATAAACGCAGATTTCGCTTCAGCGATAGTTCCCTTAAAAGATCTAGAGGCAGCATTAAGCTTCTTTTTGTATGCGCTAGTGTTGGGATCCTGAGACGCCACCGCGTTAGCCCATATCCGGTAACATTCCTGCTTCTGGCGGGAGGCCATTTTGCAGGAACGGCCATACCATGGTTGGGATCTACCACCGATGCGTACCAAGGTATTCGGGATATACAATTCCATCCCCTGTAGGATTACATCGGTGATAGAGTCGGTGCTAACACTAGCGTCCGGATCAGACACCGAGAAGCAGACTTGCGCCCAAGGGTAGGATGCAAAGAAGGCACGCATCCCGTCCCAGTCCGCTGATTTATAATGCTTTTATAATGTTCTGAAGAAGATAAGACTTAGTAGGTATTATGCTAATGAAAGTTTGCCTCAAAACGATCTCCTTAATCACTCTTTATCAATGCAAAATCAAGGGTTTCTTTTGTAGTGAGTTGTAAAATATAATTAACACAAGCTAAACTTAAACAGAATTAAAAGTAACCAGTTGGGTTCTCAAGTTAGGTATGTAGTTAAATATGTATTCGTCTACAAAGAATTCGTTTATCGCTATCCCGCAGGAACTAAGCAATTTTGCGGGATAAAAAGTAGCCTATGTGCTATTCCAGACTTTTCTCTATCTATGTGCCAAATTTCATCCAGATCCGTTGGGCCGTTCTGGCGTGATTGAGTAACAAACATCCATCCGTCCATCCATCCATTCATACTTTTCAGTCACCAATCTTTTTGGCGTTGAGGTACATCTTTAGGTTGTTAGATATCGTAGCCAACGCAAAAAGTCTATACATTAACATTGGTACCTATAGGTAACATAATTCAAGCCATTCATAAAATTGCTCTAGTACTTGAATAATCCAAGTGTAGCTTTTAAATCAACATCTTTTTCTGACAACTTACTCTTAATAATTTCAACATGGATATTTCATTAACAATTTACATGAATTCCACCCGACTGAACTAAATTCCCTTGACCCCTTACGCGTCCAAAGTCGAAACATAAATACAGGGAAATCAATTTGGACCTTACTGTGAAACGAATAAAGTCATCAATACGAATTCACATCACACGTGCTGTTGAAAAAATACGGTTAATCCAGCTTTTGCGTCGCTCGCTTTGTGTAAATCAGCGCCTGCTTCGATGTTCGAAGTTTGTATCATAACGTCCCTCTTACTCTAGTATTAATCACTATAAGTGTGAGCGGAACAACACGAAACGAACCTCAAATTTCTTGTTCGGAATAGTCCCTGGTGTCCTTGACTGGGTATCACGAATGGTTACTATTGAGTATATCATTTTTTGTGCTCATTTAGTGTTTCATCGAATAATCGTTTCGTTTTATTGAAATTATGCTAAATTATGCTAAACCACTGGTTCTTAACCGGTCCGCGGACCACTGGTGGTCCCTGGAAGCATCTAAAATGGTCCGCGGGGCCAATATAATAAATAATAGAAAGTGACAACCAGACACAACGCGTATAGGTGCAATTCCGTCCATTGGGGCTGATCGAAGCCATACGTTGGATATTATTGTAGTTACTAGGTGGTCTATGCCAAAAAATAAATTTTGTCAAATGGTCCTTTACGTCTGAAAGGTTAAGAACCGCTGTACTAAAAGATCATTCGCCAAAGTCACCGTTAGGACAAAACACATCATTACTTGATCCATTCACTTCATTCTTTTACACAGAAACGGGTATCTTGACATTTGACATTCCACACAACCGACAGCACGACACGTAAGATACCTGACAGTCCTGACACTGTATAATATCTGGGAGCAAACGGGTCAAGTTGGAATTGCTAAGCGCAGCTATTGCTTCACGGAATAGTCTGTTTGAGAATCACCTGCTCGTCTGTAAGAGAGACATTGTAAGTAAGTAAGTAAGTAAATGTTTTATTGTACAAATATAAAGAAACAGAAACTAATCCCTATAAGGGATCTCTACCAGTTAACCTTTGAGTAGATGAGAGGAGCATTAAACGAATAGAACTCATGATATTGAGGAACATTGTCTTCTCGACGTCTACAGAGTCTCTTGTCTCAGTCTTTGACATACTTAATCACCTGCACCTCCATAAGATTTAAGCATTGTCTTCTCGATGACTAAAGAATGGCTGTTATCTGTCCTTGACATAATATATTTAAAGCCTTAACCGTTGTTATTATTTTTATTATCAAAGCTGCTACTTGTTCGTTCCCACATTATGTGAGTATTTAAAATTCCAACAACACAACGGCATGCTCCTATTTCACCTTAAATAGACACCATTGTCTAGTGTCAAATTCACATCCTGTACTACGAGTATCAACCGGGCAATAATAATAAAGGTGTTTAATTATGGTAAATATTTGTGTTTGAGATCTCGAAAACAGTCGTAGCGATGTCAATGAAATTTGCTAAAGGTTTTTAGGAGGCAAACGATTGTTCTCATCTTTATAATAATAATAATAATATATTTATTTGTCATAGGTGGGTTTAAAACGGTGGTAAAATAAAATAAATTTATAAGATTGCCATTTAGTGCCAAAAGACTAGCGCACAAATTTCAAATTAAATTAGATTATAAATAATATTATTATGAAGATAACTAACTACTGTAATATTATAACTATGTATTACACAATACGACACAGTTCATACACTCATTATATCATTTTATCTTTCCCAATCGGATATTGAATCCGGGACCTCAAACTTTACGGTCACATGATCTAACGACTAGCACGGCTAGCACGAAAGCGATGTCTGGAAGATAGATTACCCGTCTTTTTCTTACTGTACGTTTTAGAAAGAGATGGGTTGTCTATCTCGCGCGCGATACAGACCACGCGTGCTCTCGTGCTAGCCAGTCGTCAAAAAATTTGAATAATCTAACAGAATGATATCAATACCTATTTAGTCATAAAGGCATACTAACAAAGAGTTCAAAACAAATATTGCACCTAGAGTCAACGACCGCAGAGTTATCCGGTCGTCAGATGTCATTACACATGTCGATTTTGTCACGCATTCAATGTCGGCTCTAATGACACAACATCTGCCCGAACAAACAGAATCGTGACCCACTGTGGTACTTTTACACAGAAAACGGCATGATGTTTATTGCATTGCCTGACTAGGAAAATTATCATGGCACTTGCTTTGAGAACGTTCCACTGCACTGCGTCAACAAATTTCGTTATCTGTTTATCGAAAATTACTACATTACTATAAAAAAACAAAGTTCTTCGTTGCATCTGTCTGTCTGTCTGTCTGATCGAATTAAACTCAAAAAATACGGGACGGGTTTTCATGCGGTTTTTACCAATATTATATAGTCATTCATGAGGCATGGTTTAAATAATATTATGTCAAGGTTTTTTTTTTAAATTGGATGAAATTATGATTATACTTGTAACAACGCCGTGCTATACTAATAAATCTTAATTGCATCCGTGCGAAGACGTGCAAGTGCAGATGGTAGGTATAAAGCTCATCGAGAAAATCGGCAAAAATCTTAGGAATCATGTTATAGGCGACGCGACTAGCAATCTATCACTATTTTGATTCCCCTTTCCACCTATACGCCCACAATCATGCTAAACCTGGCCTTTAGATTTTGTTACCATAGGCCCTGTCTACCTCGTAAGGGATAAAGACGTGATTTACCTATGTGTGAGTATGCATGATATTTTCTTCGATTCATTTTAAAAATTTTACACATAACGTTCCAATGTTAAATGACTCGTAAGTAGCTTGTCATTCAATTATCTATCTATTACGCGGTTATGACGTCACTTTTAAATAATCTTCCATTACATTCAAATTATCTTTACCGTAGGTACGCTTATTTTATTATATTCTATCCTATTCTTACACAACAAAAGCCGTTGTAGCCTAGTGGATTGACCTGTGGCCTCTCAAGCAGAGGGTCGCGGGTTCAAATCCCGGGCTCGCACCTCTGAATTTTTCGGAATTTATGTGCGAAATTACATTTGAATTTACTATGAGCTTTTCAGTGAAGGAAAACATCGTGAGGAGACCGGACCAATCCCAATAAGGCTTAGTTACCCTTCTGGGTTGGAAGGTCAGATGGCAGTCAGAAGCGACTGATTCACTGTAAAACTGCTGACTGTAAAAACTAGTGCCTACGCCAAATCTTGGGATTATGTTGTAAAAGCGGACCCCAGGCTCACTGAGCCGTGGCAAATGCCGGGAGAAACGCTAGGAAGATGATGATGTAATGTACGCTTACCCGTTAACTAAACTCACATACATATCACGACGAAAAGTGGTAACAGTTTTTAAAACTCTGATGACGCTTAATTATAATATCGACCTTCAGCCAACCGAGAACATTCGATTTATTTTGTTAGAAGTTTAGCGCGTTATAGGTAAATTTCAGTTCAGGCACTTCACAAAATGGTTGCAGTTGGTTTTACTTATATTAACCCACAGACACACAATAAATATGTGCAGGTCACTAACCTCAGTGAGCCAAGCACGCAGGCTTCTGTTGTGAAAATGAGTGTATAATATATCCCTCTCAAAACAGTCGAACAGTGCAAAAGGGACGAATAATTTATTTCTGCCAAAGACGCTAGCGCGCTCAAGACTATACCGCACTCACACACAAAGCGACATATATAACAACATTTTGCCAATAATATGCCCTATCGTGGAGCCTCCAGGATTAGGCGTTAAGCCGGGTACTTATCTACAAGCTATGATGTGCTGCTTGCAGCAGGGAAGACTACGGGCTCAGAGTACGGGCCCTCCCCTTCTTGGCTTGGTCAAGGCGGAAGCCGGGGCCACCTGGGGGTGCGTTTGTGGTGAAACCCTAGTGTCATCCCACTGCGTCGCCATCACACCTGACTGAGGCAACGCCGGAGAATGAATTTTTAGTTCGGGTATACCCGGGGGGGACATGCCCCTAGACATTCCCGTGTCGAGGACGTCCATGAAGATAAAAAAACCCGTTCCCCGTCTCCGTTAAAAAAAAAATTCAGTGACCCTTACAAATTTTATTTTTAAGTCTGTTTTTTCTTTAATTCCAGGTGGCCCTTACGCCGCATTTGCTGGCACTGACGCAACACGTGGCCTTGCCACCGGCACCGTAGCTGGTTCCGACAAGGAGTACGATGACGTCAGTGATCTGACGCCTGACGAAGTCTCCTCTGCCAAGGAGTGGGAGGAACAGTTTACTGGTAAGTACGTCTATTCCTACTATCTATGGATTGAATTGTATTTTGTGCACAAGATAGCACTCATCTTTAAATGTTTTACATCATTTCAAAATCAGCAAAAGCATTTTTGAGTGTGAGTTACACCATGTAATTTTAACTATAACTTTGATCATAACCAGATACTTTGACATAACATTTCATAGATTTTCTGTCAAATATGCGTCGAAATTATTATCGAGTAGGATTCTGGACAGTCGCAGTCGCATACCTATAGGGTGGCAGGGCTGGCAAAATACCAGGGCCCCCCAGCTCTACGGGGCCCCAAACTGGTTTGGCCTTGAGCACAGAAGGGAAGATGATGCACTTTTTTATAGTGAGGAAGGGCCCCATCTGATGAATTTGCCGCGGGCCCCTGATGTTGTAGTTACGCCACTGTTCCTGGGTTAACTTTACTATGGAGTAGTATCAACATTTTTACTAGAATTAAACCCTCACGCACTGAAATTTTCTCAAAACCTCAGTGCTCAGTGGCTCTTAAAGTTATTAAAAAATGACATAATAATAAACAAGAAACATACCATGCTACCGCTAACACAGTTTTTCTGAATCCTAGTTGATTTTACCAGAATTTTCAGTGTTGTTTTCTTATTCCAGGAAAGTACGACATTGTCGGACGCCTGTTGAAGCCCGGCGAATCTCCCAAACAATACAGTGATGACGAGAGTGAAGATAAGAAAGAAGATAAGAAAACGCAGTAGTTAGATGTTTCTTACATTGAGGCTCTGAAGACTTGATATGGTACCCATCTGACGGACGTCAAAGGACGTCGTAACATCGATTGTAAGAGAATTAGGATGTGTCTACGTTTATCACGTTGAAACGTTAACCTATCACCTTTTTCCAGCGAACATTTACTGTACTTGCTTTGGTGCAATGGATACGTGGACCAAGAGTTTTGGGTTTATCTAATCAACTGGCTACAATTTGTAAACAAAACTTACTACTAGGGTAAGTTAACGATGTGAAGCGCTTTCACCGCCGTATCTTCTGCTTTAGTTAATCAAGGAATAAGTACATGAAATGAACTAAAACCAATTATCTTGTTACGAACATAACTACACCTGTGTCACGGAAGTAGTACTTAAGGTTCACTGAAAGATCCGGCGGCTGAAAATTTCTCGGCTTTACCCGCCTATGATGTACAAACATTGTCAATCCAAAGCTTTAGTCGTGCTTGTCCATCACCCGCGTTGTCTACATTCTGTGTTCGTAAATTTTTGGGAGCAGACGCTTTCGCCCGTCGTGAAAACGAACGCTCCCGACCATTTACAAGCACAGCATGTAGATGCCGCGAGCGATTGGCCGCTGGACTCGCAAGTGGCGGCTGAGAACGACCGAGGCCTTATGTGGATGGTAAAACATTATTTTCATCAAGTATTCAGGTGACAGGTTAGGTGCCAAATAAGGCTTCATCAGTACAGACTGATTGCCTAGACAGCCAAAAATATCTAAAGACTTTATTGTCACATCTCTGATGTAGGTATCTGATGGTGACATGTTGCTGTAACAATATCGCTTCAATGTTTCAATGTACTTAAGTGATGTCTTAGTAAGGGAGGGTTTACGTTTAAGTTACAATGGTTAGTTTTAAATTGAGTTTTTATGACATAATTTGTTATCTGCCAAACAAAGTATACTTATTAAAATATTTTTCTAAGGTTATAAATTAGAGTTTTTATTGAGTTGACACGTATTCTTACGCTAAACCTTTAATTTTTTTAACCCCCAACGCTAAAAGAGTGGTGTCATAAGTTAGATATCTCTCTCTTTCTCTCCCCCCCCCCCATTTTTATGTGAATAGGAAGGCAAACGAGCAAGTGGGTCACCTGATGGTAAGCGATCACCTCTACCCATAGACACCCGTAACCCCGGAGGGATTGCAGATGCGTTGCCAACCTAGAGGACTTAGATGAAATGCCTCTTGTGCCCGTAATTTCCCCGGCTGTCATACTCTCCACACCGGAACACAGCAGTGCAAGCACAGCTGCTTAGCGGCAGGATTAGCGAGTAAGATGGTGGTAGCGATCCGGACGGACCTTGCACAAAGCCCTACCACCCGCAAAACCACCTTCTCTTTCCCCCCCCTCTGTCTCTGTGTGTGTGTGTGTGTGTGTGTGTGTGTGTGTAACGTAACGGTTGTGTAATTAGGCTTTTTTCCAAAATGATTTAAGGTTTTTTTGGCATAAAATTGTTTTTTTTTTACTTACATAATAATATGACTCGATTAGTGCGTGCGCGGTTTAATTTTTTAACTCTGAATCAATACTTTAATTAAAGAACGGACCTGAACCTTTATAATAGTTTTTCATAGTGTGGTGGAATGTTCCCCCTGAAATGTTACTTTCCTCACCGGGGCCCGATTTTTGAAAGCAAACAAAAATGTCATTATTTTGTCAGTTTCTTGTTTCAGTATTTATATCAATAACAACTACACGTGGAATGCGCTTTGCACATAAACATGCTATAAAATAAAAGTAGACAACTTTAAACGAGCACAGTTGAAAAATTTACAGAAAAATAAGAATGTATTTAAAAGACGTTTTACTTAGTAACAGCGACCAAGTTTTAATGGCGTGGAGTTGTCGAATAGTTTACGTACGGGTCTATTGTTGTGAGCACACAAAAATATAGGCACACCCACACATTGAAAGCAAGTTGGTCGAATATAAACCGTAAAATTTAATAAAGATTCAAACAGTAGGCTTATTGTCTAACTCGCTCGCAATCGCCATCGTCTTCATTTTGACAGTTCATGTATGGGCTGACAATTGGCATCGGAATCAGCTAGCTGTTACATTCATACAAGAACCGTCAAAATGAACGCGATGGCGATTGCGAGCGAGTTAGACAAATAAGCCTACAGAACTTTCTCTTAGACAGTTTTACATAAAACAAAGCCGGGTTATTTGCACTATAAATAAAGTTGATTTTTGTAGGATTTGTCTTTACCCCGAATAGCAGATTAACTTTTTTTTTACTGTCTAAAAAAAGAAATTTCGTATGCAACGCCAATAACGCCATCTGATAACACATCAGAAACTGATTCTAAGGCGAAACGAAATCCGCCGGGACAACTAGTAGGTACTTGAATGAATCGAAACTAAAATTATGGTATGAAAAAACCCACTTGGGTATTATTGCATTGTCCATTTAAGTACATAGGTACCAATGCTTATTCTTTATCCAAAGAAGCTGCATACTTTGATAAAATCCGCATGGTTTCCTTGTTTTCATTGACTATAATAATAATAATAATAATAATAATAATATATTATTTATTTTAGACCAACATATGGATCATTGAGTTACTTACAATTCAAAAACTTATTCTAGTATTAGTAATCAATTAGGTACAAAATTATCAAATATGTATACTATACTTTGCATTTGGCGTTGATCCTACTCGTACTTATTTTATGCCAAATTTCAAATTTTAAATTGTCTTTTAAGAATACATGACATATAAGTTAAACAAAGCCTTCTTATCCATAAAAAGCACAGAATAAACAAATGGTAACATAAACTACTTGCATACAAGTATTTATATTTTCGAACATGCAGCAGCTTTATTAAATAGCCAACGCAAAGCGGCAACACCCAATCCGTCAGACAGTTTTCACACTGAAAAGTTAGAATGGAACGTTGAAATGTAGCAGTTTTGGATTTAACTATTTTCAGTGCAGACACTGACGCTCCGTGCAAAGTACCTAAGCTTTGTTTATTATGAACGTTACATGAGTTATATTAAAACGGATTTAGAGCAGTGGCTGGTGGTACAAACTCATACAAAGTTTAAGCAAAAGGAACCAACGTACCTGCAGTACGCGCGCGATTTGAGTCCAGCCGGGTATGACAGGGAGAGAATCTGCTGGGCAAAGGCCTCAGTTTTATTCTGCCACTCGTCCAGCAAGCTCATTACGTAGCTCGCTCGCGATCGCCATCATCTTCATTTTGACAGTTCATGGGCTGAAAATTGGCATCGGAATCTGCTAGCTGTCACATTCATACAAGAACTGTCAAAATGAACACGATGGCGATTGCGAGCGAGTTACGTAATAAGCCTGTTGGTCGACAGTATACTCCTGCCACTCTACCTGATATTATGAGCCCAAGTAATCGCACCATCTCCTATTTGGCCTGCCTACGCTTTAAAACACTTTGGGAACAAATAATTAACAAACAAAACAAACATCGCGTAAACAGTTTATTTATAGAACTCCTACTGTCTTCTCTGATGGGTAACTTATTACGATCTCGACTTTTGATTCTATTCTGAACTCCGCGTCGAACAAAAACTTGCCACGCGCGACGCGCAAAGGAACTCGCAGTCATTCGCCTATTTCCGTATGTTGAAAGTTGGTAAGTATTGTGTGTGCTCTCTTCTTCCTAAAACTTTAGATTAAAACAGATATGAAGCGTACTTTCATTAAAAAAGTTTTATTTGATGTCGATGATTACTTTAGGTTTAAATTTAATGCAGTGTATTAATAAATTTTACTACCTATAGGTACCTGACACCTTACATTTATAATGATAATAAGTGAAACTTGATTAATATTAGTAATAAATAGCCAGACCAGAAAGTAAATGTATGACCAAAATCCTAATTAGCTACTTTTAAATGACTTTGTTTCGTGTAGAAATACATGGTATATGCCTAAAAAGTCATATGTGTTGCCAGAATTCTAATTGGTTATTTCCTGTATGGGGCAACATTTTCCCAACCAAATTAAATGCGATCTCCTGCATGAACCCATCCACAACTCGGCAGTCTTCGAACGCGAACGTCCTAGGCCGGCCTGCACACTCTTCACAGTCTGCACAGCGCAGGCCAATTTCCTGACTCGCCAGAACTGAGCGACAAAAGGGACTAATCCGTGAAAGGAACTCCATTACACACTTCATTTCACCCTGAAACGTTTTATTAAACGCCAATGGTACACGAGTGTACTCAGTTTTAAGTGTTTCTTAGCGGCTTTGTGGCGCTGACGTTTGTTTAGGATGCGGGACTCGGTTTAAATAACTACCAAGGGTTTACCTGCGCGCGTGCGCTTTGATGTTATCGCAAACAAATGAATGAACGATTGTTTTTGTGGCGTTTCATAAGCGTTTCATTTGTTATTCACTTAGTGAGATTTAGGTATAGTATTCGTTAGTAATTTTTAATAATACGTTATAAGACTTTCATTTCATTTCATTTATTTTTGGCTGCAAAAAGCTAATATGGTATGGTTTTAAACTTGTCAGTTCCATAGTTTTTGACACTACTAAGTCGACTTAACAAAATAATAAAAAACCGAATTAATAATAATAAGATACCTACGCTTTGTCTACCCTGTACCTAAGGGATAAGGCTCAAAAAATCAATATTAAATCCATAAATAATGCATGTATTATTTCCTACTTGAATAGGTGGATATTGATCAAAATAAAACAAACAAGTACTTTACTGAACTATTTATGAGCTGAAACTTTGTTTTCTAGTAAGTATTGTGAATATTCCGTTGTTATTTCAACTTCTTTCTTTCATTTTGGCACTAAATTCCAAGCGCCTGTTTCCCCGTAGTGGCAACAAAACTGTAACGAACAACTTATGGTAACCGGAAGAGTTTCTACAGGCTAAAAGAAAACTACAAGGTTTTAGCGTTAAGAAGCAAGTCTAGTATTTTAAATTTAATGTAGCTTAAAGCGGGCTTAAGATGCTTATAAACCACCTATTAAGTGTGCTAGTTCTTGTCCGAGAGCTTGCAAGCGTGGGATTAAACTATGACGCTTTTTTCCATAAATTGACTAATATAACTCTTGCAATTCACGATGGCGAGTGAGCTTTATTTGTAGGTAGTAAACACGTATCTGCATACGTGTCAAAGTGTGTGTGTCTTATGGAGCGATTTTCGAGACTTCTCTTGTGCACCTAAACATTACCTAGGTACCTATATACTTGCCGCGATTATAACGATTGCGCTAAAGCGACCAAGTTTAAAAGTGAACCGGTGCAATTTTCCGTTATTGGTATTCCAAAAATTACTTCAAATTTTGCCCACGCTGTAACAGCTTAGGGTGCCGGGTACAAATAAAAATAGACGTAACCTTATTGACCTACATAATAAATTGGACCCTCGTTTCCTCGTCCTGTCGGATCAAAATTGAGAGAGGATTTTTTGCCTATCAATTGGGGCTTGTTCATAATTCAAGGTTGTAATTTGTGTGGTAATTTTTAGTAAGAAGCATTAACATAATGAATGGCAGTATACAACCGTCGATTTTGGCAGTAATTATTATGATTTTTTCCAAGTAATATGCTATCTATGTTTAGTAATATCGTTAATATTTTTCGTTCGCGTTTCGTCGTTCATTGCCGTTAGTATCGTTCGTTCGTCGGTATTATTGTTATTTTTTCGTGAATTGTATCTGTTTCTTAAAATTTATACAATAAAGCATTTACTTACTTACTTAATCTATACTAATATATAGAAAAAAAGAAAAAGATAGTGAGAAGAAGAGGACGGGTGAAGGAGGAGGGGAGGAAGGAAGGTGGAGTGGAGGGAGTGTGAGGAGGTGAGTGAAGAGGGTGAGTGTGAGGTGAGAGGGGTTATTAAGAGGAAATATTCGATTGTTTGTTTGCATAGAATAGGCTGTGAAACTACTGGACCGATTTGAAAAATTCTTCCCCCATTAGAATCCTACATTATCCCTGATGAACATAGGCTATTTTTGATTCTGCGCGGACGAAGTCGCGGGCAACAGCTAGTATTTATTAAAATAATAAAATAATGTATCTCTTCCAGTTAACATTAAACGACAAACTTGAAATAAAACAAACCACGTCAAAATTGCAACTTGTAGGACCTTATCGGTGGTCCTTCGAACCGTTTAAAAACGAAAGTAGGTTCTTATCTCTGAACCTATTCTTCATGTATATTCTTTATATAATTCAGAAATAATTGATGAAGCAGTTAACTGTCCTAATCCGTTTCGTTTCACTCGGAAAACAATCAAGTGATTGTTTTCCGAGTGAAACGAAACAAGGATTTTTCAAAAACATTTTTGTTTTGTCCTCTATGGGACTGCAGCTTTATCCTTACCTACGTCGATGACCAGCCATGTTTACCGAATCAACGCCCTTTATAAGGTTCGTTATTTTACACGTCCCTTTACCCTGCTCTGCTAACAAATAAGGACCATGTCGTTTTGCAGACGTGAAGTGTTTGTGAAGCTTTGGCTTGTAAAAAATTTAAATAAAAAATTAGAACCGACTTCAATTCGCTACTTTAGAAATGTCAAATTATTTTTTTTTTCGGTGTGCACTACCTATTTACTTTATGTTGAAATTGGTGCCTCAGCCCGCGCCACCACCCACGCTTCCATCATAACATCGTTATGTTTTTGTATGACATGCGTGGCAGAAGTGGACCTAGCCTATCTGCCTATATAGTACCGATTGGGCTTGGAACTATTTGAGCTGAAGCACCGACTTCAGACATAAATAAGTAGGTAGCACTCACCGAAAAATATTTTAATTTGACATTTCTAAAGTAGCGAATTGAAGGCGGTTCTATGGCGTACGCATGCGCGTGACCACGCATCCAGGGTCTAGCATCTATCTCATAGTTTCATACATTACAACTGGTGCGTGCGCGTGTCACGCAGCACGCATTTTTGGTGCGCGCCGGCCTTTAAGGATTGGTATCTTTATATTTTTATGTAGTTAGGGTCGGCAACGCACCTGTGATTCCCCAAGTCTTGCAGGTGAACATGGGCGATGGTGATTACTTTCCATCAGGTGACCCGTCTGCTCGTTTTCCCCCTCTTATATATAAAAAAGGTAATGGCTGTTGGCCACGACTTTGTCTGCGGACAATTCGTTTCTAACGCGCCCGCAATTGACAACATTTCATATTTCTGAGCCTATCATTTTAATGGTTCTCTGTATTCTGTTTGAAAAGATGAACATGCTGACAGTTTAATTTTTTCGCTAGGGTTTGTATTTAATTTATAATTAATTTATTAATTTTTGCTTCTTCTAAAAGGGCGTAACTCCGATACTATCACAGAATAGACACTTATCCTTTTGTCTTTTCTGTATAGAAAAAAATCTGACGTCAATTTCAAATTGTCAATGTCAGGCCTTATTCTCCGATATTCGATTTTCGAGGTTCGCTTCGTGCTGTTCCGCTCATACTAATATAGTCATTAACTTGAGAGTGAGAGAGAAGGTATGCAACGAACTTCAAAAATAGAATTTCAGAGTTGCCCCCCTTGTACTTTGAAGTTGTCATATACAAAATTATGGTCGCTTATTTTTTCTCGTGAAAAAGGCAAAGGTGTTTCACCTATCCTGTGGTAGTTTTGGTAAAATTAAGAAATATTTTTAATTAATTTTTATTTTTTATAATAAGCGATATTAAAATTATATAAACATATTGCAGTGATCAGGAGGCAAAATGCTTTCGAACCATATATACATTTTCAGGTGTTATAAAAATGAAATGTTGTCAATTTACAATTTTCCGGGATTATAGCTCTTCTTTGTCCTTCCCAGAGTCTCAAACTATCTCCATCCCAAATTTCAACGCAGTCAGTTGAGTAGTTTACCCGTGAAAGCATAACAAACAAACTCGCTTTCGCATTTGTAATAAGTTAGGGTAACGAACACAGGAAAAACTTTTAAACGAAGAGATTTCTGTTTTTCTCAGCGGAAAGCAAACTTTGTAACACATCTAACTTTAACTCCAGTGTTACTTAGAAGTGTTTAGTATGTAAATTATACCCTCTATACAAAGTATAAACTTTGCGTTTCACTATCTCAACCATCGCGCTCTAACCACTTTCTTATACACACAGAACTGTAACTCTAACAAACTTCAAAATTACTTCAACCTGACATACATTTTCACTTTCATTAAAACGTCCCAGCGTGCTCGCCGTAAGTTTCCACACGTTGTCATTTACTTTGAAACTGTTGGTGGATTCACACCAATGTTTGCGCAACCATTCAGGTCTCAGTATCACCGAGCTCCAACTCTGCCAACTCCGGGGTAGCAATATATTCTTATAAGAGAGTGCTGGGTGAAGCAAAAAGGGCAGTAACTCTTCATTGCTCGACTTTCAACTCCGACGCAGTGCTAAGCTCTCACGCTTCACATTGTTCCTCTATGTTTACTTAGGATGAGTGAGCGTATTCATGTATTCGTATTTAACTCGGGCGCTGACGCGGAGGAACTTAAATCATTTGATTTCTAAATTGTTTGGTTTGTTTAGGATAACTGTAAGTTGTTAGCGCGTGTAATTTGGCAAGTATTAGTTTGTGCTCAGTTACTGATGCTGTAATTGTGTTATAAGACAAGGTCGACGACTATTCTCCAAATCATTTACTTACCATGACATAGATCTTCTGTATACAACTTTGTACACTTATCCTTACTAATATTATAAACTAGCTTTTTCCCGCGACTTCGTCTGCGTAGAATTAGTATTTTAAGTACCTAGTTATAAAAGAAAAAGTAAAGGTGCGACCACAACGCCGCTTAAAAAACGATGACGATTCGAAATCGCAACAAAATGTATGAAGAAACGGTGAGAAAAAGTGACGCATACGACACGTCACTGCTTATACGCGGCGGTTTGGTCGCACCCTAACTCTGTCTGTTACGCTTTCACACCTAAATCACTGAACCGATTTTAATGAAATTTGGTATAGAGATAGTTTCATACTCATACTCATACTCATACCCGGGAAAGGATATAAGATAGTTTTTAACCCGGAAATTCACATAGTTCCCGCGGGATAGCGATAAGCGAATTCTGCGTAGACAGAGCCGCGGGCAACAGCTAGTAAGTTTATAAAAGGACCGTGACTGACTGATGAACGTGCAGCCCAAACCATTATACGGATTTATCAAAATTCAATCATAACCATTTTTTAATTACACTAAAATTTGACGCACATTTATTTATTATACATCCGTTATGAAAGGATTTCGCGAGAGGGAGCGGAAGAATTCTGCGCGGTCGAAGTCGCGAACAACAGCCAGTCTTAAACAAAATTAAATAATAATAAAAAATAAATTACCTACTTCCTACCCCTCAAAAGGTACGCTTTGCTGTCAACGAGGACGATGGTGCTAGTTGCTAGGAAAACTTCTAATAATAATTAATTTTAATTGTAAACCCGCAAATTCCCAAGAAATTCGCAAATTATCTAGCATCGTCGAAAAGGTTCTGAAATAGCCGCTGGGTTAAAAAGATGAGTGAATACCAGCAGTTACTTTCAACTACAACATACTTCTTTTTAGGATTTTTACGAGAGTGACCGTTCGGGATGGAGACGGATTGGAGAGGCGTATGCCCAACGGTGGGCGTCTACACGCTGAAGAAGAAGAAGAAGAGAAGACGAGAGTGACGGAAAGCCTAACAGCCTTATTCATAAAAAGTTAGAGGCTCGCTATAAGCTCGCTATAGGACCGATGCAAAAAAATCATAAACGTCAATTAGCGCTAATCAGTCCATCAAGGGTCTGTTAAGTCTTCCGAAAGTTAGCGGACCGTAGACTCTACTTTATCTATTTGCTAACTCACAAAATGGCCGCCACACATGTGAACAGCTGATTTTTGCAAGAGCAAAACCATACGCAAGATAGTTTTTTTTGTTTAGGCCACATTGTATTTACATTAAAAATAGGGCTAACATTCTCACAGTAAATTACACGAATTAAAGTAACGGCCGCAGGCGCTTATAAAATGACATTTTGAATCAAAATAACTCCGAGGTTTTAAAGTGAGCTCGTAATATAATCAAAGCAGTTACTTCGTTGAAAATCAGATTATATGAGCAGTTGGAGTCGCTAAGCAATTTACTGACTCGCCAACTTACTTTTGCGCCGCGCAAAGGACCTTCGCGACTCTATGGGGGCGGCACACACTTCTGTTTCGTCTACGGGTTGTTAGGGCGCGGAGTCACTGAAGGCGTTAATGGCAGTCGTTAGCCACTTAAGGCCGAAACGTTTACGAGTCTCACTTACTACCTTTATTTAGACAATTGGTTCAAGGTCAACTAAAGTTGCTAAACTCTACAGTTTCAAAATGAGAACTATGCAAAGTTTTTGGTAGAGATTGTAGCGATTGCGTTGTTCAACGTGGTTTAAGACAATGGTTATTTTTTATGAAATGGGTGGTGAACGAGCAAGCGCACCTAGTGCCTTAGCAAGACGTCTTATGCGATCCAATTCCGATTCAGTTTTACGTTATAGATTTATATATTTATTTTTATTTATAACATGACAGTTGACACCATAGCGTGACATTAGATACTTAAAATTAGATAACTATACGCTAAACCTAAACCTAAACTAAATACCTACTACTGACATACATCTCCTATACATCTTGCATCCTCTCTAGCACTCTCTACCATTCCATCTCCAGCCTCGCTATCTTGGTCGCAAACAGATCACACTGAGAGGCTGCTGCGAGCGCGGAGTTGATGACAGCGACCGCGCGGGGGAGAGGGAGAGGCGAGTGCTGGCGGTGTCATTTTTGACACTTCTAGCATAGAATAAGTAAGAACATAGTAGAACGGAATCTCCCGCTCCGGCCGGACTCAAGGTCACGATATTACAGTACTCGCTAAGCGAGCGACTCAGTTAGACTGCCACAGCCGGCGTTGCCGCACGCGCGTTTGGCACTTAAACTACTACTAGTTTTACGTGAGCCTGTATGTATTTTATTTTATATTTGTCGGTAAGTAATACTTACTTAAATCATATTAAATAGCTTCATTTGGTATGGCACTTGTAATAACTTCTTACTTAGAAGTATCTATCTATAATATGTAGGTACGTACCTAATGATTTATAAATTTCATATTTTGTAAAACTAGAATATAATCATGATTTAAAGGTAAATAAAACCTTATATTTTAGCGATATTATCTTTAGACGTAAGTATAATTATTTAACGGTAAGCAGCCCTAGCAATACGCCTATACAACAGAGGGGTGTAACGACGTGAAGGGGGAAGTAGGTATATAAAAGGCGGCGTTTTGGACGCGGTCAAAATTCCGTTCTACCCTGTTATTATCTATTCTATGCTTCTAGTATGGATCTGACAGCGACCGATCCAACTTTGGTTCGGAATTGAATCGCATTAAGACGTCATGGTGTAAAGAGTGGGTTTGAGTGTAAAAACAATGTAAATTTTCTACAGGCTTGGCTGTCACCGTGAGCAGCGGAATAGCAAAGTAAACGCCTAATTCAAAATGTGCGTTTAGCAATGTTCGAAGCTTAAACGTGAATCGAGAAATATTGAGTAACGTGTAGGAGGTTTGTTTACATCGTCTAGTTTCCGTCTGTTTAGACATTAGATAAAAGTTTACGAAAATCGTGTTGAAACATCACTAACTCGGAGATTTAATTAAGCAAACATAACCCAAAATCATTTGACAAAGGAAAAGCTATCACTTTGATTTATCAGTTAAAACGAGGAAAACCCACTCAAAAATCCGATTCGATTAACTTCTAATGCAATCCTCGTTTGAAATATAAACCTCCCACGCTGCTGTTGGTAGGGCCTTGTTTATTGGCATTGGTAATGTTCTTTCAACTTGGCATTATTTCTGACTCGAATCTACATTAATTTAGATCAGAGGGGACACTTATTCATACAAAGGATTATCTTTCTTTTAAAGGAAGTTCTTTTTTACAAGCTGTATATTAACTTGCATTGCAACGTATGTTTGTCCGGGTGGATTTTTTTTTGGTTCTTGACAAATAATGGATCGTTTTGACTTGACATCAATTTGATTAATCATGTAGACAGATCGCAACCCGTTGGGTTCCGCGAGATGGCCATCGAAGCGTTGGCAGACCCAGAAAAAGATGGCGGGATGACTTGAACGCATATCAAGTAGAGTGGCAGGAGCATGCCCTCGACCGGGACGAGTGGTGGAAAAAAGGGGAGGCCTTTGCCCAGCAGTGGGACACTCAATTAGGCTAATATAATAAAAAAAAAATACATAATGTAGACAGATATTATAAACGGGATGTGAGCCGCGATTACCTTTATTGAGCTCCCGATATTTCGATACAGTTGCATGTATCATGATCACGGGTAGACTGAAGAAATTGCGGGTGGATGTTATTGTTGGGTAGAATGAGCTCTGTCTACCCTCATTCTTGCGCGTCGATTGCGTGCACTCTCGTTACCACTGGAACCGTTCTCACTCGAAACTCGATTCAAACACACTACACTCACAGTGTCACTTCGCCCACCCGAAATTGATTTTGGACGAGAATTATACTAGGAATTATATAAGGAAATCACCGGCTTCCAGATATTCGACAATTTAAACCCATCCTCACGATTAAAATTTCACACAGGCCACATTCAGCATAATTGTGGGCGTATAGGTGGAAAGGGGAATCAAAATAGTGATGGGTTGCTACTTATTATAGTTTTAAATCCATTCATTAATGTCTTATCTTATAGGTACGTGTTTCATTTACTGCAATTCAACTCCGAACTATTGGCATGTACGCCGAAATATACCGTATTTTGTATTCGAATCAATTCATTTGAACAGCCAGGTGGTACAGCCGGTGGCCATCTGCGTTCGTGAGGCGCATACAAACGTCTCTGTAGACCTTAGGCCGGATTGTCTAACGCGATATCACAATGGCATTCACCATCTCTCTCTATCGGTTCTCTATTGATTTGCCGAAAACTTTATAGCCGAATTTCACTTCCCAACCGTTTGGCCGAATTTCGTTTTGCCGAATCATCATTATGGCAACTTGTTAAAATGATTAGTTACTTTTTCCAACCTCACGATTGCCAACTCAAAGTTTTTTTTTTTTTTACATGGACACTTACTAAAATGTTATTATTTATGTAGCGAAATGGTACTACATAACCATTAATAAAAAATATGACATTCTAAGGTAAAATAAAGACTGTTTATAAATTAAAACAAACATGTTCGTGGCTAAGGGGTGGCCCAAGGGCCACCCCGCCGCACCTAAACCTAAATTAATCTAAATATTAATCATAAGAGGTTTTTGGCCTAGTGTAACATTTGCCATGCGAAAGATATTCCAAAAGTTTAAAATCAAAATGATAATAGTCTTCATGAAAATCCGGCTAAATGAGAGGTCGGCATGCAAAAATTTGCCAATTGTCAGTTGTTAAAGTGAGCATTCGGTGAAATGTTGGTTGCCAAATAAAATTCGATCAAATAAAATTCGGCGAAAAGGCAGAACACCCTCTCTATCATCTTGCTATTTGACGTAGTGCAATGTTTCAAAACTACCCAAAAAATTAAAACATCACAGCCGAAATTAGTCTTGACCCTGGGCTGTTATATCAGTCAACTTTAATTGGCATAGAGGAATAACAATTCAATTGTTACTGTTTCTTTTATTTGTCACTCTGGTAAGAATGCTGTTGGCCATCTGCGCTGTTTAATATTTGATTATATTCGGCTATCCTCTTACTTACGAGTCATATTTTGACTAAATGAACTCTTTGCAGGGACCCATTGTACCCTCGGTTTTAGGAGTATTTTTTTTAACACTGTAGAATCCGACCATACAATGATAACAGCCTGCCCATATGACAGAAAGAGATGGTGTGTGCGATTGGGAACGCCCGTGCGATAGACAATAAGCCTCTGGTTTAATATTCCTGTCGGAACCCAATGCAGCTGAGAATTAGCATTCCTTACAGCAGCGAAACCACTTGGGATGAGAAAACGATTGCTTACAATATAATAACGCTCATAGGTACGTATTGAATTTGTTGTAGAGTTTCTCGAAAAGGTAAGTATTTACCTAAAGTAATTAAAACTACCACAAGGTCAGGTTACTTTGACCCATCGGAGGATTACCTTGGCCCATATAATAACCACGTATTAATAAAAGTACTAGTTGTTGCCCGGGACTCCGTCTACGATAAATTCGCATATCGCTATCCCGCGGGAACTATCCAATATTTCAGGATAAAAACTATCCTATGCCCTTTCTCGGGACTGTAATTATCACTGTACCAAATTCCAATAAAATCGGTTCAGCAGTTTAGCCATGAAAGAGCAACAAACATCCAAACTTACAAACTTTCGCCTTTATAATATTAGTAAGATTTAACAAAAAAAAAAAGCCGTGGTAGCCTAGTGGTTTAACCTGTGGCCTCTCAAGCAGAAGGTCGCGGGTTCGAATCACGGGCTCGCACCTCTTGAGTTTTTCGGAATTTATGTGCGATATCTCATTTGAAATTTACCATGAGCTTTTCGGTGAAGGAAAACATCGTGAGGAAACCTGCACACAACTGCGAAGTAATTCAATGTTGTGTGTGAAGTTTCCAATCCACACTGGGCCCGCGTGGGAACTATAGCCCAAGCCCTCTCATTCTAAGAGGAGGCCTGTGCCCAGCAGTGGGACGTAGGTTGGAGAGAAAAGATTTAACAAAACCGTAAATACGTGGGTTAGTTAGGTTAGTAGGCAATCATAAAACCTGGACCGAGTTAATACCAAAGGTCAAAGTTACCTTCCAGGGCCATAGTAACCCGGCCTTACCCGTGACGTTAGGTAATTAATTGTATGTAAAAAAAAAATGTATGTAAAAAAAAAACACCGGGTAGCACAATTTGGGAGTGCCGGCAGACGTGAAAAAAAGGAAAAGATAAAGGAAAAGGAAAAAAGTCACCTGAGAGAACACACTGCTATTCCACACCTTATACAACTAGGCCAAACGCACATACGTTAAAGCGACGGAATCAACGTACACTTCAATAATCGAACGCGGCTCTAGCTTCATTCGTATTTCAAAATAAGCTCTTAGGGGATCCTGATAACCTGGTACTTAAACTCTCCCTCCGTCTTACGCCTGACGCGAGTTTAACATTTTTTACCCATCTCAAAAAGCGCTCAACGCCGCTAAAGAAGTTTTCACTTCAAAAATACATTATATCCAACTAGCTGTTGCCAGCGACTTCGTCTGCAAATAATTCGTTCATCGCTATCCCGCGGGAACTAAGCAATTTTCCGGGATAAAAAGTAGCCTATGTGCTAGTCCAGACTTTTCTCTATCTATGTGCCGAATTTCATCCAGATCCGTTGGGCCGTTCTGGCGTGATTGAGTAACAAACAAACATCCATCCTTCCATCCATCCATACTTTCGCATTTATAATATTAGTTAGATTGATTTTACTATAGCTAAACGCTAGCAGCTAGAAACAGTAAAAAGAAAAATGTCCAGACCCAATATGACTTACTCAAGCGGCAAAATATTGCCGGCGATCCGTCTGCGGCCGTCACAAAGCTCCTCAATCCCTGTCTCGGGCAGATGCCGACTTTCGAATTTTATGAATACATCCAGGTGTTCGTTATCTAGGAAACGAAATTCGGTAAACAAAATCGAAAAAGTGACGTCACTTTGATGCTCTCTGTTTAAAACCAGCCTGAGCCTCTAGTGTAAGTTTTCGCATATAAAAACGTCTCTTACGCGTTCACGTAAACGTCTCAATTACTATGGAAAAATTGGCAGCGCCACTAGCGAATCGAAACGGCAACAAACTGTTCTCATAGTATTCGACATTTTAACGCAAACTCGTTTGAGACGTATTTTGTGACTGAAAACCTACACTAAGCATACTGAGCCTCTAGTGTAAGTTTTCTCAAATAAAAACGTCTCTTACGCGTTCACGTAAACGTCTCACTTACTATGGAATAATTCGCCACTTGCGGATCGAAACGGCAACAAACACATAACAAACAATGAAACAACTACACAATGAAATAAATTATCAAATAATTAAACTGGGGCCGTACCATGAGGTCTTAATGCGATTCAGTTTAGGTTCGCTCGCTGTCAGATTCATACTAAAAGTGACAGCTAAAACTTGGAACTGAGTTGGAATTAGGACGTCATGGTAAGGCCCCTGTTCTCAAAGTATTTGACATTTTAACGCAAACGCGTTCGAGACGTATTTTGTGACCGAAAACTTACACTAAGCATACTGATTGGTGAGCCTGCGTTTGGCGAAAGTGCAGCTATGAAGGGTCATAATACCACTAGTGACCCGCCCCGGCTTCGCACGGGTGCAATCAGTGTTTCTCTAATATATTATGCATGTTCTATCAATAAAAAAAAACCGCATCAAAATCCGTTGCGTAGTTTTTAAAGATCTAAACACACATGGAGACAGACAGGCAGCGGAAAGCGACTTTGTTTTATACTATAGTGATGCTGTTTTTTACAGGATAATAAAAAAAAGTGCCAAGGCCAATGAGCCAGGGCACAAATTGTGGTTGATCGAAGGTAATAGTACATTACTGCAAAGGCCGGGAAGTAAGGGGTTGCCGGCCGAGTAAGTTTGACGGCCGAGTGGTACACGAGGCCGGCATTATACGAGGGCCAGCAACCCCTGTTCCGGCCGAGGCTTGTATAGTGCTTTTCTCAAACATGCAATGAAATAAATAAAAAAACTCAAAAAACCCTTAGAATGTTGCCGCTAGCGCGTGCATTAGGCGGCGGACGAGCAGCAGCAGGCGCATGTCCTCCGCGCTCGTGTCCTCCAGCAGCGCGCCCCGCGCCCGACGACGACCGCCACAAAACAAAACACGATCGCTTTGCAGGCCAAGGCCTGCCATTTTGTATGAAAATCCATTACATACCACTTGTCCAACCGCGCCCGCAACGTGATACGTTCCGGCCTATTATTTGGAACGTAAGGTTAACATTAAATTGCATCTTTGAGAAAATGTTTTTTTAAATCTCTAAACGACACTGAAAATTAGAACACAGAAAAATCCGAAAAGTAAAGCTATGGCCGGGAATCGAACCCGGGTCCTCGTCATTCCGTGACGCGTGCTATACCCCTACACCACCCATAGCAGGTGAGTAAGCCTCCGAATTGTGTTGAATTGTTGTGTTTGTGTTGTGTTGTTGTTGTTGAATTGAATTGTTGTTGTTGTTGTTGTGTTGATGTTTGTGTTTTGTTGTTGTTGTTGTCGTCCGAGTTGTTGTATTGTTGTTGTTGTGTTTGTTGTCGAATTGTTGTTGTTGTTGTTCTTGTTGTGTCCGAAATATTTTTTTGCTTATTGGGACCTCCGCAAAATAGGTAACGTCTGATTCAATCATATTTCGAGATGATATCGCACTTGTCTTGTTTATCTTATTTACGTTAAAACCGACCAACAAACCAACAACAAAGTTAATAACGTCGTATCCGACGAAAAGGGGCGTAATTGCAAAACAGCAACTTTTCAGGAGCCGCTTTTTTGTGTTTATTAAAAATAATAATAAAGATATTGATATGTTTTTGTTTTAGTATCATGTAATAACATCCTGTGGTTGATCTAAAAGATTTTTTTTGGTAATAATAATAGTATTTAAAATAGTTATGTCCCTTAATTCCTTATTCTCCGCTGTATCTAACCTAGGAAGAACCTAACTTTGGTTCTTAGGTATGTTGTGGCCTTTTTCGTCGGAAATGTGGAGGTCACAATCACCATTAAGCCATTTCTCAATTTTAAAAATGCTGGTTAACCATTTTCATCGCTCAAGAAACTAATTAGTTTTTAAAGAAAATTTGGAATTCGGATATTCGGATGTTAATATAAAATAAAAAATATTTTTAAGATATATATTTTTAATAAATTCCAAGTTATTAAAAGAAAATGGTAACAATATTACAAAAAAAAAAACAATCAACTCAGGCTTTAAAAAAATATGATAATAGGTAATTAATCATAAAAACACTATTCTTCTCTTATTAATCTTAAAATCGTGTGCGCTAATTGAGATCAGATAATTAACTTTAGAAACAGAAAATAACAAAAATATAATTGCTTCTTAAATCTCAAATATAAAAGAAACTGGTAACAATATAAAAAAAAACAATTCTCATAACACTGGTCTTCTCTTACTAATCTTAAGGGTCCTTACAAGCTCAACGCGCGTATTTCGCTAAATTCTTAATTTTTCTTCAAAGACTATGGCGTATGTGTTCATAATTTCAGTAATATTATTAATGTACAAGATAGTTCACTTCTTAAACTAAGATACTGCTGTGCTAAATTATTGATTTTTTGGCGTGAAATCTAAAAAAAGGTGTTTCCTTGGGAGGGCTTTTAAAATTTTGCTCTAAAAGGTGAAGTTTCATTCTCAATTTCGAAGTGAAACGGAATCTCATTCTCGCCTAAAGTGAACTCAATTCAATTCAGTATATCTTGAACTAAAAAGTCATCGTGAAAAACTTGAAGATTCATCTTAATTAATAGATAGAATAGCTACTCAATGTTAGCTAGTTTTTTGATGAAAAAGAGGGTTACATTTTATTTGATTCTCGAAAACTGTGTTGATATTCTGCTCTAAAAATAATTATTTAGCAATGCTCAACTCTATTTTGACTCAGAAAAAAAAAAACATTGGTATCGGTCTTGAATTAAATTCAGTATAAATTTTTAAATATCACCTATATATCACGGCGGACTGACGCCGCACCCTCATTCAGCGCCGATTACGGCAGTATCGTAGTTTAAGAAGTGAACTATCTTGTACATTAATAATATTACTGACATTATGAACACATACGCCATAGTCTTTGAAGAAAAAATAAGAATTTAGCTAAATTCGCTCTTTGAGCTTGTAAGGAGCCTTAAAACTTTGTCTGCGCTAACTGAGAGCAACTTTAGGAACATAGAAAATAACAATAATATAATTGCTTCTTAAATTTAAAATAATGATTAAATGATCATGAAGCAAAAACAACAATCTTTTTTATTATTAAATCAGTCTAATCATATCAGTCATCAAGACAAGGTACCTATCATTAGTTTTTCATTAAGGACTTAACTTATTAATCATCGTCATCGTCAGTACTCTCTGCAATGTGGTCATTCCGAGCAGGTACTTGCTCATAAGGCAATCCTCGGAAAAAGGAATGGAATTCTTCGGGAATTACTTTTGAGTCACACATAGAGACTAAGTCTTTGTATTTGTCAATTTTAATTTTTATTGGACTTGTATTAGCAGCTTTGACGTCTGATTCCGGTGTTGTTTTCTTCCCTTGTCTAGTTTTTTTAAATGTTGTCAGTGTTTTGTATTCTTCGTCTAGTTCATATTTATATTTTATTGTATTATAATCTTCTTTGGTAACATGAATCTCCTTTACTTTAGTCCATACCAGTTTTTCTCCTTGATCATTTTTAGTCCAATTTTTTCCATCTAGTAAGGTTCGATAGTTGCGAAGACATTTCCTTCACTCTATATGCTTGACCAGAAGTTTTCGCCCATCTTATCAGATTAACCCATTGGTCGGGAGTATATATTGTTTTCTTGTTTGAAGCTCCTTCAATGACAGAGTGGATACTGTCCCCTTCATTCTGCGTGTGCCCAACTTCAAGAAACCGGTGAGTTATACTTTCTATATCAGACTTTTCAAGTATATGCTGATAAAATGCAAACACTATACGATTACGGTTTTGACCGGAACAATTATCCGACCAAAATCTGAAAATTTTAGCACCTTCATCAATCTTTGTCTTTATGAACAGGTTCAAGCCACTGGTGATTTCATTTGCTCCTTTTTTACCCAACACTTCTGTCCACATGTAGCAATAACCACTTTTTTGTGCCACGTCATACACAGTAAAGTTGTAGAGGTTAAGTTTCCTCTTGTAATAGAAAATGCTCACATTTCCAAAAGGACAAGTCAATATTTTTTGCATGTCGAAAGTAGCAGTAATTACATTGCTGTTTCTTTCGGCTTCGGCTTTGTCAGACGCTTTAACAGTCCTACCCAAATTCTTGCGCTGCATGTGTAGTTCCTGTTCAGACTTTTGTGATTCTGTTGGTTCTTTATTGCTTAGGAAAGCATGGCACTTATCGCATTGGTCTTTTTTTGGGTAATAAAAAGCAATATTAAAATTTGTGTTGACAATATCTTGATACTGACGCAGAGAAGCCATTTCACAGTCGTAATTTTCATGCAAAAACCATTCTGTGTATAAATTATGCAGACGTTTGTATGACAGTTGCCCGTCTAAATACTTTTTTGTACTGTTTTTACGGCAATAGTGGGATTCAACAGGCGCAAGAGAATCAATATGTTTTTTCACACTGTCGACTACAGTTTCTTTTATTTTCTTTGGCCGGTTAAGATGTTTGCCTCTCAAATCATTTAAGTGATGTTCGTTCGTCGAACTATCAAGTTTTTTGAAAGCGGTGCGTACGGTTTTTTCACTGATTGCTAGAGTGTTCAAAAACATTTTGCGACATACTTAAACTGTCTCATTTTTGTTAATAGGCAAACTATAAACCCTTGTTTGTGTTCTATTAGGCCCTTCTGCTTTAATTCGTTTCGGTTTATGGCATTTTGTGTACTTCAAAATAAATTCCCATTGTTTGTCATGACTTCCAATGTCCCAAAAACAGTTAAAAACATGCTCCCTGTAACTTTCTTCCAATTTTTGGAAGCATTTCTTTGGACATTTGCAGGGCTCTTTCATTTTTTTGCCGGGAACTGTTTGTCCCTTTTTATTAATAAAAGTTTTTCCTGAGTTCTTGAGTGCTTTTCTTTTAAGGTCTTTCCATTCTGTATTATTTCGTGTACGGACTTTACCAGGACGCCGTTTTTTAGTACAATCAGAAGGAGAACCTACCAAGGAACTCACAGCGGACGATAATGGAGATGGAATCGTGAAACTTGAAGACGGACTATTCAAATCTAAATCAGACGTAGAAATCGAAAAGTTTTCACCCATAGGAGAGTCAATAGTTGCATCAGCAGCTTCAGGCGTAACAACATCTTCAGCAACCTTTGATCCTCCAAAAATATTGCTTGGTGATAACGGTGTATCATTTTTTTCTCGTGCTTCTACCCTTTTTTCACTTTCTTGTACTGTAATCTCCTCAACAACGGATGGTTCTACAAAATTAATCATTAATGATGATGGTTCATCTAGCTTTTCTTGTACTTCATCCTCAATTTGGAGTAAAAACTCGATCTCTTGTTCACAACCCGGTGGCACTGGAGACTCAATAGGTTTTCTTTTATTGACCATAAGATCTGAAAATTTAAATCGTGGATACAAAAACTGCCTACAGAAAAGTTAATTTAAAAATCCTTTTTATAGTAAAATCTTTATTAAATGATAAAATAATAATCATTAAAAAGCCTCTATGGACTTTAGGGCTCATAAAGTTTAAATAAAAATTAGTGCTATTTTTTATTAAACTTGACGAAAACACATCGAAAACTGAAATGACTTTCGTTAACTATTCAAAAACACCAATAAACCTAATTTTAGAACACCAAAACTCATTAATTATTACAAAATAATTATTTTGACGTAGAATAAAGGCACAAATGCCATTATGGCTTCTTCTCTCCCATACATTTGCTTTTTTTCAATTCCGCAGAAAAAGGCCACAATCAACACAAGGACCTTATTCTGCGTTTTACAAAGTTTATGACAAAGTGTAAATTAAAAATATGTTCTATTATAGCTCAGCAATTATAGAAAGATATAAGAAGGTAATTATTCATAACTCTATTTCAAAATATGTGTGCATGTTGTAATTTACTTACTTGTCGACTCCTTTAAGATTTCTCTTTTGTCAGCCACGACTAAATCCACTAATTTTTGAGCTCGACGTCTCATTATTGGGTTCTTAACGTTCCACGTCCTTAATGCTAGTAGTTAAAATCACTATGAAAAAGTCTGTGTGTCATAAAAATTTGCCATACATAGTGTTAGCACTCACGACCGCGGTCCGCGGAGTAATGAACGAACTGCGCTTGCGCCCCCACCCCGTACCGCACCCGCGCGGTTCGCGCCTCAAAGGATAGCCCTAACGGCGATAGTGGCTTTTATTTACGTAAAATTTTGCCGCCATGAAATAGTGGCCTTTTAATAAACTTGAATAATAGAAAAGTTTTCAACTTAATAAAGACAATTATTAGACTGAAAGATGCCTAAATTAATGTAGATTGTAAAAATGAAATAAAAGAAAAAAGCCCTTATGATCATAGGGGCAGTTTTCGAGGGATACGACGATAAAGAACTACCGTCAACCGAGAAAGTGTAATTTATAATTTGTTTTGCATTAGAGCTAAGGCGGGGCCATTGTAAAGTAGATAGGGTATGGAAAAATGAGAAATTGACCTCATAAAGTAACATTTAAGTTACCTATTAAAGAAGCGAATGCGAACCCAAGATTTTCACTCAGTAAATTTATGAAGAAGCTGTTCTCGTTCATGATTTGTATGGGAAGCAGCTCTAAACGACATCGGCTGAGCTCGACAAAAACATGTTTATCGTTATAGGTGCGGAACTTATAAAAGTAAACATGAAGGCAATTGCTAAACTTCGAGATTGGAAAGGAGTTACAAGGCCTTGTTGAGATTTTCCTTGTACTTTTAAATTAGATACGAGTCTAAGGATAAATGTGCAGATCGGCTCAGCAAAGTTGTTTTCAATTAGGAAACAACTTTACACAATAAGCGTAGTTAAAAGGAAAATTCTTAACTTCAGGGTAATGAATGAATATTGGATCAAATTGGGTAATCGTGTAATTTTATAGTGAGGTTTTTTATATAACTCGCTTCCATTGTCATTTAGTCATTGTAATAGATTCACTTGATACTAACTAATCATCATCATCATTGGTCTGTAGAAGTGCACTGCTTCTCCCCTCTCTCTCTTCTCTTCTTTTTTCTGTTTGTTCTGCTGTATGCAAGTCTTCCCTAAAGCGCGCCATTTTCTTCTTCTTTTATTTGCGGCGTTACAACTCGTTATAGCGACGACAACTTAGCCAATGTCAGGGTATTTTTTTTTATTATAAAATCTTGTGACAAAATGTAGGCAACGTTGTACGGTAACACGGTCAAAGACCCCCTCCCCCCCTGTCGGGCTCTTAGTCAACGGTCAATGATATCCCTCAGATACTACCAGGAAATCATTAGCTGTTGCCCAGGGTGCACCGGACCAAGCACTGTTCTTCCCCCCGGACGGATCCAGAAACGAACCGCGGCTCTTGACCACACGTAGAGGTAACCCGACACGCACCCCGCGCGCCATTTTACCCTGTCTTCGGCTTGTCACATCCAGTCACGACCATTTGCAAAGCGTCACTCCACCTTGCTGGTGGGTCCAGCCTATACACGTCCTACTGCTGGACATAAGCCTCCCACACTTAACTAATTAAATATAATCAGCCAATAATGTAAATCTTGCACAACTTGGTTTTTGCTTTTAATGATACCTCGATTGATTTTAAACGTCTAAAGGAAGGAAATACTACGATAATGGTATTCTGGGCTAGCTTTGGAGGTATTGGCATCATATTTAATGTGTCATCTATATATACAGCATAATTATTGTCAAATTTGTCAACATCAAAAAAACTATCACTGAAACACGAAACATGATAGTCTCAGGACCAAGATAGTTAACATGTCATTTTACTTAAGTTTTTCACATAATGTATCTTGACAGTGCAGTTGAGAAAACGCCTACCTTCCGTCAAATACAGAAATTACACTTCCGAAAATGACCACCAAACGTCACCCAATATTCAACTCGACCACTCCACCTGTTCACTGAAACGAATAAATTATCGGAACGGCGATAGGATTCATTGACTTCGAATAATACGCCGCGAAAATTGATACAAACGATTGTTTAGCGTGATAAATTAAAGAAGGAAATATTCGGTGGAAGTTCGACAAAAATATAGCTCTGGATACAGGCGATAAATATTTATGGCATTGTGCTGCGGCGTGCCAACACAAGTTGGCCCAAGCTGTTGCTAATGTTGCCCTTTTTCTTTCTTCAGGGACCGAATGGAAAGTTACATCTTGTTTACATGTGTGATTGCCGAATCCAATATCGTAATGCATAAAGGTCGTTAGGTTAGGAGACGTGATCACGCCACCTACGAATTTATTTGCCTTACGATTGATTTATGTATACTCATAGGTATGATTTGTCAGTATTGCATTTACTAAATTACAGATTTTGTGTGTAGGTAGCTTGGGGTCGATTTTGACCAAATTTGAACGAATGGAAAGGTTCTCTTTTAGTATTAGTTTCATAATAAGGTCAAAAATGAACACAATGCTAATACCACGCTGTCAAAGTCGCTAGCAAAAGCTAGTTAATTATAATTCGATATTATTGTAACTTACCAAGCTTTTAAAAATACCAAAGGCTACTTTACCGTTTTGAAATCTGTACTGACCAACGTAAACATTTTAGTGCTTTAAGCCTAAAATGGCGGTACTGTCACACTGTCAGTAAAAAGAATGTATAAAAAATTTGGTACAAGCCGTGGTAGCTTAGTGATTTGATCTATGATCTCTCAAGCAGAGGGCCATGGATTTGGACTCCGGGTTTGCACCTCCGAGTTTTTGGACATTTGAAGTTTACACTGAGTTTTTAAAAAACGTCTTTAGAAAATCCATACACCTGCGACGATATTCAATTGTGCTTGTGAAGTTCGCAATCGGCACTGTGACCAACTGGGAACCATAGCTCAAACCCTCTCGTTTTAGAGAAGGCTTATGTCCAATAGAGGGACGTATATAGGCCAGATTATGAAGATGATGGTGCAGTTTATATTCCTGGACACTTTTGAGGAGCACTGTTGAGAACCTCTGCAGAATCAACTCTTGAGTCAATAAGGTACCTATTTAGTTTGAGTACAATTCTAACAGCAAAATTTAATTGCCTTGAACCTTTTGCATCGTTTCTTTTAAAACCCCGGAAATCTAGGAGAATGCTAGCATTTATATCGCAATCTCTATTTTTGTTCCGTTGGCATGCAGCCATGTCATTGGCAGACCGCTGTGACACAAGGAGGTAGGTAGTTGTAGAGGCTTTTGTTTGCCGATTTTTGTATATAACAAAGTTACACACATACACATACACAAATCACGATCTTTTACTAGGTAGACAGAGCCGAAGGTAAGAAGACCTAGCTGCATCGCCTATAAAATAATTCCGAAGATTTTCGCCTATTTCTTCGATGGGCTTTTACTATTTGCGTGGGAAGAGAAGCAACTTTACATTCTATTTTTTTCTTTGCTCTTTGCCCAGCATTGAAGTTAGTAACATAGTTAATCGTGAAAAAATTATACACCTAGACATCATCATCTCCAGTATATTATATACATAACTAGCTGTTGCCAGCGACTTCGTCTGCAAAGAATTAGTTTTTCGCTATCCCGCGGGAACTACGCAATTTTCCGGGATAAAAAGTAGCCTATGTGCTATTCCAGGCTTTTCCCTATCTATGTGCCGAATTTCGTCCAGATCCGTTGGGCCGTTCTGGCATGATTGAGTAACAAACAAACATCCATCCATCCATACTTTGGCATGTATAATATACATACATACAATACATACATATCGTCACGCCTCTTTCCCACAGGGGTAGGCAGAGACTACTTTGTTCCACTTGCTACGATCCTGACATACCTCATGTATAATATTAGTTAGATTATTCTTCAAATTAATTATTATTGCTAAATAACTATTTTATCTATAACTATTTAACACGTCGATAGCGACAGAATAATTATGAGAAGCGTGTTAATAAATTAGATTAGATTTGATTATTATCTTAAGAACAACTGTTTACTGTATAGTATACCATAGCCTTTGTAAATTAATAAATTATCATTATCATTATTTATATTATGCTGGGCAAAGGCCTCTTCTCAGAAAGAGAGGGCTTGGGGTATAGGCCTCACGCGGGCCCAGTGCGAGGAACTTAACACAATTGAATTGCTTTGCAGGTGTTCGCAAATCTTCACGATATTTTCCTTCATTGGACAGCTCGTAAATTTCAAATGTATCTATTTGGCACATACGTTTCGAAAAACGAACGCGTAAAGGTATAAAATTGAAATTAAAACCAAATACTAAGGTGTGCGGCTCCTTAGAGCTTCGAAACAATCAACCCACTAACTTAACTTAATCAAAAGATACAGTAATTCGAAAAGGTGTTTCCATACAAATTGTGCTTCTAAAAAGGGGTACTTCCAGTTGTTCCAGTTTCAATGTGCGTCTCTTTTATTATCTGTATAACCCTCATTGTGTACACCGCCTTTGTGTTTATTTACGCCGCCTTATAATGCATTACTGATGCATGATCAAACATTCAGGGAGCCAGAATACATCATGATCAATCAAAATTCAATTTCTAAAGTAAACAAAGCTGCATGTTTTAAGATAATTTAAGGAAAATAAAAACCAATATTCCTTATTTTACATACTTACTGTATTTTAAGAATGCGATATTCTTTACCAAACGTTCATAAAAAAAGATTTGATACTTTAAGTTTAATTAGTAAATACAAAGCCGCTATAGAATACTATCATGGAATAACGAAACATTTTTTATAGTAAAAGTTTTAGAAGTTCAAGAGGCCTTTTTCAAAAGCGTAATGTTCAACGAACAGGGGCCTTACCATGACGTCTTAATGGCATTCAGTTTAGGTTCGCTCGCGGTCAGATTCATACTAATAGTGACAGCTAAAACTTGAACTGAGCCGGAATTAGGACGTCATGGTAAGGCCCTTGTATACTAACCGACCTAAAATGCCTGACCATAACTAGCACGAGACTTAACAATTTACCGTCTTCTCTCAGCTTCTTCGGTTACATTATGCGGTCTTCAAAGCACCGGCTGGAGAAGCAGATTATCTTGGGCAAAATATGACAGACGTGCTCGGGATAGGGGACCTACCTACATGGTCTGACAAGCAAGACAAGAACTACATGGTTTGACAAGAAAGCTGATCGTATGTGGTCGCTATCCTTAGCAGTGAAAGAACGAGGAAGAAAAAGTATGAGAAACAGCGAAAGTCGACGTGATTTTCGGCAAGCACGATAAGCCACATAAGGGTATACAAATGTATGCCCATCGTCATATATGCGGCAAATCCTACTGCCGTTTCCCACGCTGTTTTCCTCACCGGCAACCCGGAAACATTTATTACTCAACTCGGGCGAGCACGAAAAAAAATTGACAATCAATTTCCGTGCCTTATTGAGGAATCCTATTTACGTGTTGTGGAGAGACAAAGACCTCGCGGTCGAGTGCACACGACTACAACTTTACTTGCCCGTCACAGTACAACCCCAGTCGTATGAGATCTATGTACAAAATTCGATGAAGGTGGAGCCTAGTGTAAGATCCGTCCAGATCACTAGATTTGGGTAAATAGGTGGTTTCTTCTTCTTCGTGACCTCACTGCTGAGGACACGATCAACTCCCAATTGTTGTGGTCGTATGCGGAGTGAAATTGCACGGGGCAGGCTTGCACCCATCGCCCTCACTACAGCACTAAGGCATACTTGCTATATATAATCATATCTTCTATGCTGGTGTGGGAGCAAAGAAAAAACATAGAATATACCCTTCCCACGCAGATGGTAAGAAGAAATGGGCGAAAATCTTCGGAATAATTTTATAGGCGACGCGGCTAGCAACCAATACCTATTTTGAATCCCCTTTCCACGGCCACAATTATGCCAAACGTAGCCTTTAGGTCTTGTTACCTTAACCTCTGTCTACCGTGAGGAATAAAGACGTAATTTATGTACGTATAAACAAATGCACTACCACTTTAAAGAGTAAGATAGTGCGCTTGTACGTAGTGCGTGTGTAGATCACTTGCTGAGTTTTTACTGTGTATCTGCCGAGTTATCCTGGACGTATCCCCGAACGTATCCCAGGACATTTGTCGCAACGATTCCTTAATGAATACGCAACGGAAGTCTGCCATTTCCGTCAACGAGCCCAACCCTATCTTGATTGAGAAGGATTACGCGAGGCATTACAAAGAACGGGCTTCTTTTTGCCTTCGTCCAAGAAAAATTGTTCTGATTAATACATCCTTTGTCCCCCGTAATGGCGGTTATTTGTGAGCTTGTAAATATGTTTGGGGGATTTTTCGTCGTTAATTGTGTGGATCGTTGTGTTGATATTGTGGGATAACAAAAGGTGCCATTTTTTCATGATACTTTTATACCGTTCCACCTACATTTATTTTCCTATAGACATTTTTTTACGTTGGTCTAATCACTTGCGTTATGCATATTGTATTGCTTTATAGTCCTTTTAATATTGAGTACTTTTCTTAGCCTTATTACTTTTTAGGTGTAATCCCACTGTCATTTTACGTTTTAGGCATTGTGATAATAAAGGACTAGATGGACCGACGACATAGCGAAATTTGTGGGAAATCGGTGGATGTAGGTTGCAAGCGGTCGTTTATAGTGCCGTTGCCTTATTCAGACAAACATAGCGAGTAACAGCAGCAATACAATGCGTTTCAAATCTAATACATGGCTCTTAGCGTAGCGTAGCACTTAGTAGCGGGTGCTACAATAACCAACAATTGCTACGAGGCTCTACGATGTACAGTTGGACCACGAAAATGTAAATAAATAAACAATTTGCTACATTGTTGATTATATTGATTGCTTTTTAATATAAGAAATCATGGAAGTAAAATCAAACGGATCGCCTAATCTTATTACACAGCTTTTTAAAATTTTACTCCATGGTTTTACAACATCCAATACTGCAAAGTGTGTTTCCATTGTATGATCATTTGTAGTAGGTACGGTAAGTAAACATTTTTGAAACCGTGAGAAAAAGAATAATTTACAGTAGGAAAATTATTTAAAACAGAGCTTCACTAGCGTCCTCTAGCATTAAAACTTTTAGACATGTTTGAACTAAAACCAGTCACGAGAAAAACATTAGTATACCTAAACATGTTTCGCTTTCTTGCTTCGCTTTTCTGCTGTTATTGATATACTTAAGTCGACACAAATAATCATTTTTGTGGTGAAATCAATTTCTAATTATCATTGCTGGTGCCTGATCTACAGTACATAGACGTAAAGGTGGTACATTTGGGCATAAAGGTGGACAGGGGATCAAAGTAGTAATGGGTTGCTAGCCGCATCGCCTAATAATAACATTTTTTTCCCCGATTTCCTCGATGGGTTTTTACCATCTGCGCAGTTAGAGTATCAACTGGTACTACAACTGGTTTATATTTTTCTTTGCTCCCAGACAAGATTGGAAGTTTTTCTTGTTTTATTAAAAGACGTGACTTGTGTTAGTGGAAACGCGTCCCACAGACAGCCCGATGCGGGCGCACGCACCGAACTAATTGCATTTGTGATTCCCTCTGAAGTTGTTGTAATTAACCCGAGCTCGTATTGCTGAGGCCACTGGAACAGCGACCAACGCACTCAGATACGACAATTAAGTATATCTTTATGCGAACTAATATTATAAATGAGAATGTGAGTTAAGAACGAGTGAAGAGCTAGTCGGAGACCAATATTATCAGTCCAAAACGTCCAAACTCCAGTGGCTTGGACATGTGGAGTTGGGTGAGGACAGAGCCGTAAAAAAGCGTACTTGTGCCGGTGGGAGGCCGGTTGGCCGTCCAAGGTATCGTTGAAGCGACTTGGTTCAGAGGGATCTCTTGGATGGCATGAGTTGACTCAGGGTCGCAAGGCGTGGAGGCGTCTGGTGTCAGAGGCCAAGATCCATTTTGAATCACGTGCCCAGCCAGTAAGTAAGTAAGTAAGAATGTAAGTATACATCTCTACTATAGACTAATATAATTTAAGGTACGAACTTAACTTGGGGACCTTAAACATCCTTTTTTTTTCAAATGACTTTCTGCCAAGTTTCTTGCGGTGCATTATTCTTGGCAGTGATTGTCTTTCCGAATGCGCTGACAGTTTAAAAAAAAGACATAATATGTAGAAGAGCCTTTGGTGGCCTAAGGAAGATTGGAAGTTGTATAATTATACGATAAGTACCCGTAAAACTAGAGTACTCGTATTGCAAACGCGTTACCAGCCTAGTGCTAAGATAGAAAACCTCATGTGCCAGTAACACTAACATAGGATAAGTATTAACTAACACATTATTGTAGTACCTATATTTATAAGTGGTGGTGGCTTGTTATTGTATCTTTTCTAAATATTTTATTGAATCAGGCGTTACTTTGCGGAGGTCCATTTCAATGAACACAAAATATTTACCTTGCTACTCCGCAAGCAATCAAGCTTCGCTTTGTTATTTTGCTTGCTTCTTGTTGCTCGTTGTTTTTGCTGTAGTCGGAAAATTTTATGAAGGTAGTTGTTGATGGACATTAAAAATTATAAATAAGAGGGTAGTTTGAAAAAATACGAATGTGGGTACATTTAGTACGACGTTGGTTCGCATGTACATCGGTTGTGCTCTAACTTTGATAATGATCCCGTAGAGGGATCGAAACGCGCGTCAGTGTTTGTGTGGTGTTAGGATTAATTAGGCTTGTTGGATTTGTGTGCGTTTTTTGTGGCAGTAGTGGAGGGAGGGCTTGCATGCAAAACGTATATTATATTTCGCACAAGCTTGGTTATCTTTTTTGTTTTTGCTTTTGTCTTTGTATTTAATATGGAACCATGTTCATCATCATCATCATCATCATATCAGCCGAAAGACGTCCACTGCTGGACATAGGCCTCCCCCAAGGCTCTCTACTCGGACCGGTCCTGTGCCTTCCGCATCCACCGCGATCCCGCGATCCTGATCAGGTCGTCGCTCCATCTTGTTGGAGGCCTACCATCAGCTCGTCTCCCGGTCCGCGGACGCCAATCGAGAACCTTCTGACCCCATCGGCCATCGGTCCTGCGAGCAATGTGCCCCGCCCACTGCCACTTCAGTTTCGCAATTCTTTGGGCTATGTCGGTCACCTTAGTTCTACTGCGGATATCATCATTTCTGATTCTATCTCGCAGAGAAACCTCGAGCATAGCCCTCTCCATAGCCCTCTGAGTGACCATGTTGTCCGAAATAAATGATGATGCGCGAGCAAAGCTGCTTGGCGGCGTGATTAGCGAGTAAGACGGTGGTAAAAATCCGGACGGACCGGACGAGCAAAAGACCTAGTATAAATTCTTGAAAAATCTTTTACTAGGTACAAAGGTCGTCGCTTTTTAAAACCCAAGTGGAGTTGAGACTCGTATTTTTAGGCACCTAATCATTTACATCCTGCCTCTCCCTTCGCTATGTCGCGTCAAAAAAACCGAGAACCTAATAGATTGCGGGGTTTTGAGTAGATATGATGTGATGGATGTTTCAAGCCGCGCAATGTATTACTACTCGGATTGTTTTGCTTGTACCGTAAAATCCACATTTTTCCCCGGTGTCACAGAGTATAGAGTAGTAATAGAGTAGAAACATCACCTAATTTGTTTGAAAATAGAATTCGCAGAGCGCTGTGACGATTACTGTGCCCTGATTGGCCGATCCCAGTCCAACAGGACACTAGAGTTGGGCAAGCAGGAAATTGTGGTGATAGTTGTCGATATTAATCCACAATTTATAAAAAGTTACAAGCCGGTGGCATCAAAAAAGTATTATTATTAGCAAATGGTACAGTGATAGTAGGCAAACGACTGTCAAGTTAATGTAAACTTATGAAGGTTAGTACCTACTACAAAAGCACCTTAATTTTTAATTAAATTATGTAATAGGTAACTCATAAAATTGCCATACCAGTGGGTAAATAAAACAGCTTTGCTCCATATAAATGAGGACGAAAATAAATGAAAATTATCACGTGTTGTGGCAAAACGACATATAGAATAGCTAGCTAGCCCACTAGTATTATTATTAATTTATTTATACAGACTGAAAACCAGCGCTGGTTTTATGTAGGTACTTAAGTAAGTAAGTAAACTCTTTATTGTGCAAGATAAACATAAGACAAATACAATTGACAAACACAGACACATGCACAAAGGAGGACCTATCCCTTTAAGGGATCTATTCCAGTCAACCTTAGCAACTTTTAACTTAGTCATGTAACCTGGCACAGGCTACCCGTTACCCAGGTACCCGTTGTCGGAACATAGCCTGCCTAGTGTGTCTCTTTGTATTTTTTTTTATCTAGTTTTGAATCTGTTGTCAACTTAACTTCTATCTGTTTATGTTGTGGTAATATTTTTTTTTATATTTATAGCCCGCGTTACCACTACTGGTGGATTCCTCTATGCCCGGAGTCCACCCACGTGCGTCATATAGATTTAATTATTCATCTCTGCAGACCCTTGCCACCTACTCGCCATTTTGATTGCTTCAAAAAATAACGTTCACGGTGATAGTCACTTAATTAAGCCTCGGGTGTGTTTTTTCTTTTCAGAGGCTCTTTGGCTTAAATTAACTTGCAATCACATTTTGAATTCAAAATCAAGTCACTCCTTTGACTCCGTACACTTAAAACATTGACCAACGTATAAGAAATCACTAGCTGTTGTCCGCAACTTCATCTGCAAAGAATTCGTTTATCGCTATCCCGCGGGAACCACGCAATTTTCCGGGATAAAAAGTACCCTATGTGCTATTCCAGACTTTTCTCTATCTATGTGGCGAATTTCATCCAGATCCGTTGGGCCGTTCTGGCGTGATTGAGTAACAAACAAACATCCATCCATCCATCCATCTATCCATCCATCCATCCATCCATATATCCATCTATCCATCCATCCATACTTTCGCATTTATAATATTAGTTAGACTAGCGACTTGCCCTGGCTTCGCTCGGTATATTATGCATGTATTATACATATAAACCTTCCTCTTGATTCACTCTATCTATTAAAAAAAAACTGCATCAAAATCCGTTGCGTAGTATTAAAGATATAAGCATACATAAGGACATAGAGACATAGGGACATAGGGACAGAGAAAGCGACTTTGTTTTATACTATGTAGTGATTTAGATAGGTAAGTAGGATTTTGTTAACCGCATTTAAAAAAAATCTAAAAAACATTTATAGGGGTGGTTAATCAAACTAAGCCAACAGCTACTGAAGTATTTCAGGTTAATATTACATACATACATACGTACATAAAACACATCTTTTTCCCTTACGGGGTAGACAGAGCTTAAGGTAACAAGACCACCCCCTAACAATAATCCACTGGGATATTTATCCATAGCTATAAAAGCTAAAAAAAAATATTTTGAAAAAAAATGGAGTTTTTTTTTTTTTTCTATAGGAATGGTTAGTATTAGCTATAATCATTACTATAGAAAATATAAAAAAAAAATTACTCCAATTTTTTTCCAAATATTTTTTTACCTTCTATAGCTATTGGAGTAAACTTTTTTTATTTTTCTTGTATTTTCTATAGGAATGGTAGTTATTAACTGTAATCATTCCTATAGAAAACATAAAAAAAAATGTACTAATTTTTTTTTTAATATTTTTTTTAGCTTCTATAGCTTGTTAGAGGCTATCTGATACAGCCTGTATACCCCAGTGGATTATTGTTAGGGGCTATCTGATACATCCCGTATACCCCAGTGGATTATTGTTAGGGGCTATCTGATATACCCTGTATATACCCCAGTGGATTATTGTTAGGGGCTATCTGATATACCCTGTATACCCCAGTGGATTATTGTTAGGGGGTATCTGATACAACCTGTATAGGTGGAAAAGGCAATAAAATAGTGATAAGTTGGTAGTCGCATGGCCTATAACAATGATTCGTACGATTTTCGCCCTTCCATCCTTTCGCCATTCCTTCCAACCTGGTAGCTTATTATCTAACTCGCTCGCAATCGCCATCGTGTTCATTTTGACAGTTCTTGTATGAATGTGACAGCTAGCTGATTCCGATGCCAAATGTCAGCCCATACATGAACTGTCAAAATGAACGGGATGGCGATTGTGAGCGAGTTAGACAATAAGCCTACTGGTCTGGGAGCAAATCAAAAACATAGAATGTACCCGTTGCTTCTCTTCCCGCGCAGATGCTAAAAGCTCATCGAGGGAATGGGCGAAATTAATTTAAAGAGATAATTAAGAGAGAACCTTAGGAATCATGTTAGGGTGCGACCAAACCGCCGCGTAAACGCAGTGACGTGTCATATGCGTCACGTTTTCTCACCGTTTCTTCGTACATTTTGTTGCGACGTAACGTCACCGTTTTTTAAGCGACGGTGTGGTCGCACCCTTATACGGTAGGCGATGTGGCTAGCAATCCATCACTATTTTGATTCCCCTTTCCACCAATACGCCCACAATCGTGCTAAACGTGGCCTTTTGGTCTAACCTTAGGCTCTGTCCACCCCGTAAGGGATAAAGACGTGATTTATGTTTGTATGAATATGTATGTATGTTCAGATCAATACTATATTATTTCCGGTGTATTCCCAAGCCATGGCCCCACATTTGAATCCAATAAATACTCGCTGCAGCTGGCAGGTGCATTCGACCTTTTGTGAACACTCCGCTGCCTTTTTCGATACATTATTTCTAGGGTTCCGCAGACCCCTAGGGGTAGAGAAGCCTTATTCAGGGGGTCGTGTGTAAATAAATGGACATTGTCGATAATATACAGGATGTATCAGATACCCCCTAACAATAATCCTTTGGGGTATATTACCATAGCTATAGAAGCTAAAAAAATATTTAAAAAAAAATGGTTTTTTTTTTTATATATTTTCTATAGGAATGGTAGTATTTAACTGTAATCATTCCTATAGAAAATATAAAAAAAAATACTCCATTTTTTTTTTAAATATTTTTTTTAGCTTCTATAGCAATGGTTAGGTATATACCCCAGTGGATTATTGTTAGGAGGTATCTGATACACCTTGTAGAACAAAAGACTTCCATGCTGATATGGGAGCAAATAAAAAACATAGAATGTACCAGTTGCTTCTCTTCCCGCGCAGATGGTAAAAGTCTATTGAGGGAATGGGCAAAAATCATCGGAATCATGTTATAGGCGATGCGACTAGCAACCCATCACTATTTTGATTCCATTTTCCACCTGTACGCCCACAATCTTGCTAAAGGCGGCCTGTAAGTCTTGTTACTTTAGGCTCGGTCTACCCCGAAAGGGATAAAGGCGTGATTTGTGTATATGTAAAACCCTTTTCCTTGTTACTCCGCTTCTACAAGCGGAGGTGGTACAGGAGTAGCAAGTTAAAGGTTTTTTGTTTATTTATAAACACCCTCACCAAATAAAAATAAAATAAAAATAAAAGTTTAAATAGGGCAAGGGCTCTTTTATGTGTTTTTTTAAAACTACCAGCGTATTCGGAAAGACCATTATTGCCAAGAAGAATGTGCCGCAAGAAACTTGGCAAAGTGACGCCTAACAAATTCTAGAGTTAAAATAAACTGTAAAGACATTATTTAATTAGGGGGTTGCTCGAATTTTCAACTTATAAAGGGGTCGCGTATTCAAGTGTTGAAAAAACCTGCATTACATAGTGTTTTGTGAAGAATAATTTTGTTTACAATTCTGAATACGAATTCAATCGTCTCACAAATTTAAATGCTCTCATATTTAGCATTGAACCGTACCGTATGGCGGCGCTGTGGATTGGTCTAAGTATAGACCTGAATATTGCTCTAAATCTCTGAAATTTTGCTACCAAAACGCACTTTTGTCTATTTTTGAAGGTTATTTGAAATGCCGGGTGATTTGTGACCTTAACTGAGAGTACTTAGAGTAACCAAAAACTCTAGTGCGGTAATTTCCACTCAGTTAGTCTTTGTCAAGGGACAAAAACCTAAGGGACCTAAGGGACCTAAGGAGGTAACAGGACCTAAAAGCTGTTTAACGATTTATGTATGCATGTATGAGCTAGTTATCCGCTTCCTAGTGCTACTCGCGCCACACCACCGTAGTCCCGAAGCCCGCTTCACGCGCCTGCTGCATTATTCAAAGAGCCCGCCATAAAATTCACCCGCCAGCACTGAATCCTACTGAAACTAAGGACGTAACCACACCTAACGTATAATTCACGGGTGTAAATTTAACCGTTCCGCTGAGCAATGCAACCGATTGGTTTAGACGTATGTGAGGATCAACCCGACAATAGTTGGCGACAAGTGACGATTCTATTATACACTAGCTTCTGCCCGCGACTTCGTCTGCGTAGAATTAGCAATTGACATGTTTATGCCTATCCCCCGAGAACTATGCTATTTTTCGGGATAAAAAGTAGCCTATGTTTTAATCTAGGGTACCAGCCATCTTCGTACCAAATTTTGTCCAAATCCGTCCAGTCGTTTTAGCGTGAAGAAGGAACAAACATACACACTCACTCACTCACATCGTCACATCGTTACATCCTCACATCGCCACAAACTTTCGCATTTATAATACTAGCTGTTGCCAGCGACTTCGTCTGCAAAGAATTCGTTTATCGCTATCCCGCGGGAACTACGCAATTTTCCGGGATAAAAAGTAGCCTATATGCTATTCCAGACTTTTCTCTAACTATGTGCCGAATTTCATCCAGATCCGTTGGGCCGTTCTGGCGTGATTGAATAACAAACAAACATCCATCCATCCATCCATCCATCCTTCCATCCATACTTTCGCATTTATAATATTAGTTAGATTAGTAGAATTACAACCTCTACGCCGATTCATATTGAATACGCATTGTTCGAATTGTCAATGGTCAAAGTTCAACAGTCTGCGACAGCAAGGTAAAATTAGCACCAAACCTTCTAACACTGCTTTGATGGCAAAAAGTTTTTTCGGGATGGCACCAAGAATTTTTAATAGGCTAAAAGCCGAAATATTAAATACTGATAGTATAAAACAATTTAAAAAAACATTATTTTCTTTTTTGGTTGCAAAGGCTTATTTATTGTGTTAGTGAGTATATCGGGGATACTGTGATGTAATTCTTTAGTTGTAGTTTGTGATATATCAATTTTAATTATTAATATTTCAACTTTAATTTATTGTATTGAGGAGAACTCATGTTAGTTGTAGTAGATATAGTTAATATGTAAGAAGCATGCTGCATGTCGAGCTGTAGCTATTTGTATGCCTTATGTTATGGCGCAACATGATACTCTAAATGACCTGTCATATTTGTCTAAATGTTTACTATGTTAACAAATAAACGATTATGATTATGATTATGTCACCGACAATTGTCGAGTTAGTGTAGGGACCTGGTTCCACCGCCGACTATGAGCGAGAAGCGATTAGAGCTGGAAACTGGAAACGATTGGCGAGCAGCGAGGCGAGCGTAGCGTAGTTCCGATAGTTTTATCGCTCGGTTATAAAACAAGCGAGTGTTCGGCAACGGGCAATTACTCACACTACTCGCTTTGTGAGTGTTTAATGCAGTTTCGTGGCACTGCCAAGTATGCTTAGTATAAAGTTTTCGATCACAAGATACATCTCGAACGCGTACCTACTTGCGTTAAAATGTCAAATACTATGGTAACAGTATGCTTAGTGTAAGTTTTCGATAGCAAAATACGTCTCGAAAACGTTTGCGGCAAACTGTCAAATACTATAAAAACTGTTTGTTGCCGTTTCGTTCCGCTAGCGGCGCTGTCAATTATGTCATACTATAAAATTGAGATGTTTACGCGAACGCGTTCGATACGACTTTCGTGTCAAAAACTTAGTCTTGCACTAGAGGCTCAGTTTGATGCCGTTTCCATCAAGTGGCGCTGCCCGTTTGTTGGTTTGAAAACTTACACTATAGGCTCAGTTTTTCCATAGTAGGTAATATTGGGAACGCTATTTGCGCCAATTGCAGTAAACAAGGTCACATAAACTCATAAAGAAATGAAACAAAGGCAAAGCAGTCAAAACTTACTACCTATTTGAAAAATGGAATATTTTTTGCGTTTAGAACTCTGCCACATTCCTAGGAATATTTATTTCCTCTGTTATTATTAGCTGCAACTTAAGGCGCTGTCAACAGTAAACGACCTTAAGCAGCTCCACTCTTCACACATATGGTTCGCGTGCCTGTTAGTGAAAGAGAAGAAACTATTCCGGCAGCTTGGTGCGCGTCTAAAATCTTGCAAATAAGACACAAATACTAAGAAATAAAAAAAGTAGGTATGGAACGTGAACTCGTTCTAGACGTTTTTTTGTGTAAAAACTTACACTGGAGGCCACCAAGCGAACATTGCTGAGCGGGTGCCGCTGAGCGAGTCTTATCTTTGATAGCTTTAGTCGCTGCGATTAACTAGTAATGAGCAAGACCTCCAGCTAGCGATCAACTATAAAATTATATTTATCTCTTTTCGTGACACGAGATCTGTATCTTTTGTTCGTTTCTTTAGCGAGAAAATAGTCGATAGCTAATCGCTTGCTCGCCCTTAGTGGGACTAGTGCCTTTTGTTGTTTTGAGCAAAACTTCGCGCGATTGCATAAGGAATTATCAGCCACAACACCAATGTATGTATTATGTAATAGTATTTCCTTCGGTCGTGTGGCACCGAATGACAAGACAGCTGTTTCCGTGACGAGATGTTCTTAAGATCGGTCTAATGGGAGGATTTTTACTTTGTTTTATCATTCTCATATTTTAGGAAGTTACAGGGGGGGGGCACACATTTTACCACTTCGGAAGTGTCCCTTGCGCAAGCTGTTCAGTGTAGAAAAAAAAAATTAGAAACCTCAATATCATTTTTGAAGACCTATCTATAGATACCCCACACGTATGGGTTCGATGAAAAAGAAATTGAGTTTCAGTTCTAAGTATGGGGCACCCCCAAAATTTAATGTTTTTTTTTCTATTTTTGTGTGATAATCTTAATGCGGTTCACAATATCCATCTACTTACCAAGTTTCAACAGTATAGGTTCTATAGTTTCGGAAAAAAGTGGGTGTGACATAAGGACGGACAGACAGACAGACAGACGTCATGACGAATCAATAAGGGTTCCGTGTTTTGCCATTTGGCTACGGAACCCTAAAAAAATACGATTTCCTGTCGTGACTGAATAAACGATGCGACAATCGACTGAAACGAAATTTATAACGAACAATACGGCAATATCGGTTTCTTATGCCTTTTATAACGAAGTGAAATGACGCCTATAAGTGAAGCGTTCGGAGCTCAAGCAGAAATTGAGGAAATAAAACGACTTAGAGGGCTTGCGGTTGAAAGCGTACAATAGATCAAATATTGATTCAACACTTAAATAGAACCGTCGGCTGCGGAATAAGTTTAAAGTGAACGGATTGAAATACAATCACTATTCTTCTTCTGGCACCGGTAAGTGCAAAGCGGGATGTGTATTTGACTATTGACTTACGATATTGAACTTTATATGAGTACTTATTCGATATGAGTACTTCGTGAATACCCCGGGATCAGCTAGCTTATTACGTAACTCGCTCGCAATCGCCATCGTGTTCATTTTGACAGTTCTTGTATGAATGTGACAGCTAGCTGATTCCGATGCCAATTGTCAGCCCATACATGAACTGTCAAAATGAACACGATTGTGATCGCGAGCGAGTTACGTAATAAGCATGCAGGTTGTCTGAAGCAATTCCGGTCAAGTAGCTTTTGTAGACTGAGAATGTTAAACTAAAGTAATAAGTCGTTACAAGTTAATAAAAGTATAACTACAAGCATTAAAAGTAGAGAGGTGACTATGTATAATTAAAAATCTAAATCTTTACACTAAATTAATGTTAAATGGGTTTCTCATTCGAGGTATCCTGGCACAATCAACTACACTAACGAGCAAAATAAGCGGGTTTCTTTTGATACAAATTTGTATGAATTTTTTTTTGCTCGTCAGTATAATTTGATTCTCAGGCCCACCACGGAGTCTTGGTATCGATATAGTTACGGTCCCGTGGAAGGATATAGAATAGTTTTTAATAGCGGAAACCATCAAGGATGTGAAAAGAAGTGAAATTTACTACGAAGATGCAGCACCCTAAGACTATTGTACCTAATAATTTGTACTCTAATTGAATGTTTGCCACAATTTTTTAAGTAAAAACTTCTTTAGGGGCTTTGAGCACTTTTTGGAATGGGTAAAAAATAAATAAACTCGCGTCAGGCGTAAGACGGAGGGAGAGTTTAAGTACCAGGATATCAGATCCTCTAAGAGCTTATTTTGAAATACTAATGAACCGCGTTCGATTTTTGAAGTGTTTTTCGTTGAGTCGTGGAGCAAAAGTACTAGGGCATCAGCACATTGTTAGAGGTCTGTCAATAGAGATAATAATTATGTACGTTTTTTTGTAAGCGGCCAGTACGGTACGCGTCTTGAGCGTCATGGAGATTACAACAATAAAATCGAATCTAAGCTGATGTTTTCACTTCTGCCGGCACTCCCAGAGTGCTACCCGTCGCTTTTTTGTAGGCGTTATAGATAAGCTGCCAAAAATACTAATTCCAAGCAGAATAAGTCGTGGTAAGCTAATATAAAAATAATAATTACCATGATATGACAAGGTTCCATAGAAGCCCGAGAATCAAATTGGTTGACTATACGTTTATAACCATTGTGTTTTACCTCGATACCGAGAACCCATAGAGTTGCGTTCGCTTTTCAATACAATATCGCGATATAGATTCATTTCAATGATACCGAGAAACGCCATTTCCAGTATTCGATGTAGAGCAGTCGCATCTTTATCCATACTCCGTCCGCGTAGAATTCGCTTATCGCTATCCCGCGGGAACTATGCAATTTTCCGGGATAAAAACTATCCTATGTCCTTTCCGGGGACTATAACTATCACTAAATTTCAATAAAATCGGTTTAGCCATTTTGCCATGAAAGAGCAAGAAACATCCAAACTTACAAACTTTCGCCTTTATAATACTAGTAAGATAAGATAAGAAGAAAAGTAAGATTAGTATAGATTAAGGTATTTGTCATTACCCAACTATTTGCGTCAATTGCAGTAAAAAAGGTCACATAAACTCATAAAGAAATGAAACAAAGGCACAGCAGTCAAAACTTACTACCTATTTGAAAAATGGAATATTTTTTTGCGTTTAGAACAGAACTCTGCCACATTCCTAGGAATATTTATTTCCTCTGTTATTATAAGCTGCAACTTAAGGCGCTGTCAACAGCAAACGACCTTAAGCAGCTACACTCTTCACACATACGGTTTGCGTGCCTGTTAGTGAAAGAGAAGAAACTATTCCGGCAGCTTGGTGCGCGTCTAAAATCTTGCAAATAAGACACAAATAATAAGAAATATAAAAAGTAGGTATGAAAAATTTGGAAATATGACTCGGTAGCCGTTTAGGTATGAATAATGACTTCATATTTATAATTGAAGACCCATACGTCGAAATAAAAAGAAATAGAACCGTTTAATGATGATTTTAAGACCAATCTTTGCAATTATTTATTATCGAGCCGATTTTGTTCAATTATTCCGTCCAGCGTCTTTGAAATATGATGAAAATTAACTTATATATTTTTTTTGTATTTTTATTGTATGTAGTTTTTCGTAAACAAATGCTTAAATAACATGAATTTCAACAAAATTAGGATTGTCGGCCTCTTAATTTAACGAGGTAAAAGAGGTGTATTTTCATGCAAGATTTCGGCGACAACATAGTAGAATTTATACCATCACGTCTGGATAGTTTAATACGATGCACAGCTGCACAAAATTGCACATCTTACAGCGGCCGCGTGTGAATAATGTGTATAAAACACAACCAGAAAATCGTCATCGGCAAGAATAAAGCCATAACATTAGGAAAGACTGTCATCCCTTCTAAGTTAGTACACTGAAAAAAAGTGACTAGTAAATATGGAGTCCTGGGGCCTTATCATGACGTCTTAGTGCTTTTCAATTCCGCCTCAGTTCAAGTTTTAGCTGTCATTTTTAGCATGGATGTATGGAGGGAACCTAAACTGTATCGCAATTGAACCGCATTAAGATGTCATGGTATTTATTTATTTATTTTCACCTCACTAGCTCGGAAAGCACTTTTTGTTTGTTTGACAGCTATTGAGAAAATCGCTCTTTATTCACTTGTGGAGAAAGAGTTTTGACCACAGATTAGAAAGATATAGTACAGGGTTTTGACATTTGAAGGGAGCTTAAGTGATATTTGACAGCTAACAAAACGTAAAACGTTAAAAGTGCTGAATTTTTAATATCAAAATTAATGAATTGCATCGAGTAAAAAACACTCAATACAGTCTTACAACTTTATTTTAATTCACAAATATCAGCATTCAACATTAACCTTCATTCTTGTTGTAAAAACGGATAAAATAATCTGACAGTCCAAGTAAGTCAATATGCGAACAAAACACATCAGAAATAATTTTATTTATAAAATTCATCCCTTGTGGGATAGGTAAAGGAATTATTGTCCATTCAGCCATATTAAATATTTTAATGCCGGTTCACTGTTTGTGCTGACAGTAGCACTTGATGGTCCCAACGGAAGACGAGCGCTGGCTGTAAGGCCAGCATTATGCTGAGGTGGAACCATTTCGTGATTGTATATATGTTGTTACTTGTTTTTTTCTGTAAGTAATTTATATCACGAATTTTTCTTCTTTCAAATTTTTCTTTCTTTCAAATTATTAAAAAAAAATTAAGTCAGAACTATTCAATTAAGCCGTCAACGTTAAATATTCGCATGTTTTTCTAGTTATTTTGTTATTAAAAATGAGTGATAGTACCTACAAACCCTTTTTCTTATTTTCCTCGCTGTAATGAGGTGAAAAATTTTGTGTTATACACGGGTGAAAAGTTATTTTACGCCTCGTGTGTTGAAACACTCGCTACGCTCAGGATTCTATTTTTGAACCACTCGCTTCGCTCGTGGTCAATCATAGAATCCTTTCGCTAGCTCGTGTTTCAAATGAACACTCGCAGGTAAAATACAACTTTCCCCCCTTGTATAACAAATAACTATTATCGTATGGCGGTTACACACTGGTTACAAAAATATAAACTAAAAACTAAAATGAAAAAAAATCAAAATTTACAATTCCGCAGATACAAGCTCGCCTCCTCTGTCAAGTGTTTAAAGTCCTCAGCTGGTCCGTCATATCTGGTGATGGGGCACTCGAACACCATGTGGTGTATGGTTTGTTTTTGGTCTCCACACTCGCACGCTGCCGACTCACACCATCCCCACTTGTGCCAGAGGTATGCACAGTTTCCGACCCCAGTTCTAAGGCGATTCAGTCTACACCACGTCTGTCGACACCCATTAAACCCCTCAGGTTTCTCCCGACTGTTAAGGTCAAAGATAGTGCTCCTCGTGCCATGCCCCTGGGCATTCCATTCCTTCATCCAAGCCTCGGTATCCTTCCATGCGGGGTCGCGTGTGTGAAAGGTTTTAGCTGGTGGATGGTAAGGTCATTCGAGTGTGACACGCACTTTCCCAGTTTTTCATTAGGTATTGAAAAGCGAGTTTCCACCATACACATAAATACAACCTCACACAAAATGTAACCGGCCTGCAGCGGTAGGATGGAATGAAATTCAAAAGCGCACTTTAAAAGGTATGTCCCACTTCGTTTGAATATTTTGCTATGCGACGAACTTTTTCATTTTTACATGAATTTAACTTCACAGATATGATGAAAAGGTCGCGCGTTACTTTGTTAAGATAAAAATTATTACGGTGTTTGCTGTAATGTTATTAGAAACGCGTGATTTGGATAGGTTACTAAGAAATTAAAAAAAAGAACATTATAATACTACTTTAGAACGGTAACTGAAATTAACACGGAGATACGTACTCATAATTATCTTAAAAATCAAGTGGAATAAATTATAGACACAGTTAAGAGGGTGCATCCGTGTTGAGCTCGCAACGTCGCATTTTTGGTGATTTTTTGCGATTATTTCACAGAAATTGAATGAAAGTATCAAGTATCCGTCTGTAGTGCACTTCGTTTTTAGGGTACTAATGTGTCCAATGCAATGATTTAATGGTGATGGACTTTTATTTTCGTATTAAAGGGATAAAATACTATATCTCGTTTAATAAGAAAATAAAAGTCCATCACGATGAATTTATTGCATTAGACACATTAATACACTAAAAACGAAGTGCACTACAGACGGATATTTGATACTTTCATTCAATTTCTGTGAAATAATCGCAAAAAATCACCAAAAATGCGACGTTGCGAGCTCAACACGGATGCACCCTCTTAAACCCCGTTAAAATCATTTTTCCTTTACAAAAATTTTATAATTCCATTTCGTGTTGTCTGTTTATTTATTAATTTACTAGCTTCTGCCTGTGAATTCGTCCGCGTAGACTTAGATTGAAGAACTTATGTTGATAGTATTATAATAAATAATTCTGCAATAATTGTTTACGTGCGACTCTAATCAGGTATGACCTTTGGCATGTTTATCACTTTCCCGCGGGAAATGTGCAATTTTATACAATATTGTGTTTAACACACACACACACACACACATAATGTTGTATTGTTTATATTAAATTTGTTCCTTATTGTATAACTGTATCTAGTCTCCGCGACACAGGCCCTGAGTCTAGTGCGGAGGCTGCTGAACAAACCCTTTGTAACCTTTTGCATAATAAATAAAGACTTTTTTACTTTACTTTACTTTACTTTACTTAAAGAGATATTGTAATAATTCATACCATATACGGCTCGTATAGAATGCAATTTAAATTAATGAATGAAGGTTGGAACTCTTGACTTACTTAAATAGACATGACATCTGCCTGGAGAGTGATCCATAGTAACCTCTTCCCATTGCAAAAACCAGCCGACCAACCAGTATGGACCTGGGGCGAGCGCTCAAGGAGGAAAGACTATGAATTATAGTCGAAAACATGTCAAGCATTACTCGAATTTTACACGTGAGTTATCCGTTTGTAATATTACATAAATAGACGTAAAAAACAACTCTAGATGCGATAAGATACTATTTCTCGGGATATTTCGACACGACTTGTTCCGAAAACCGATAGCTCTGTACCGCAAGCTTGATGGATGGCCTACTTTACATCCGATAATTAATTACTTGTAACTCTATCTGAGGCTTAATTGTTTCGTTTCCGATTACAATTTATTGCTGCCATTGTTGGTAGAATAATATTAAGACTATAAATAATTCATTTTCATTGGACATAATGTAATGAGCGAAATTTAAACTGTCTGGCATTGTATTATCACATCACTATTCACTATCGTCCATAGTAATCTGATTAAGTGATATTAAATAAACTACCATATAGTTTGGCATCCTAGTAAGTAGGTAATAAATTAAATATTTGCTTGGCAAATTGTAGTTGTCTAAGAATGGTTCTATAGTTTGTCTCATAAAATTTAAGTCCCAAACGTATAGTTTCACGTAATTTTCAGTTAGCCATAAAGCGTTTTATCTCTGTAACAGGAAGTTTTTTTTAATCGATAGTTTTATTCCGAGGACTTTTCCAAATTCCTGAAAAAAGTAGGATTTCGTGTGCTATGAAAAAAAAAGCACAGATATTTTATGACCAATGAAAATGGATGAAAAAGGGCCCAGTGTAAGAATACTGTAAACTAATTTATGGTACCGCACGATGACAAAAGAAATAATATTTTATATTCAGGTAGAAGTATGAAGTCAACCTTTTTCTTACATATTCGACAGTTTCTCCCGAGCGGAGGTTCAAATTCAATTTATCGTGACAAATGTTTGGGTATATATTTTCGTTTTTCATATATAAAACAAAATGAATACCGTTCTCAGTCAAAAAACTACGTGCTACTAATCTATCGCGAACTTCAAAGTTACGTGATTTTAAAAGCCTGAAATTTCGCAGAGTAAATTAGATACATTTTTCATCTAAGTAATTAAAAAAAAAAAAACCATTTCGTGGGTTTCGCCATACCTAAGTGTGTTCTCTAACTACTAGGCTATCTGGTTTTTCGTGAAAACAATCAATTTTATTTTTATAGAGCAAAATATACAGTTGGAACGTTTTTCTTAATAGTTTGAAGTACTATGACTAATATTGGTGAATATAATTAAGTAAACTCTTCTCCAAACTCTTTATATTTTCTTCTTCTTCTTTCTCTCTCTCTCTCTCTCTCTTGTGGAGATAGCAAAGTTGTTCATTTGTGGGGACTTGGGGAGTGTCTGCATCACCACAATCGTGCTAAACGCGGCCTTTGGGTCTTGTTACTTTAGGCTCTGTCTACCCAAGTAAGGGATGAAGACGTGATCTATGTATGTACCTACTAGCTGCTGCCAGCGACTTCGTCTGCAAAGAATTCGTTTATCGCTATCCCGCGGGAACTATGCAATTTTCCGGGATAAAAAGTAGCCTATATGCTATTCCAGACCTCTCTCTATCTATGTGCCAAATTTCATCCAGATCCGTTGGCCCGGTCTAGCGTGATTGAGTAACAAACAAACAAACATCCATCCATCCATCCATTCATCCATCGATCTATCCATCCATCCATACTTTCGCATTTATAATATTAGTTAGATTAGATTAGATGTATAAAGTATGTCCATAAAAATAAATATTGGAGTAAGGACGTAAATCTCTAAGCAGGTCCCCGCTGTCTAGACCGCATGTTAGTTAAGTCTGAGATGTGACTGCAAGGCGCATTCATAATAAATACCTATGTCTACATAGCTCTTGTCCGTAGCACTTTGTGTACTTAAATAATAACCCGAGGAGCAAAAGTAACCAAGATCTCCTCTGAAACTATTAAGAAATTAAAATAATTAACTATTCTCGGATCTTTGACAAATTAATGAGTCAAGGTAAAGTTCTGATTAGTAATTAAATCATAAATGAAGCTGAATTCATGAGGTTTCGCGGAAAATGCTAGGAACGTTTTCCCTACCGGATTGTGTAATGACGATGAAAATTATTCCAATGTTTCAGGCATCCACAGCTAACCAATTCAGTGAAATACTGTCACACAATTTGAATTTAAAAACATCGCTGGACTACAGTACTGCGACGATTATTGCACGTTGGTTGGCCAGCCTAAAGTCAGGCAAGACACTTGTGTTGTTATAGAATTGGGCAAGCAGATAGTTTAGTTGTTCCGCGGCAAATAAAATTCGCATGCTTTTTTTTAGTTGTACCATTTGATTAGGTATATTTATTATGGTACTAGTACACTACACTAGGGTTGATTTTTTATTCGTGTGTGTGTGTGTCAGTGTTTGTATCATTCTAATGAGTTTTTTACATTTGCTCACAAAATGTTTCGAACTTACTGTAGCAAAGTTTGTAAATAAAAACAAATGCCAAAGTGACAGCCAAAGACAAGCCAACATTAAATTAGCAGAACCATGACACGCGTAGAGATAACTAGAATAAATACTATAATCTGTACCTACCTTAGTTACCTAGCTGAAACAAGATATTACGATAGAAACAAGTTTTAATTTTAGCAAAAATGTAACTTGAAAATTACAGCATTCTAGCAAACAAACCCGAAACTTTAAAAACACGAGCAAAACTTGAAATGGAAGGAATCTGGTCCCGTAATTAAAGCGAGAGGCGATTTAGCCAACGATGTCTATTAGAGGGCACGCTAGGGCTGCCAATAGGACACCAGCTTCCATTTCCTAACAAATAAATTAAAATATGCCTTACTATAGTTAAATGAATGTAGAATGTATGGCATGTAGTGTGTCATATTGCATATTAAGTGGCTGGAACTGGAAGAGGTCCCTTTAATTTGATAAATCGTTTTTTTTTTATTCTTTTCCACATTTTTTATGATCAAGTCGAAATCAAAACATTTCTGCGATTAATTTACCGTACATTGCGAAAAAACTGAAAGATTGGATAGCGTGTGAGAAAATAATTGTTATCGAGTAGGTACTTACGAAATTCTCAACACAAAGGAGATAAGTTGACCTAAAATATTTCTCTCATTTAATCCATTATTTATAAATTATAATTTCTTACCTACAGGGTGTCATAATTTTGACTTTAAACCCGACGTACAGTGTTTTTATTAATTTTTTAGTCCCGTCGAACTCGAACACTTTCACATCTCCGTTGCGCGGTCGGAGATGCCGTTCCCGTATAAGTTCGTTCAGTCACCAACGAAAGTGCCGCTTAAACAATGCTTAAATCATCTCTGTCATTGACGCAAAGGCCTATATGACGAGATGATGAAGTCACTCGGACGGTGATGAATAAAGACGCAATGCTATCCTATTAATATTATAAATGCGAAAGTTTGTGAGTGACGATGTGACGATGTGTGTGTGTATGTTTGTTCCTTCTTCACGCTAAAACGACTGGACGGATTTGGATAAAATTTAGAACGAAGATAGCTGGTACTCTAGATTAAAACATAGGCTACTTTTTATCCCGGAAAAATGTATAGTTCCCGCGGGATAGCGATAAACATGTCAATCGCTAATTCTACGCGGTAGAACCTTCTCACCAATATATTATGCGATGTCGCTTGCCTGCTGCTGGCAACCCTAATGGAAGTGGATGCCCTTATCACACTTTCATGTCTGCAGATGAGTTAAACGTGCCTTGCACGTAATGTCGAGTGCGTTGCATGTCATGTCACAAATGTTACAATGCCGCATCACTTAATCCAATGTAGTCTTCGTTCTGCCGCATTAAAAATGTAAAAGCTAGAATACGTCGCCTCATCTTTTTCTATACACGGCCTCCTCTCTGAATCGCGAACCCAATGCAGATAAAGAACTATCTTCAATAGCTTAAACTATCTTTATTAATTAGAGATCCACTTTAGCTATCTCATTTTAATCTTTAGTTGCCACAGTACACTGATACCGGTAGGGTTACTAGTCAAAAAACAAATAAAAGAGATATAATATTGCTTAACCCGAAAATTCTTTATATAGAACTATATACGAACAGCCATGACCTGGAAGGAATAGAACCAAACTGAAAATTTATACTATTTTTAGTAATGTTTAATCCTTCTGACGCCGTCGAGTAATAAATAAAATACATTCGATATCCATAATTCCATCCAAAAACAAAAGAACGGCGCAACGTCAAAACCAAACCGTCACTAGAGATTTAAATTTTTAGACTCGTCACCTGTCGCCTCTTGCCGCGGTGTAATTTATCAAGTGTAATTCCGGTGTCGAAAAGCAGAGGGCGCGGTGACAACCAAAGAAATGTTTCCCGTAATATCGGGACGGAGCAGCGCGACGCGACAAAAAGGCAATCGATCACGCCGCTTCCACCTGGGTAGAGATGGCAATCCGAATGCGTGATACGCGTTAACTACCGACGAATCGACATCGCACACACCCTAAAATACACCCTCAGTGTACTGCGCTACAGCTAAATTCCCCCCAATTCTAACAGTTATAAACACACGGGCTACGTTTTACGCGATTCGTTTCGTCTGCCCCCTGCTTTTCGTCCGGGATAATGCTTCCTGTGATATTGGCGTAATATTTCTTTGCGATACCGTTTGTTATCTACGTGTAAAACGAGGTCGTTTTCATCCATTTACGCTCACTGTCGAACTTTGTGTATGATCCGCGATCGAGTTACTTCGTATCTAGAATTCTCTTACTCCTACTTATGGTCCATTAATAATGTTGAACGTTTGACGCGTTACAATTTCAGAAAAATAGCATTCACATAACGGGATTTCAAACTTCTAAGACTAAGTAAAATCTCTTGTAAGCTGTGAAATTAAGACATTTTGGGCATTGCTGAATAGAATGTATTAAATTAACATATTTATGCAGATAAAGCCAAATGGAGTTGGGGAACTTGCAATTTGGTTTGGATGATTTAAATTTGGTGTTTCTGTGAGGGGCTATTTAACTTTTTGAATTCCAAAAAGCGAAATTTGTCACGACGTTGTATGTATTTCTTAATCAACTTCATTTACGCTGACGCGGGACGACGGGACAGGAATTTCAAATTATCAAAGAAAAAACGAGCTGTAATTATTATAATGTAGTTACACTTAGTTCATCAAGTTTGTAAATTCTATACTTAAAGCTACAGTCAGCAAGATTTAATGACACTTTTACTAAGTAGATCAGATACCTAACTAAAAAAAACACATTTATTTAGCTCGTAATATTAACAAAGTGGTCACGGTTGTAAAATAACGTTTTGGTATTTTCCAAAATTATTTTTATTATTACCTAATTAAAAATAATATACTCAGGTGTAGTCCAAAATGATTATTCATCACATTTCGTTAAATTTTATCCGGTTTTAACTTAAGTGACATATATTATGTTATACTAGCTTCTGCCCGCGACTTCGCCTGCGTAGAATTAGCAATTGTCATGTTTATGGCTATCCCCCGGGAATTATGCTATTTTCCGGGGTAAAAAGTAGCCTATGATTTAATCTAGGGTACCAGCTATCTTCATTCCAAATTTTATCCAAATCCGTCCAGTCGTTTTAGCGTGAAGAAGGAACAAAAATACACACTCACTCACTCACATCGTCACATCGTCACATCGTCACATCATCACATCGTCACTAACTTTCGCATTTATAATTTTAGTAGGATAATGCAGCTGTCAGATTGAATTATTACCTATTGTAATTTATAAAATAAGAATCCTATTCAAATGTCGTTAAAGTTCAAAACCGCATGGGCTTCATCGAAATGTCATGGAAAATCGTTTCGAACTACATCTGTGGCAGCTCTTCGAGCTGATACCTACGTTTATACTCTAGCATACCTACCTATGTAAATAATAGATGCGTTTTATATTACCGTAAAATGGGTTCTCATTACTTCAGAAAGGCACGAAAACTTCATTTTCAAAAATAGGTGACTCAATTTGATACCTACAGTTACACAGAGACATTCCGTTCTGTCCACCTCGCATCTATTTTATTATAATCCAACCCTGGCCCTCCGCTAAAATAAAAGGCCACTTGGTCCTTTCAAAATAAACCTCGGTTTTTTTCAATTCGTCCACCCGGACAAAAGCCTTGGTGAATTATCTGCGGATCTATCTCAAGACATTCGCGCTTATTGTTTCCTTGACAAAAGGGCGGGATGTCAGTAGCAATTGATCACGTAGCCACCCGAGTTCGCCGGTTAGCGTTAACCGTTCGAATAAAACGTAGGCCGTGGACAATCGCTGTTGAGATTATTTAGTTTTAGACCCAAATTTCCTCAAAAAGACAACAACTCTTCGAGACTTACATTAAACGTGGAAATAAAATAAGGAATATTATACACAATTTCATTCCTTCAAATTGGATTTATTGTAATATAAGGTAATGATGTTTAAAAGCTAGCTTTCGTGGAATTCGTTTGAAAATTAAATTAAGTAAAACGGTACAAGCAATACAATACAATATGCTGTCCGGAATATCAGTTCCATCCTCGGGTTCTGCTAAGTTAATAATTTCAGCAGGATGGAAAGTTTAGTCATTTTTCGTATTACAAACACGAATTCTGAGAAATTACACAGCTTAAAAAAGAAACGTCTGAAATTATAACTTAAACTAATCTAAGTTACTAACAGTATAATGTCTATCGCTTAGTAGAGAGAGGGGGAAGCGTCTGTCCGAAATACGACTAGCGCTGTAGGTTAGAGTGCGAGAGGAAGAGCCTGCCTACCGCTGCCGTATGCGTCAGAGAAATGGAAGCCAGACAGACCGGTGCCATAACGCGTTACGTTACGAAGCGGTTCACCCTCCCAAATGAAGTTATCACTTCAATTTAGAATTTAAAAATTCACTCGCGTGTTTTGTGTCAAGGTATGTCAGACAATGTTTCCAACCAATCCGTGTTTCTCTCTAGGGTGAGTTTGGATAAAGAGACAAAAAAGAAATGTATGCTGACGCTCTTAAAGGTTTACTACACTGCTCGAAGCTTGAAGGTCCCAAACAGTATCAGTTGTTCTTGACCAAATGTAAGTCACTATCCTCTACCACATTAAGTAGGTTTAACAGGACATCATTTTACACTAAAAATTACTACAAGAATTACTTTAACATTTAGATTACAAGTAAATTTAATCTGTGTATTAAACTAGCCTTGGGTTGCAACTTCATACAAAAACGGGTGGTCGGGCCTTGCGCAAGGTCCGTCCGGATAGCTACCACCATCTTACTCGCTAATCCTGCCGCTAAGCAGCAGTGCTTGCAATGCTGTGTTCCGGTGTGGAGAGTAAGACAGCCGGGGAAATTACGGGCACAAGAGGCATTTCATCTTAGCCCTCTAGGTTGGCAACGCATCTGCAATCCCTCCGGCGTTGCGGGTGTCTATGGGCAGTGGTGATCGCTTACCATCAGGTGACCCACTTGCTCGTTTGCCTTCCTATTCACATAAAAAAAAACTTATTTTTCGAGATAAAGTAGGCAAGGTTGTTAGTCAGGTATACTATGTTTCAGATCAAGTTACAAACAAACAAGAAAATTTTATTACATTACACAATATTTATTCATTTTTTTTTTACATTAAAGGACAGTCATTGCAGCATGTAGCAGCACAAAACCCATCTTCGTACAACAGTAGACGTCTTACAGCTGGCATGATAAAGAAGATTGTGATAGATTACTCAATTAAATATTAAACAAAGTTACATTACATTATAAGCAGCGGATTGATTGGCGGCCTTTGTGCATGTATCTGTGTTTGTCAATTGTGCTTATTTATTTTGTCTTATGTTTATTTGCAAAATAAAGAGTTTACAACAACAACAATATAAAAGCAAGATCACTAATACTGATAGCACTTCAGACGCCTAAGCACATTGGCATCCTCTTCTATTGCAATATCCTACGTTATTGTCCGTTTTTTTTTTTTTATGTTAGAGAGGCCAGACAAACGAACTAGTGGGTCACCTGATGTTTAATGATCACCACTGTCCATAGACACCCGCAGCGCTTCATGCGATGCCAGATCCTATGACACTTGGCAAAGCATTTGTAGCGCACGCAGCGAGGTATCCCTGGAGGTAGAGGCTCGATTTCCCGATATTTAGCTTGGCGTTTCTGTACGTGGTGTGAACCTTCTGTAACAATAATAATCTGTATTATAATGTCGAAATTTTAATTTATATTAAACCGCATGAAATGAACTTAGATTTCATTTCGCTGTCATAAAAGAGTAGAAATTTAATGTGCGCCATTTTTATTTATGTACCTACCAACAATTAAGCATGGTAGGTAATGGTAACAAAATCCCGCGGCTCCAATCCTTTGATACAACACATAATTAAAATTTTAAGTAACTTCAAAGGAGGATGACGTTCTTATTTTGGTTTTACTATAGAGTAAGTAAGTAAGTAAATAAATGCTTTATTGTACAAATATAAAGAAATATACACAAATCACAAAAAAAAATACATTAGATATTATGCACAAAGGCGAACTTATCCCTATAAAGGATCTCTACCAGTTAACCTATAGTATAGTTTTACTATAGAGTCTACCGTTTATATAACCAGCAAAGGAATAACAACGAACTGACGTGAAAAATATGGTAATATTTAAGTATTGAAAGATCAACAATGTATTCGTGAAGCAAACGCATGCTATGCATTTTCTACTCTTTTGTGCGGCAGTATACAGGGGACCACATTGTGATTACATTGACAAACAAAAAAATATATACTTACACACGAAAAAAGAAATTTCCCCTTTAAAAAACACTTTGTTAATTAAATGTACCAACCAGGATTCTGATCTTGAGCTGAAGCGCCTAACGCTAAAGCAACGAGCAATGCCACGTATAATAGCCACAACTTCATTCCAACGTCTGTCTTCTTCTGAACATCTCTGTTCCCATCCAAACATTTAAATACCACTTCTACCCATAAACTTACTCAAACTACCAAGAACTAGGCAAAACAAAAAAGCAGTCTACATCTTTTTATGCCACATTGCAATAGATAAATAATAATGAATAAATATCATGGGACAAATTACACCAATTGACCCAGTCCCAGACTAAGCAGAGCTTGTGCTATGGGTACCAGGCAACTGATAAACATACTTATATAATTTAGATAAATACATATTTAAACACATACAGCACAAAAGCAGGCACAAATATTCGTATTCATCATACAAAGGTCTGCCCCTACCAACACTTCGATTCGAACCCGGGACCTCTAGCTTCATAGTCAGGGTCGCTAACCACTAGACTATCCGGTCGTCTATTGAGATAATGTATAAAACAGTGTGCGTAAAACGCAGCAATGGAAACCGTTCAATGTGTATCGTTCACAATACTGTGAAAGGATCGTCGTCAACCGAGGGATGTTCCGGGCCATGCTTCAATATAAATGTGCGAGTAAATCAGCAATCCAAGTTAAATAAGGCTTTATGACACGTCAGTTACGGCTGTGAGTGTACTGGCTAGACATTTGCTTTACCTTGGCCTTGTTTATTTTATGTATCTGAGAGATAAGATAGCTAACGCAACTAACAGTTCAAAGAATTACAGTTTTGCGAATTTCTTGTGACCACAACAAGTTAACATAAATAATTTAAACTTTGTGCATTTGTGGGCAACAAAGAATTAGTAACGATTCCGTTGCTACTCCAGTCAATTCAAAAATGACAAAGTCAGCAGTTCATTATTTTTCTGTGCACGAGTTAACTCTTCAAAATTATGTCGTAGATGCATATTCTGAAGGCTCATTGTGAGTTTTGCGTTACAAAACACGTTTAGAACGCGTTTGCGTATAAAGATTGTATGCGAATGTGGCGCTGTCAATTTCTCCATAGTAATTGAGACCCGTTATTGCGAATGACGCTGAAGACAATTTTCGTGACGGAAACTTTTACACTAGAGGCTCAGGCCTTGTACTCCTAAATTCGATTTTCAAAATTCATTTCGTGCCGCTTCGCTCACGAATTGTCATTTTGAGAGTGTACCTAAGGAACGGATACGAATTTTGGAATAGAACTTCAGGCCCTTATTTCACCAAATCGACAAATTGTCGGTGGCAAGTTACAAATCGAATTGCAATACGTGGTCAATATGAAGCCAACCGGCGTAGATTCTCGTCGAGTTTGAATGTTAACAGAATTGTTACAAATTGTCACCGACAATTGTCGTTGTTGACGATTGAATTTATAGTCACGCTTGGTGGATAACAGGGGTTTAATCACATAAACTAAACACACTAACATACAACTAGGAGCCTAACAGCAGTGCACCGCTACAAACTGACAGCGCAACTGGTAAAAAAGTCCATGTCATTGTCAGTGAAGGTGTTTTTAAGAATAGAACAAAAAGAATAATAAATATAAGCTAGAAGGAGGCTGTAACCCAGCCAGTCGCCAACAGTCGCTTTTGTAAAATAGGGACAAGGACTGACAAATTAGTAAAGGACTAGGTATAAAGTAAAATAAAAGTCAGGACTAATAGATATATCCACAATTATATTCAATTGACATAAGCGTTTTGAAAAACATAGGGCGTTGCTTTTTCATACGTATAATTTTTGATTATTAGAGTTCGTTACTTAATTCACTACACTAAGGATAACACTTCACGACATCTAACGCACACATTGGCATACTCTGATAGTGCAGTAACCTCCCCCCTTGTGTCCCTTTTGCCTGCACTGGGCGATGCACTCGTAGAACACACAACCAGGGAACGGCGGTGGCACCATTATTTGGGGACGCTTTATAATTTGGCGTTTTTGTAAACGATGTGGAGCTTCTGTAACAATTATTAATATGTTAAAAAAAAGAAATTTAATTACCGTGGGAAATAATTAGGGTTTACGAGCTTCCATTTAGTTGTATACTTGGCTAACCTTCTAAGACAAATTTGCTTGATACACCTCCAGTCGTCGGATGACTGGATATTGCAAGACAGGCGTACAGCATACATTAAGCAAAAAATATGTCAAATCTTGCCAAATATCCCGTAGCCATAAGGGGTCTATATTGGATGATCGAATAACTGTTTGGTCGAATAATCGTTTGGTCTAAACTGTATTTATGAAAACTGAAATCATGGATTTGTCTAACGTATGTAAAATGTAATGTTTTCCGAAATATTTTGAGTTCCCACTAAAGAAATTTTAGACCTAACAATCATTTGACCTAGCAATGTTTCAGACAAAAAAAAACTACCGAATTGAGAACTCCTCCTTTTTTGAAGTCTGTTAAAATATTCGACCATGCATAGGATGCTTATCACTACATAGTATAAAACAAAGTCGCTTTCTCTGTCCCTATGTCCCTATGTATGCTTAAATCTTTAAAACTACGCAAAAGATTTTGATGCGGTTTTTTTTAATAGATAGAGTGAATCAAGAAGAAGGTTTATATGTATAATACATGCATAATATATCGTGCGAAGCCGGGGCGGGTCGCTAGTAATATTATAATTGCGAAAGTTTGTGAGTGACGATGTGAGTGAGTTTGTATGTTTGTTCCTTCTTCACGCTGAAACGACTGAACGGATTTGGATAAAATTTATAACGGAGATAGCTGGTACCCTAGATTGAAACATAGGCTACTTTTTATTTCGGAAAATTGCATAGTTCCCGCGGGATAGCGATAAACATGTCAATTGCTAATTTTACGCGGACGAAGTCGCGGGCAGAAGCTAGTAGTAAATAAATGATACTCAAAATAAGCACTGTTGCAGCAAATAGTAGCAATAAACTCTGTCACAAAATGTTAAATAGGATACCAACCAGATTTTCCATCTTCAACTTCGGCCCCGAAGGTCAAAGCAACAAGAAGGACCACAAATAACAATCACAACTTCATTTCGCTCACTTTCTGGTTCTGTACATATCAGCTCCAAGCTAGCGTTTATATATTTTCACCGGTCCCCCCGTAGAAATCGCTTGCACACTAACAACCAGGCAAAACAAAAGTAACCTCAAAATTTTTCTCACAGCACGTTACAATGACTCTCTGTTGACACCGTAGCTGAACTTACTACTCACAACCAACGGTAATGGATGCTGTTTAATACCTTCTATCGACAATGCTGTAATATGTACCTACTCGTAGAGAGGAATGCGTTGTGCAGAGGGAAGTCCCGGGCTAGAGTCAATGATCTGTCGCAGATTTGCGAGGTAAATCAGCAACCCAAGCCATGTTAGATTAAGCTTTACGGTATGCCAGTTACGGTTGTTTATTATGAGACAAGTTATCGTGCAAGTGTGAATAGTTTATTTAATGTATCTGGGTGATAATGATAAGATAGCCTGTTCCATGTATCTCGGTTACTAGGAATCTTAAGATAATTGCGGTAACTATTTGCTTGTAACATTGAAGTTACGATAACTTGCGCGTAGTTATTTGTATCGGTCATAAGCTGGGGCTTTTCGAACCACTTATCGACTTCGACGGATTGACCATAAAAAAACCTGATATCTTCTTTTTAGGACTTCAGTTAATAAAAATAAAAACTCAATATATGCGTTTAAAGCATTAAGGTATTAACTTTCTTCCGCGAGCACGCTACACAGTTGTGAGCCATGTATCTTGAAAGAACTTTAACAACTTCAACGTTCTGCAGTTGTAACTTCATGAGAATCTGAAACGGTAGAGTTTTAACTCGATTACAGCATCTGCAGCGTTCAGTGTCAAAACGAGGTCTCTATTTACTTAACAGTGACCTGTCAACCCAACCTCCAGCCCTCCACTAACTCGGTTAGTCCGGCGGTCGAATCTGACCTTCAATAAATTATCGCCAGTATTGCCCCAAAAATATGCTGATTTTGCCCTCACGGAAAAAAGCGTGGATTTCGCGTCGAATATTTTAATGTCAGCCTCATTTCATGAGAATTGAGGTGGCACTTATTTTGCCTGAATAAATTTTATACGGTTTCTTTTGTGTTACTCCCGATTAAGTTCTCGTGAGCGCTCTGGAACTGTAGTAATGAATTTAATAATGCTTTTTAATTATTTTTCGCTACATTTTGTCTCGTCTCGGACGTAAATAATTTGAAGAAACGTTAAGTCAACAAAGATATTATAATTCGACCTACATTTAAGCTTGATCCATTGTAATAAGGTGAGAAAATGTACACACTTTTGATGTAGACAGCGTACTGTTCCGTCTTTTGTTAAATTGCTTCGTCTTGTGGATTTTCTCTGTTTTCCGGCACTCGTAAATCCACCTTAGTATAAAAACAAAGGTCCAAGTCCAGGCCTCAGGGACAAACTCTTCAAGGCACGTGACGACTCTGTCCTCTCCATAAACGGAATCGAGTGAAAAATAGATGGATGCGTCGCAACCCGTGCCCAATTTACGATTTGACGACACTTCGCCAATTGATTCGGCTTGCTCTAGCGAAAAAACCTATAGGATGCGAAACATGGTACCTATTTCACATTTTCATTACTTAATTAAGACCAATTTAAGACTGGTTGGCTAGAACTTCATATCTACTGGTAAACCCAAAAGATCCAAGTACTATAAGCGAAAAATCTCGCACATGGCAGTTTTCGTAAAAAAAAATTGCAAATGTAATCCGCGACATGTTATGGGAAGTGGTGAAAAAGCGAAGAAATAAGTGAGAAGGAAGGTTAAATGCAAAAAGAGTCCCAATCCGTCAAAGATTATCTGAAAGAACCTTTATGGTATGGTATTCAGATGGAGCAGTTATTATTACAAACAAGTTATTATTTACAACCGGTACCTACTTAAGATGTTAACGGCCATGAGTCATGAGAGTCGTGGATTAAGAGCCGGACTTGCACCATGAGCTTTTCGATGTAGGGAAACATCTTGATCAAAACCTGCATACCCTTGCGGAGCAGTTCAATAGTATAGAATTTCCCAATTAGCACTCCGCGTGGGAGTGAGCCCTCTTATTCTGGGACTCTGTTTCCTCCTGTGCCCAGACGTGGGACGAATAGAGGCTGAAAGAGAGGCAAAATGTAAAACTCTAATCTTACTGGTTGATCTTGGATGTCTTTGCTCTGGAACGCTCTTGTTGAATAGAAGCGGCTTAAGAGGCTGACAACATCTAATTTTGTTGATATTTTTGTTATTTAAGCACTTTTTTAAGAAAAACTACACACAAAAAAAATACAAAAAAATATAGTGTTAATTTTCACCATATTTCAAACACGCTAGACGGACTCGATACATAATTGAACAAAATCGGCTCGATAGAAAATAATTGCAAAGATTGGTCTTAAAATCATCATTAAACGGTTCTATGTCTTTATTTTTTCGACGTATGGGTCTGCAATTAAAAACACGGAGTCAACATATTCATACCTACACGGCTAACGAGTCATATTTCACAAATAATCCATACTTTTTTTATTTCTTCTTATTTGTGTCTTATTTGCAAGATTTTAGACGCGCGCCAAGTTGCCGGAATAGTTTCTTCTCTTTCACTCACAGGCACGCGAACCGTATGTGTGAAGAGTGGCGCTGCTCAAGGTCATTTGCTGTTGACAGCGCCTTAATAAGATAAGAGAATCCTAAGATCTTCCCTAAGACCTATCTTCAACAAGAAGTGCATAAGCATTGTACAATGAACACCATTATTAGATTGTATTCTATCGCAAGCGGTTTACAAATCCAATTTAACTTCTAAGAGTTGGCTGAGATCAATATCGCCCTCCGTAAGGTCAACTTACAAGGAATGTGATACGGTAAAGGGATAAGTTGGGAAACATAACTAGATAACCAGTTGGCTCGTATGATCCTAACACAATACGGAGTTGGGGAGTGCTTACTTATGATACTTTTGTACGTCTTTTTGCGACAAAAATTGGCCAAAGAGCAATAAAAGAACTAACTTGCTGGACATGCAATATGTAATATCTTGCTTAGGAGTTTTTTGGAGACGTGGAGAAGGGAGCTGCGAATAAAAACAGACACAATCTTAGGTAAAGCAAAAAAGGATTTTTCGTTTATAGTTAATAAGAATTTTGCAAGTGGAAGGAGTTTGTGTAAAGTTCATCTGGATCGCTACCACCATCTTAATTTCCAATCCTGCCGACAAGGAGCAGTGCTTGTGCTGCTGTGTTCTGGCGCGGAGATTAACCACTTAAGACAGCCGGTGTAATTACGGACCATTAGATATTCCATCTTAGCCTCTAGACTGGTAACGCTTCTGCAATCCTATGGTGTTACTGGTGCCTACTAGTGGTGGTGGTCGTTTACTACAGGAGACCCACTTGCTCGATTACCTCTCTAATTATAAGTAAGTAATTAAAAAAAACACCGCTCAGAACAGAACAAACATTTTCTGTATTCAAAATAGGCTGTGCTGGCTCAAACAAAGACACATCTTGCTCCCCAATTAGGGGTTAGTAATGATATCGTAACGTTCCTTCGTACCTTATCCTCTCTGACTCGATATTTCGGTCAGTGGCCTTTTCACCTATAAAGTTCCCTTGAAATCTAACTCAAATCATATCATTTAATTAGCGAAGGTTCGATTTGTTCAACTCCAATTATGCTTGCTGCATACGTCTTTTGTTTCATTCTGAATAAATGGCATAATCGTTCTCGTACCTACTCGTTTTTAAAGGTAAAAACAGCGATGAATTCAAGAAGCCAAATATTAAAAACTTAAGTTAAATTTTAAGAGCGCCTTAACTATTTCAGGAATCTTTATTAAACTAAATATTTAAATAAGCACATAATCTAATTTTTTTGTATCTATTATTATATTTTTGAACTATTATGCGAAGTGAAGAGTGTATAATTTACTTTAAACTTAAAATTAAAGCGATAAAAAAGTACTTTCTGTAGGCATCTGGACGTTAGGTTTGCACTTGTTCTTGTAAGGACGGAGACTTGGAGATCAATCAAAGGCCTTGGTGATAGCAAACGTGTATAATAACTGACCACGTAATGTAGGAAAGGTACAGGTAGAAAAGGAAGTGAATGAGAGTCATATTTCTCTAAATAATACCAACTTAAAGAGTTGAAATACTGTGTGGTGTTGCTAACATTTTCCAGTGAGTAAAATAAAACAAACATTCCCTATTTGATATCGTTTGAAGGAGCCCTCTCCGGCTTATTCAAATTTAAATGGTACCAACTGTGAAATACACTTTGTTCTATCCAATAAAAATCTTATTGAAACATTCAAATATATCATAAATAGAATTGCAGCGTACCATCACGAAAAACTAAATTCCTAACTACACGGGTACCTTGAACTTTTTACTACAATGTACCATACCAGTCGAAGAAAAACTTTACTTCCTACTCTAATTGCACGTAGTAAGAAACTAAAGAAGTATTTGCACCTGTAACTTTAAAGTTGCAATGACAATACCGTTCGTCTCTAGTGCTTGTTGAACTTTTGAATAATGCCCAAAGTTACAAGGCCCTGAAAGTTATGACAACCCGGGGCGTATCTTGATAGTCTTCGCGATGCATATTGTCTAACTATGCTTCTATTAATCAGGTCGAGGGTAGGTACTATAAATCCTATGGCACAGTTGTAAAACAGTGACGCAAGCATTACAATAATAACTAAAAACCCTAGTGCAAGTGTGGGTCGCGAGTCTGCCGCGGCAGAACGCCACGCTTCACTGCCGTTTTTGGTTACAGCAACGTGCAACGGTTACGGTTACAGCTCGTAGATGTATACCTGGCTTCGGCATTTCCTCATAGCGAAGAGCGCTTAGGATACAAAATAAACCAAAAACCGTGTACGCGTCTGTTGTTGAAGCCAAGAGGGCACTTAATGGGCGTAGCGAGCGGGAAGCGGTAGAATAGGTTCTCCTTTGCAGCTTGAGCAAAAACGTTTTCATGTGGACGGCTGTATGTTCTTCTCTACAAGTTGCATTCCGCATACTCTTAAATTTTTGTGAGCAGTTTTGATAAATACGATGTCGACGAGTAACTTTTTAGTCCGAACAACTTTTTCATCCAATAAATTTCGCGATGGTCTGCAGCTCAGAATTATTTTAGGGTTATTTTATGACAATAATAAAATTTATATTACTACTGTTCTAAACTGTGCACTGTTCATGTTCCGCAATTAATGGCAGCGGACCGATAGCCGTAATGAAAACCTTCATAATGCAAGTGAACTGCTATCAATTATGACTCGGAATAATCAGAGTATGTTACACCAAGCTCATTTTCACTTTAACGAACTGAGTGAATTTGTGATGAAGTAAAATGACACTCAACAAATTAAATCAATCATCACCATCATTATTTCTAGGTCTCGAATCAATATCTTAACTCCTCTTTCTTTCTTTCTTTCTTATGTATGACTGGCAAAAGCCATAAATGAATAACAACAATAATCTTCACTATAAAGACACTTATTAGGTATTAGTTTCATATTTTTTAGGCCTTATTCTAGCTTGTTGCGATAAACATTTAACCCTTAAATAGATTTTGTCCGTTTCAAAAGACACACCAATGAAACTCACACAATTCAAATTTGAGCGAACTCTCGCGCAGTTTAAGTACCACGTGACGTTAGTTAGGCTATCTTTTTCCTTCTTGCGTATCAAGAAGCAGTGCGCATGCGACGGTTGTCAAAAAGCGAGCAGTCGTTAAAATGCAACGGCTGAAACGGTGTCGGGCTCAAAATCAAATAGTTGTATTCGTAACTATTACTATGTTTTACGTTACTTTTTTGCGTAAATGAGAAGTAATAACAGTTAAATAATAGTATAAAGTAGTTATTTTTCAAAAAGTACATGTATTTTCTTGTAGATGTTTGAAATAATCAGAGTGTCACTTAAAACGGACTTTTCCCGTTATACCTTAGAGTTGTGATTTTACTGTTTGTCATTTATAACGGACTTTACCTGTGATGCCTTAAAAGTTAGTTGTCACTTATAATGGACAAAGTCCAGTGCTAGTAAACAACATTTTACTTCGTATTACTGTTATTGTTTTAGTATAATGGCCGTAAAAGGGTGGAGATCTAGTAAAATTCTTACGCTTGTACCACCCTTAGACAAACAACATCGCCCGAACATTAAGATCCTAAATAAAGACAGTCTTCATCTCCTCGAGTCACCCATTTTCGATGAGGCCATTCCTCCACTTTTGAGAAAATCAATTACTAAATTTAAAAATTATTCGGACCGCCTCACTAAAATTAGCAGTCACTCTGCTTTGTTTTGAAGTTCTGCCTACATGTTCCTAAATTTATTTACCTGCTCCGCTGCTGTCCCGTTTGGAAATTCCCCATCTGATAAAACCTATTGATCTAATCTTAAAATCCCAAATTGAATCGATTTTGAATATCCGTTTTAGCGAGCAGGCATGGACTCAAGACATGAGTCTTCTATATCTAATAAGATGTGGTGGTTTGGGAACACGCAAAATTTCTATTTCTATACCGGCGTTTTTGGCATCAATCCCCACCTCTGACCTCTGACCACCTCTGACAAAATCCTTAACGCCTCACCGGCTACAAACTGTGAGACTGCGTGCTTGGTTGAAGCCTCAAATGCCTGCCCAAATTTTCTATCTCGACCTAAAATTCAACGGGCCTGGGATTCCATAGCTTCAGAAAACAGCATTCATTTCCTCATTGACACCGCGACAGGTAGAGACCGCGCCAGACTTTTGGCGGTTTCCAAACCAGAATCAGGCCACTGGCTTCATGCCTATTCCTCACCGAACCCAGGCACCCACATGCTTAGACCCAATTACCCTCCGTATAGCCGTCGGTCTAAGACTTGATGCTGAGGTTTGCGTGGACCACAATTGTGCCTCTTGTGGGGCCCCGGTAGATCGCCTCGGCCACCACGGACTCGCTTGCTCCTCGGATGCCGGCCTCCTGTCCCGTCATGCTGCCCTGAATGACATCCTCAGAAGGGCGCTCGTCAGTGCCAACGTTCCTGCTGCTCTGGAGCCCCAGATCTCACGGAACGATGGCATGCACCCGGATGAGATGTCATTGATTCCGCGAAGGTACCTACGGACGTGCGCTGGTGTGGGACGCTACTTGCGCCGACACCATGGCTTCGTCGTACCCCCCAATGCCGTACAAATATGCCGGCGCGCGGCGGAAACCCGATAGTGGGTAAAGATGACAATACTTTTGTAATCATTTATAAAATAAGGAAGTTTATGTTCATAAATATGTTGCGATTGTTTTTTGTCCTAAGAATATTTTATTACGTTAAGGGGGCAATGTCCGTTCTGTGTGACAGGTCTGGGTATACACATAAATAGGCAATGTCACTTATAAGTGACATACTGAAAACCATATAAAACATATACATAACTGAAAATTTCAAAATCATATTTCTTTTCCATCCCAAATACCAAAGTATAATCATCATTTTGTAAAAAAACAACAAGCGAAACACACTTTGCCCGTTTAAGGGTTAAATAGAATTTGAAGTTTTTAAAGAAATTTTACTCATTATTAAATATTCGAACTAATTTCAAAAGTCCAGCAAAAAAACATTTTTTATAAAAGCATTGAAAATTTTCACATTACAGTAACAATGTGCAGTAAAATAATAGGATTGAAAACAAAGACAAAGGATGTTGAAATGCATAAAAGACGTTTTCAGATCAGAAGCGCAGGTAATTTTCCGAAAAGACAGCTTTGAAATTAACTGTCATGCTGACTATCGAATAAATCTCGGGTCAAAGTGTTCGAACTCTCCCCTACTATACGTTCCCTTTATGTTGTGTTCGCAGACAATAAAATAAGAATTTAAACTGCGATTTATGGCCGATGTGGCGCGGGTCATGGTTATCCCTAGGGATACACTACATTCACACGACGCATGACAACCATAAAAGCAAACAAGTACTGACTCGTATACTGTATTGACACTACTGAAACTTGACGAGTGATTCCGTCGCAAAGCACTTTATGACAGGCGTCGCCTTGAGCTTATTTTTAACCAATTTTTAAAAAGGTTCTCCGCTTAACCTTAACCTTATTATATTATTACACTAGTAAGAAACCTTATTATTATTGCACTACACTTTATTTGCTATTATTGTAGTGACAAGGTACGTGCGTGTGCGTACTGCTTAGGTTTACACTCATGTTAGAACTAGGCCATCTCATCTCCAACTTATAATAATTATACACACATCTACTGCTGGGCTCAGGCCTCTCTAAGAATGAAAGGGCTTGGTATATAGTTACCACACGAGCCCAATGCAGAATAAGATCTACTCACCGGTGTATTCAGGTTTCTGCACCATGTTTTCTTCACCGATAAGCTCATTGTAAATTACAAATGTAATTTGCACCATAAATTCCAAAAAACTCGGAGGTGAGGAGCCCGGATTTGAACCACATCCCTCCGCTAAAGAGGCCAGAGATCAAACCATTACGCTACCACTGCTTCAAGAATAAGTCCCAATCTTACAAACGCATACCTATACCACAAAAGCGAAAAATCGTTTTTAGGGTTCCGTACCTCAAAATAAAAACGGAATCTTTATAGAATCACTTTGTTGTCCATCCGTCCGTCCGTACGTCCATCTGTCAAGACCCTTTTTCTCAAGATCGCGTGGAGGTATCAAGCTGAAATTTATATCAAATACTCAAGTCTACTACTGTCCCTTAAAGCTGTGAAAAAATCAAACTTCTAAGCCAACGCAATCAAAAGATACAGCAGTTTTCCGCAAATTTTCGAAACTCGTAAGGGAATCGAAACCTACTTCCCGTGAACTCAGAATCTTGAAATTTGGTAGGAAGCAACGTCTCATAACACAGATAAAGGTAAAATTGCGAAAACCGTAAATATGTATGTATGTCCGTATTATATCAGTGACCAATATAAAGTGACCCCACACTGCGTAGCGTGCATTTTGCGATGGAGCAGGGCTCTGCTTACACTGGTTTTTAGATATTTATAGATAATGTTACGGAACCCTTAGTGCGCGACTCCGACTCGCACTTGGCTGGTTTTTTTGAGTGTTAACGTTCATAAATTGAAATTGGCTTTGTAACTATCTAAGATCCACGATTTGGTGCTTTTGTAGACACGACGTTAATGTATCAAGGGTTGCTGAACATCTTACGACGTTTTAGATATTACGAATGTCAGATACATCTGACGACGACTACATCTGTTTACGATACTGCCTGCCGCCAGGATATTTGCGCGCTTGCAGGGAAAGGTACAAATTATTGATAGTTTTTCTCTAACTTGCCGCTACAGTCGTCTCGCTTCTCCGTCAAAACGGAAACCGTAAATTGTTTCAGTGAACTCGGTAACTTTTTGCTGGTTGAGTTTACGATTGTCGCTGCGCTGCTCACCGTCGCTTACCACAAATCGAGCTTAAACATTCGCCCGGTCTTCTATTTCGTGATTTGCAATTTCGCTTCGAAAACTGGAATATTTTACTGCGACATAAAAACATCTGTTAAGTAAAAACGCTGCGAACATTCTGTAGAAGCGTACCCAGACGCTCTGGGAAGATCGAATAAAGAAATTTTATTAGGAAAAGTTTGCGTTAAGTTTTTTTTCAGCAGGTGTTAAGTACTACTTTAAAACTGGTATAAAAAAGTAAACGCTGAGTTTCTTTGACCTGTCGGTGAGGGATTGTTTCAAAGTTGATCACAAAGTCAAACTACCTGGTTAATATATAGAACTTTGCTCAAGTGCTTTCGGTTTCGTGTCCTAAGACTAACTAACTCAGACTAAATGACAAGTCAAGAGGGTGTACAGTCACCAGCATAAATAAGTGATCACTTTTGTACCTTGTCACTTTAAAGTCATGTTTGAAAAACCATACGAAATCATTATAACGACTGAAAGCGACAAGGTACAAAAATGATCACGACGAAAGACAAAATGAGGCCGGTTTAATTTAAACATAACGTATCTCATGTTAATTGTGCGTTTTTTATGGTTCCGTAAATCCGTACTCATTGGGGAAAAACGGAACCCTATTATTATTACTATAACTCGATTGTCCGTCTGTCTTATCTGTTTCTCTGTCACCAGGCTTCTTATGAACCGAATAGCAAGACAGTATAAATTTTCACAGATGATTGTGTATTTCTGTTGCGGCTATAACAACAAATACTAAAAACAGAACTAGGTATTTTTGGTCTGTCTGTCTATGCAAGAAACAAAATAAAATTGAGTTCTGCTAACACTGGATTTGTACATAACCCTCGGTGCGCGAGTCCGACTTGCACTTGGCCAGTTTTTAAAATGTATTTTTACAACATGTAATCTTACCTTACAAAAAAAAAACATTTGCGCACGGGGTGTACTTTTTACCAAGAATATTGGTGAGCACACGCACGCTGCAAGGCGTAGTATAAAACATGTTTTAAGTGGCCTCACTTTGCAATTCATATATCCACCTTGACTTTTAATTCTGTATGAGAATAGCATGTGCGAGTCATGTTTTAGTTTTCACGTAACGATTGCACATAAAATTCTCATTAACATGGAACAGAGTTATTAATGAAAATCCCATCTAACTTGAGAATAATAGCCGTGCGCTGTGTAAAGTAGTATTTAAGCATGAAATGCAGCGTAGCTCAGTTCTATCTCGTTAATGAAAGGTACTCTCCTTTTTAGGGTTCTGTAGCCAAAGAGTTAAGAGTATTGCTCTATTAGCCTCCGATATCTGTCCGTCTATCTGTCACAGTCACAGGGAGTTATCTTATTAATCGTTATAGTTATAAATTTAAGTAGATACTTGAAATATTCGCTGTCTGTGTGTGAAGTAGGTTGCTTTAGCAAGTAAATTAAAATACAAAATTAGACGGGTGATTTTACAAAGAACTTGTATTTTTGGTGTTTTGTGTTCGACTTCAAAAATGATAGTGACTAAGAGGAGACGCTGAAATTTAAGCAGAGTAGGTAACTATGATGGACAAAATCAACAACACACACACACATAAATCACATCTTTATCCCTTACTGGGTAGGCAGAGCCAAAGGTAACAAGACCTAAAAGCCACGTTTAGCATGGTTGTGGGCGAAATAGGTGCACAGGGGAATCATCAGGGACAGGGAAATCACGACAGAATTTTTAGATTACTTTTGTTTTTTTTTTCGGTACGGTCAAAAGTCAAAGTCAAAAGTCAAAAAGTCAAAAGTTTTTTTTGCAAATAGGCAGCCAAGGGCTCTTTTAAATGTCCTTTTTTGAATCTAAGCGCATTCGGAAAGACCATCATTGCCAAGAAGAATGCGCCGCAAGAAACTTGGCAGAAAGTCATTTTTTCAAAATAAAATAGATTTACAATAGTACTTAAATTCTACTTAACTTACCTAAATATAATACAATTAATACATTTTATAAAAGGAATGTAAAAGGTCCCTAAGTTAAGTCCGTACCTTAAATTACATTGGTCTATAGTAGAGATGTATATACCCCCTTGCAAAAAAATCGGGCACCTATGGTTTTTCCGAATTTTAGGCATTAAAGCTTAGAAAGTAAGCTTTTACGCACATTAAATACAAAAACCATGGGTGCCCGTTTTTTTTGCAAGGGGGTGTATATGTAGATGTATGATACGGAATCCTTCAATTGCGTCCGGCTCGCGCTTTACCTGGGTTTCCACCGGTGAATTAATGATGGCGCTCGTGGGCGCAACTTTGTGCCATAGCCCTTTCGCCGCCCACGCAGACTTTGCAATATTTACTTAGCGGAATGCCTTAAGCTATTTTTGACAATCTAAACAAAACGACTAAAAGAAGCTTTGTGAATTATGAAATGCTTACGAGATTGCTTACACACACCAAACACGCAAAGACACCAAATTTTTCACACATACATACATACAAAGGTAATACATAAATCACGTCTGTACCCATTACGGGGTAGACAGATCCGAAGACTTAGAGGCCACGTTTAGCATAATTGTGTGTATAGGTGGCATGGTATCAAAGAATAGTGATGGGTTGCTAGCCGCGTGGCGTATAACAAAGTTCCTAAAAATCTTCACCCATTCTATATCTATATCTATCTCCAGCCTATATACGTCCCACTGCTGGGCACAGGCCTCCTCTCAGAATGAGAGGGTTTGGACTTTAGTTCCCACGCGGGCCTAGTGCGGATTGGGAACTTCACACACACCAATTGAATTGCTTCGCAGTTGTGTGCAGGTTTCCTCACGATGTTTTCCTTCACCGAAAAGCTCATAGTAAATTTCAAATGAGATATCGCACATAAATTCCGAGAAACTCAGAGGTGCGAGCCCGGGGTTCGACCCCAAAACCCTCTGCTTAAGAGGCCACAGGTCAAACCACTAGGCTACCACGGCTTTTTACCCATTCCCTCGGGAAGAAAAACAATTGGTACATTCTACGAGTAGGTATGTTTTTTCTTTGCTCGCAGACCTGGATGAATCAAAATCTAAGGGTGAGTGATAGTAATAGGTTTTAGCGTCTGAAAATACCACACCTGTTTTACTAACTTCAGCACTTTATGATATCAACATCAAACACCCTTCAGAGAGGCTACGTGTTCAAATTAAGATATGAGAAAGCCGAAGGCTTAAAAATCCTACTAATATTATAAATGCGAAAGTTTGTGAGTGACGATGTGAAGATGTGAGTGTGTATGTTTGTTCCTTCTTCACGCTAAAACGATTGAACGGATTTGGATAAAATTTGGAACGGACATAGCTGGTACCCTAGATTGAAACATAGGCTACTCTTTATCCCGGAAAATTGCATAGTTCCCGCGGGATAGCGATAAACAATTGCTAATTTTACGCGGACGAAGTCGCGGGCAGAAGCTAGTAAAATATATTTAACTAGCTGTTGCCCATGATTTTGTCCGCGCAGGTATTAAAATCTGTATCTCATACAGCGTGGCCTTTCTCGACGCTTCCAACAATAAAATTATCGTTAATTCACAACAATTATCGTTTTATTTCATAAAACAATTATCATTATATTAAGAAAGAAAGAAAGAAAGAAAGAAAGAAAGAAAGAAAACGTTTATTTATGACAATCACAATAATTAAAACAAAAACATTTTTAAAAGCTACATAAAAATTGACATAAAATGGCCCCAACGCTGGTCTTCCGTTGGGGCCATTGGGTGCAATAATTGACAACATTTCATTTTTATAACACCTGAAAATGTATATATGGTTCGAAAGCATTTTGCCTCCTGATCACTGCAATATGTTTATATAATTTTAATATCGCTTATAATAAAAAATAAAAATTAATTAAAAATATGTCCTAATTTTACCAAAACTACCACAGGATGGGTGAAATGCCTTTGCCTTTTTCACGAGAAAAAGTAAGCGACCATAATTTTGTATTTGACAACTTCAAAGTATAAGGGGGGCAACTCTGTACTTCTATTTTTGAAGTTCGTTGCATACCTTCTCTCTCACTCTCAAGTTAATGACTATATTAGTATGAGCGGAACAGCACGAAGCGAATATCGAAAATCGAATATCGGAGAATAGCGCCTGACAATGACAATTTGAAATTGACGTCGGTTTTTTTTCTATACAGAAAAGACAAAAGGATAAGTGTCTATTCTGTGATAGTTTCGGAGTTACGCCCTTTTAGAATAAGCAAAAATTAATAAATTAATTATAAATTAAATACAAACCCTAGCAAAAAAATTAAACTTCCAGCATGAACATCTTTTCAAACAAAATACAGAGAACCATTAAAACTATAGGCTCAGAAAAATGAAATGTTGTCAATTATCGTCATATTACAACAATTATCATTGTTGACGATATACTTATATGGACCTACCCTTTTTCTTTTTAGTTTTAATATATTATTATGTTCTGTTTTGAGAGTCAATTTCCCTCAGTTTGCGTCAGAGGCCGTTGACTGTGCCCCGGCAGTCTGCATGCATCTCGCGACAAGGTCACACGTCTTTTACTTTACTATTAAAAGGTTCTATGTAATAGCTCGTAAATTAATCTGGCAATTAAACTGTGTACGTGTTACGAAAGGTGTGTTTTACTGGAGAACGAACTCCAGCAGCCTACAATCGTTATATATATTACTACAATTTTATTTTACGCAAAACCTAGACAAATTGTATGCTTAAACGTTCCTCGTGAATCACTACAATAAGACTGCATTCGACCAAAGTTTTTATTCCAGGAATAACACTTACTCTCGGATAGTAATGTTAAAATAGTATGGCGTTTTGACATTAGTACCCGAGAGTAAATTTATGTTATTCCTGGAATAAAAACTTTGGTCGAATGCAGCCTTATTGGTAAAAGAAACAACGCATAAACATCCGGTTTTTCTCAAACTGACAGACAGGAGGCGTAGCGGAGGACTTGGTTTTTAACCCCTGACACTAAAAGAGGGTTATATATAAGTTTGATGTCGCTATCTGTGTGTGTGTGTGTGTGTGGCATCGTAGCTCTCAAGCGGATTGAGCGATTTGAATGCGGTTTTTCTCATTCGAAAACTAGTTTCCTTGTTTTGTGGTGGTTTTTAGCCATGTTTGGCAAAAATTGACAACATTTCATATTTCTAAGCCTATAGTTTTAATGGTTCTCTGTATTTTGTTTGAAAAGATGAACATGCTGACAGTTTAATTTTTTCACTAGGGCTTGTATTTAATTTATTGTTAATTTATTAATTTGTGCTTATTCTAAAAGGGCGTAACTCCGATACTATCACAGAATACACACTTATCCCTTTGTCGTTTCCCAATAGAAAAAAAAACTGACGTTAATTTCAAATTGTCAATGTCAGGCCTTATTCTCCAATATTCTATTTTCGAGGTTCGCTTCGTACTGTTCCACTCATACTAATAGTCATTATCTTGAGAGTGAGAGAGAAGGTATGCAACGAACTTCGTAAATAGAATTTCAGAGTTGCCCCCCTTGTACTTTGAAGTTGTCAAAAATACAAAATTATGATCGCTTATTTTTTCTCGTGAAAAAAGCAAAGGCGTTTCACCTATCCTGTGGTAGTTTTGGTAAAATTAGGACATATTTTTAATTATTTTTAATTTTTTATAATAAGCGATATTAAAATTATATAAACATATTGCAGTGATCAGGAGGCAAATGCTTTCGAACCATAAAATATATACATTTTCAGGTGTTATAAAAATGAAATGTTGTCAATTGGTCCGGCAGTTTGAAGAATATTATCACTTTTCCAATAATAATTATGATGATAGGCATGTTAGGCATACATTTTTTATTTAGGTGGGTGCTTTTTGAAAATTTTCATTTAATGTTACTTAATATGTAGTGATTTGTAATAAAATTTTGTATCACTTTTATTTTAATTGCAAAGCATAAAGGTGAATCTTGCCGTTGAAACGTGGTTGAGAGCAGCGCTTCTAGAATAAAACCAATTTATTACGTTATCTCCTTGGCCTGTATTGTGAAGATTAGTGGCGTGGGTGTGTTCCGAATTGTGAATGGGACCAGTTGATTAATGTTTCACAATGAGAGTTTATGTCAGCATAAATCAATTCTCCTGAATTCAGAATATCTCAAGTCCGGGCGAAGATTAAACAAAATTTTAACTAAAGGGTCCGAAATGCGAGGGCGCTCGTGTTAATAAAGTAAGATTGTGGAATGAATTTGAGTTTTAGACTATTTCAGGACGATTTTAGCACTAACGTCGAAAATTGCGTCTGTTCCTGACTGAAATCTATGTTATGGAATTGAATACTTGCTGTTTGAATCCGATTAGAAAAGTTGGAATAATCTTCGTACCTACGACTACATTATTCTCGAAATTGTATTTAATCAGACACATAACGTACTTGGTCACGTCTTTATCCCTTACGGGGTAGACAGTCTAAAATAACAAGGCCACGTTTAGCACGATTGAAAAAAAGAAAGAAAGAAAGGAAGAAAACATTTGTGTGTTGATTGTGGGTGTATAGGTGGAAAGAAGAAACAAAATAGTAAAGAAAAAAAGAAAGAAAGAAAGCATTTATTCATGATAACATTACAAAGACAAAGGAAAAAAAGAAGCAAAAAAACATAAGAACATGCATCATGAAATGCATAATGAAATAGTGATAGGTTTCTAGCAGTATCGCCTATAACATGATACCTAAGATCACTGACCATTCTCTCGATGGGCTTTTACCATCTGCGCGGTAAGAGAAGCAACTGGTACATTGGAACAACAATGGTACAGCTTGGAATATTGTATTTTATTTTTAATAGGGTCGTTTCGCCAGTTTTCGACCGATTAGTGGAGTTGGCAACTTCAGAACGAAAAAAAAAATAGAATTAATATGAACAAATAATGGAGAAAAATAATACACATAGTCAATATAGTCTACTTTTATTTAATGTCCTTTATTTTTAATTAAGACCTGGAAGTAATTAAACAAAAATCAATAAAGCCGAAAATGCCGGTTTTACCAGTTTTCGACCGAAATTGCCAGTTCCCGACTATACATTCGCCAGTTCTCGACCATTGGGTGTGATGACAAATAGGTACATGAAGCACTCAATATATCTATTTGAAATATAAAAATCCATACTTTGTTAAAACATAAAATGTATACAACGTTATGACAACAAAATAAAACACGTAACTAAGGTCAATCATTATTTTTTTTATTTTTTTATTTTTTAAAGATTCACAGAAAGAAAAGTCAAAAATCAGATATTATTGCCGGTTACTATACTACAGCTTTAAAAATAAATATTTTTATTCTTATCAGTCTTCAAGGTCCGCTTTATTAACCTTAACAACTAGTAAAGTTTAACTTTTAATGGCACTATTTTACCTCGAAGGTAAAGATATTTTTTTCTGTAATTATGCTTAGCAAAAGTAACATAAAGAAACATAATCAAAAGAACTCTCTTAACTCTACATAAAGATAAATGAGTAAAAATTACACAACATTTAAAAAAAGTAATAAATCCTCTTAAACAATTTTGATTCAGTCTTCTGGTTGAAGATAATACTTGTAATAGGCTCAATTAAAAATCAACAATAACAAAATCTTTCTTAAATAGATATTTATAAAAAATAATATGTTCTATTCTAACCATATAATACTTAATGTATCAAAAAAATCAATCACAGAGGTAGCATTTAAACGATTTATCTTTTACTTCTACATATTCTTGTCCTTCGAATGGTGTGCACTTTAAGTGATACCATCGAAGGCACTTGTCACAACCTAGGTTTTTTTCTGCATCATCCTCCACATCAGAAATTAGAGTCGTATCACATTCGGAACATTTTATTTTACTGTCTTTAGATTTATCGCAGGCTTCATTTTGCAATGATCTTTTTGTAATCTTTCGTCTTCTTTTTGGTGGTGCTTTATTGGCTTTAGCATTTTCTTTTAAAACTCTTTCTTTTTCCCGTTTATCAATTCTTTCCAATTTTCTTTTTCTTGTTGATTCCTTCTTTTCGTTTATTTTATTTTCCTTGTCTTCATAATATTTCCTCCACGCAGCAGATGAAATGGCCGCAGGAGTCCTTTCTTTCTTCTTGGTATTTTTTTCGATGACTTCTGGTAACATTAAATGATTCTTAAACGCATCAACATTAGAGGTAGCTGTTGCCGTTGGTCGTGTTTCTTCTGCGTATTTTGACGTTTCCGCACTCTGAGATGGACAAACAATGTCAGGAAATGGCAGTATTAAAACGTCATCTAAGGAGACAACTGAGCCTACATCAAAATAGCTCCCAGAAAGATGTAGTGTAGAAAGGGAGTCTATATTTTCTTCACCTTCGAAAATGACAGTGGAACTACGTGGTAAGGTTCAAAAGTTTCCGGCCTAATAATGAAAATTAACGTTTAGGTTAAAAAAAATATTTTTATTTTTCAATGTAGTCTCCTCCTATTGTTATACATTTTTCAGATCGTTTGATTAACATTTCTATGCCTTTAAAATAATATTCGGAAGTTTTGTCTTCGAAATGCTCGAAAACTGCAGCAGCGACCTCATCATCGGACGAAAATTTTCTCCCCCTTAAGTCCGATTTAAGTTTACAAAATAAAAAATAGTCGCTTGGGGCTAGATCAGGGCTGTAAGGTGGGTGACGGATTGTTTTAAATCCACATTTAGATATAGCCGCCTTTACAACTGCAGCCGTGTGGACAGGCGCATTGTCATGAAGAAGACGGACACCCCTGCTGAGTTTTCCTCGACGTTTAAGCTTTATTGCTTCTCGCAACTGGTCTATAAGGCAAGCATAGTAACTGCCGTTTACTGTCTGATTGCGTTCTTTGATATCTATAAGCAATATCCCTTCGCAATCCCAAAATATTGTGGCCATTATCTTTTTGGTAGATTGGCACACCTTTGCCTTTCGAGGGGGTGCTTCCCCAGAACGACGCCACTCCATCGACTCTCTTTTCGAAAGAGGATCATAGTATAAGACCATAGTTTCGTCTCCGGTAACAATGGACTGGATAAATTCACTCTCACATGACTTGAACTCCTCTAAAAGTTCCTTGGAGCACGCCACTCGTTCAGCTCGCTGAGCACTCGAGAGAAGTTTCGGGACCCATCTTGCACTAACCTTATTCATGTTTAGATGGTCGTGTAGAATCCTAAGGACTGTTATTTTCGTAAGTCCCGTTCTTGACGCTATTTCCTTCGTCTTTAGTCTTCTGTCCTTCAGTACCTCTTGTTCGACTAAATCGACGTTATCTTGCGTAAGAACCTCAACAGGGCGGCCTGGTCGGGGTTCGTCATCGATGGACTCACGCCCTAAACGAAACTGCTTACACCAATCCTTAACAGTCGAAAACGAAGGGGAGGAATTCCCGTACACGTTATCTAACCTTTCTTTGATTATAGTTGGACTTATGCCTTCCTTTGTCAGAAATTTTATCACTGATCGATACTCCAATTTGAACATTGTACAAATTACACCGCTTTTTATATTTAAATCAAAGAAAATTTTATGAAAACGAAAGTTACAAACCACGAAATTATCCACACAATAGCTGAATAAATGACAAATAAAATGACATTCATTTGTTTCTTGTTTTCTTCTTTTAAATATATACGGCCAGGAACTTTTGAACCTTACTGGTAAGTGGCATACAAACGTCTTGGAGTGTATCGGCAACAGAATCATCTTGAATCGTTTCAGAATAAGTTAGAATTTCGTCGAAATTATTGTAAAGCGTAGTACTGTCTTTTGTTTCTTTATCTTTGGCATTGGTGTTTTTCTTTGGCAGTAAATCTTCAACACGTTTTGGACTAGTGTGCACCAGAGCAGAAACAGTTTCAGTTATCAGGCTTGGCCAAGATTTGTCGTAATCGTTACGTTGTTGGTCGTGTTTATTATGATCTTCATTGTCCCCTTTAAGTGAAGATATAGAAATTTCTGCAGTGACATCCATTTCACACTCGACAGGTCTCGTAGTATTCGTCGTATCCATGTCCATAATGTTTTCGGCATTCAAGGTATCAATTAATGAACTTTCATTAGCTTCTGATTCTGTCTCTATCGAAATTTCTGGGTCAAGTCCAATTTTTTCCACCGGCAGTGACTTTTTCAAGATATTGATCTCCTTCATAATAACTTTCACATTTATTTTCTTCTGTTTCAAAATGGGTTTCAATTTTTTAAACACTCTTTTTGTACTTGCAATATCAGCGTAGTTTATATCTGTACTTGTCTTTCGACGCTCAATTGTCATATTTTCCAGTGTGTTTCGGACGCATTTTGTGTAATCTGGCCCATTTGGATCAAAAGGATAAAGCCCGCAACGCCTAAATCCGTTTTTTATATTGTCAGGCATACTTGGGTGGTTTAATGTGTCACTGAGCAAATGACAGAAGTTTGTTTTAGTCACTGCTGAATTAAAATTTTCTGGTTTTGAAAGAAAGTCTCTCACAGATTTTTTCCAATATGATTTGACCGGGGCAAATACACTGACGTCAGCCGGTTGTAGTATATGGGTGGTATTTGGAGGAAGTGCATATAAAATTATTTGCAATTCCTCACATAAAGTGCTGAGCATAAATGACATGTGGGATTTATGTCCATCCACCAACAAAAGTATAGGCTTGGGAATGTTATTTTGTACTATCCATTCGTTGAAATCGTTAGTTATGTATTCGAAGAACACATCCCCTCTCATCCAGCCCGTTTCTGATCTGCCTAAACACCAATCAGGCGGCATACTATCTACCACGGCTTTCGGCGGTCGGATGTAAGGGAATACAACACATGGTGGGCACATATCACCATTTGCATTGAATGTTAAGAGTACAGTAATGTTCTCTTTTTCGTTGCCTTGTTTTATTTGATAGAGGTTTCTGTAACCTCTTGGTCCCACAACTTTTCCCGTTTTTGGGCACAGAGCAAACCCACTCTCATCACCGTTATAGATTCTTCTTGGGTCTTCTAAAATCTGTTTTTGCCCAATACTATCTAAATAATTTTCGAGGTCTTTAAACCATAGCCTAATCGATTCTTCAGTAACAACTGCTCTTGCCTTATTTATACCTTCTGCATTTTTAATCGAAATTTCTTTATTTCTTTCTAAGAATTGTTGAAACCATTTCTGTCCCGGGCGATCATCCTTGAAATTGTTTTTTATGCCGTCGTCTTTAACTATTTTCTGTATGACGTCTAATAACTCTTGCTTCTTCACGGGAAAACCACATTTTGCTATATCTAATAGCCATTTTACTACTTTCGCTTCGCCTTCCCTTCCCAATACAGGATCGGGTCCACGCTTTTTTAGGCTATCTGTGGTACGCCCACTTATCCTATCCAAAACTGTTGTCTTCGGTATTCCATAATCCCTACATACTGCCGAAATTCCCTTTTTTTTATCTCTTACTTCTGCCAACGCTTTTTGCAAGGTCTCTTCGGTGTATGGCGCAGTCTTTTTTCTTTTATTTTTAGCATTCGAACTCATCTAAAATCAAAAACAATTTATCAGTTTTCTTTTTAACTAGGAAGTCAACGCTGTTTATCATTTATTGAGGACTGTTTAAACTTTTAATAGAACTAATGATAGGTATTAATTTTCCAACAACATTATCCGATATTCATTACTGAGGTCGAAAACAAGCACATCCATATATCGTAGCCAGTTTCCGACCGAAAATTATGGGTATTAATACACGTTCATATTTTGTGTTTTTTATCAGCTAACTAAGTTTCCGGGACAAAATACATCGTGTGTTGAATTTAATGTGATTCCTGTTCAAAAAGATATAATTTTAGCTTAAAAACTGTATATTTCGAATATGGTAGTCGGAATTTGGCATACAGCTATTACATATCCTGTTTCCGACCAAAAAATTTTTACGACACGCGGTATTTTAAAAGACATTTGAAATAATCCGGTCGAAAACTGGCTGACACAATTCTGGTGTAAATAAGGTTCAAATTTATAAATTAGGTTCAATACTTTCTTTAATAGTATGTCCAAAAAGATGCAACCTTATTGGACTCTCCGACGCTAGTTTGCGACCGCAACGGTCGAGAACTAGGTATTTACGAAAACGAGCAACGAAGTACGCGTTGTTACGTGTTCGTTGCGAACCATAGACTGATGTATTTTTTTGTTCCGTACTCTGTTTACAAACATGCATTTTGTCTATGTGTGCGTATAACCGAACTATTTGGGGTTGCCACAGCATTTTAGTTAAGTTTCAAATTTTGTTAGTATTGCTATTTTAAACCGATTAGTCAAACAAGTCGATAAAAAAGTCGAAAACTGGCGACGGTCGGCAAACTGGCGAAACGACCCTACATTAATATTTGCCCCTCCAGCGATCGAACCGAGAATCTCAAGCATCATAGGCACTGGGCAGGCTGTCTAAAGTTGCCCGCGGCTCGAAAAAAAAATTCTCTGTTCGTCTCTGTCCTATAATGGTCCTATAAGTTTTTCATTAAGTAGGTACAGTCATAAGTAATGTAGTTCTGTTGACCCATGGCAAACACGTACCATAAACGAGATTATCTTAGCATAGAATCGATCGTATTAAACTTTTCTCCTCCCTTGCTTGCCAAGTGTAATAGAATTCGCCTTGTTCTAATTGACAGGCTGATTCTGAAGAAGTTTGAGGACCATCGAGGGCGAGGGCCGCCGCGACGCTACGTGATCAATCGCCTTGACATGCCACCCGCCAACTGACTTCGATTCGAATGCACTCGAATATGGATGTAGGCGTTCCTATTTGGATTTAGAAATGTTAAGTTCATGACTGAAACAGTAAGGTACAATACTTGTACAAGCCAAGCGTCTTTATTCAACGCCACATAAGGGTGCGACCACACCGCCGCTTAAAAAACGGTGACGCTACGGAATCGCAACAAAATGTATGAAGAAACGGTGAGAAAACGTGACGGATACGACACGTCACTGCGTATACGCGGCGGTTTGGTCGCACCCTTACATCGCTCTGTAGCGATAAGGCCGCATACCTACCTTATTACTTCTGTATACCTTTTTTCTGTTTTAATTGTTATATGTGGTGTTCAATAAAGAGTTATTGTATTGTATTGTAAAGAATGGAAAGTAGATACAAATCCATACTAATATTATAAAATGAGAAAGTGTGTCTGTCTGTATGTTACCTCGTCACTTCACGCTTAAACCGTTGAACTGATTTAGTTGGCTCTCCCGCTTTCAGCTAATTTGCAAAAGGGAAGTACAATTCAATTATAATCAGACATCGTAAAATGCGAGCTAAATTCATTGAAGTCTTCTAGGTCTTCTAGGATTTGTCACTTATACATACTCGTTTAAATATACAATATGGGGGAATGTGTTAATTTTATCATCATAGTATCATAATTTCCCTTATCTGTGTCCATAGGTTTATCTATGATATTAAACTGAAACTTAAATTTCATTGGGTTTTGCTCAGGTATTGCGTTCCCTGTTAAAATCTTCATTTAGAGACAGATATATTTTTTACCTCTTCTTAAAAACTGAAAACTTTCTGATTTCCATGTATAGTACCTATACAATATTTAGTTGGACTGGATATAAACTATAACCTTTAAAAGTTTCGTCCCGCGAGCTTAACCAAACAATACTTTATTGTTGAGCGCGAACTTGTTAAAGTTGCGTAGGATTGCAAGGAAACAGGAAACTCATGTAAACTGTCAGTACATGAATATATATAACTATGCTGGTACCTTACCGGATTGCATTCGCCAACGCGAGATTGTGTTAATATTTTGCAAATGTATTTAATATAATTAGCAACGGAATACAATCCGCGATACCTTTAAAGAGCTCGCGGTAATTTAGACGCAGTTTCAATTTTACCAAATAATAATCATAGCTAATTTCTAACGTAATTTCGAACATTTACAACCTACAAAAAACACCGGGCAGCACTTCGGGAGTGCCGCCAGAAGTAAAAACTACACACACTCGTGCAAAAATAAAAAAATAAACTACTCTAGCTTCATTCGTATTATATTTCAAAATGATCTATTCTATCTAATCTATTATTCTAATCTATTATTAATAATCTATTCTATCTTTATTGTTACTTGTATTATTTTGTGAATTGTATCTGTTTCTTTATATTTGTACAATAAAGCATTACTTATTTACTTACTTACTTACTTAATCTCGTAGAGGATCCTGATATCCTGGTACTTAAACTCTACCTCCGTCTTACGCCTGACGCGAGTTTAACATTTTTTATACCTCCCAAAAAGTACTCAACGCCGCTAAAGAGGATTCCACTTCAAAAATCAGAGATGCGAGCCCAATTCCGAACACGCATTCTGCTTGAGAGGCAGAGGTGAAACTACGAAGCTACCTGTATTGGTAGGTACCTAATTACTAACTTGTATTTTCATTTCGTTCCGCCAAGTTCCGTTAGTAACAAGTTCAGGATGTTTTTCTACTTTTTGCTCCGACTTATAAACGCCCAATAAAACAAAAGTTTCGCTATCAACACGGAAGCCACTTTGTTTTAATTGTTTTTGCGCGACCATGTGGAAGTGCGCAGCGTTTTCGTTTAAATCCAGTATTATCATTGTAATTATTTTTGTTTTATCTTCAACTAGCTTCTGCCCGCGACTTTGTCTGCGTAGAATTATACATTATGAAACTTCCTCTTGAATCACTCGATCCATTTAAAAAAACCGCATCAAAATTCGTTGCGTAGTTTTAAAGACCTAAGTATACATAGGGACAGACAGACCGACAAGAAAGCGACTTTGTTTTATACTATGTAGTGACGTACAACTGCCGTAAGATTCAACAATAGGGAATTATGTACTATATTTAAAAAAAAAATAACAACAAAAGAAACGTTACATACCTCGTCTTATCTAGTTAAATAAAATTTCATGAGTAAATTAGATGTTTGTGCCAATGCCAAGAATTCGTTTCGACAATATTTTCTCATTAAAGTATTGTGACAAATTATCACTGGAGCGACGCCTTCTCCTTTACATAAGATCCTTTCATTTTGCCCGAACTTATACTGTCAGAAGACGAATACCTGAAATGTAATTTCAATCTTTAGTACGGTTTCGTTTGTGTTTGTTTTATGTTCCTTTAATTTTAAATCCTTCATTAACATAAAGCCTAAAAAGGTTTAACTGACACATATCATTTTTCACATATTTTCACTTATTACTCTATTTATTAATATCAGTTTTCTTTCACTTGTTTAAATATAAATGAACAAACAAACATTAATAATTTGTTTCAAATAACAATATACATTGTGTTTGAAGTTACAATACATGTCTAAATCTAAATTATTTTATGTCAAAATTAATAAATCAGAATTCTATGTCATAAAAACTAACAATTAGGTAAGCCATTTGCCTTAATACTCTCGACACGTAGTTAAATAAGTAATTATCATCAAACAAGTGGATGTTCTGGGTAAAGTTTACTAAGATAAACGATACAAGTCATCGTATATCGTACGTCCACTGTAACTGTTACACTAATACTTATTCTGTGCTGTTACACATAGCTCTTCTCAAAAGAGCCAATGATTTCCCGCAATCTTTCCCAGATCGTCCGTACACCTTAAGGGAGGCCTACCAACATTTCGCCCCCTCGTACGCGGTCGCCAATTCCGTTTCTATTTAGGTTTGCTCGCTGTCAGATACATACTAAAAATGACAGCTAAAAACTGAACTGAGTAGCAATAAAATTGTATCGCATTAAGACGTCATGGTAAACCTTCTGTAACCGTTGCTAACTAAGTAGGTTGTTGCACGTTACATTAATCAAAAATCTTAGGGCGTCGGCGACCTCGCGAGCTACGTTCACGCTAGGGTTGTAGTTGTAACGGAGGCCTTCTTAGCGGAGGCGGATGCGGAGGTAACGAGTTTTGTCTTCGCAGATTCGGAGGTTAACGGAGGCAGATGCGAAGAGGAAAGTGAATGTTGAAAAAATAGTAATTTATGGTTCTTTGAACTCAAGTTTTCGGCTTCATCGTGTGACTTAAATAAATGTAATTACTTTATAACTACATTTTTTTTCTTCTCGTTTTTCTGTAATGTGGCGATCTGTGAGTGATCACAATGAGCCACCCCTTTGTCTATTACTGGTGCTCGTCATCGACCGAGGAACACTCCATCGGGCATCCCATCAAGATTGTCACTGAACCTGCCTGCTAGGGCACTTTATACCAAATCGCTTAAAATAATCGCGGTTCAAACAATTTCATTACAACTTCATACGCCCAAGCAACTTGACATTTTGATTCCGGTCTTGTGTTCCCGCCCCGCACTCGTGATTTCGTGATTTGACGCGGGCGGACGGCATAGTCGTCGTCGAGCGTCGCTGCTCGCACGATATTATTAATAGGTATTATTATTCTGTGGTCATGAGATTATGACGTAAAATTATGGTTACACCTCGCAGAGGAGTACCTGGCTTTACGGCCCCAACGCCCATCAGTTCTACGAGCAATAATCCCGCCCACTGCCACTAAAAGTGTGTAATTCGCTGAGCTACATCGGCTATTGATACAAGACTGGTTATTGGTTGGTTAATGATAATTTACGATTGAAATCAGATAAAATATTGTAAAAATGCACACGTTACTAATCCCTATTGCGATGTTCAGTAATTATCTTACGGAATTTTAAGATAAGTCGACAGTACCTATCTTTCTGAACAATACAATTCTTAACAACGATATACTGCTCACGAATTAATTAACCTTCGTGTTTAATTAAAGATTGAACGTACTCGCTCAATTTATAAAAACTTTGCTCAGGTACCTAATTCTAGTTGCGGAGTTTGAATATTGTTATTGAAAGGGTTTTTGCCCTTCGACAAGCAATTACGTCGAAAAGGCGTTATTTTTAGGTTTCTCGTGAAATATTTGCCAGAAAGAAAATACTCAAAGTTAAGATAAGTAATTAGAAAAATAGGAATTGCCAATTTTCTCATAAAATGTAATCTGAATTATTCGTTCGTAACCTTTTATGTTCTTTGTACTGTCAGAAAGCGTCAAACGATAAATAAGCGCTGACAAGCAAAAATTACTGCCCGGCTAGCACGACAGCGCACAAGAGTCGCGTCGCGCGCGAGATAGATTACCCGTCTCTTTCTAGAACGAACAGTAAGAAAAAGACGGGCAATTTATCTCACGCGCGACGCGACTCTTGTGCGCTGTCGTGCTAGACGTGCTGGTCAATTTTTCACACAATTTTAAACGGAATGCGACCCGTTCTTTTTAAGTGAAATGTTTTTGGAAAAGCCTGAATTTTGACCTCTGAAACCAGAAAAGCCTGTAACTTTCAAATTGCACTAGGTACAAAATAAATGTCGTCCAAAGTCGTAACGCTGGCTGCAAGGCCAGCAAATGCTGAGTTGGGGCCATTCTGTGACAATTTATTTATCTGATGTTTAATGTGTTTATTTATTTAATATGTCGTGATTGTCATAAATAAAATTTTTCTTTCTTTCTTTCTAACGATAAAAAAACTCGTTTTGCTTGTATTTGTCACTATCTATACTAATCTCCATGACAAGCGGCATGTATTTTCCGTTGCAAGTTCATGCACAAGCCAATATTCGAAATATTATAAACGGGATGTGAACCGCGATTACGTTTATTGAGCACCCGATATAATTCGACGCAGTTGCATGCATCATAATCACGGATAGACATCCCGTTTATAATATTTCGAATGAACTTAACCGTGAATCATTGAAAACTCAAGCCAATATTCATTCTAATTTACGACTTAATCATTTACAGTTTAAATTAAGTTTAACTAGTAACGATAATAAAAAAATACCGATACAAAATCCCACAGTCACTGGTAATCACGCTGAACCACGTTCACTTCTCATGTTCAAAGGTTAATACGTGGAATTATTTTATGGGCAGATTATTTTTTGGGTATTTTATTTTATAATTAACGAGTTCGAGGAACAATTAGGTCGTTCAACCTGGTGAAATAATTTACTTGGCCAACTTTTCAATTACTCAGCCAATGAGCCGGGTAATTTGAGCCGGTAATAGTTCAACCGGCTGTTTATCCGGCTTTAAATGACAGCGCAGAACGACGGGAAATGGATATTAAATGTTGAATAAAATGTGATTGGTCTTTTAATTAAATTTTTCAAATTTACTTTTAAGCGTTTTACTTGAAACCGAAACCCATTTCGGACCTAGGCATCTGTCATTTTTCTGACAGTAATTTTTTTTCAAGCAAAGGTAGTTAAATTCAAATAGTTTACATACGTAAGACGCTTTGTGAATACCTAATTTGAGTAAGTACGAGTATAATTGTAACGCAGTAGAACACCTTAACAAATAAATATAGTCACAAGTTATAAATGTGTCACTAACAAAATGAATGAAAGTCTGGAAAATAAATATTATTATTATTGTTGGTATGTACGGGTTTCCGATCACGGGCCCAAGGGGACATCATTTGAAAAGCATTCAAGGGTCCGAGGCCAACTTGAACAGGCTTTTACTACCACACGACGTAAAAATGAGGTAGGCGCAACTAAGTATATACTTTAATACACCATGACAACGTGCTATAAATAAATAAATAAAGATTTACCTACTTGAAACCGGCTTTAAACTGAACCAATAACCAGCATCGAACCCGAACACTAAAGAGAATAGATGCGGGAAAAATATATAAAAGACACGACAACTTCTTTAAAATGATTTTGGAAGGAAACAAAGGAAGAGGTCGACCTAGACGACCTAGACCAGATAAAAGATAAGCCAATCTTGTGTCGTCAGGAGGTCAAAGAGTTGGCTACCAGGACAGATGTGTGGAAGATACTCCACCGACAAGAGTATAATAATTCCTCAGATTAAAGATGAAGATGGATGAAATAGATTTGATGATAATGAACTAGCTTTCATCTCTAATCGCGACCAATGAAGTGCAAAAATAGCTGAAAAAAATCCCAATTTCCTTCACCCAAGGATAAAATTCTCAGTCGTAGAAAAAGACCGGCCGCCGAGATGTGTCGCAACTTAATTTTTCACGTCATTAAACAACGAGTCGTATTACGCACACCGTTACATTTAGAAGCTGGTGACGTCACACCCTCCCCCCCAATATTCTCTTTCCCCCGTCGCTGAGTACCTTCATCACAAATTCAAACGCTGTTTAGTCATTATCACGTTACACCTGTTGCCAGCGTGGGCTTATTTTAAGAAATTCCGTAACTCACCAGGGAATGTCAATTTCAAGATTGAACACCAACGCTGCAATGCAAATTGATATTTTTAATAATTACACAAACAGATAACTCACGTATAAAAGTCGAGTAATGGTTGACTTGTTTCGGACTTGTTCGTAGTCCTTCCTCTTGGAGCGATCGCCCCGGTGGAAGCGAAACGAACAGTGTTTGAGTCTCACGGTAGTTTCATATTGAAAGTGATATTTGTTTGTCTTCTTTTTTTTTTTTTGTTGTAATCACGAATAAATGTTTTCTTTCTTTCTTTCTTTCTTTTAATAGTATATTACATGCCCGTGACTTCGCCCGCGTAGAGTTAAATTTGAATCCCAGGCAACTCGCCTCTTTCGCGACGCTTTCAAATTATCGTTATATTTCAGGCAATTTCTACAAAACCTTGATAAATTGTATGCCTAAACTTTCTTCATGAATCAATTTTTCTATTAGAAAAACCGCGTGAAAATCCATTCGAGAGTTTTTGAGTTTATCGCAAATAGACAGACAGACATGCTTATGGGGTCATCACATCAGATGATTTACTTACTGTTATTTATGTTACGAGATATTTCGATTTAAGCACATCGTAGACAGAGGCAATAAAGCTTTTTCAGCTTGTTCCCCGTACATAACCAACTTACATTACCAGCACTGGTAAAACCATCGTTGGGTGATTATTTTTTATTAATTTGGATTAATTTAGACTTAGGCGCGGCGAGATGGCCCTTGGGCAGCCCTTAAGCCGCGAACATGTTTGATTCAGTTTAGAAAAAGTCTTTATTTTACCTTAGAAAGTCCTAGTTATGTAATTTGGTTGTGTACGAAGAACAAGGGGCTTTTTCATTTAATAATCGTACTTAAGTCTAAATTATATTTGCATACGCATACTCTTTGTTTCACGATTACCGTAAAACAAAACGAGGTAAACAAACCTTCGCAAAAACGTCTCGTCTATAACAGACGGCACGGTTCTAAAATATACGAACTGAGCGTAATTGATAATAACGTATGTCCCGCAGTAAAAAAATAAAACCTTATTTGGCACAAAAATATACACGCGCGGAGTATGAGAGGCACCTATCCTTCCCGTGTATGTTTTTACGAGAGCACGATGTAATTTTATTTTCGGCCCTCTGTAGACTCGAGAGAATCTTATAATATTCAAGTTATTCTCATTTTATGATACAAAATTACAAGACGACGATAAAAGCACTTAGTGAATTTGAAATTCTTTATGATTCAGACAAGAATTTTATGAAAGATCGCTGTTTTTTTTTTATTTCCCGACCTTTTCTGTACCGCGGCGATGACACCGTTAAAATCATCAAACTATAACCACTTGTTTAATTTTCAGAAAAAATCGCATCGAAATCGGTCCATCGCTTAAGAGCTATGATGCCACAGACAGACACACACACAGACATCGACATCAAACTTATAACACCCCTCTTTTCGCGTCAGGGGCTTAAAAACCACCGCTTCTAGTGTCGTTTGAATTAATATTTCCCACGCTTCAAGCGACGCTCGCAAGTAGCAATTTCAAATGGGAATAGCTGATTTTTTTATATAAAAGCGCTCCAGTTGCCATAATGCGGCCACTGTAGAAAAACCCCAGAGAAATGGGGAAATTAAACGTACACACCGCATGATACCGCCGCGCCGCGCCGCTGCCGGCAATGCACTCAGCTTTTATTGCATTCAGAACTTTATAGCTTCGTGATAAAGGCAGTGTTAGGACGGAATTGCGGAACAATACACACGCAATGATAATGTGAGATTTGATCGTTAATGTATACTTTATGTGCAGGTTTGGTTTGTTAAATGTGTTTCCGGAACGTATTGTTTCGGGGATTCACACTGGCTTGTCATGCCGACATGAATTTTGATATATTATTAAATTACTTCATTTTTAGTTAGTTTAAAGCTTTGAGATATTCGACTGGTAAGTACTTACTAAATTAGCTGCATTTATTTTTATAAGGGAGAGAGAGGCAACCAAACAAGGGAGTCAATTGTATGGTAAGTGAGCATGGACACTCTGCAACACCAGAAGATTGCTGAGACGTTCCGAGCCTAGAGGACCAGTGGTACCAGAATGTAGGTACCAGCTGTCTTATTCTACATGCCGGAACGCAGCAGTGCTTGCGCTTATTTCTCTTGGGGTCAAGATTAGCGAGCAAGACCCGGTACGGCCCTTGCATGAGGTCCTATTTACCTCCCGCAAAAGTGCTTAATGTTACAATCTTGCATTCCCAATTTCACAAAAACACACGCCAAATATTCTCCACATGGGCTTGTAGACATTTGTTCAATAAACTCTTTGTATTTTTATATAGTTTTATATCCTCATTACAACTAGGTAAATTTAAAGTGAGTTAATTTATTAATCTAACTTTGAAAATATTAACAGTACAGCAAATTAAAATGTCCAATGATATCAGAAACTTGAGAGGCATCAGTATTGATAAATGCAGCTTGTTAGTCCTCGCTGTCCGCCATGTTGTTTATCGCGCTCTAACAAGATGGCGCGCGTAATGTAACGTCCGGTTCATTATACGCTGGCCAGCGCGCCAAACTAGGCCAATCATAGGACCACAATACTGATCACTGATATTTTGGTGTTCTTTACAAGACTGGTGACAGTTTTTAAGTAAATAAACGAAGAAAACATTTGAATTGTGACATTAAACGCAGGAAACAGACAACAAGAAACAAGTGGTCTCCAACAAACATGGTGGTTTCGTTCTTGTGGTTTGTGACAAAAAGATAACTGATTTCCTGAGAAAAACGATGTTTATAAGCAGACTGACGGATAACAGAGTGTTAATGTTACGGTTCCGTTTATTCTTTTAAGGTACGGAACTCTAAAAAACAATGAAAGAAAAATTTACACGGCATGGTCCCAACTCAGCATAATGATGGCGGCTTTACAGCCGGAATCATCTTCCGTTGGGATTTGGGATCATCGTTCTTCTTTTTTCTGTATCACTTTTATATTACGAGTATAAAGAGAAAAACTTTGCTTGTTTGTAATCTGTACAACTACCAAAGATATTGTATAAGAATTTTTTAATTTAGCTCTTACTTCTATATTTTTTTTAATATTTACCTACTTCGAGCATTGTTGATACAATTGCCAGTTTACAGGCTTAAAATTTGATTAATTGGTTTTTAAACAGAAAATTCTCAAGCCATCGAACACTTAACACCCAAGACTGAGTGAAAGCTAGTATCTATTTAAATAAAATAAAAGTTTGCTTTACAATATATTAGATAGGTATTTAATCACAGACGACAGAAACGCACAGGAACAAAGTACATTAATTAACAACTGTTTTCTGAAAATACAACTGTTTATTTGTCTAATTATTGTATTCCAGAGAGATTATTATTCATGTTTAGCATGAGTAGTTTGTTTGTATAGCACCTAGATAAATAAGCTAGGTATCTCTAAATGCATGTTAAGCAAATCGTGGTAGCTTAGATTAGAGATTTGACATTATAATAGCCTCTCAGAGGCCCGTCGGTTCAAATCCAGCTCGCACCTCGGAGTTTTTCGGAATGTAAGGACTACTTATACATACATACCGTCACGCCTCTTTCCCACAGGGGTAGGCAGAGACTACTTTGTTCCACTTGCTTCGTTTCTGACATACCTCTTTCGCTTCATCCACATTCATCAATCTCTTCATACTACTTATACATTTTCTAAATTACATTTATTACAGGTAACATGATTCGGCAACACCATTCCTTCGATACACGTTTTCAAAATCACTTTTTTTACTACATTGCTATTATTGTGCCTGAAATAAATCAGAATCAGTGGTATTTTTTGTTCCCCCGAATTGGCGCTAAAATCGCTATCAAATAGTAATGAACGAGGGACATACCCGATACCCACATTAACGGCTGAATGACTAATGTCTACATTGGGACTAGGGCTGGCAACTCATAATAGTCTCCACAAAACCTAGGGGAAATAACTAAAGAAAGTGCTAATATCATACAATTGAAATGAAAAAAAAAGTTGTGAAGCCATTGTCCGACCGATTGTCAAGCAGGTCTTTCTTGAGTATCTAACACATAAAATTTTACTGCGGCTCTTGAATTTCTTCGTCATGTTTTCTTTATTTTGTTATATTTTTCATTTTATGTGCATGTTAAAATGTGAAAACCAAAAAACTTCGGGCCTTAGCGGCCCTTCAAAATGTTGACCATACTTTGATAGAATCTTGTGATGTAATTTAAAAATATTTACAACCGTTAAACGTGGCAAGTGTATTTCAAACCCTATTGACAAAGTATTTAATAAAATGCTCATTAGAAAAGAATAGGTATACCAGAAAGTATATTAGTGATGTTATATCTAGCAGCCCTAACGGATTCTAACCTCCTTGGCGTGCTTGATTACACACCGGCTATTACCAGTTCTCTGGGTGGGATTTTTTCATTCATTATTATTGCCACGTTAGCAGGGAATTTGTAGACTAGTAATTAATACTTTGCGTACTAGGTTTAATTTTCTCGCCGGCTCTATTATTTTTAACGAGTCATTATTAGTTTCTCCAATAATTACAAAGTCAAGTTGTCATAAAATTAAACACTTCATAAACGTCAAGTAAATCGTCTATGTATATCAATCCATTGCATTGTAACTGGGAGGCATTTTTGAACACATTTCCCACAAAAATAATACAATGCAGCAAAATGGTGATTCATATTTAGTCTAACACAGGTTACACTTGTAACCTAACTTAGACATGACTTAATTAATTAATTTTCATCTTTTGATAAGTATGTACACATGCACATGGATCTATATTTTGTCCCATAAAATTGAAGTTCCGAATGTATACGGTTTGTCATAATTTTCGTTATTCATAAAGCGTTTTATTTCTGAAGGAGTAAATTTTTTTTTTGAATTGATAGTAAACTAGTTTAATGTAACATATTAGGTACCTTCTGATGACATTTCCAAACTTCCTAAAAATGCACGATTTCATGTGTTATGGCCAAAAAAATTATGACTAACGATTATTAGGACTATAAAATTATAGGACAAAAAGGGACCCGATACACATACACAAATAAGGTAGGTATTTATAGGTATATCCCTTACGGGGTTCAGAGAATAAGGTAACAAGACCTAAAGGCCACGTTTAGCATGATTGGCGTATACGTGGAAAGGGGAATCAAAATAATGCAGAAAGCAGTCGATCAGCAGCCTTATGGACAGAAACCATCAAATCTGTCCGCAATATCCCTTCAGTCAATAGAGAACGGTGGAGAAGGACCATGATTTGAATAGAGCAACCGCAGTATTGTATAACCTTTCATGAGCATGACAACTCTAAAAAAGTACTTTTACTGGGCTAAAATGAAGAGAGGATACCTTCATTGAAAGCAGAGTTTAAGTATGAGGCGCAGGGGGAGAGCAAACGCCATGAAACGCGATCAACAACTAAATGTATATGATTTTTCTCCTTTCATTTGTCGTTTGTCTACAGTTAGATATGTACAAAACCCATGGCGCCCCTTACGTCTAGTTTTTTATTTATTTAATAAACGAACCACGCGAAGTTAAGAAGAATTTATACTTATACGGGAGCATAAATAAATTAGCGTTCAAATTAAACGTCCAGGTGGACTTGTAAGAATTCAATGAGTTCATGAGGAAAGTTTGTACACTGGCGTTGAGACTGTACTGTCCCTTTTTTTTAGGAAGTACACTGTGAGCGACTGAGTGGATTAATTAGATGTAAAGCGCAAATTTGAAGAGGCTCTTTTTAAAGTACGACAGGTCATTTGATTCGTCAAAGAGTTAAGATTTATGCGGTTTCAACCAAGCCGTTGGTCCCATCTCGTACGGAATGAACTTGGTATTACTTATGTCCCTCTGCCCGTGGCCTTTATTCGTGAATCATCTCATCGACCACCCCACCATCTCAACCTATTATCACCTTGCTGTCTAAAACTCTAGTTCTCATACAGATTTCTTCTTTTTTGGCAACGTACACTGATATCTTACATAAATGTGAGATGAATTTGAATATTAATATTCATACTATAATTATTATGAATGCGAAAGTGTGTCTGTCTGTTAGCTGGTCACGCTTCACTGGACCGATTCAATTGGAATTTGATTAAATATAGAGATAGTTTCAGTCTCTGGAAAGGTCATAGAGTAGTTTTATTTCAGAAAATCGTATATTGCTTGCGAGATAGCAGCGATAAGCGGATTGGAAGCAATTTAAGTTCAGGGCAACAGCAGAAAGCGGAAAGCGAAAGAGGTATGTCAGGATCGTAGCAAGTGGAACAAAGTAGTCTCTGCCTACCCCTGTGGGAAAGAGGCGTGACGATATGTATGTATGTATGCAACAGCAGAGCTAGTATTATTATAAATGCAGTAATGACAAGAAAACAGGTATATATCCTACACATCTGCTACATTTCCCGCTAATGTGAAAGTTGCAGTATAATATGTCTCAGCTGCACGGAGTGTTATTTTAATTTATCGTTCAAGTTTCCAAGGCCCTCACAAATTAGAGACGGTTCGCACCAAACTGTTACGTCTTCAATAACGTTACACAAATTTGACTTATTAACGAGAGGTTTTGGGTTAATTATTGACTTTAATAAACGCTTAAATTGGACTATAAATTTGGATGCGACCTTTTACAGTGTCTATTTGTTTATATCTAAGTAAAATGGCTACAAGAAGAGTTATGTACGGTATTTCAGTAATTAATTCGTTACTCGCAAACACGTAAATGTAACGTATCGCAACGTAAATGGCTGTTTATAAGTTTTTGTGTAATCAGTCGTTCCCAAAATTCCACTTGCAGCATGCAAGAAGCGTAACATTCGATATTTACCAGACAAACTCCTGGCACATGCATAAAAAGTTAGATAAATATCTAATTAAAAATGGCCTCCCAAAACCTGCTCCCGCCCATTCTTTAACTCCAGGTGGGAGTTAATTACGAACACGGCTCCTGTCATAAATCACAATCAATCCTCGTCGCTTTTGACCTAATTTCGGTAATTTTGGAGAGAAAACTTGCTTATCTGACGCAATTATCGTTAGCGATTCATTTTGGGCGGACGAGTTGGAAACGCAGTGATGTGCGAACAACGATTCGAACCGAGATATGGGTTCCACGTGTTGCGAACGAAAATCAAGGGTTTAATTAACATTTATTTGTTGCATTTCAGTTCGGAAACATAATGCCGAAGAAAAAGAGATGGAGCGAACGAAGGAAACAAGAAGTTTTATTTTGCCAATTTTTTTGTGAAATGCTCATCCTTGACATGTTGGAGACCAAGCACAAATGTGACGTTAGTAGGTAGTAACTTGTTGTGTTTCCTCGTGAATTCGTTTGTATAATAGGAATATCAGAAAGCAAATGCAGTTGATGGCAACCAGCTAGATTAGGGGTTAGCAGAGACCACAATGTAATACGTTTTCTTCTACGAAGTTTAATTTAAAAAATTGGTAGGTACCTTCCATATTCATTCCTTATTTTATCAATAAAGCAGATTATCATATCACTGTTAGTACAAAGTCCGACCCCATTAGGCCACAGCGCACCTTGCAATCACTTTTTTTGTATGTCAATGTTGCTCCCTGTTACGAGGGTCGGATCTCGGAAGGGCCATGCGTCACAATCGCTCTTTGTCTCAGGGCACGCCTCTCTAAATATTATTTTTAGATATATTAAGCGATAAAAATGATGCCAACACAAATTAAACCCTAAATCTTCCGAAACACGGCGCCATTTCCATTTCGAACCGCCATCAAGTAAGGTTTTCCTTAAATTAGTGCGATGGAGAAGCTTTATAATATTCACGGGTTAATATCCTAAAAAAAGGTTTTTTATGAATCCTTAATCAAACGAGTAACTTCTAGTACACCTAGCAAAAATTAATTTCGGACCTCGGTGAACTGAGAGTAACAATGAATTATAGCCCTTAATTCTCTTCATGTACTTGTTGCTGTTAAAAAAATTAACTGCCGCAAAGTCCGCTACAAATAATATCTGCAAAACATTTTACTTATTAGGTTTGAATTGAAAATAAGGAGCTTGAAAGCAATAAAAAGATATTTGCTAGTTTTTCCGGAACGCTATAATCTGGACATCTTTAAAGCCAAAGTGAACAGAAACCTTCTAGCCAAACGTGTACCATCTTACGCCTCATCTTCGCCTTCCATCAAGCGAGATTGACGTCTAACGTAAGCCTATTTTATGTAAAAAAAAAATGCAAAATCTGTTTTATCTTTACAAATCCCTTACCTACTTTTAATCTCGTCTTAAATCCTTGTGGTACATATATCAATATGTATATAACTAACTAATTAACTAACGCCCTTGACTTCGTTCGCCGGATGTCTTCAGGTTAAGCTTAGCAAAGTGTTTGTATTTCCCGTGATGAATTTGATGAAGTAAAATAGCAGAAGATAGGGTGTCGTTCTAATTTATTACGTGGGTATTTCTGAAACTGGATCTGATAAATCATAAAAAATCTCAATTGCGCACACCTGTCATCCGAATGTCCGTCAGATTGCGTCATAAATTAGACATCGGGAACCTAATTTATGAGGTAGATTCGCTAAAGGCTATCTATCTTCCATTGTTTTATTTTCGTAGATTCGACAGGATAAGGATAATGAAATTACCAAACATTTTTAGCTACTAAGACTAGCTATTTACTCGTAAATCAAACTACTTACTTACTACTTACTGGCTGGGCGCAGTGACCCGAAGTGGATCTTGTCCTCCGACACCAGACTTCTCCAAGCCTTGCGATCCTGGACCAGCTCTCGCCAGTCATCGGCCATGAGATCCGAGAGATCCCTTTAAAACAAACAAACAAACGAACAAGTAATACAATTTATTGCACACTCAGAGTCGAAACATAACTTTAAGTCGAAGTAATGTTTGTATACGAAGCCACGTATCCCGCAATAAAGTTAATAAGAAACACTTGCATTCGATTTCCAATAACGCTTCACGCAAGCCAGGCACAAATGGTCCCTTATTACACTGCAAGTGCATAAAAAGTAAATTCCACCGCAGCAACGTCTGCCGAGTGCAAGTTTGAAATAACTTCGCTAGTGCGCTTTATTTACTCGCCTCTCGAACCGACCCGCTGCAACCAGCTTCCATAGATGAAAATTCATGATGAACAGATTAGACAAACAAAAATTTTGTTTATCATGTTTTTACCATAGGCACCAATTAGTTAGCATTTGAAGCCTTCCATGTGATTAGGTAGGTACTAATTTAGAACTTGTTCTCTCTAATTAGGTACTGATTTCAGTTATATTGTCCTCGGTTTCGTACGGGGCATTCTTCTCGGCAATGGTCTTTTGGAAAGCGCTTGTAGTGTAAAAATAAGCTCTGTAAGCAAAATATTATTATATACTTGGGAGCAAAAAAAACCGGGTTGTATGAAAAGTGACCCGGTTTTTTGCTGCCGTGTATACTTTATATTTCGATTTTTGCGGATGCGGATTCAGAGCTTCATACAATTTGGAATTGCATCGTTTTCCAATATTTTCGTCGTCGAACTCATAATTAATTTCAGATAAGATGTCGCCAGTAAATTTTGAAAAACGTAAAGGCACCCAATTCATGACCGTCTGCTTGAAAAGCCAGAAGATAAACGACTGAGCTACCACGCCTACCTATTTAGCTTACCATCTGTATTAAAAATCTACTATTCTACGTGATCGTCATGAAACATTAAGATCGTTTGGAAAAGTGCATCAGAGTTGTTACTTTCACTCAGCTTACACATTTCTAAACATTTAGTTTGCATTTAGTCCAAATATTTCTATTATTTCATCTTTGAAATCTGAAACACATTAAATAGCTGCCCGACAACCTCACTTTACAAAATAAACTTCCCATCATGTACCCCAAAAAACAGTTTATTTTTATTCTATGGCTAAAGCGATTTCTTTTACAAGAAACCACTCCAAAGCTGCGAATATGAAATTGGCTCATCCTTGCAACAGACATTTTTATGTTTTTCCAACTAACATTTTCGCTTTTATATTTGAGTTGATCGCATAAAAAGCCAAGTAAATTGTAGCACTTTCCCTTAGTGGAATGACTTATGTTTATTTTTACGAGTTCCCCTTCACAAGTCTCGGGATGTTTACATATTCAATAGGTTAAATCTCGAAAAGCTTATCGAGGTTTTGAAATATTTAGATCAAGTTTCTTCTAAAAACTATGACACTAGTAGTTTGAAGGGCTCTGAAACAATGAACCGCCAATTTGATTCCTGACCTCTAAATTTTTCGCGATTTATGTGCGAAATTACATTGAAATCCCCAGTTTTCAATGCAATCGTATCAAAAATGTACAAAGCATAATATTACTATGCAATAAATTAAATAAATTTGTCTTTCCTTTGCGAAAGCTGACACAAACAGTTTCTCAGCAAGCTGCCTTGACGGCTTATCACGGCTACGTCATGTCCACGCTTCGGTATGGCCTTGTCATATGGGGTAACTCCATTGATTTACCAAAAGCGTTCATCAAACAGAAGAAATGCATTAGAGCTGTTTTTTCATTGGAGCCGTTGGAGTCTTGCAAACCAATCTTTAAAAAACATAACCTTCTGACCCTTCCTTCATTATATGTATATGAAGTGGCTGTGTTTGTACATACTAATAAACACTATTTCAAAAAAAATTGCGATGTCATAACATACAATGACCGCATTTCTAGACAACGAAACTTGCTAGCGGTTCCTAAGGCACACCTTAAACAAACTACGCGCAGCTCCTACTTCATGTGTGTGAAAATATATAATAGGCTACCCACTGACATCAAAGACCTGCCTTTATGTCAATTCAAGAAAAAAATATTTGTGTGGCTATGTGACCAGTGCATGTACTCTATTAAGGAATATTTTACTTTATAAACAATAATTAATGTTATTGACAATTATTTGACCTAATGTAACGTATAATAATAATAATTATGATTAAGTAACTGCATATTGTACACTGAAACCTACCAACCACCTTAAGATATATGACTTTATGTAAATAATAATTGTAATTAATGATTGACAAATTAATTTCATGATAATACCAGGATAATTTCTATATTTTTATGATTGATAATAATCACTAAAATTGGAAATTTTATATTTTGCATGCTGACTCCAGCAGATATTGGCGCACTTTTAATATATATTATAACATCTACATTCTGTAACCCATATCTAGCAAATAAACCATTTCATTTCATTTCATTTCATTTCATACATACGGTCCCACATTAAAATAACCAAGAAGTTTTCTGTAAGCAAACTATGTAAACTATTACGTTACTGGTCCAAAATAATTCCGCAGGGCTCGAGGTTTCATTAGCAACTCTGTTTTGCTAAAGGAAATTCCAATGCCAACAATGTGTGGGATTAGCAAATACTTCATATAATTTCAAACTTTTACAATTTCGCTCTGCCTAAATCGCTATTTTACTGGGTTTGAAATGAAATCTATTCATAAAATTATCTACATCTACTGACAACACACAGAAGTGTTTAGTGTCCAGCGTTGTAATTTCACTTTGATTTCATTCCCGTAGGTTTGTCTGCCTGTCATTTAGGTACACAGAGACTCGTAAAGAGACGCGTTTAAAACTGTTCCATTGAAATTCGTTAAAACTTCTCCACAATTCACAATGCATCTCCACGGTACTCACCAGAGCTTATTTCTGGCTGTGCAGCTATTCCGTGATTTGGGATGCACATAAACACATGCATTATTTATTATGATAATGCCAGTTCCCAGACAGCCTGATTAAGTCTAATCTTTGTGGAGCTGGATTTAATATAGCCTAGGAGAAAACTGAAAAACACGCAACAAACTTACGTTCAGTAATCCTACTTTGCCTATTGTGTGTCGTTTCTTTTTAATCGTTTTTTAAGACATAACTTCACGTAAGTATTTAAACGTAATTATAAGCAAAGCTCGGAAATCTTTGCAAAAACAAACACGGACATAGCACAAGATTCAACAGTCTTAATATACAACATTAACTACGATTTTGCCACCACTATGTAACTAAAATTTTGATTACCTAAACAGTATATTTTCGCAATTAAAATTTGACCTTTTTTAGTTGCATTTCTGTCACAGTCATACTGTTATTTGCCGTGTTGCGATTCTTTTGCGATAACCTGATCGGGCTATGCATATAAAGTACCACTACTGTATTGTAATTAAATGAAATGAAGTGAAATGAAATATTTTTATTGCAAGAATACAATACGTGCGTGAGTAATTCATAGTGCATTAATGGTGTTTCTGTATTTCATAATTCATAATACTGTCTCCACGGGATAGCAGTAAATTAATATCGCGGTGATTCTTTTTTTTCAGCAAAACTGATAAGCACGTTCTTTATGAGTACCTATTTCCGAAAGAATAAAATAAAAAATATTACATCTAAGAGACATTTTAAAGAACCATTCGCGTTTGTTACAATTCTAGATAGTACAGAGGGTTTCTTTACAAGAGCGGTATAAAAGACAGTCGCTATCTTGCTTCAGCGGACAGCGGTAACAAGCTGCTGATAAATTGAGTTGCCACCACTTTGCCGACTGGTTCACTCCGCTCTCGTACCCTGAATGGGATAGAAGAATAAAAACCGGAATGAAATTGACTCTACGTCGGCTAGCTGCGTTTTGGTCGCCATTTTGGTCATCTTGAAACATAATTAGGCACTAAAGATTACCTACGCAATAAAATGCGATATAGCAAGGTATTGTGAAAATTTTCACTTTTATGTTTGTAATTATTACTATCACATACATTTTATTTAAGAGCAGGGCTCTGCTAACACTGGATTTTATAACTAGCCGAATTTGCACGGAACCCTCGGATCGCGAGTCCTACTCGCACTTGGCCAGTTTTCAAAATGATTTTTTTATCTGGGTCCCACTGAGAAACAGCGTTGCGGCTCTCTCTCTCTCTTTGACGTTACTTGATTATGTCGTAGCTCGAAGCATGTACCATCAGCCAAATATGTGGTCTACCACCCTAAGGCTAAAATTCCTTTGCACGTCACAATATACAACGTCGATAAGACAGGCTGTCAAAATTAGAAAATTACAATATAGGGATTATTTAAAATTGATAGTTTATTTATAATACTATACATTAATAATCAAGTACGTTTATTTTTGAATTCATGCAATAAATTTTATTGCAAGCATACTAAGTGTTTGCATGCATCACATATCGCCCGCGGTATGCTTTTGTCAGTGTTTTTTTAATATTGTCAGAAATTACGCATGCCTTAGAAGCCAAAATTTAGGTGACTATGGGTAAGCGGCGCAAGCAAAAGACCGACCATTATTCAAAAGTGCTGATACACGTAAGTGAATAATTGAATACAGGAAGTGCAAAGTTGGTGTTCTGCCACAACTCGCAAGGACTACTCGCCAAAATAACCAATTTAGCCCGGACCACTCTTGAGAGCCAGCAAGTTTTGGTCGCAGCATCGATTATAGAACTGAAAACTTCTTTAACGGCGTTAAGCGCTTTTTGGGATGAGTAAAAAATGTTAAACTCGCGTCAGGCGTAAGACGGAGGGAGAGTTTATAAATACCAGGATACCCCTAAGAGCTTATTTTGAAATACGAATGAACCTAGGAGTCGCGTTCGATTTTTGAAGTGAACGTTGATTTCGTCGCTTTAACGTATGTGCGTTTGGCCTAGTGGTATAAGGTGTGGAATAACAGTGTGTTCCCAGGTGACCGCAGTTCAAATCTGTGTATTTTTTCTTTTTTTTTTGCGCGAGTGTGCGTGTGTAGTTTTCACTTCTGCAGGCACTCCCGGAGTGCTACCCGCTGCTTTTTTTTAATACGTTTCGTTATATTATGGTGTGGTTGATTAGAAACCTGGTAAGGTAATTAAGTCCTGTAAGCTTATTGTTCAACTCGCTCGCAATCGCCATCGTGTTCATTTTGACAGTTCATGTATGGGCTGACAATTGGCATCGGAATCAGCTACCTAACTGTCACATTCATAAAAGAACTGTCAAAATGAGCACGATGGCAATTGCGAGCGAGTTAGACAATAAGCCTACTTAGGATAACGCTTTTATATTCCGCATCAGAAATATTTTCTTTGGCAAAGTAATCAAGTCCTCATTGGCTAAAGTCCTCATAGCCAGTAGAGAAAATAAAAATAAGTCCTACTTAAGGGAATAATTTTAAACAGACATCATCAAACACTTCAACTGACCCCACCGTCTGCTGAAATATTCGGGAATAGATCTGAAACACCTCGTGTAATCTGTGATGTTGCTTACGACTAATGTTAAAATTATGATTCAATATTGTTTGTTAAGTTTGCCGTTCCCGACGGTATTCGCCTCACCCAGCTCCTTTCATGCTATAAAGTATCTTGGGTATTGTTTTTCTTCACACTGCCACTTAGAAAAATTACACTTTGCCTCGCTGATTTTGACGCCGTGAAATTTAATCTTGTTCAGTAGCGTCGGCGTACCTAAACATTTTGTTACGTCAAAATTAAATTGTTTGCTTTTTTAAATCCATATGTTAACCAACTAAGAGCAAGGTAAAAATATCTTCAATCATAATCTCGCAACTTGTGAATGATCCGAATGATTTGAAATTTGGTACACGGCAACTCTGATGATAATAACTGTAATAAAATACCTGCCGTCAATAAGATGGAAGTGAACGTGTTTTAATATCACTACATAGTGTAACAAAGTCGCTTTCCGCTGTCTGTCTGTCCGTATGTATGCTTAGATTTTTAAAATAGAGATAGAGTGATTCAAGAGGAAGGTTTATACATGGATAATGTAGTAGATAAACACTGATTGCACCAGTGCGAAGCCGGGGCGGGTCACTAGTATAATATAATAATACTGACTTACGTATTGAAATGAAATGAAATGAAATTTCTTTATTTGCTTATTTTTTAAATATTTTTTTTTATTTATTTATTTATTTCTTTATTCATATATTATTTAATAACGGAACTAAAGACAAGCGTCAAAAAAAAGCTAAAATTACGAATATATTGCAATCATGCAACTTAGTCTGCGTAGAATTCAGTCATCGCTATCCCGCGGGAAATATGCAGTTTTCCGGTATAAAAAGTTTATAAATTACTAGCTGCTGCCCGCGAATTCATCTGCAAATAATTAATTTATCGCTATCTCGCGGGAACTACGCATTTTTTTTGGTATAAAAAGTAGCCTATTCCAAACTAACACACACACACACACACACACACATTATTTAGATGTTTTAGACGTTACCAGTCCTAACACGTGCTCCAAGATCCAGCACTAATTTATTTTTATAGGTACTGAGAAATTAACGCTAGTCTCCGATGTCGTTTATTTACGTGGTAAATTGGCGTTAAAATTACGAATTAGGGTGTAATCAAGCGCAGGTTTGACAAAATTTGTAAATTTCACGGAATGATTGAACATGACTATAAATGGTGCTATCGAAGAAAAGTGGAGTATTCACGTCTCATTTTCGTTGTAGTTGGGAAATATTGCAACTAATTCAAAATGAAATATTGGTCATTGTTCGCTATGGTCGTTGTGTTGCTGGGCCTTTTGGGAACCGGTAATTATTTTCGTTTTATAAAACTCTACCTTATCTATACTGGAGGTAATAAAATTAGCAAACTATCCGTCACCTGCGCATAGATCGACGGTTGAACATTCTAAAGCAAATTAGGTAAATTTAGGGTATGTGAAAATTCCACCATTTGGTTTTTTTTTTCAAAAAAGTAACTCTTTTTCATTTTTTTGACTGTCAATAGAAATTCTTGGTTTTATCTTTTATTTTTATTTTCTTTATTTATTTATTTTTTACCTAGTTTTAGTTAAGTTTTATATTATGCTGATTGTTTTATTTAAGTCTATTTGTTAATAAAACATACCATTTTTATTTTACCTACTAAATAAGTCATTTAATTCTGATTATTTGTGCAGTAACTAAAAAAAATGCAGTCTTTATTCTAACAGTTTAAAAAATCGTATATTATTATTAGTTAAACGTTAAACTACCCTTGCCACTTACCGTTTTGCTACTATTTCTAATATTCAGAATATTCAGATGTATTGTAAATAAATAAGAAAATTAATTTGTTATAGGATCTGCCTTGGGCGGGATCAAACCGAAGCCTGGGCATCGTACGAGTAAGTATATCTTTTTTTTAATTCGTATAAGCAAAAACATAACGAACCAAAAGTATGCCTCACGATATACTCTTTCATCCTGTTTTTGTGTAAATACTTACCTACGAGTATTATATCTAACTATGTTTATGAACATACGTACTGATTATGAAATAAGGACGGTCTTAGGGCAATTGGAGCGTCGTTCTGGGCACCAATGGCTATAGATAAACTGGAGATATTTCAGCAGGCCCCTATTTCAGAAACGTAACAACTGTCGGTGACATGAGTGACAATTTTGTTTACCATTACAAAATCGACGGGAATCTGCGCCGGTCGGCTTCATCTAACTATGAAACTAATTTTATAAATGCGAAAGTATGGATGGACGGATGGATGGATGGATGTTTGTTTGTTACTCAATCACACCAGAACAACCCAACGAATCTGGATGAAATTCAGCACATAGACAGAGAAAATTCTGGAATAGCGCATAGGCTACTTTTTATCCCGAAAAATTCCCGCGGGATAGCGATAAACGAATTCTTTACAGATTAAGTTGCAGGCAACAGATAGTGTTGAATAAGCATTGCTTTTAGAATTATTTGTTTTTTTGTTTAAAGTGACTTGTTCAATTATATTCGACTGTCAATAGAAATTCTTGGTTTTATCTTTTATTTTTAATTTCTTTATTTTACTAAATAAGTATCTAATAAAAATGCAGACTTTATTCTAATCATCATCTAGGCCTACATTTATGACAGATGATTGATTATTATTCTAAAAAATCGTATATTATTATTAGTAGCCTTGCCACTCACCGTTTCGCTACTATTTTTAATATTCAGATGTATTGTAAATAAGAAAATTTGCTATAGGATCTGCTTCGGTCGGGATCGAAAAGAAGCCTGGGCATCGTAAGTATATTTTTTTTTATTCATATAAGCAAAATAAGTTTTGCGTTAAAATTGAGTAGGTAAATTCCTAGATGCGGCACTTTAAAGATCGATCAATTTTAACGATTCGAAAATTATGTAAAATATTTACTCGGCTATTTAGTCAAACTAACCCAAAAATAAAATATTCCAGTACAAATTTTAGGAGACTATATGAATGACATGTAGCGATCGGGTATGTATTAAAATCCATAAAGTTTAAAATGTATAATGGGTTAAAATACATAACGGTTCAAAATATATAATGCGATTTACTCAGAAAATTGCAAATTAACAGAATTGCTATAAACTAAACCTAACCTAACCTAAACCAATCTATAGATCACGCTATAAAAAAAAATCATATACCTAATAGTTTCACAGAAAATGACATTATATATTTTGAACTATTATGCATTTAATTAACCCATTATACATTTTAAAAAACATTTACATATTCTGATCATCATCCCTCAGCCTTCAAAAATTGTATATTACATATGAGGTATCTGCTGCAATCCTCTAGTGACCGGCCAGACCAGTAGGCTTATTGTGTAACTCGCTCGCAATCGCCATCGTGTTCATTTTGACAGTACTTGTATGAATGTGACAGCTAGCTGATGCCGATGCCAATTGTCAGCCCATAGAAGAACTGTCAAAATGAACATGAGTTAGACAATAAGCCTACAGCATGAAACAAGAAGAGCGTGGAGCACTTTATTGTACATAAAACACAATAATTTTACAAATGATTACAAAGTAGTGATATAAACATAAACTAAAGCTACTTGTTATAAGCTGCATGTCATTATATTGCAGGTTATAAAGAAGAGCAATCATCAATAAAATATTGTTTTAAGAATTATTTTTTCGCAAATATTTTTTTTTATTACAGGACGAGGCTGCGCTACTAATGGAGATTGTTGGGACGATGGTTAGTCATAACATGGAATTTTGAGTGTGAGCATGGTGTCTTATAAGCTGGCACGATCAGCTTTGAGCAGTAGCACTGCGTAGACCTACGACCTAAAGACCAGTAGTGATCATTATAGGTTATATCGACCGGTTGCGCGTTTATCAGTCAGGTGTAAGTATACCAGACTATCTGCCCCTACGGACGTATCTATCCTGCCCAAAAATATATAGGGATTAAATGAGTTAGAGAATTTATGCGGGATTAATCCCGAAACTGTTTTGAGGTGTATATCTATAGGTCGTGTTAGTTACACCATTTTTAACTCAAGAACGGCTGAACCGATTTGGCTGAAAATTGGCGGGGAGGTAGCTTAGAACCAGGAATAGGTAATAGGATACTTTTTTTTCTCTTTTTGTAATTCATTTGTTAAAAATGGAACAAAACGCAACTGACATGGAATAACAAAACGCAACTGACAGCTAAACGTAATGTCTGTGGTGTATGGTTGAATGAAAATTTGACGAATCAGGGCGGGAATGGGTTTTTAATTTCTCACGGGATCGAAGATGAATACTAAATATTTGTAAACTACATTTCTTGAGGATCACAGTGGTGCTTTGAGAAAAAAAAAGTCACGGGTTTGAAAACAAGAAATCGGCACATTTCCTTAATATTTGTTAATTGCTTTCTACATCGAGAAATATAGGTAGGTAATGACCTTTTTATGTAATTTTGATACATTTATACTCGATATGTCAGGATCGTAGCAAGTGGAACAAAGTAGTCTCTGCATACCCCTGTGGGAAAGAGGCGTGACGTGTATGTAAATAAGTTTAGTGTATACTGGAAAATTACTTAGTTAATTGAAGATAAATTAAGTCTACGCGGACGAAGTCGCGGGTAAAAGCTAGTAACTTCTAAACAAAAGCACAGTTATCAATCAAATCACTTTTTTTATGAAGTATTTTTTCACAAACAAAATATTTCGTTACAGGACGGTCAGGTGATGCGGATTATAGAGGCTGCGCTACTAATGGAGATTGTTGGGACGATGGTTAGTCGTAACATGGAATTTTGAGTGTGAGCATGACGTCTTATAAACTGGCACGATCACCTTTGAGCAGTAGCACTGCGTAGACCTACGACCTAAAGACCAGTAGTGAAGAAGAAGAAGAAGAAGAGAACATTTATTGACACAAAACGACACAAAAAATAAAATAATTAATAACAAAAAAAAGAACATTTCAAAAAATATTACATGTGCCGCAAGTGCCAAAAGGGCCACACTCAGCATGTTGCTGCGGCAGGCCGCAGCGCTGATTTTCAGTGTGACAGTAGTGAACATTATCTAACTAATATTATAAATGCGAAAGTATGGATGGATGGATGGATGGACGGATGGATGGATAGATGTTTGTTTGTTACTCAATCACGCCAGTAGGCTTATTGTCTAACTCGCTCGCAATCGCCATCGTGTTCATTTTGACAGTTCTTGTATGAATGTGACAGCTAGCTGATTCCGATGCCAATTGTCAGCCCATACATGAACTGTCAAAATGAACACGATGGCGATTGCGAGTGAGTTAGACAATAAGCCTACAGAACGGCCCAACGGATCTGGATGAAATTCGGCACATAGATAGAGAAAAGTCTGAAATAGCACATAGGCTACTCTTTTTCCCGGAAAATTGCGTAGTTCCCGCGGAATAGCGATAAACGAATTCATTGCAGACGAAGTCGCTGGCAACAGCTAGTAGGTTATATCGACCGGTCGCGTGTTTATCAGTCAGGTGTAAGTGTACCAGATCATCTGCCTCTGCGGACTTATCTCTCCTGCCCAAAAATATATAGGGATTAAATGAGTGCCAAAATTTATGCGGGATTGATCCCGAAACAGTTTTGAGGTGTATATAATGACTTATAAACAAAAGCACAGAAGCACAGAAGTATTTTTTAACAAACAAAATATTTCATTACAGGACGATCGGGTGACGCGGATTATAGAGGCTGCGCTACTAATGGAGATTGTTGGGACGATGGTTAGTCGTAACATGGAATTTTGAGTGTGAGAATGACGTCTTATAAACTGGCACGATCGGCTTTGAGCTAGCACTACGTAGACCTACGACCTAAAGACCAATAGTGATCATTATAGTTAGGTGTAAGTATACCAGACCATCTGCCCCTGTGGACCTAGTATCTCTCCTGCCCAAAAATATATAGGGATTAAATGAGTGCGAGAACTTATGCGGGATTGATCCCGAAACAGCTTTGAGGTGTAGATATGTAATTATGTACTTCTAAAAAAAGCACCAGTTGGCAATCAAATCATGTTTTATGAAGTATTTTTTAACAAACAACATATTTCATTACAGGACGAGTGGGTAATGGCAAGTAGGAATGGTTAGTCGGAACCATGGAATTTTGAGTGTGAGTATGATGTCTTATTTATAAACTGGCACCATCAGCTTTGAGCAGTAGCTCTGGTTAATAGATCATAGACCTAATGTGCAGTAGTAATCTTATAGGGCAATTAATACAAATAAAATATTTTATTACAGAAAGCTACCTAACGGAGATAGAGTCTTGAGTATGAACCTGAAGCTCTGAATCAACTACCTTTTAACTCTGATCATGGAACTCGTGTGTCAAAAAGACTACTCAAAAATCAAATAAAATGTTGTTATAGACTAAATATTTATTTCATTTATTAGCTTAAGTACCTAACTACGTTTGTAATACTGTTTATTAATTGTTTATAATAAAGACACGATACGCAATGCTAAATGTTTCGTAACCATAACATGCACATTTTAATATCTTCCTTTGTTAATTAATCTATACTTTTTATTGAAAAAGCTAGGGATTGTAGACGGGACAATGACTCCTACGCCAGACAAATTTTTGATGACTGATCTCCGTCCCGTTCCATAGTAATAGGCTTGCACGACCAGCTTGGAACAATAGCTTGGGTTTGTAGAGCGTAGATTAGTTGTGATCTTATAGGTTATATGCTTCAGTTTCTTCGCTCCGCCGGTCGGGTTGTAGTATGTGTGGTCAGCCCACACAGCAGCAGCGTTGGCAGCGCCACGGTCAGGGCAGCGGTAGACGGTAGTCCAATCAGAGGCGTGTATATCAAACCATCTGCCCTTGCGGACCTGTCTATTGTTACTCCTAATGCCATTCCGCCAGCCTGAGCCTCCTGGCATCTCCAGCACCCAATCATTAGTAGTCATGATCGCTGCGTGCCCTACAAGCCCGCCGATGCCTCTCCCCGTAATCAATATGTCCCCTTTCCTCACGGTATTGACAAACCGCCTCTTGTTGTCCGCCGTACTCCGCTTGGTTATTTTCCTCGCGAACAAAGACTCCTGTGTATCGGGCAGTATTCCAAAGTTGTTCATAACGAGCCACTCTTCGTAATTAATCGGCTCAGAGCCATTCATCGAGACATACTCTCGGTAAGAGTCTCTGAAGACATTTTGTTCGTCTCTCAGAAATGATTCGAGTGAATATTTGTCGGGATTGATTATTCCCACGTCGACGGCCGAGACGTAGGCCAGGCTGCTAGTGTTTGAAGGCGCGATATTACCCACTAAAATAATAAATTACTTTAATGTTTTTAGTCGAAATTAGTAGCTATAGTACCTACTTACGATCGGAATTTTCAAACAGACCTTGTTATATTATGTCTAAGCTAAATGCAAAATTACACACAAGGTTTTACTTACACGTAAAACAAGAGAGACATTTTTCATTACTGTTTCCAAATCATTTCACTGTTTCGTTTTCACGCACAGTATACTTACACGACTCTAGCTACGTACTTAACGAATTTAAGTGGATGGAATTGGAATTAATAGTTAAATTAGTTTTAAAAAAAATGAGAAAAAGCATTTACCGTCTATAACATCCTGGCACAGTACATGCCAATCCAGGCAAAGGACTATGAAAAGAATGCCACCAAAGCACCGTGTCGTCTTCATGACTGCTTTGTTTTAATTGCAATTTGAAGAATTCTTCCCACTTATATACAGATGCGAGTGATTAAAAGTGATCAACAGAGTACATATTTTTTTTTTTTTTTTTTTTTTTTTTTTTTTATTAAAGGTCTACAAACTGGATATTACATCTTAACTTACAAACTAGAATGCTAGGTATTAACTTACACTTCGTGTATACCCTAAAATAGTAGACACATCATGCACTTAAGGTAAACAGTTATTACAAAAAGAAACTATTTCTACAAGATCCTAGAACAACAAATTACTATTTCACAAAAATATTACCTATTAGGTACTTATTTACTTAAATACAACAAATAATAATAATAATAACAATAACAGAGAGTTACGAAAGCCAGACGAACTGATTCAATTAACTTAAGGCTTGCCGTATTTTAGATTTAGCTGAAGCCAAAGAGCCACAATAAATATCGAAATCTCCCTTTACTCCGTTGTATGATGCAATCATTCTATAAATAGGCGCGTGTCTGCCCATGTTCGTACGACAACAGGGCAGATAGAAGGGCCTTCTGTTACACAGTCGGCTGCCCGCCCGCGGAACAACCACCTTAATACATTTAAGTAGGTCGGCGCAGTCCACCAGTCCATGTATGATCTTATACAAAAACAAAACATCGCTTGATTTCCGTCTGTCGAATAGGGATTCCATTTTAAAATGCTGAAGCCTTACTTCGTACGACGTGAAAATCTTACACTTATTCTGAGCGTAAGCTAGGTGATACAGAAAACGCCTTTGCACCCTTTCTATTCGGTCAGAGTGAACCCTATATCCCGGATTCCATACTGGAGCACTGTATTCAAGGACGCTTCTGACCAAGCAATTGTATACAGGTATTATAATAGAAGGATCATTAAAACTCTTAATCTGCCTAGCAATAAACCCTGACATTTGAGATGCCCTCTTTACAATAGAGTCCACATGTAACCGAAAACTAAGTGCGTTATCAATCAGAACTCCAAGGTCACGGATACTACTCGTTTCGGCCAGTGGGATCCCATTCAGATGATAGGTAGCCGCTGTTGTGTTTTTCTTTCTGGTGAATTTTATATGGAAACACTTGGCGCTGTTGAGCACCATGTCATTACAAGTACACCAATTCGCTATCCTGTTAATATCATTCTGAAGGAACTCTGTATCTGAATTATTTTCTATGACTTGATATACTTTTAGATCGTCAGCATACATTTTAAATTTACTGCGAATGATTTTTGCAAGATCATCTATATAAATTATAAAAAACAACGGTCCCAGATGCGATCCTTGTGGGACACCAGACGGAATAGCAATGGCTTGGGACTTGTAACCTCGGAGTGCCACCAACTGAGTCCGATTCTTAAGATAAGATTCACACCACCGCAACAGAGAGCCGTGAATACCCATATGTTCAATTTTATCCACGAGAGTATCATGATTTATTAAGTCGAAAGCCTTGCTGAAGTCTGTATAGATTGCGTGCACCTCCTTTGAACTATCCAATGCCTCGGCAATATCATTAACATAACTTGTTAGATTACTGGTGGTTGATCTACAGGGTAAGAAACCGTGTTGAGCTCCATGAAGTTGCCCTTTAACATGCCAGTATATTTTTTTTTGGACAATGGATTCGAAAACTTTCCCAGGTGCTGGCAAGATTGATACCGGCCTATAACTTGAGACTATTGTAACATCGCCTTTCTTATGAATGGGGGTTATACGTGCAGCTTTCCACCTGACAGGAAAAACTCCTTGTCTTAGTGACTCGTTATATAATAAAGTTAACGGCTTAGCTAAACATTTCGCGCATTTTGCGAGAACTAATGGCGGTATACCATCCACTCCCGCTCCTTTATTGCAATCTAACTGTGATAGAGCTTTGAAAATTTCATCTTCTGTAAATTCGCACATGCCAAATGACCACTGATCACCATTACTGCTAGAGCCAGCGCAGCCGCTAGTTACCAGCCCTCGAGTTGCTGCAGGCCGTGACTTGTACACTGATTCAAAATATTCAGAAAAAATGTTACAAATCTCCTGCCCGCCTACAGCTACCCTGGACCCAGAAGCCATTTGATTTGGGATTGAGTAGCTATTAGACTTGAGTCCGTTCACATACGACCATATATATTTCGGATTAGTACGAAGAGTATGAGCAGCATTCTCTTTAAATTTTCGCAAACATTCTTTCAACATCACATCACAACGATTTCTCAGACATTCAAACGACATTTTATCCATCGGGTTACCATATTTTTTTAGCCTTTTGTGATATTTCGCTTTTTCTTTTAGACATTTTATCAGGGGTAAGCTGAACCAGACCGGATGCCGATCGCTACGTGGTCTGTACATAGGAGTGTGTCTATTTAGGACCGCTGACAGTTCTGTGTAAAAAATATCAACCATGCAATCAACACCAGTCACGTGACGCCACATCTCTGCCCAATCAATCTGAGACAACTCATCATTAACAGATTCGTAATTGCACCTAGAAAAGTCGGGTACAGGAGTACGATCTGGAACTAACGATCTTATATTTCTACTTAGGCGAATAACTATTTCGAGTGCAGGGTGGTGCGCATCCAACCCAATCAAAGGATTGCTAGATTCCAATACAGAAAGGTTTTGAGCCGAGCCAGACATAACCAAATCCAAGACACGATTGTTATGATTTGCAATATGATTGCTCTGGGTTAAATTATTAAACGTCATCTCGTCCACCAGCATGTTTTCCGAAATACCGATAGCATTGTTAGGGGTGCACGAAGCCGATACAGGGTCATAAGTCCAGGTAATGTTTGGCAGATTAAAGTCACCCACTATTAACGTTACAGACTTAGGCGTAACAAGGTTGCTCATTACTTTACTAAATTGTGTGAGTAGGACATCAAAATAATCGTGACATACAGGCGGGGGAACATATACCGCACAGATATTCAATTGCTGAAAATTGTTCCCTTTGCCTATTTTAAAGCTTATCCACATATCTTCGCAGCTAGATTCCCATTGCCATTTTCGCACAGTTTTGTACTTTTTTAATATAGCTATGCAAACTCCCCCTCCATCCTTTTTCGTTTCATACGACGAGGTGGTACTGCGATCTCTCCTAAATACATCATACCTGTCATCAAAAATTTCATGGTCAAAAACTGAAGCATTCAACCATGTCTCCGATAAAATAATTGCATCATACTCGAAACCAAGTACGCTCGATAAAAAATCCTCAGTTTTAGTTCTTAAGCCTCGCACATTCTGATAGTAAATTGAGAAAACTGAAGCGTCGACAGCATTCTGTTAACTCAACGGGAGAGTCGTTAAAAACGCCTCGTTACGCACTAGGAGAGCCTTAGCCTTCGCTTGCCTACGCACATAGATGCGCCCATCGCGAACCCACACAAACTCATAATTCTTTTGCCTAGCAGCGATGCGCGCGGCCGCATGCAGTTTCTTGTTGGCGGGGGACAGGTGCTCTCCCACGTACACGGGCTGCTTGTCTCCGGCGATTCCCAGATGATAGGAGTTCAGTTTATCGGTCGCGTTTTCTTTATTAAATTTCCTCACAGCAGCCAGCAAACCATCGCGAATTTTTGGACTTACTAGTTTTAAAACAATGGACTTAGGTCTGCTTGATTCCTCATTTTGTTTAGGAACCCTGTGGAAATTAACTATTTCCGATTCAACCAGCTGGTATCCGATCACTGTACACAGGTTTTTAATGTAGTCGAGAAGGTTTTCGTCCTTCTTTTCTGGGACGCACTGCAACTCGACGTTGCAAGCTCGGGAGCGCTGCTCCATGTCCGCAAGCTTGGTGTTCATCTCCTTGATTTCATCTCGAAGCACAATGTTCTCGGCATCTCTCTCAGCAACGGACTGCGCCTCTACGTTGCCTCCATCAGATCGCCGCTCCATTTCCGCGAGTCTGATGTTGATGTCCCTAACTTCAGCTCGAAGATTGGCATTCTCTTCCTGGAGTTCCTCTATGACCGTGACCTTTTCATTGAGTCTTTTGTGCAGGTCGTCATACTGGGAACACACAAAGTCCACACTAACTCTCAACTCCTCCATGGCATCACTTATTGTCTTAGTTTCTTTCTTGATTTTATCTTTTAAATCGGTTGCCATTTTTCCATTTGCCTCACTCAATTTTGTATTGAAATATTGTTTTAAATCGTCAAGACTTTCAGCGTCAAAGGAACCCGGAGCCGTGACAGGTGACACTGGTACATCCTGAGGTCTGACGGGAGTGTCCGAGTTGTCACCTCGTTTCACCACGACTTTGCATTCCGGGCACTTCCAACTAGATTTTGTTTGCTTCGATTCCTTATTAAAGTTGTCCAGTGTGATTCCCAAGCACGAGTAGTGGTAGCAGGCAGCGCACTTCTGGCAAACTTTGGCCTCCACATTCTTCAACCCTTTTTGGCAAGCCGTGCACTTCATCTTTGTTGATATGATCACCTGCTGTTCTTTATATGTTCGGAAGCAGAGATTCGGAAACTTTGCTATTATAAAAATGTAGGCGTTTAAATTTTATCCTTGGGTCTTATTGCTATTATATTTTTGTGTGCAAAAAACGGGTAGTCGATAAAGTGACACTCAGTTGCTGGCTTTAATTTCTTTAATTTTTCTTCTAATATGCCACAAAAACACTTGACTTTATTTGCCGAAAGTCACCACGATTACACTCAGCTCCGAGTCACTACCAGACAGCACCGCGGTACGTATTTAAATTAAATTTAATTAAAATAGGGGCAATGACTGTTTACTGTTCGGTAAATTTGAAAGATATATATTGTGTTAAGTGGGGCAGGGGATGCCCTGAAGATGACCTAAATATGTTTGTACTGCGATTTGCGATTAATCTCGTGTACTCACGTGCTATCTGTCTTTAATTGACCGCAATAACTGTTTACGTAATGGCAAACAAATTACAAAATGAAACAGTTTTTATTACAAGTTTCTTTACACACCTGTATAACCTCTATAATGACAAACAAATAGTACACTCATGAAGTCACAATTGAATGCTGAACTTCAATAATTACATAAAATGATTTAGTAGAATCGTGTGGACAATGCCCGCCATTGGCCACTGAGCTCTAAAAACCGTTTTAATAGAAAAATTATAACCATGTGAGTCACAATAACTACTACGTATCTGGAATGGAATTCACGCAAATCTACCAATAGATAACTCATTTATCTGTAGCTTATTATTAGATTTTACATTTATCTTAGTGTTCACAAAGGAATGCTGCATGTCAACAATAAGATATAAGCCATTATAATATATTACATAATTTATAAATATAAAAGATTATGGCTAGCGTGTTGCTAAGCAGAGTACAACTGACTACCTTTAAAATACATACATACTGTCACGCTTCTTTCCCACAGGGGTAGGCATAGGCAGAAACTGGGTACTTTGTTTCACTTGCTACGATCCTGATATAGCTCTTCTTTTTAAATGTCTGTTGATTTCAGGTTTAAATATTCCATGGCTTGAAACTTACTATGGAAATGGATGGACGACAATACTATATTTATTGTTTGGTGAGCGGATAAGTTTTTTATCTATAAAATATTATATAGTGTAAACTTTTAAGGTTTATCTAATCTAATCTATAGATTAGATTAGATAAACCTTAAAAATATTAGTTATAACTAATATTATAAATGTGAAAGTATGGATGGATGGACAGATGGATGAATGTTTGCTTATTACTCAATCACGCCAGAACGGCCCAACGGATCTGGATGAAATTTGGCACATAGATAGAGAAAAGTCTGGAATAGCACATAGGCTACTTTTTATCCCGGAAAATTTCGTAGTTCCCGCGAAATAGCGATAAACGAATTCTTTGCAGACGAAATCGCTGGCAACAGCTAGTCTATTATAATTAACATTTTTATTCTTTCACTTACCTTACTTCTGATGATATAACAATTCAAAAGTCATCTCAAACAAAAATCTGTAATCTTGGTTTAAGTCAGGTAAATACCGGATCAATCTCTATTTCAAGAAAAGTGATTCATTTGAAAACGTTCAGTAAAGTCCCGTCTATGGGCGCTTGTCATCCGATGACGTCACTCTATCCTAAACCAACAAATTAAACGATTTAACTGTCGCGTCGACGGCAAACTCTTCCACTTTAAGGTTGAAAGCTATGGTAAGATGTCGTCTAGTTTGCTGTAAATCTTGAAGTATAAATAACATCGTAAATAACTAAAGCCATTGGTGTAAAAACGAGGTACGATATTAATTAAGATTAGTATACAGCACCGCCTATTATTCTTTAGCATTTTGTTACATACTAGTACTACATTAGCTATCATTGTTAAATGACCGCGGCCTTACCATGACGTCCTAATTCCAACTCATTTCAAGTTTTAGCTGTCACTTTTAGTATAAATCTGACAGCGAGCGAACCTAAACTGAATCGCATTAAGACGTCGTGGTAATGCCCCTGCACGTCTAGCACGAGAGCGCACAAGAGTCGCGTCGCGCGCGAAATAGATTGCCTGTCTTTTTCTCACTGTTCGTTCTAGAAAGAGGGGTTCATAGTCTAACTCGCGCGCTAGTCGTGCTTGTCATGTACGACTGAACTAAATGTACGTTTTAAAAATTTAATTTATTCTATACTTGTAGTAGTTCCAACCATTTATCCTCTCGATGACTGATCAATTTGATATTTATAGTTTTGTGACCAAATAAGTGATCAGTAGATACGATATCGATCCAATTTTATACGAGTACAATTAATTGATATTAAAACTTTATTTGCATAACATTATGCCCATTTTATAACATAACATTATAACATTATTGCCCACCGCCATTTTGTGTTTGTTTTAGCCAAAGATTGCGATTGTCAGCGTTGATAGTGAGACTAACCGAGACAACAATATTCGAGACGCTTTTATTACTGGCATCTATTACTGATTGATTACCTATCTATAATTATATTACTTATATTATAACTAAAAACTACTGGACAAACTGACAAACAAAAACAATTTCACCATTAGAACGCTACATTATCACTGAGTAACATAGGCTGTTTTTATTCCGGAAAAAAAATTGCAACGCGGACATACAAAGTCGTGGGAACACATCTAAGTTATATACAATATCCATATTTTAATCATAACATCATTATGTGTATTGCCATAGAACGTAACTTTATTAAAACGTTTATAGTTTATCGTACTTTAAAAATAAAATACTGCATATATGGACTCAATTATCCTTAGATGAATACCTATTATATGGCATCAAGGAACAAAATTAGGCAGTTGCCGTATTTTTTATACCTCGCATTTAAAAGTTAATTTTTGCGTAGCTAAACGCAGTTACATTCTACGGGAGCCGTTATCGAGAGAATAAACGGTTGGAACTACTATAGTAGTTCTTGACGTTTTTTGCACCGATACATGCGATTATTCTTGAACTAGCTGTTGCCCGCGACTTCGTCTGCAAAGAATTCGTTTATCGCTATCCCATGGGAACTACGCAATTTTCCGGGATAGAAAGTAGCCTATGTGTTATTCCAGATTATAATCTATCTTTGTTCCAAATTTCATCTAGATCCGCTAAGCCGTTCTGGCGTGAAAGAGTAACAAACATGCATCCTCACAAACTTTCGCATTTATAATATTAGTAGGAAGTAGGATTTGTTACTTATGTATCCTTCAAGACCAGATAGCCCTAGCCTAGCTCAGTAGCATGTCGCCCTAACGACTCAATTCCCACCGGGCTCTTTTGTACATATTTCCACCCGCATTTTTCCGCCACACCATTTTACCTCGCTCCTTCTTCACTCCCCGCTAAGTACCTCTAGGTGTTTTTATCTGAGTTACCAAATGGACATTTTCGTGGGACACTGCTACTAGTAATACTATATCCATCGATCAGTTTGTATTACACACATCGAAAATGCCCATCTCTAAAGTGTATTTATTCATACTAGATACTAAAATGACATTACCCATGTTGCCTGTTTTTTGCAATAAAATTCAAAAATAGTGATGTGCCACCAGTTCACGATAAATTTAATTTAGTATAGATTTTTGTATGTATAAGATTGTATAATAAACTAATAAACCTTTAAATTTGCTTGATTATGATAATCGTATTTTTTTCTTAAAATATAACATGACCAAACCACTTGTATCCAGATCACAAACATTATCGATGGTTCCGGGTACACAACTAAACAATAAAAGCGGTATAATTACTTCACAATTTGATATTTGCTATTGTCAATTTAGTATCTATTAAGTATGAATAGACTTTAGTAATAAGAGTACTTGATTATGAAGCTTGTGGTCGCGGGTTCAATCCCCGTATGATACAGAAGAATTAAAAACACGTCTTAATTATTTCAAAAATCGAAACGAATTGGTACTCTTGGACTTGTCGAAACTTGTATTTACTTCTTCGATTGTCACTTTCTGCTAGATGTTGTTGAGATTCATTTGGGAGTTGGTTAGAGTTCGTATACTTTTTGTAACCAGCGTCGCGGTGAACATACCTCCGGCGTTCAACTTAAATTGTGTTCGCAACAAAGTTATTCTTGTGAATAAGTTCGCGGTCTCGACAATAGGCTTATCCGATCATATTGGAACATTTTGAACTATTACCGTGTTTATTTATTAAGTGAGCGGAACATGGGCCTTTTTAGTCTTATCTATGCTATAGCCTGTAATGTTGTCCCACTGTTGGGCAAAGGTTTCTCGTCTAGATTTCCACCCTGTCCGCACTTATGTCTTGCCAATCACTTAAGCCTTTTTAGTCTTCGATCAACAATACAAATAGTTGTATTGTTGATCGAAGTTTTTAGTACCTAGTTACTTAATTTAAATTGTCGTAAATGTCAATAACTTGTTTGCACTTGTACTTGTAGGTGGTTTGTGTCAGCATTGACAATAGGTATCGCTTGTTTTTACCCTAGTAATCAGCATCATCTTCAGCCTACATTATGTCCCACTGTTGGGCACAGGCCTCTTCTCAGAATCACCCTAGTACCAAAATAATATTTTCCAAACATTCGTTTCCCATAAATTGATAGTCTTCTACAGTTCTACACTATTAATTTTGGGAAATAATAATGAACTAAACTAAACAATTTAGCGTAAGATACTCGTTAAGTATTGAGCGTAGGTATTTCAAACGTAAAATTTTCGATAGAAATCCGAATTACGCGAAATAAAATTTCGAGGAAAAGTTACTTCGACGAAATAAATAATCCTAAGTAACCAAATATTTGGGACACCCAAGGTCAGGAGATGTCCCTACCAATGTCTACTTCAGCTTTACTACGTAGGTACTTCTAGATTTCTGAATACGGTAAAGTTTAGCCTAATTCGTGCTTGCTGCCTTTTTACACTCACTGTTCTAAGCAGTAAGACATTTGCATTTACTATTAAGTACTAGCTCAGCTTGTTTTGTTGGTATTTCAAATAGAATAGGTCATCCCTAAAGGGTGTTTTCACACCAATCTATCAACCATCGATCGATATCATCGACCAAAATCGATCGATTAACGATCGATTGGTGTGGTAGACGAAGTTCTCAAAATTCGCTTGAGGGATAAAATGGAGAGTCCTGCAACCTGGACGAAGCCGGGGTCTTTTAAGTAAGTAAGTAAATTCTCTATTGTACATATAAATAAACGTACACAATTCACAAAAAAAAAAAAACTTTTATTTATATTTAGAACATTGTACTGTTCAGTAGGTATGCGTTTACTGCGGCTCACGCGCCAGTCAGCGCACTGGGGTCGCCTGGAATGAGTTAGTGGGGTCAATGAACAACGAGATGCTTCCAAAATACCAGTAATATGAGCCAGTATATTATTTGTTTGTTATACCTACATAAATCCATACCGTCACGCCTCTTTTGCATAGGGGTAGACTGAGACTTTTAAGAAACTATTTTTCTTATGTGTACTTAATATATGTAGGTACATTTCTTCGCAGGATTGTGCAGATAAATAAAATATTTACTTTGGGACAACAGACACTAATTGACCTAGTACCAAACTAAGCAAAGCTTGTATATTTTAGATATCACAAGCAACGGTACGTAGAATATAGAAAAATACACACTTTTGAACTGAGACTCTAACCCCCTGGGCTTATTCATAAACGCTCTATAGGCTTCTACTAACTTAACAATCGTTTGTCCTTATCTGTCACTTTGACATTTTACCTTTCACAGGTAAGGACAAACGATTGCTAAGTTAGCAGAAGCCTATATAGAGCGTTTATGAATAATGGGACAAGACTCTAGATCAGTTGTTTTATCAAGGTTTTAAATCTTTTTTCTCCCTAGCCACACCGTTTTACGGTAACCTTTAACTTCAACAACTGCAACTAATTAATCATCATTCAAACATCAACCGTACTGAACACGTGAAACCTAAAAAGCGGGATATTAATTTTATCCGGGCCTTGCATTTTGCGGCTAACACCTGCCCTGTCGTAGCGGGGAACAAATATTCACGAAGCGGCGGCCATTTGTTGTTGCACCCGGCTGCACTAAATTTGCTTTACAACTTGCTTCTATGCCTCACCTACTGGCATATTATGAAAGTTTTGGCCGCGACTTCGCTTGTTTTGTGATTTATACAGCAAACAAAGGGCTACCGAGTCGGTGTTCACCAGTTGGCGCCACTTTCGGGTCATATCACTTCAGCTGTTGGAAAAGAATTGCTATCGCTGATAAACATTTTTTCAATTTTATGCGTTTTAATTGTGCGTATGCTCTTTTTGTGTGTCTTTCAAAAGAGAATAAATGTCTTATTTCTTTCTTTCTTTCTTTCTTTCTTTATGGTCCTTCCAAGCTGGTCTGGGAGCAAATAAAAAACATGTAGAATGTACCGGTTGCTTCTCTTTCCGCGCGGGTATGTATGTTTGTTCCTTCTTCACGCTGAAACGACAAAATAGATTTGGATGAAATTTCGAACAGAGATAGCTGTTACCCTAGATTAAAATATAGGCTTCTTTTTATCCCGGAAAACTGCATAGTTCCAGCGAGATAGCGATAAACATATCAATTATCAAGTTTATAAAATTAGAACAAAATGGTTTTCAAAAAAATAAATCCACAACATTAGCAAGCTTTAACCTTGTACATCATATTGTTAAAAATCTAAATGAAAAGAAACATACCACAGCCATATTTTTAGATAAGTCTAAAGCATTCGATTATGTGGACCATTCCCTACTTTTAGGCAAATTAGAGACATATGGTATAAGGGGGCCTGCACTTGGGTGGTTGAAAACATATTCGAGTAATAGAAAACAGTGTGTTGAAATTTTAAAACTTAACAAACAAAATGTAGAAACTAAGTATAGATCGGAATTTAAATTTAATGAATTTGGCGTTCCCCAAGGCAGTGTACTTGGCCCTTTATTATTTATCATTTATATCAATGAACTATCGGATGTAATTCCATACAAATCGGTTATGTTCGCTGATGATATATCTGTAATTGTGACATCAAAAAATAATGAAAATATCAACAGCCATGAAAATAAAATTAATGAAATGCTACAGATAGTAATAAAGTGGTTAGAAAGACATAATTTGCAGATCAATATTAGTAAAACCAACTATGTACAATTTAATTCAAAAAAAAGTAATAATTTAAATCTTAATTTGCATTATAAAAATAATAAAATACATGAAAAATGAATAATGTAACATTTTTGGGCTTAATTTTAGATAAACACTTGGACTGGCAGGCGCAAATAGATAGAATAACTTGTAAATTGAACAGATTTGTTTATGCGCTGCGTAGATTAAGACTTACGGCAGGCTCAAATGCCACTTTGGCCGCCTATCATGGCTATGTTAGTTCGACATTAAGATACGGTCTTATTCTGTGGGGCAATTGCACAAATTTTAACAAAGCATTCATTGCACAGAAAAAATGTATACGTGCTATATGTGGTTCTGCACCGTATAAATCATGTAAGCCTCTCTTTAAAAAGCTTGGTATATTGCCCTTGCCTTGTCAGTATATTTTTGAAATCTGCATATTTGTTAAGAGATATATGTATTTATTTAAAACAGCTGGAGATATCTCAACCAGAAATAGACGGAACCCAGAAAGGCTAGTTCATGTTTGTATTCCTAGGACCGCATTATATGGGAAACATTGCGCTGCTATGTGTCTAAAATTTTTTAACAAGCTACCAAAGTACATAAAGGAGCTACCCCTAAATATATTTAAAAATAGGTTAATGCAGATACTGATAGAAAAAAACTACTATAGTGTAAATGATTTCCTCTTGCAAGATAACTTTGTATAATGTAAGCAACCCAAAAATTAATAAATTTGCATGCTACTATGCTAGTTGTACTATATGACGCACAGAAGCTAACGCTTCATTCATTTTTGAAGTGAAAACTTCTTTAGCAGCACTTTTTTGGATGGGTAAAAAATGAAAAACTCGCGTCAGACGTAAGACGAAGGGTGAGTTTAAGTACCAGGATATCAGGATCCTCTAAAAGCTTATTTTGAAATACGAATGAAGCTAGAATCGCGTTAGATTTTTAAAGTGTACGTTAATTTCGTCGCTTTAACGTATGTGCGTCTGGCCTAGTGGTATAAGGCGTGGAATAACAGTGCGTTCTCTCAAGTGACCATAGATCGAATCTCGTGCAGAAAAAGTTTTTTTTTTCCTTGTGTTTCTTTTTGCGCGAGTGTGCGTGTGTGTAGTTTTCACTACTGCCGGCACTCTCGGAGTGCTACCCGGTATTTTTTTAGTTCAGGTATCTAAAATCAAAGTACATATACATGACTAGAAATACCTCCTGCTCCGAACCATTTACTATGGATACACAAATCACCGATCGATTCGTCTTTCACTCTACCAACATTGTCGTATGCAAATCAAGTACATCGGCTAATAGATGGGATATCGAGTTTGACCTACTGCCATTACAAACTCAAAATTCATACTAATCGACCTGTTCATGAGTAGCTTAACTAAGCAAGCCAAGTTTAGATAAACTAACCTAAAAATTTCATTATAGACACAAACTTTTTCGCTGACTGTACTTTTTGTTGACTGTACTTGCATTGTCATCCGTCCTACATTATATGTACCAAATTTCAAGTCAATCGAACCAACCGTTGAAGAGTTCCTTCATGCGGAGACGGTCCTGGTTAGGCCACCAGAATTCTACTTCCAGGTTATGGTATTGTCATCTGACTTACATAATTATGCAAAATTTCAGCTTAATCGGATGAAGATTATCTGCTTCAAAATTGAGTTCCAAGCATGCCAACCTTTTAGATGAAGCAGTCTAAATTTGACCAGGGGCCTTACCATGACGTCCTAATTCCGACGCAGTTCAAGTTTTAGATGTCACTTTTAGTATGAATCTGACAGCGAGCGAACCTAAACTGAATCGCTTTTTTATTTATTTATTTATTTATTTATAAGCCTTTTTATTCCGAATTCGCTACAATTTCAGTAAGTACATGTTGTTGTAGTTGTTTTTTTTTTCAATTGTCGCGTAATTTGGCGTGCCTCATGGCATAGGCCTCCTCCGTGTATGGGAGGGTTTGGGCTATAGTTCCCACGCGCGCCCAGTGCGGATTGGGAACTTAACACACACCATTGAATTTCTTCCCAGATGTGTGCAGGTTTCCTCACGATGTTTTCCTTCACCGTAAAGCTCATGGCAAATTACAAATGTAATTTTCGCACATAAATTCCGAAAAACTCAGAGGTGCGAGCCCGGGATTTGAACCCACGACGCTCTGCTTGAGAGGCCACAGGTCAAACCATCAAACCACTAGGCACTAGGCACTAGGCACAAGTGAATCGCATTAAGACGTCCTAAATAATGAAACAAATGAAAAACGTTTTACGGTACGGTACCCGGCCATAATTGCACTTCGGTCTTTGGAAAGAGACAATTGGCGTCACGTAAGTCAGAGCGAGACAATGCTCTACGAAGCAAAAATTAGCCGAGAAGACCGATGTGCAATATTAATGGCCAGGTACTGCATGTCGTGTATTCATCAGGCATCAACTACAGACAAACACTTGCAAGTATTGTGAAGACAAACCCCGCCACTGCCCCCCCTTGTCTGGCAGAGGGCCTCGCAGTCATACTTGCAATGCTGTTTCATCTTTAAATTTATAGCTATTGCATCTGGAACAATAAGATGAGCAGAATTTGTAGCTGGTATACTTCTGTTTTAAGGCAAAATACATATATTCAGCCATGAAGTGGGCGGATTTACTATAAACAATTAGACCAGATTTGTTGAAATTCAGGTTCAAACATTTCGCCTCGAGTCCATTCAAAAATTCTGTTCTTAAGCTCAATAATTTCTTTGATCCTTAATCCTTTAGGTGACATCAAAAAATAAATCATAGGATAATCACAAATAATAAAAATGCACACTTTAGATGACTAATATTATTATCTAAATTACCTTGAAATAAAACCGCCAACAACACAACCAACAAAAATAAATCCATAACAACAGTTCGCCTTTTCATTACTTTACCCTGACGCGCCTGAAATGCAAATAAGACGTTTTATGGGAGTCGAAGCAGCGATAATTATTTGCACTCACTCACTCTCCCCATATCTTAATAGTTATGAGCAAGACAGAAATAACTGATAGCCAAAACACGTTGTTAGTGCACACGATATGAACTCCGGCGCAGTAATGAGAAATCAATAGCGAATCCAATTGAGTGCATCAAATTTTGTACGTTATGGTCTACTTGAAATTTAATGAACTCATTAACAGTATTGAACAAACAAAAGTAAAAAAACAAGAAAATATTTTATACTAGCTTCGTCCGCGTAGATTTAGCAATTGATATGTTTATCGCTATCCCGCGGGAACTATACAATTTACCGCGATAAAAAGTAGCCTATGTTTTAATCTAGGGTACCAGCCATCTTCGTACCAAATTGTATCCAAATCCGTCCAGTCACTTTAGCGTGAAGAAGGAACAAACATACACACTCACTCACATCGTCACATCGTCACAAACTTTCGCATTTATAATATTAGAAGGATAGTTACATACAAAGTGTTGAACTATACTTTTATTAAAGGTACGCTTTCATACTTAGCAATAAAATTATTACAGGTTATACCTTCCTGTTCGAGTTTATTTCTACCTCACTGTGCAAAGCAGTGTCATCTGTTGTCAAATACGTAGCTGTGTTAATAATAATAATTCACCTTAGCAGCGAAAACAGTACAACCGACAGAACTGTCGAAAATGTTTTCCTGGTGGATTATATTTTATTCTAGACCCATTAATATAGGTACTTGCGTCATCATTAGTTAAGAGTCGTTTGCTAGATCAGCGTATGTACAATCCGTGAGCTTTTAGAATACATACATACTTACACATATATACAAAAATCACGTATATATGCCTTACGGGGTAGACAGAGCCTGAGGTAATAAGACCTTAAGGCCACCAGTATGGTGCTCTTAGAATGCCATTCTGGTTTTAGGTTACCATCGGCCGATTCAAGTATTTAAACTCATAAAGAAAGAAAGAAAGAAAGAAAACATTTATTGACACAAAACGACACACAAAAAATAAAATAAAAAACAAAAAAGAACATTTCAAAAAATAAATCATGTGCCGCAAGTGCCAAAAGGGCCACACTCAGCATGTTGCTGCGGCAGGCCGCAGCGCTGATTTTCAGTGTGACCCTTTTGCCTAAAACTAAACCTAAAAACTAAAAATTGCGACGACGACACGAACGTCACAGACAGTGGGAAAGAAAAACAAAATCTGTGTGGCAACACTTGGGTGGTCCAATTGTTTGTAATACAATAAAACCCCACAAGCCGACCAGCTGTTACTTTAGTTATTAGTATTGTATCATTACCAATTTAAAAAAAAATTGTAATAATAGCAAACAACCGACAATAATAATATATGTACATTAAACATCATAATATTAAAGTAACGACCATAAGAGTGAATAAGACAGCAAGCCACAAGAATAGGGAATCCGTGTGGTTTTAGTGGCATGCCTGCCTTTGCGGGAGAGCCCCACATACCCCCGGTAACCCCGTACCGGGCAGATGCATAAGGCGCATTTTCCACATCACAAAATAAAGTTACGTACTTAGCTGTTCGAGCATTTGTGTTAGTAGTTCAAAAATCCACTAATAAGAAACAAAGCCACATGCACAAAACTGCATAACTAAGCTTAAATTGCGTGCTGTATTTTGAAGCGCTAAATCCGAAAACAGTTTTCACATTTTGTAAAAAGGATTTACGAGCTCAGAGTTTTTGCAGCGGATTCCCAACTGAATCTTGATAAACTCCGACTTTCATAATGTTAGCACCTTTTACAACGATGTTTACTATCATATGAGAAACGGCTGTGAAAATGTTTCGTTTTACTTCGATCATATCGATTTTTTTAACTTACGAGTATGCTGAAACCACCGAAGAATTTTGTGTGGAACAAAAGTAGTTAAGTAGATTAATTCATCTTACTCATGAGCCCTACTTATAAGTATTCGACATTCATCAAAATTCACCTTCGTAAGTTTATTAATTTTTCCTCGAAAATGTTGTCTACACAAATACTTAGTTGTAAGCTTCAGACAGGCTTCGGGTTACAAATTTTCAGAAATTAAAATAAATAAAACCAGCTTAAACAAAGTAGGCACGATTCCAGAAAATAATAATATACCTAATATTATGTTTCCAAAAGTTGTAACAATATTGTAGGTTTATCATTTTTATCTCCTTTTTGATGTTGATGCCAATTTGCATGTTACTTGAAATGTCCTCTAATAATTATTTTTCATCCTCATAACGAGTAAGATCATAGTTCAAAGATTTTTCTTCGAAGCAAAAAATTGCTGTGCTGGATTTATTTTTTAAAACCCCGCACAACAAAGAGACGAAATTGTCCAATTAACTACGGTATTAAAAAGGTACCTATTTAAATTACAATGCAGGCAAATACTATTAAATTTTTCTTGTGTAAAAAAAGCATTGAAAAATATGGTGAAATAACACTTTTGCTTTTGTATACATACATTACATACATAAATCAAGTGTTTGTCCCTTACGGGGTAGGTAGAGTCCAAGGTAAAGAGACCTAAGGCCACATTTAGCATGATTGCGGGCGTATAGGCGTATGTGGCAATTTTTAATGATTCTAGGTTATTTTGTATTGGATTCTTTTGTCCGAAAAAGCCAAGGTACAGTGCTTCCAGTTTCTTACTATACCTATTTGACTGTTGCCGTGTTTCGAATAAACATGAATGAAAAAGTACATTATTGGGGATAAGAGCGAGTAGTTTGGACAGAGATGCTCGATGCAGCTGTTGCACTCGCTCTCGATCTTAACAACATTATTTTTCATTCATGTTTATACAGAACACGTCAACTGTCAAATACGTTAATAATAAAACCGGCCAAGTGCGAGTCGGACTCGCGCACGAAGGGTTCCGTACCAGAAAAAGACTAACAACTACTCTGTTAACGTTACTCTGTTAAGACGCCATCATCTACTCTGTTGTATGGGAGCCCCCCTTAATTATTATTATTATTTTGATTTTAGAATTTGTTGTTGTAGCCACAATAAAAATACATAATCTGTGCAAATTTCAACTGTCTAGTTATTACGGTTCTTGAGATCTAGCTCGGCGAGTGGTAGCCATGAAAGAGGGCTAAAATATCAGGTTTTTTTGTATGGGAGCCCCCATAATTATTATTATTATTTTGTTTTTAGTATTTTTTGTTATAGCGGCAACAGAAATCCACAATCTTTTGTTTTGGTTTTTGAGATACAGCCTGGTGACAGACGGACGGACGGACAGCGAAGTCTTAGTAATAGGGTCCCGTTTTTACCCTTTGGGTACGGAACCCTAACTAGAAGCACTGTATTGACGCCAGCTGTCCATTGATTCCCACAAAAGCATCAGTAAGTAGGTACCTATTCTGGCACGCGTGTATTTTAACTCCACGAGCCGGGTTAAAAGGAGGCTCTAACAACCCCAGGGGAAATCTGAAACTGTCTTGGAAGACAGCAATGCGACTAGCTATTCACCCACTGGTCTCACTAACCTTTCCTAAATCCATGATACTATCTTCTTCATTCACCACGTGTGCAAGCAAAACAGATATAGAACTTGTACTGAAGATTTTTAGGTTGAATACGTTACGCGGCGTTCCGTTTCTCGTATTGTCATATTAACGTTCAACCATCTATTTGTATGTGTTCCCAAACAATGAATGCACACGAATGGTTTCGTTTCAGACATGTAACAGGTATAAAAAAAAACTGATGAAAAGCTGACATTTGCTTGTCGGCTGGATATTCGTAACTAGAGTTCCCGGGTTCGAATCCCGATAGGCCCCTATTAGCACGATGAATACATTTGTTTGTCCTCTGACACTTATTTTGTTGTTATTAAGTAGTTACGGGTTTGGGAGAGCCTAAGGTGACACGACGTAAAACAAATTTCATTATTAATTATAAAAAAAACCGACTGCGTCAATAATATTTTTTTTTATAATTTTGATGTTTAAATCGGACCAGCCATTTAGGTTCTAGTGTGCCAAAGAACTATACATACTTACATACATAATATACTCGAAAATCATAACCCTCCTTCTGGCGCAGTCGGGAAAGAAAGCCACGTTTTGTATCCTATAGGTGGAAAAGGGTATCAAAATTATAACTACACTAGCTGTTGCCAGCGACTTCGTCTGCAAAGAATTCGTTTATCGTTATCCCGCGGGAACTACGCAATTTTCCGGGATAAAAGTAGCCTATGTGCTATTCCAGACTTTTCTCTATCTATGTGCCAAATTTCATCCAGATCCGTTGGGCAGTTCTGGCGTGATTGAGTAACAAACAAACATCCATCCATCCATCCATCCATCTATCCATCCATCCATACTTTCGCATTTATAATATTAGTTAGATAATTAGGTAAGTATTTGTTTATACTTTGCTTAGTTTGGAACGAGGAAAATTATAGTAAATCTTCCTGCAATATTTTATTTGTTTCAATATTCAGATTTTTCCGTCTCCAACCTTGTAAAATCTTTGCAATTAATACTGATTGTTAAAATTTGTCAAACTCCAGTCCCAATTAGCAAGTCGATGATTTAATTATGCAAGTTGTAGGTAACTTTATTGTTACTCAGCTGCAGTTAGCAGTTTTAATTGCCAATAAAACGCTCTTTGTTAAACTTAAATCTTGAAGGTACGAAAGTTGCATGCTTATTTTTGTATTTCAGTTACTTTAACATCTAGAAGTTCAGGTCCGAGTCCCGGTGTACTCAATGATGATAATGATATGAATATTTGTAAGTACATAAATTTATAAATAAAAGATATAAATAAGATATTTAAGGCTAGATCATAGTGATGCGTCATACAATACCTACAATATAATGCGATACACAACTCATACTTACATGGCGTTACAGGCTTTACGGCTGTATATGAAAGCGAATACCTATGTATATACCTGTGTATACATACATACATACATATCGTCACGCCTCTTTCCCACAGGGGTAGGCAGAGACTACTTTGTTCCACTTGCTACGATCCTGACATACCTCTTTCGCTTCATTCACATTCATCAATCTCTTCATACATGCTCGTCGGTTTCGGGTACTCTTGACCTGGCCTTTTTCCAAAACGTCCCCAATTTGATCATGGAACGTCCGCCTAGGCCTTCCCCTCCCAACGCACCCATTCACACTCGCCGTATAAATCTGTTTAGTTAATCTTCTTTCATCCATCCTCTCTACGTGACCAAACCAACTAAGCATACTTTTTTCTATCCTAGTCATTATTATATTATCTTCTTTCACACCAGCACGTACCATACCTCATGCCTCATACCTGTGTATACGTGCATGATATTGATAACTTTTGCACTTATTAAGACATCGCAAACAAGTCACGTGGTCTGGGCCGAGTAGGGTGACCATGGGTGATGATAAGTAGGGATTGATATTCTTATTTTGTTTTAATTAATTGAGGGGTTAACTAATTGCGATTACCACTACTGCTCCGGGTTAATCTTGGGCAGCTTATCAGAAAAAGTGGTTTCTGTTCACGACTTAGAAGTCACCCTGTATATGAGCACACCGTACAGATCGTGGTTAACCGCCATTCTATCTTCCTTTCCTCTCGAACACACTCTCTCTATCTGTTACTCGTTTGCTTTTTGTTCCACATGTATGTGTATGTTTGAAAGCGAAATTTTCAAATTGGAACATTTGATGTCCTGTCATCCATCGACTCACAACACCGTTATAATGTACCTAACTCCAACTCAGATCGTATATTATGTTTCCTTCCTGCGCGATAAACACTGAATAAAAAAAAAGGTGTTTCCATACAAAACTTCTGTCATATGAAAACCGATGGAGTGCTGCCGGCTGTCCTAGAAATTTTGAATTTGGTATGAAGTTATAGCAAAACCGATTGAATAAATCTAAATAAAAAATGGAATCAACTAATATAAAACAATCTCACATAGCCTACATTTTGTACAAGAGCAGGGCTCTCCTAACATTGACTTTTACTCACTTGCCTTACGGAATCCTCGGTCTACGAGTCCGACTCGCACTTGGGGTTTTTTTTTTTCTTTATTAGGAGTACTTCTTGCGAAACCTGCAGATATGCGTTTATAAATACAACGCCAAGCTGTCTTCGCTCACACAATGATTCACTCCCGCTGATAGCCCGCGCCCGGTAAAGTCCCTAATCGAAGCATCCTCTATAAAAAGGCCGCGAATCGCTTATTTGATTTAGTTTGTGACGAATAAGTTCGAAAATGGGTCTCAAGTTACTCGTGTATATAGCGTTCATATGCGCTGTGAACGCATCTGTTATAGTCAATGTTTATGAGACAGAATCAGATGGTGAGTTTGTAATTTGCTTAAAAAACCGACCAAGTGCCAGTCGGAAGCGCGCTGTTCCGTACAAATTTGGCAAGTGAATATAATAATCCAGTGTTAGCAGAGCTCTGCTCCTAAGCAAAATGTAGGCATTGTGAGGTCATTTTATATTGGATTTGTTCATAGAGAGACAGCTTTATAAAAACTAAATTTTATACGCACCTACCTATTTCATTAGTTAAGTTGTGCTTTAAGAACTAGCTACGTATCCAATTTCAAATTGCTAGAACAACTGAAAGTAGTTACCCCATAGGTTTTGGTAGCTCGGCGCAATTTGTATACCTTTTCTAATGACTGTATCTTTTGATTAAGTTGACTGAGAGGGTTCATTTTTTCACAGCTCCAAGGGACCGCAAATCTCAATATTTGGTATAAATGTCAATTTTACATCTTTACGCGTTCTTGAGAAAAAGGGTCTTAACGGACAGACAGACTTACAAACGGACAGACGGACGTCAAAGTGATCTTGTAAGGGTTCCTGTTTTCCTTTAGAGGCACGGAACCCTAAAAATTGAAATAATCAAATAAAAACAAAACATAGCTTAATTGATTTGTTAGACGCATTTCCTGATATATATTTTTTCTTGTATAAATAAATCCGATCGCCTTCTTTCCCTATAGACAGATTTCCGAAACGCCTTCTTTCCCTATCGACATATTTTCTGATATGATTATTGTCAGTCGTTCGGTCGGCTCTTATGTGGCTAAAAACGATGCTGTAGACTTCGTAAAACGCTGATCGATTTTAAATTTCAGAATCAAACGATGAATATGGAGAGAATTCTGAAAAGCATTCGGTTTACGGTTGTGATGTCTTTAGTTGTGGTGACATGTGTCGCCAGAACGGGCACCCGCTCGGTGGTAGTTGCATCATGGGCCGCTGCCGATGTAGTGGACCGAGGAAAAACACAGGTGTATATTTTCTTCTTATCCATCAACACAAATAAAAAGTCTTAACATAAGTTCGCCTTTGTTCTTTTTTTCTTTTTGTTAGGTAGGTACTGTAACCCCTCGTTATCTCCAAGGGCGTTTTAAATTCTTGACTTCTCTCCGGTCTGCGCAAAATTTCCGCCTTGCTGTTCCTGCTTCTTCCTCCAAGTTCTATCATGACTCCTTTACTATGACATCTATCCGTCTGTGGAATGCCCTTCCTGTAGACCTAAGGCGTGCTAAAACTTTACCTATTTTTAAGAACCAGCTCAAATCTCACTATTTGTCACTAATTGAATCCACTTCCTGTCTTTAGTCCCATTTCTTTTCTTTCTGCTTTTGATCAATTCCTTTTCTGTTATATGGCCTTCTTATACTTTTCGTTATTACATTCTCAAATTTATTTTATCTTAAGTATTATTATACAATTATGTTATGTGTTTATGTATTATTTTATTTATTTAGCTATGTATTATATTTATGTAAGTATTGTTTTATTATCCCTGCCTTTCTCCTGTCTATTTGTTTCCGCCACCTACTTAAACTGTCTCCAACTTATTTCTTTGTCTTAAAGGTTGTCTAGTAGAGATCGCTATTAAGCGATAAGACCGCCTATTGTATACTTTGTTCTTTGTTTCTGTATTGTTTTGTACTGATTTGTGGTGTTTAATAAAGAGTATTTGTATTTTATTGTATTGTATTGTATTGTATTGTACTGTGTTTTTTTTTATTAAGGTGCAATAAAGAGTTTACATACTTAAATAACGTTAATTTAAAAAATTGAAAACCCCCCACGCATTAACGGAGTAATGATACGTAAATTAAAAAATAATTCAGTTTCATGCCAAAAATGCCTTACATCATTTTGGAAAATAGCAGAACTTTTCAAACTGATGCACCCTTTGGCATGCTAAGAAAAATACCCCTTGCTGAACTGCCCGTCTAGCGGCTCGCCCTCTCTCCGGTAAGCTGTAAAAACTATATAAGGTTAACAGCATCAGTCGGTTAGAAAAAAAGGAGCGATTTTTACCAAACACGGCTTAGAACCATCGCAAACCGATTGAGATCTCTTTCTCGAAAGCTGCGCTTACTGTTTATTTATTTTAATGGTCCTATTTACTTTTTTCAGCAGTATTCCAGGACATAGAAAATAATAACCTGGCTTGTGACGATTATGATTGTAATCAGATGTGTAAAAACAATCACTTTCCAAAAGGCTGGTGCACCGGCGAGATCTGCCATTGTAGTGACGTCGTCCATAAAGGTAAAATATTAAGTTAAGTTTTTACCTCCCGACGCAAAAAGAGGGTCGTCGATGTCAGTGTGTGTATCTGTCTGTGGCGCTGTAGCTCTCAAACAGATGGACCAATTTCGAAGCGGTTTTTTTTTCATTCGAAGGCCAGTTTTCTTGCGGTGGTTCTTAGTCATATTTGGTAAAAAATGGTTTAGCAGTTTGAAGAGTATCACCTTTTTTTTTTTCAAAATGAAGTAAGGCATTTTTGGCATAACATTTATTTTATTTACGTATGATTACTCGATTAATTACGTGGAGATTTTACATTTTTAATTTTGTAATTATTAATAACACCTAATCAGCGCGGCTAGCACAAGCGCGCGAGATAGACTACCCGTCTATTTCTAGAATCTCTTGTGCTAGCCGTGCTGGTTATCTGAAATGTATGGCACTCAAATTTCAGCATCAAACATCCACTCATTTATACTCACGAGCAAAAATAACGGGTAACTTTTCATACAATTTTGATACGTAAATTAAAAAATATTTCAGTTTCATGCCAAAACTGCCTTACATCATTTTGGAAAAGAGCTGATATACTTTTCAAACTGCTGCACCCTTTGGCATGCTAAGAAAAATACCCCTTGCTGAACTGCCCGTCTAGCGGCTCGCCCTCTCTCCGGTAAGCTGTAAAAACTATATAAGGTTAACAGCATCAGTCGGTTAGAAAAAAAGGAGCGATTTTTACCAAACACGGCTTAGAACCATCGCAAACCGATTGAGATCTCTTTCTCGAAAGCTGCGCTTACTGTTTATTTATTTTAATGGTCCTATTTACTTTTTTCAGCAGTACTCCAGGACATAGAAAATAATAACCTGGCTTGTGACGATTATGATTGTAATCAGATGTGTAAAAACAATCACTTTCCAAAAGGCTGGTGCACCGGCGAGATCTGCCATTGTAGTGACGTCGTCCATAAAGGTAAAATATTAAGTTAAGTTTTTACCTCCCGACGCAAAAAGAGGGTCGTCGATGTCAGTGTGTGTATCTGTCTGTGGCGCTGTAGCTCTCAAACAGATGGACCAATTTCGAAGCGGTTTTTTTTTCATTCGAAGGCCAGTTTTCTTGCGGTGGTTCTTAGTCATATTTGGTAAAAAATGGTTTAGCAGTTTGAAGAGTATCACCTTTTTTTTTTCAAAATGAAGTAAGGCATTTTTGGCATAACATTTATTTTATTTACGTATGATTACTCGATTAATTACGTGGAGATTTTACATTTTTAATTTTGTAATTATTAATAACACCTAATCAGCGCGGCTAGCACAAGCGCGCGAGATAGACTACCCGTCTATTTCTAGAATCTCTTGTGCTAGCCGTGCTGGTTATCTGAAATGTATGGCACTCAAATTTCAGCATCAAACATCCACTCATTTATACTCACGAGCAAAAATAACGGGTAACTTTTCATACAATTTTGATACGTAAATTAAAAAATATTTCAGTTTCATGCCAAAACTGCCTTACATCATTTTGGAAAAGAGCTGATATACTTTTCAAACTGCTGCACCCTTTGGCATGCTAAGAAAAATACCTCTTGCTGAGCTGCCCGTCTGGCGGCTCGCCCTCTCTCCGGTAAGCTGTGGCTAACAGCATTAGTCGTTAAGAAAAAAAAGGACCGATTTCTACCAAACATGGCTACGAACCACTGCAAGGAAACTGGCTTTCGAATGAAAAAACCGATCGAAATCTATTTCTCGAAAGCTGTGCTTACCGTTTATTTATTTTAATGGTCCTATTTACTTTTTTCAGCAGAATTCGAGGACATAGAAAGTAATAACCTATTGGCTTGTAGCAATTATGACTGTAATCAGATGTGTAAAGACAATCACTATAGAAGAGGCTGGTGTATTAACGGGAGCTGCCATTGTAGCCTCGCCGTCCATAAAGGTAAAATATTAAGTTAAGTTTTTAACCCCCGACCCAAAAAGAGGGGTTTATAAGTTAGTCGTCGATGTCAGTGTGTGTATATGTCTGTGGCACCGTAGCTCTCAAGCAGATGGACTGATTTCGAGCCGCTTTTTGACGTGACAACGTCTTATAAATTGGTTTGCCGGGTGACACTTCAAGAAACTGCGTTACGCTCCGCTCACGTTATGCGCTCACAATGAGAGCGAGTGAGAGGCACGCGTCCCTTCCACTCGGGCATGGTTAGCCCGCCTAAGAGCGAGAGAGACAGACATAAAAAGTGAAAGGCACGCGTCCCTTCCACTCGAGCACAGTTAGTGTTAAATATAATTCTTTGTATAAATAAATGTTTTAAATTGTTACTATTATTTCATCCTTCTTCCTACTATACGAATGAATATTCACATTAAAATTATTTTACCACTCAAAGTCGTTGTCACGTAAAACTTTCGCCCGTATACCGACTTTACAGGCAACCAATTTTTTTTTTTATTCAAAGGCCAGTTTTCTTGCGGTGGTTCTTAGCCATATTTGGTAAAAATTAGTTTAGTAGTTTGAAGAGTATCACTTTTCTTTCAATTAAAGGCATTTTTGGCATTAAATGTTATTTTATTTACGTGTGATTACTCGATTAATGCGTGGGGGGTTTTTACATTTTTTAGCACATCAGCACAGCTAGCACAAGCGCGTGAGATAGACTAGGTACCCGTTATTAAAAGAATGAACTGTAAGAATAACACGGAGTCTACCTCGCGTGGTTTGTGCTAGCCGTGCGGGATATCCGAAATGTGTGGCACTCAAATTGCAGCATCAATCATCCTCACAATACGTTTATACTCACAAGAAAAAACTACGGGTAATTTTCATACAATTTTCTATGGGAATTGATCTGTTTTTTTTCGTCAGTGTACAATAATAACATGACCAGATATAGTGCCCTCGTAGGAAGCAATAAAGTTGCGGCCAAAACCTAGTTACTAATTACTTACTGTAAACAAATTTACTGACAGGGAAACAGACAGCCGAGCACACGAATGTGACGAAAGATTCCACTTTAGACGTGTTTTTGTTTTTTAATTTTTTACGGATTAGGAAATGGTTATAAAACGAGGCCGCGTAATCGTATTAATTCTATTACCAAAACTAGGTACAAGAGTACATCGCTTCGCGTTATTTGTTGTCCTTTATCCGATAAAACATTATGTTTATTGCCGCTTCTTTGAATCGGCGATTGCAAAAACATCGAACGTAATCGATAAAATTAAATAACGGAACTAAAACATAAACTGTTTTCTGGTAGTTTTTTTCACTTAGAAACAGTAAGTTAGAATTTTCGTTTGCTATGTTTTCATAATGTTCTCTAGCTTTTGCCCGTGACTTCGTCCGTGCAGTAACGTCAAAAAGACATAGGTACCACCTTCATCCAGTAATTTCTTAAATTTTATCCTAATACCTACCTACGATACGTGATTTTATATTAATTTACATGTATGTGTAAGTGGTCGAGACGTTTACGCAAGGACTAGACAAAACATAGTTATTATTCAACTAAAAGTAGAAAGAAATAACGATAGGAATACTAATTTTTTATGCCAAACTAACATGTTAATTAATAACAGGCTGAAATAATATCTTAACTTGTATTTTTCTAGTTGACAATTCATATAACCGTTTGGAAAGCTGTTACCCACGGAATTGCAAGCTGTCGTGTCGGGAACAGGGGTCCAATGACGGAGTGTGCGTGAATGACCAATGCAGATGCTTACCACCACTGATGAGTAAGTCAAGTCATTTTGCGTAAGGAGTTTTAGGTTTAAAGACTGTACGGAGTTTTTTTTTATTTTACGATGATTAAAAAATCGCAGTCCTCGCGAGAGGTACGGGCGGCTGCGATTCCATAAACTAATGGACAAAGGTTTTAGTGCTATAATTAAAATATACAAATATGACTTAAGGTCGGTGATGTTATGTAATGGTTATGAGTGACATGAGGATTGTCAATGATTACTGTACGGAGTAGTGTTCTGATTTTTGCAGAATTGTTTATGAAGTGGCCCCAATAAATAACCTAAGTTTGTGACAACCAACGCCGAACGCAACTTTGTCAAAAGACGAAAAAACTGCGAAAATTTCGGCTTTTTTTACCTCTATAGAGTACACTTTTGCTGAATGATGAATCCATAGTCACCCACAACGCAGCACGTGAACAGTGAAATGATTCCAAATGCACGCGGAAGTCACTAAGCAAGTCACACAATAAACTTAATAGTTATTAGTAATTATGAGGTGATAGATGATAAAATACTGCATCATGAAGTAAAACTAGAGAATGCTTTACTTAATGACGTAGGTATGTTACTTTGTAAATTTTTCCATAACAATTCATTGAGAGACTTTTACACAGAGCATCATCTCCAGCCTATAATCGTCCCACTACTGGGCACAAACCTCCTCTCAGAACGAAATGTCTTACACTATAGTTCCCACGGGGGCACAGTGCGAATCGGGAACTTTACACACACCATTGAATTGCTTCAGCAAGAAGCGGGTTCCCTCACGATGTTTTCCTTCACCGATAAGCTCATGGTAAATTGCAAATGTACCTAATTTCGCACATAAATTCCGAAAAACTCATAGGTGCGAGCCCGGGATTCGAAACGACCCTCTGCTTTGAGAGGACACAGGTCAAACCACTAGGTTACCACGGGATAGTCCAAACATCAGACCAACTGTCAGTTGGCTTCTTCTACTGTTGCAGTAGATACTAATATTTTGTATTGAACAGTTACGATAAGGTTATAGTTTTAACTCGTTGTTTTTTCTAGATTCATATGACCTTGTGAAAAGTTGCAACAAGAAAGACTGCGATGAGGGGTGTCGACGAAATGGCAAACATGGAGGCATATGCGTAAGCGGCCATTGCAAATGCAACCATTTTCTACGGCTGACAGGTAGAGAAATCTAAGTATACATACTGCTGTGTCGTATATGATAAACTTAGGGCCTGTTTCACCACTTTCTGTAAAGTTCATGATTTCTTAAGTGTCTGTTATCTATAGGTGCGTCTACGCTAGCCGTTCTCGGCGCGGCGTCGAGGCTTGTAAGTCGGTCACACTAAGAATAAGAATAAGAATAATTTATTTGTTGAAAGCAGGTGTACATAAATGATCTTAAAGCTAGTCAGAATCTCCACTTTCTACCTAAAATAGGCGTACAAAATTAAAATTACTGAATGCATAACAATAAAAATAAATAACAATAGAAGAACATTCTTCTGACATCAGTAGGCAAGTAGGAATGAGTAATAGTAGATTGATAAACAAGGGTTGAAATATACCCATTTCACCTGAGATAGGCACCAATGGTTCGAGGGTGAAATGGGTAATTTCATCCGAGTTGAACACTCTACTTTTCATTTCGAATATGAGGAAATTAGAATTTGACTAACGTCGCATGGTCGCATTTAATATTTGTTACGTTTGTCATTCTCTTCCCGCTCTTTTTTCTATTGCGCGATTTGCGCGCATTGCGCATTTCTTTTGCGCACCAATGGCGGCCGGCTAGTTTTTTTTTAATCTTGCAGACACGGAGGTCGCTATCAATTAATTGTCGACTTAAATATTTCAAGCTAAAAAAATTACCGAACGTAATAATTTCTACTAATTCTTGTTGTATACGCTTGCATAAGCTTATATATAGCGGGAATGTTATTTTAAGATTATTTTGGCTTTTACAATTAAAAAGGAACCATTAGTATAGATTATTATTTTAAACATAGATTACATGGCTGTATACGTATTTCCATTGCTGTGTACCTCATTTGGATTAGCTAGAAAAAAAAATTACTTTCAACCCAAGGGTCGCGATGAGTCACTTTCAACCCTATATCCAGATAATCAATGACCTACTTTCAGAGTATGAGAGATGAAAAATTTGATTAAGAACAGCAAAAAATAAGACAAATTAAAATTAAAATTACTAGACGAATGTGTTCGATTCGTGCTCCGCTCGTGCTCGGCTCGCGTAGCTTAGACGCGGCTTAAGATTCTCTCTATTTCTTATTACAAAACAGACAGAGACGATATCATATATAACCGATACTTAAAAACAGGCCTTTAGGGCCAGTCTCACCACTCCTTAACTGTCAGTTGTCTATGATTAACAGCCTTATTCATAAAAAGTTAGAGGCTCGCTATAAGCTCGCTATATGACCGATGCAAAAAAACATGATTCATAAACGTCAATTAGCGCTAATCAGTCCTTCAAGGGTCTGTTAAGTCTTCCGAAAGTTAGGGGACCGTAGACCCTACTTTATCTCTCTGCTAACTCACAAAATGCCTGCCACACATGTGAACAGCTGATTTTGGTAAGAGCAAAACCATACGCAAGACAGTTTTCTTTGTTTTAAGTTTTTAATCCCTCCGGGAAAGGTAAAGGAAACTAGATCCACACTGCCTAGTCTCTCGTGTTAATTCGCTGGTTTCCCGCTAATTCGCTGCCACTGCTGTCAATTTAATTTTTGTAAATCACTAAAAGGCCATTTTTGGTTTATGATTTGTCAAGGTGACAACATAACGCGTCTATTCCATCCATCAGCAGCTCATTAGTTAACAGACTGCTAACAAGCGTTTATGATTCATACTTTTTAACTACTGTCAAATAAGCTTAATCAGTCTGTTAACTAATCGACTGATCAAACCTCAATTAAGGATTTATTATGAATAAGGCTGTAAGTCTCTATTTTTTACTACGAAACAGACACGTCACCATATATAACTTCAGCAGATTGTAAATATGCATTCATAGATACAATACACAAACTAAGTCTATATCCCTTACGGGGTACACAGAGCCTAAGATAACAAGGCTGCGTTTACCATGATTGTGGGCGTATAGTTGGAAACATCGTTCATCATTGTATAATAGGCGGCAAATAAGTAAAACGTGGAGGGGATAAGCGCAGTATGAAAAACAATGCCATTTTCATACTGCGCTTATCCCCTCCACGTTTTACTTATTTGCCGCCTACTGTAAGTAGGTACTAGGTATGCGTTCTTTTCAGGTGACGATTCGAATGATATTGAAGAGGACTGCAATCCACTAGCCTGCGACCAGCTGTGTCGACGAATCGGTCGCTCAGGAGGCGTTTGTAAAAATGGCAGATGCAAATGCGACATATTTGACCCACCGACAGGTAAAATAAAGAAAAGAGGTAAATCATAAATTAAATATCTTCATAGAATATCAAATTAAGCATTTTTATTGTTACTTTTAGTTGACGATTTGAATAATATTGAAGAGGACTGCAATCCACTAGCCTGCGACCAGCTGTGTCGACGAATCGGTCGCTCAGGAGGCGTTTGTGTAAATGGCAGATGCAAATGCGACATATTTCACCCACCGACAGGTAAAATAAAGAAAAGAGGTAAATCATAAATATCTTCATGGAATATCAAATTAAGCATTTTTATTGTTACTTTTAGTTGACGATTTGAATAATATTGAAGAGGACTGCAATCCACTAGCCTGCGACCAGCTGTGTCGACGAATCGGTCGCTCAGGAGGCGTTTGTGTAAATGGCAGATGCAAATGCGACATATTTCACCCACCGACAGGTAAAATAAAGAAAAGAGGTAAATCATAAATATCTTCATGGAATATCAAATTAAGCATTTTTATTGTTACTTTTAGTTGACGATTTGAATAATATTGAAGAGGACTGCAATCCACTAGCCTGCGACCAGCTGTGTCGACGAATCGGTCGCTCAGGAGGCGTTTGTAAAAATGGCAAATGCAAATGCGACATATTTGACCCACCGACAGGTAAAATAAAGAAAAGAGGTAAATCATAAATTAAATATCTTCATAGAATATCAAATTAAGCATTTTTATTGTTACTTTTAGTTGACGATTTGAATAATATTGAAGAGGACTGCAATCCACTAGCCTGCGACCAGCTGTGTCGACGAATCGGTCGCTCAGGAGGCGTTTGTGTAAATGGCAGATGCAAATGCGACATATTTCACCCACCGACAGGTAAAATAAAGAAAAGAGGTAAATCATAAATATCTTCATGGAATATCAAATTAAGCATTTTTATTGTTACTTTTAGTTGACGATTTGAATAATATTGAAGAGGACTGCAATCCACTAGCCTGCGACCAGCTGTGTCGACGAATCGGTCGCTCAGGAGGCGTTTGTAAAAATGGCAGATGCAAATGCGACATATTTGACCCACCGACAGGTAAAATAAAGATGCCTACGAGGTTAATCATAAAAATGTCTTCATGGATTATTTATAATTTTTTTTTATTTATTTATTATTAGTTGAAAATCGAATGGCATGGTAGGAATTTGTGATTCACTAGCCTGTGACCGGCTGTGTGATGTGAACGAATCTGTCGAACAGGCGGCGTTTGTAATAATGGCAGAGATCCATTTTAATGTGACCTTTACGTCACTGGTAACTGTACTTTCGAATCAATGATTTTTTGTACTGTCCCATAATAATGTCCTGAATTAATTTTATAATAAGAATTTAATCATTGTGAACTTGAAATTGACTAGTTATAATTTTTTCTAGTTGACGATTCGTATGAATTTGTGGAAAGTTGTAACCCACGGACATGCAGGCGGCAGTGTCGGGAGCAGGGTTCCTCAGGAGGAGTGTGTCTCAATGACCAATGCAGATGCGACAATAGCAAACCACTGATGGGTAAGTGAACTTTTTTTTTAAAGTCTACCTACATGTTTTTTCCAGAATTTGACTATTTTGGGTTCTTCTTACTCAGAATAGTTTACCCTATCGATGCTTATACAAGAAAAAATGTGTCCTGAAACTTCCATGCCAGTATGTCACTGTTGCGTTCCTCGCTTTAAACACGTATGGAACGAACAGGAAAAAAAATCCATCAGTAGTAAAATCTGGGACACATTGTTTCTTGTATGTATGAGAATCGATAGGGCCAACGATTCTAAGTAGGTAAGTAAAACCCAAAATAGTTAAATACTGGAAAAAATATAATGTAGACTTTTTTTTGAAAAACGCTCAAGTTCACTCTGCGTAAGGGGAAAACCCCTTTGGTTGCAGCATTGTTTTTTTACAGTAATCTGTTCACTTAATTTTAAGGGACTGATGATAATTAGTATGCGACAAGTCATTTTTAACCCCCCATGCAAAAACCACCATCAGTTTGACCACTATTAATGTGTCTATCTATATGGCACTGTAGCTCTTAAAAAAGTGAACCGATTAAAATGCAGTTTTTTAATTTGAAAGCAAGCTATCGAAATCGGTTCCGACGTTACGACGTAGCCGTTTTTAAATTTTTGATATTGTATGCGACCTATCTTTGTTAGGTATTTGATCCGAGTTTTAGCTTGTATCTTTTACTTTTTTTAAACAGCTGACAAGAAAGAGCTACAAAAGTGCAACAGCTCTTCTTGCAACCAGATGTGTCATCGCATGGGGTACAGTGGGGGAGACTGCGTCGGTGACAACTGCAAGTGTCATATTACGATCACGAAAGGTAAATAGAGGGGTTTCGCGTGTGATCAAGAGCTGCGGTTAGTTTTTGTATCCGTCCGGGGGGAAGAACAGTGCTTGGTCCGGTGCACCCTGGGCATCAGTCTAAGCACTGCTAACCCTGTTGTACTCTGTCATTGACCGTTGGCTAAGCGTTGACCTTATTACTGTACAACGTTGCCGATATTTTGTCACAAGATTTTTGAAAATTTTTAATATACTGACATTGGCCTCACGGCCGCCATTAAAGGGAAAGAAGAAGAAGGTAGCGATAAGACCGCCTATTGTATACTTTGTTCTTTGTTTCTGTATTGTTTTGTACTGATTTGTGGTGTTCAATAAAGAGTATTTGTATTGTATTGTAGAGTAAACATAAACCACTTACGATGGGAATCGCATTTACCTCATCTTACAAAAATTTATACTATTCGTGGGTCATGCCAAAATTTGCTGCATTCCTACAAACTCATATCAAAACACACAGAAGGAAATTCTATTAATTTAAGCCTGTCAACTGTGGAATTTTAATAATTAAGTACGAGCATTCATACTATTTCTCATCAATCTGAGAAAAAAAATGTAACACGGCATGCTGCATGCTTTTAGTAAATAATTGAAAAAGTTTTAACACAAAATACTAACTAAAATAAAACTTACCTATGCTAAAAATTTTAATTTAAATTTCTTGCTCCAATTGGTTAAAGTCGTATTCTCTTACTTTACTTCATAGGTACAAAAAAAACGTTGCCACAAACTTAACTCGGTATTTTGTTTCAGAATTCCAAATGCCGCTGAATAATGAAGTTGTCGAAAAAAAAGAAAAATTCAATGGTGATTATAAATCATTCTTTTATTTAGTTAAAACATGGATTCAAATCTTAAGTTACATTGAAAGTGCCATAAACTACTCCGGTATAGTTCTATCCAATTTAGTTCCGCCGAGATTGTTTGGTATTAACGGTCAATTTGATAATGTAATTGAATAACGATAATAAAACTATGACTAACTAGAGAGAAATACTAATTATAAAATTCCTACTACGATCCTCAAAAGCCCCGCACGGAATGTAGGTATGGAAAAATGATCGGTGATTTTTAAATTAAAATTACTCGAAGGCCAATGCTATTTAGAGTTTTTTTATGATTTTATTTACTTACAAAAATTTACGAATGTTGAACACGAACATTTTTATTTTCACAGAATAAATTTAAATATTAAGTAAGACAAGCTACCTATGAGATATGAAAATTTCATGATCTTTTACCGGTTTTCTTTATTTTTGAAGTACAGAAAAAAAACCAGTAATTGGCCCATTAGGATTTTCTTTGGGATTTGTATGATATTTTTTTAAAGTATAGTGCGGGGTCCGTGTAACACTATCAAGGCTCTACGCTAACCGTATGAAGAACACTGTCTTTTTACGATAAGAATACATTGTAGCAGATAATAAAGCCAATCACAATTTAAAATACACGTTGGGCCAATGTCAGCCAACTTGACGCTCGCGGTTATTCGTTAGACTGGGTGAGCGGCATGTATTTCTATCACGTTTAGCAAAAGATATACAACATAATTTTAGAGTGAGATAGGAATACATGGCGGCTATATTACATAACCGCCTCTCAGTTTGCGACATTGGCCCAACATGCAAAGCGGAGCGGAAAGAAAACTTGGCCCCAGCAAAGGGACCTATTCATATAAGCCAGAGAAGATGACTTGTGAGACAGAGAAAGAAAGGGAATAAGAGAGGGAGAAGAAAAAGTACCTATTTAAACAACAGCTACGTTGATGTATGAAATTGCAGTTTCTTAACTGGTAGGCGCTTGGTAAGTTGTGGCCGGAATGAAACCAACTCGGCAAACGGAACGCACTTTTAATATTACTAGAAGTTACATAAAAAAAAAACCTGTTTAAAATTATAATCTTGAGTAATTTTTTAAATAATAATTTCTAACTTTATCTGGTTTAAAATTTCACCGTGATGCAATTAAATAATTTAATTTACAGATGCTAATGATGCTGAGGCCACCGAGCTTGACCCCTGACGTCTTTGCTGATTGCAACGATAAGTGTATCAAATTGAACTACTACGGGGGATTCTGTACTGCTGGAAACTGCACTAGTTATTATACTACTACTACTGTTACTATAATAGGTACATAGAGGAGCAAAATGAACGGGTCACTTTTCACTAAAACATCATCAAAATCAGTTCATAAGTGACGAATTTATCTTCGAACATATAAAAATATTTGTATTCGGTCGTATTGATAAACCTTTTTCGTAGTCGGTTAAAAATCATAAAATAAAATTACATTTTAGTCAAACTAACCTATCTACATTCTATTATATTGGATTAAGTGTAAGATACAGTGTATATCAACATCATTATGCTTGTGAGGAATTAATAGATCATTCGTGTGTAGGGATGCCCTTGATGCACTTTATAAAGAAGACGCTAGTGTGTGTGTGATTAACTTAAGTATAAATGCAGATAGATACTCACACACGGTATATTTTTATAAATGTTGAGAGACAACTAAATCATTTAATAAAATAACTTTAGAATTTATAAAAAAAAATAGTGTTTGAGTATTAATTGCCATGGCCTTATTTTTTAAAGGTTTTAATTTTGAATTGCAGTGTCTTGTGTAGTCAACTTAAGCCATGAGATTAAATACGAACTTAGTATAAGTGATATGAATGTCTGTAGTTAAGAGTGAAACAATTGCAGTTGTTGCGAACAGTTATGTTATATGTGTTTCCAGAACTCCACCATCAACCTATAGATAGCAATATACACTTTCCATACGTAGTATGAAAAGTAAACCGATACTTTTGCTCGTGACGTAAATTGGTACGAGGAACAAAACAATGACAGTAATGAAAAATAAAAACATAAAAAGTAAAATAAATTAAATGTAAGACTTCACAGTTTTTGTCAGAAATAAGTACCGCTGTGTTATGATTATGACCATGGATATGACAATAAAATTGTATGCTTTTATCTTCTCGTTTTTTCTTTTTTATCGTCTAACCAGCTTTTGCCCGCGACTTGCTATACGTAGAATAGTTTATGTTCTACGCCTACAAAAAAGTTAGTGGCAATTCAACTGCTCAACTCAACTGGCTCAACTGTCAGCTCAACTGTCGTAGCGTGATGGCTTATAGCCAGCCTGTCTCAATAAAAGTTAGTGGCAAATACTCAACTGTCGTAGCATGATGGTTCATAATAGCCAGCTTGTCTCAATAAAAGTTATGGGCAAATAGGTACCTGCTCAACTGTCGTAGTGATCACACTTGTTCTTGGTCTTGTCTGAATAAAAGTTAGTGGCAAATATTCAACTATCGTAGCGTGATGGTTTATAATAGCCAGCCTGTCTCAATAAAAGTTAGTGGCAAATACTCAACTGTCGTAGCATGATGGTTCATAGCCAGCTTGCCTCAATAAAAGTTATGGGCAAATAGGTACCTACTCAACTGTCGTAGTGTGATGGTTTATAGCCAACTTGTCTGAATAAAAGTTAGTGGCAAATATTCAACTATCGTAGCGTGATGGTTTATAATAGCCAGCCTGTCTCAATAAAAGTTAGTGGCAAATACTCAACTGTCGCAGCATGATGATTCATAGCCAGCCTGTCTCAATAAAAGTTAGTGGCAAATAGGTACCTACTCAACTGTCGTAGTTTGATGGTTTATAGCCAACCTGTGAAAAAAAAGTGGTGTATCTGGGACATGTGATGCGACATGATAGATACTGTCTTCTGCAGCTCATTATGATGGGCAAAGTCGCTGGCAAAAGACACGTAGGCCGACGAAAGAAATCTTGGCTCAGGAATCTTCGGGAGTGGACCGGCATCGCGAGTGCTGCCCATCTATTTCGCCTCGCGAGAGACAGGGAGAAATACTCAGAACTGACTGCCAACCTTCGCTAGTCGGAGAGGCATCTAAAGAAGAAAAGCCAACCTGTCTGAATAAAAGTTAGTGGCAAATACTCAACTGTCGTAGCGTGATGGTTTATAGCCAACCTGTCTCAATAAAAGTTAGTGGCAAATATTCAACTGTCGTAACATGATGGTTCATAGCCAACCTGTCTCAATAAGTTAGTTGCAAAATACTCATCTGACGTAGCAAGCGTGGTAGTGTCGTGGGTTTATAGCCAGCCTGTCTCAAGTCAGTAGCAAATAATGGTCGCGTCATGTAAAAATAACGCTGGAAAAAAATGGAGGAGGTGTGTTTGCGCATAGTGTTCCTATGCGCAAACACACCCCCTCCATTTTCTTCCACCGTTCTTTTGACATGACGCGACCTATACTCAACTGTTATAGCGTGATGATTTATAGACAGCCTGTCTCATTAAATGGGCTATGTAACACAGATTTTTTTTCCAAATCGGACCAGCAGTTCCTTAGATTAGCACGTTCAACCAAACCAAAAACTTTTCTCATCTAAACTAATATTATAAAGAGGTAAATTTTGTGAGTTTGTGAGGTTGTCACGTTGTAAGGGGTAATGTCTGGATCTACTCAGCCGATTCCGAAAATCCATTTACCGACTACTATTATGATAAATGCGAAAAAAGTTTGTGTGAATCTATGAATGTATGAATGTATGAATGTTTATTACTCTTTCACGCCAAAACGGCTGAACAGAGCTCAATGAGATTTGGTGCAGAGATAGATTATACTCTAGAACAGTCAGCACATAGGTTAGGTACTGTTTATCCTGGAACATTGTGTAGTTCCAGCGGGACAGCGATAAACCATAGAGTAAACAATGTAATAGAGCGGAAACGTCTTGTAATTTGTATGGAAGGAACTTACGCCAAGCCGAAACTGGCGATTACTGTACTCTTATTTGACAGCCAAAGGTCAGAAGGGTAAATAGAGCTGAACAAGCAGCTACTCGTATTATAACGAATAAGTACCTAGTTAATGTTTAGTCAGCGTGCGGCATAATGAATGAAACTCGATGAGATTCAATAAAAACCAAAAGATATGATAATCATAATCCTAATTATTTAATGAGTTTATTCCATGTAGAACATGAAGGTGATCATTTAACATCAGGTGACCCACTAGTTCGTTTGTCTGGCCTCTCTAACGTATAAAAAAAAAAAGGAAAAACAAACGGAAAAATTTGCTTTAGTATGGTATATGTAAGTCGAAAAAGACTGACGTGCTGCCACAAATGGGTAACCCTTATTACCACGCTATTGGTTATTTCCTCTAAGCAACAAATTAATTCTTCGCAGACAAAGTCGCGGGAATCAGCTTGTTACTTATATTTTAATACACACGCAACACACCTTTTTTAATACACCAATACCTTTATTGTATCTGTTTCATTATATTTGTACAATAAAGCATTACTTAGGTACTTACTTACTTCAATGATGTATATGATGTGATACAGTACGCTCTATTGTGGCTTTCACTATCCGGAATTTTAAATTCACTCTTTGTCGGTCCCTCGCTTAGTGCTCTTCTCATCCTACTCAATGGTGAACTGGTAGAGATCCCTTATAGGGATAAGTTCGCCTTTGTGCATATATATTATTGTTAGGTATTTATATTATTTTGTGAATTGTATCTGTTTCTTTATATTTGTACAATAAAGCATTACTTACTTACTATACCCATACCAAGGATTTTCCTTTGATCTGACACTAAGGCCGTTTGTCCACCGCCGCCGTCACCGTCATGTCACCGAGAATGAGATGACGGCGCCGAAGTAGCGGTACATACATTTACTTAAGCCGCATGTCCACCGCAGCGCTCGGGTGACGGATGTGCGGTGGACACGCGGCTTAAGTAAATGTATGTACCGCTACTTCGGCGCCGTCATCTCGTTCTCGGTGACGTGACGGTGACGGCGGCGGTGGACAAACGGCCTAAGAGCCATATTTTGTAGTTCCTGGCTTTCCATGTACTTACCTAATACAAGGCATCAGAGAATTATTTCGGAATATTTCGGCAAGCGGTTCAACTTTAAATGAACAGTCCTGGGGCCTTACCTTGACGCCTTAATGCGATTCGATTCCGAACCAAAGTTGGATCGCTCGCTGTCAGATCCTTACTAGAAATGTCAAATATGACAGCTAAAACGTAAAATTTAATATGAATCGAATCGCAATACCCATAAGCTGGTGATACGTGGGGCACTCGCTATCCTAATAAGTTGTCTCTACCTAGAGCAAACACCAAACTGTGTAAAAATGATTGTTTCCTGATGGCGATCCGTACTATCAATCAGTTACCAAGACAATTTCAGGCTCTGCCATTTAGTTCAGAAATAAATTGCTCAAATGGCTACAAGAACGGTGCTTCTATTCTATTCTGTTAAGGAATTTATGGAGTACCGATGGTGTACCTAAGCTGTACATGTGATATACTCGTATATATATATTTTTAATGATTATTAATTGATTTGTTTCATGGCTCTTCTAACTTTATTTTAATTTTACTTGGCATTGATTATCTTTTATTATGACATTTAATTTTCAATATTGTTTTGCGATTAAGTTGTGTTTGTTTTATTTCAATAGATTGATTGTGGACCTGTGCTTCCTATTTTTAATTATTTACATTGTTTAATTTGCATGTCATATTATTGACTAAATATGTGGACTGTATCTCATTTTGACATCTATTGTACACCATATTTAATTGCAAATTAAATTTACTTACTTAGGTATAGAACAAAAATTATAAAAATTACAGCTACTGAATCAGAATGGAATCGCATTAAGACTTCGTGGTAAGGCCCCCCTGATTAGGCCGCAGAAAACGAATACAGAAATGGGTGCACCGATTTCATTAGCATTTTTTCTATCTATCGCGCAGAGAAGTAGAGATCGCTATTAAACGATAAGACCGCCTATTGTCTACTTTGTTTTTTGCTTCTGTATTGTTTTGAACTGATTTGTGATGTTCAATAAAGAGTATCTGTATTGTATTGTGGTATAGGCAAGTATATAGGACATTCGAAATCTTCCGCACCAGTTACCTCTAATTTACCTTTGTTCCAATTTCTGGTTATGTAGATTCGAAGTAATTAAATGGTAATTAATAAAAACTATACTTACTTAAACTAGGGTGTTCATAACAGAAAGAAATTGTTCTTCAGATAAATTTATTGGAAAAAAATAACAAAAAATGTTGCTAACATGCTCTGATCAGGGACCTAAAATAAATAAATAAAGAAACACAAGGTTAACATTTTCGTTATATGATAATTTAAACAGTGTAAAAAATATCACATCAAGTATTCATTAAAATATTTAAAATGCATTTTTAAAAAGCTTTACTGAAATATTTAAACACAATTATCAACTATCAAACAAAACAAGCGGAAAAGGTCTGGGAAATGAAAAAGATGCAGCTTACAATGAAAATCCCTTACACGTTGAAAGGATAAACCCTGCCGGTGTTGACGCGGTAGATGCCCTCCCTGAAAAAACAACAACAATGAGTACAAATTAAGTAATATATTCGAAATATTATAAACGGGATGTGAACCGCGATTACCTTCAGTCAGCAGCTTCGGGCAATCTACCCGTGATCATGATGCATGCAACTGCGTCGAAATATCGGGTGCTCAATAAAGGTAATCGCGGTTCACATCCCGTTTATAATATTTCGTATGAACTTAACCGTGGATCATTGAAAACTCTTAAGTAATATATTTCAGAATACTATATCGTCGCTTCGGAGGTAAAGATACTAAAGCGACACTTTGGGCCAAATTGAGTTATATATACCATCGGAATCAGCAAATTTTTCTGCGTCGATCTATCTGGGTTTCAGGACGATCAGAGGACTTTTTTGGCGCTTTAGTCCCTGAAAAATCAGTGAAATTTGGGACACTAATTACTAATCCGACGCTTAAATTGAGTGTTTTCTCTTTAGTGCTTTTACCTGTTTTAGTTTCTATACCATGTATATTGTTAAGTCATTTGTAATTTTTCACCGTTATATACATTTGGCGTTTTAGAACTCTGTGCATATTAAGAAATTTGATTCTTCGTCGCTTAAGTTAATTGTTCCGTTATATTTTGAAGTTTTGGATGCTTTTAGTATTATGGTTAAACTGATAATAATATATTTAAGTCGTTTGAGTATTTAGTACAAAACAGTTAACATAATTTGTGGTGTATTAGCGTTATTACAACGTATTTTCAACGTATTACAATGATATTTTCATACAAATTGTAGATATTATGCCAAAGCAATCTGGACTTAAATCGTAGGAATTTAAGTTACAATCACTTTACCAAGGATACTATGCGCGGCTGCGGCGAGCTTTTTATCACTTTTCCTGTCCCCCTCCCCCTCGCATTGTTGCGAGTGGCGCGCGCTCGCGCTCGCTTACCTGTCAGTCCGTTCCAACCACTGAACGTGTTGCTGCGCGAGCGTCTTTTGTTAATATCAATAAAATAATAGAGCATGAACACACTTCAAGTATACTTTTCCCGTTTTCATTCACTCGTTCATCCCCAATCTCACCAAGCACTCTTTAATACCCGTCACGCTTTTTACCTACCCATCGATCCACCCATCCATTAAAATCACGTAGCATGATAATCCCCTCGTTCTCCTTGCATTTAGGTACTCAAAATTTCTCTCACACCATCCCAAAACTTGTCTCTTTCAGTTTTGTCTTTTATAGACCCACTCGCTCCGACGTCCGTCGGTGCATATTTGTATACACCGAGAACGAAGCTACGAGTGAGTCCAACTTTCAGCCTCACCCAGACAAGCCTGGGACTCACACACTCAAACTCAATCACTTACTCAGCCACTCTTGCGGAAAGTATGACATCAACTCCCCGACAGCCTCGATTGGCACCGGACCAATATGGCCCGTAGGGTTCATGTTCGATGGTGTCACATCCTTTCCGCTTGGTCTCATTAACACACAAAACATCAATATGATCCATCATCTGACACACTTCGTCTATTTTATCCTGCATTCCTCCTCTAACATTCAAAGTAGCGAAGCGGCTCTCCCTAGCCCACTTCTCGCCCCCGTAGTGAACGGGACGTGACGGGTTGCGAACCTCGTCGCCGCCATCCTGGACATCAATTTTATTTATAAATTGAACCATTTCGTTCCCACGAGCAGCCAGGGAATGGATGTCTGTCCTGGCAGAGCCCCGCATGCCAGGATAAGGCAAGCCTTTGACTGGGATCGCCTTGTCCCCAACGCTATTTGGCACTAGTTTTTTGGCATTAGTATATTGTATTTCAAAACATTCAACTTGCAAGTCTACTAAGTATTTGTAATGTTGTATGATTATCATTTAATCAGTGCTTAAGCATTATGCAATTGTAAAATAGTTTGATTTTTGGTGAATAAGCATTAAACACAGTTTGATAAGAAATTGACTAGCACCATTAAGTAAATTGAAGATATAAAAACTAAGATAAATATCCCGTTAGTCATCTGAAATTATGTCATATTAAACCACTTCTTACGTTTAGTCCTTTTACCTTATTGTGTTGTCTCAAAAAGTTGAAGACGAATGACTAAAGCGCCACCTATCTCCTGAACTATTGTACTTAGGTCAAAATTATAGACTTCAGTTCATAGTATGCTAAATTAGCTTTCATACAGTCTTAGAAATTCTAGAATGTGTTCACAAGGAAACGAGTTATGAATTTTTTTCGTTAAAAAAAAACTTTAAATCGCTCTCCTGTAAAGTTGGTCAAATGTTGCTTTAGTATCTTTACCTCCGAAGCGACGATATACAGTTTGATTAAATAAAAAATAGGTGCAATTTCAGGCCCGTCACACAAAAGAAAATAATAATATTTTCTACACACATACACCTACAAACATACATAAATCACGTCTATATCCCTTACGGGGTAGACAGACCCTAAGGAAACAAGACCTAAAGGCCACGTTCAGCATGATTGTGGGCGTAAAGGTGGAAAGGGGAATCAAATTAGTGATGGATTGCTAGCCGCATCGCCTACCACATGATTCCTAAGGTTTTCGCACATTCCCTCGATGGGTTTGTACCATCTGCGCGGGAAGAGAAGCAACTGGTACATTCTATGTTTTTTATTTACTCCCAGACCAGCATGGAAGATAATATTTTCTAATACTTTTATTTGGCATAAAAGACCATGTTATTGTAAAGAAAAATAAAAGATTCGAGTCGAACCTCAATCTATTTTGGGCCAATATTCAAGCGTTGCGACTGCTCGGTTCATGCGTCATTGTCGTCCCACAATTTATTATCCTAACAGAAGGACAAGCCGCAACAACTTTGGATAAGCTAAATGCAGCATCGATACTGTGGTTCGTTGTCATACAAAGTTAAGTCTCAGCATCATCTCTTTTAATGGTATATGCTGAGACGATAATGACGAAAAAAAAACGCTGAATATTCGCCCTTTCATCGTTCTTCTTCATGCATTAGTATAATACAAGATTGCACTCACCCGTCTTTATTCAGCGCATTTGTGCCCAGCATGACAGCTGGAAAGCCAGTGCAAAGATTCCTGGTCATGTCATTGAGGGTTTCACACCGAAGGCCAACCAAGTGACCACCGGAGTCAAGGTTAGCAGCAAACACATTCCACGCGCGGTCGTGGTTGCATTGGTTATTGGCGCAGCCTGGTTGGGCAGTACCAGTGTTAAGGTAGATGTCAACAGTGCCGATTTGATCAGCAATGCCCAGAGCCCTGACGCCTAGGTAGTCTGAGTGAATGACCTCCACATAATCAGCATCGGTAGATCTTAGACGGCGGGAGTTCGCGTCCCATTTTTCACCAGCCGGGGATATACCTGCAAATACAAACGTAGAATTGAATCTTACTAATATTATAAACTAGCGACCCGCCCCGGCTTCGCCCGGTATATTATGCATGTATTATATATATAAACCTTCCTCTTGATTCACTCTATCTATTAAAAAAACCGCATCAAAATCCGTTGCGTAGTTTTAAAGATTTAAGCATACATAGGGACATATGGATATAGGGACATAGGGACAAGGGACAGAAAAAGCGACTTTGTTTTATACTATACTATGTAGTGATGCGAAAGTATGGATGGCTGGATGAATGTTTGTTTGTTACTCAATCACGCCAGAACGGCCCCACGGATCTGGATGAAATTTGGCACATAGATAGAGAAAAGTCTGGAATAGCACATAGGCTACTTTTTATCCCGGAAAATTGCGTACTTCCCGCGGGATAGCCATAAACGAATTCTTTGCAGACGAAGTCGCTGGCAACAGCTAGTTATCTTATAAATATAATATTTAACATTATTCTCGTTGTAATTTAAAAAAATACACACATCAAAAAAGCCTTGGTATAATCATTATCACTAGACAAATTTGACCTTTTGACTCGGTAGTAATAATGCCTATATTTAAATTTTCAAAATTGTCTATGGATAAAAAATATCCCATAACACAGACATAATATTTGATGTAGTGTAGTTCGAAAATGTATAGATGAGTTGACAATTTGCGCAAATCGCTCACCAGTAATTTTCTTCACTCTAGCTCTTGCATCCCTGCTAACCATACCAGCAATGTGAGCACCGACATCAAATCCTACAAGATGTATCGATTCACTCTTCAGCTTAGCCTCTGTAATCATTCGGCTTATGAGAGATATAATGTCGTCTGTAACGAACGGCAAGGCGTTGTATGATGTAGTGTACTCCATGTCAGCTACGAAAGACCAGTCTACCACAATCACCGCCATGGATTTGTCATTACGGATGAAGGCTGCAAAAAATGACAATGATTAAAATGAGGTACTTGCTGTTTTGACGTTGCATCAAATCCTTCATATTTGACTTCATGATTAAGTAAAGTTATTAATAGTAATTTTAGCGTTTGATTTTTCACTATCATTTTTGCGATTAGAATCTTGTGAGATAGCCTTACATTCCACCAGCGTATTTGTGAAGTCACTGAATGACGCGTCTTTGCGGCCGTGGATTACTACGGCCACAGGCTGCGAACCATCAATCAGGGTTATACCATTGATAGCGGTTTGGGTGTTGTCCAAATGTAAATAGCGAGTCCCATTTGCCCCCACGTCCCTGTAAATGAAAATTAATAAATACTTTAGAGTAATTGTTATGTGCTTATAAATATAACTTCTCATAAATAAATCCTACTCGCCTTTTTTCATTAATGATGTGGATGAAAAAATAATGGATTGTTAAGGTTACGAAATTGGCGCAGCGCGCTGTAGGAGCTACCGAGCGGTTGTTTTTCTTTAGATAACAGACTATTTAATGGATTTTGAATTCAAACACACACTACCTTAATATTAAATTTAGGAGGCAGAGATCATAAAACAAGATTTTCTCGAACCAGACCTCATTTTTTACGTTGTTTCTTTAGCATCGAACTCTTAAATCACTTAGTTTCGTAGACATAGTTTTAAAAATGCAGACTAATGCGGACTAACCAAAACATTGTAATTTTTGAAAAACTCACCAATAGTGCATGTAGTATCTATTAAGACCCCCAAAGAAGCGAGCCTGCTCAGATTGTCCGTTGACTTGTACGTCCTGGCCTTGACATATTTGAACTGGAAACAAATGTTTTGAATTATTCACCCGCTTGATTCTTTTTGATTGCCCGCTTGATTGGTATGTCTTATAACTGACTTGTAATCAATAAGAGTTTTTAATGATTCAAACTCAAACTCAAACTCAAACTCATTTATTGCTATTATAGGTACATATACATGTTAGACATATATTATCACTATAAGAACTGCTATAATCTGCCAGTTAGGCGTACAATAATTAATATTAATAAATACAAAAATAAACGACAATAACAACAACAACAACAACATGTATTTACTGAAATTGAAGCGAATTCGGAATAAAAAGGCTTATAAATAATAAATAAATTAATTAATATTTTTATGAACTAGTACTATGCTAAACGGGATTAGAATTACTATTATTTATCAGAATTTATACAGTTAGGTACCTTTAAAATTTAAAAATTCGTTTACATCATAAAATACTTGGTCTTTTAGGTATTTTAACAGCGATGCTTTAAATAGTTTTAAGTTGAGCTGCTTCAAAAAAAATCACGGTTAAGTTCATTCGAAATATTATAAACGGGATGTGAACCGCGATTACCTTTATTGAGCACCCGATCACATCCCGTTTGTAATATTTCGAATGACTTGTAATCATTTACGAAAACTATAATTTTTATGATAACATAATTTGGAGTAGGTATTTCTCATCTGACGGCAAGATTAGGGAATGATATGGTCGTAGCGATCCAGACGGACCTTGCATAAGGTCCAACCGTTCGAAAAAAGTGGCACGGTCTTATTAAATTTAACATTATTATATACCCTACAAATTTACGCATGGAGAAAAATCCGAAACTAAAGCTAAGGCCGGGAATCGAACTCGGATCCTCGTCATCCTGTGATGCGTGCTCACCACAGTATTTTATAGCAGGTGAGTAGTAAGCCTTCCAATTTTTCTATTTGTACCAGCTCTCACGTGTCATTTTTTTACTAAGCGAGTTTTCGTCGAGAAACCCCATCCGTTTGAATGATGTGTCCCGTACGACTCAATTACAAAGTCCCCTGGAACATCTACTGCTCACCAGGGACGAGAGGCGCTTTTTTTCAAATGAAAGGTACTATCACACCAACGTAACGTAACGTATTTTCTTTCTTTCTTTCTATCAAATGAATCAAGAATTTTACCTCTTGATTTTTTTTACGGTTTAACCCGTTACAAATTTAATTTCTAAACGGGGTTAGAAAAGGGGTGGGGGCTGGGGTTATGTATCTAAATAAATAAATACAAAATAATACACGTACCAAAACAGGCAACCGCCACCACGGTGCTCACAAAGCTGGTTCGCAACATGTTCTCTCCTATCACTGCCTTTAGCTGTACGATGAGGCATACCTTGCAAAGTGAAGCTTTTATACTTAACCGATGAACAGATAACTTTCGGTTATCTGCAAATAAAATTATTTAATTGATATAGATCACGATCTTTGATTTGATTTTTATCGGTGCTGGGGATTCACCGGCGAATTTGTTGTTTTACTATTTTAGTAGTATTTTTATTTAACTTAGTTGTGCCCTTGACTTTGTTATTGTTGTTGCTATAGCTCAAACACCGCGTCATTTTTAACTGAACATGTTTTAGTGTACCTCAAAAAGGAAAACTGGGGCCTTACCATGACGTCCTAATTCAGACTCAGTTCAAGTTTTAGCTGTCAATTTTAGTATGGATCTGACAGCTTGGGAACCTAAACTGAAACGCATTAAGACGTCATGATAAGGCCCCAGAACCCTTTGCTTTGCGGAACACGTTGGCAGTCCGTCCGTCCGTCTGTCAAGATCTTTTCTCAGGAACGCGTAAAGTTACAAAATTGAAATTAATACCGAATACTTAGGTCTGCAGTTCTTTTGAGCTCTACAATTAATCAATCTTGGAAAAAATCAACGCTCTTAATAAATGACCTTACACTGCCTGCATTTTGTAACACTAAATTTTATATCCACCTGCCAAATTTGTACGGAACCCTCGATGCACGAGTCCATCTCGTAGGTACGTGACCGGTTTTTTTCGTATTACACTTATATCATCACAGGCCTTTAGGGCAGCCGGGGCTCTGTCTACTCCGTCAGGGATAAAGACGTGATTATTATGTATCATAATGTATGTATTTAAATTGTACCATTTTAATATCACTAAAACCAGTTGAAGGATTCATTTAAGTTCCTATGCCACTGGATGCTAAGTGAGCACCAACCAACTCAAGGACTGGACACTTACAACACCATAGGGAAAGCCCAGCTCTTAAGCGAAATGTAGGCAATGTACTTTGTTTTTTTTTTTATCGATCTACCTCCAACATAATCGGAGCCTATTACCAAACTCCTTACATTCCAGTTCTCACATTTGCTACATCTCGTACTTTCATGCTTCATACTTTGTCTTTCTTTCTTCCTTCGTCTTTCTTACTTTTGGGCTTTTCACCCTTGTAACTATTCTGTCTGTTCTAACATAATTTTGTTTATTTCATATATATTTATTTCCTTTCTTTCATTCCGGCCTCTTTATCATTCCATTCCATTTCGTAATCTGTCCACTTTGTCATGCCTCATCTTTTTTTCTTTCTTAGCCTATTGTGGGGGAGCGGGTTCCAGGGTACAGTTCCTTAATTTATTTGTATCCATACACAACACTGCATAACATTTTTACATGGCAATGTACTTACTTACTTACTGGCTGGGCGCAGTGACCCAAAGTGGATCTTAGCCTCCGACACCAGACTTCTCCATGCCTTGCGATCCTGGGCCAGCTCTCGCCAGCCATCGGCCCCGAGATCCGAGAGATCCCTTTGGACCAAGTCGCCCCAACGATACCTAGGACGGCCAACTGGTCTACGCCCGCTCGGCCGGCCCAAGTACGCTTTAATGTAGGCAGTGTGAGGTCATTTTATATTGGTTACCTAGATAGACAGAAAGACATTAAAAAATCAGATTTTTAGACTTTTTCATTAGTTGTGCTATAAGAGCTACCTTAATACCAAATTTCAAATTTCTAGGTCAACTGAAAGTAGGTACCCCATAGGTTTTGCCAACTCAGCAATTTATATGGAGACATATTTTCTAATGACTGTATCTTTTGATAAAATTGACACAGAGAGTTCATTTTTTCACAGCCCCAAAAGACCGCAGACCTTAGTATTTGGTATCTATTTTCATTTTATTTTATTTTATCTATTTTCATTTTATTTGGTATCTAATTTCATTTTATTTTATTTTATTAAATTTCATTTATATCTTTACGCGTTCTTGAGGAAAAGGGTCTTGACCGACAGACAGACGGACAACGAAGTGATCTTATAACTTATAAGGGTTCCTTTTCTCCCTTTAGAGGTACGGAACTCTTAAAAGAAGAATACACGTGTCCAATTACTTTATTGATAACTAGCTTTTGCCCGCGACTTCGTCTGCGTAGAATTAGTATTTTGGGTAGCTTATTCTTAGTGGTAGGCAAACATTCAATTAGAGCACAAATTAAATATAATTACCCTTAGGGTATTACATCTTCGTAGTAAATTTCACTCCCCTATTCACATCTTTGACAATTTCTGCAAAAACTATTCTATCCTCTTCTCCGGGACCATAACAATATCCATCCCAAATTTCGTTTAAGTCGTTTCATCGGCTTTAGGCGCTGTCAACAGCAAATGACCTTGAGCAGCGCCACTCTTTACACATACGGTTCGCGTGCCTGTTAGTAAAAGAGAAGAAACTATTTCGGCAGCTTGGCGCGCGTCTAAAATATTGCAAATAACACAAATAATAAGAAATAAAAAAAAGAATGGATTATTTGTGAAATATGACTCGTTAGCTGTTTAGGTATAAATATGTTGACTTCATGTTTTTAATTGCAGACCCACACGTCGAAAGTTAAAGACATAGAACCGTTTAATGATGACTTTAAGACCAATCTTTGCAATTATTTTCTATCGAGGCGATTTTGTTCAGTTATGTATCGAGTCCGTCCAGCGTGTTTGAAATATGACGAAAATTAACATACTTATATCTTTTTTGTGTGTAGTTTTTCTTAAAAAAGTGCTTAAATAACATCAATTTGAACAAAATTAAGCGCGAAGAAGGCAAAAGACAGACGCAATTTTACATAAGGGGAGGCCTTTGCCCAGTAGTGGGACACAGTAGGCTAATATAAAAAAAAAAACATACATCAAGTAGGCAAGTACCTAGTTATTTTTAAGATTTGTTAGTTTTCTAAGTGACTTTAACGCCATTTCATGCCCTAAAGATATGAAAAAAAGGTTCCTTCAAACGATAGCTAAGCTACTACCTACCATATTAATGGTCAACCCAATTTTGCCCCCTCCACAGGTCTTCTTTAAACCGCTGAAATACATAATTATTTATTTTTGTGTCTAATAAAAAGTCTAAAAATAAAGTTCCTCCGTTTCTCAAGGTCAATTTTATCTCTGTAAGTACCTACTTACCAAATTTCATAAAATCGGTTCAGTGGTTTAGGCATGAAAGCGTAACAGGCAAACAGAAAAACGAATTTACTTTCGCATTTATAATATTAGTAGAGATAGGGATTATTATAAATCATTTTTTTTGTAAAAACCGCCTGTTGCGAGTCGGACTCGCGCACCGAGGGCTCCGTATAAATTTGGCAAGTGAATACGATATCCAGTGTTAGCAGAGCCCTGTTCCTAAGCAAAATGTAAGCAGTGTGAGATCATTTTATATTGGAACCTATGATCTACCATCATACAAAATTTCAAATTTCTAAGACAACTGGATACCTACCTACCCAATATTTTTTGAGAGCACGGCGATTTGTATGGAAACACCCTTTCTAATGACTGTACCTTGTTATTGTATAGATTTAAGGCTTAATCTTTTCACAACTCCAAGGGACCGCAGATCTACTGTACCGGTTATTTTAATAATTTCAACTTTATACCTACCTATACGCGTTCCTGAGGAAAAGGAACTTGACAGACGGACAACTAAGTGATTCTGGGTTCCTTTTTTCCTTTAAGGAACCTTAAAAATAGATACTTCCTAGGTACGAATAATTTCATTCATATAGCGTAGCGACATCTATTAACGAATAGCGGAATTAACCCATAGTAAACTTTATTATTATTTTGTTGCTTAGTATTATCATAACATATTACATGTACTACATTTTTAAATCAGGGCTTCTTCCTCTTTCATTTGGTATCCCAATAAATAATGTATCTAAAAATATTTTTGGTGGACCCCCCTTTTTCGTTTATATCTCGACTTCTAGGTGGAATTTCGAAAAAAACGCGACATGGCAGTTTAAGTTAGACCTACAGCAATTCAATAAACAAATAACAGTTTGGTGCAGTAGTTTTTGCGTAGCGCGGTAACAAACATACAGACAGACAGACAGACAGACCGACAAAAATTCTAAAAATTGTATTTTTGGCTTCTACGGCGCTTATAGAGGCCCCTTAGTTAATTTTTTCTTTAATATCTCCTATGTACAGACATCGACCTGTTACGATTTTATTATATGTATAGATAATTTATGTGATAAACGAAGAAAATAAAATTAGTCATCATCCCGTTTGCAAAATCAATAGGTTAAAATAGCAACTATAGTAGATAAATTTCAAACTAATAAACACTATCACGTCTAACATTGCATTTTAGTACGTTTAATAAAATTAGATATAATGAGTGAATCCCCGATCAAAAAAAAACACTTCCTTTTTGTAATAATAATCTAAAACAGGAGATTGCTATCGCTTTGATAATGATAAAATACTAGCGTAATCTTATTTTTGGCAAGCATTTACATTTTACTCCATTAGTGTCAATGTTACTACGTTCACACGATTGCAATGTCCAGACGTAGTTTTGTAAATGGTATAATTTTTTTGTCCTCAGCACCTCAAACAAGGTTTTGCTCCTTAGAGACGGCGAGCAAAAGTCGATTTTGCTTCGTGCATGGGACAAAGTAACTTTTTTGAATTTATCGCGAACAATACAGGGTGTATCAGATAGCCCCTAACATTAATCAACTGGGTATACAACGTGTCCCCAGCCTGTGGACACAGAATGAACACCATCGTAATGCTACTTCTCACTAATGCTGTGAAACAGTTTTTGTTTTAATTAGAAGTAAAATCAAGAATCAAAAATTTCTAACAAATTTAATTCCAGATAAACGACAGAAAAAAGTTACATACTGTATCATTATTGACACCAATAAGATGAAATGATATGCCTGTGTGAGTGTGACAAACATGTCAAAGTCGACAACAGGGATATGTGTGCGTATCTGCTTACAGGCAACACACACACGCGCCATCGGAGTAGATAAATGTCTAATTTACCAGCAATACTAGGCATATTATTAAACTGATCGGACTATCAAGTATCGAAATTGTAACTCTAGGATTAAAATAATTAATGAAACCAAATTTACGTAATCATCATTTATTAAAAAAAATGTAAAAACTTAAATTTTTAAATGTTCAAAGTGGCTACCGTTTCTTAGTGTACACATGTGTAAACGCCGCCTCATATTGCTCTGGACTTTTCGTAACAGAGCACTATCTGAAACCATCGTCTTTAACTTTCCGAATGTTACCGTGAACATGAAAACGGCGAGCCGCTCGCCGCAAGCTAGATTTAGGCGTACGACGAAAGTATTCAAAAATATGTTGTTCTTGCCAGATAGGCAATTGCCGGGTTATAACGCCTTCGCGGTTAATTGTTGGGTCCAGTGGGCGAATTTCTCTCACTCTTTGAACTGCCCTTGTTATTGTACGCGGGTTATTAGGGCATCACCTAGTTTCACTATATCGCTCACGGTACGTTCTGATGGCGAGATTGCCATTCTGATGGCACTCCCTTTAAATTAATATCATATCCATGTAAACTGCAGCAGAATATCGTGCCATCTTATCAAAATGCTTTTCATGAACAAAACCAAACAAATTGATTTATGTTATGGCAACGTCACTTTAATCAGTGTCATTTATTTTAAAAGAAAATCATGCAGTTACCACAGAGTTTTCATGCACGTCTAAGGAGTTTCCACTTGAATATTGTTATTACAGTACTTCAAACTCTTCAAAAGAGATTGCATTGGTCCCATAAATGCGTATTAATCAACACAATGTAAATAGAGGGTGCTCCAAAAGTTAAAATTTTAAAACCATGGTTTTCTCGGTAAATACTAGACCGATTGTTTTAATACTTTGCATATTGGTTAGAAATACCCTAATAAACGTGTAGTATTCGTCTATGTCCATAGGCTGGGGACACGTTGTATAATACAGAAGCTAAAAAAAATATTTAAAAAAAATTTGGAGTAAAATTTTTTTTATGTTTTCTATAGGAATGATTACAGTTAATTATGTACTACCATTCCTATAGAAAATATAAAAAAAAAATTACTCCAATTTTTTTTAATATTTTTTTAGCTTCTATAGCTATGGTTATTATACCCCAGTTGATTATTGTTAGGGGCTATCTGATACACCCTGTAGAATGTACCAGTTGCTTCTCTCCCCGCGCAGATGGTAAAAGCCCAACGAGGGAATGGGCGAAAATCTTAGGAATCCAGTTACAGGCGATTCAGCTAGCAACCCATCACTATTTTGATTTCCCTTTCCACCTATACGCCCACAATCATGATAAAGGTGGCATTTTTAGGTCTTGTAACCTTAGGCTCTGTCTATCCGATAAGGAATAAGGACGTGATTTATGTATGTGTGTATGTATCGCGAACAGACAGACCGAAACGGCGGAGGACTTTGATTCATATTCGTATGTTGTTATTTCCAGCAGTGGGACGTTTACAGGGTGAAGATGATGATGTTGTAGTGATTATTACTCGCTTATCCTACCAAAAAGCAGAATACTGCTTTCACTTTTGAGAGAATATAGAATGGCTCAAGGCATTTCAAGTAAATTGGCAACACATTTGCAATCTTAAGTTTCAGGTTGTTATGGGCAACGGTGAACTTATCTGATCATTGTTGACGTGACGTGTTGGTATTCCTCCCTTGCTGCATGACCAAAAGGACGATTATATTCAGACAATAAATAAATTATTTGTCTATAGCACGCTTGCTTAGCGAAAACAAATAGCGAAAAGGAGTCTCGGTGATAGATGATAGGACTCCTAGCGAGTATAACTCTCATCCGATAGGTACTTGGGATTTTTTTTCGGTTAACTTAAATGACTTTTATAATTTGCTAATATCTAATTGCTGGGCAAAAGCCTCCAAAGTTTGAAATACTTATCCAGAGCTCAATATTCAGCCATTCGGTCAGTTCTTCGTCCAGGAGTTCTCGCCGAACCACCTGTGCTGAAATATCCAGAAATAATTTTCAGACTTTGTATAGATAAAAAGGGGGAGGCCTTTGTTCAACAGTGGACGTCGTCAGGCTGATGATGATGATGATGATGGCGTATAGATAATTATAACTGCGTCCTGTGTGTTTGCCGATGTTTGCCACCGTGTGCAGCCGCCACAAGGATTGATTTTCAATAATAATGGCGATCAAATGTGTGAAACTCCATTTTTCAATTCTGGGATTCGTTTGCGAAATAATAAACTTTTAAGAACATTTTGGAAGCGTCTAATATCCAGCTAAATGGTTAGGTATACGTAAGGAAATCACGTCAGTACATTATTTAGCTACAGTTGGGGGCATAAATATCGATACAGCCATCATGTCAAATATATATTTACCACTGACCTCATTGTTTGTGGCACATAGGTGTATAGATGTTTTTGGATATAGTCAGTTTTGCTCTGCCATTCAGTCCTATTAGTAGGAATAAACGGACAGAAAATTCAGTTAAGTCTCACTAATAATTTGATGGACAAAATTGTCCGAGTAGTTATCCACAGTCGGGTTTTTACTCGATCCCAATTGGCACAGAAACAGTATCAACGGAGCTCCGCTCTGTTCCTGCGTGTTTTTCTTCGGGCCGATGCAAATCTAACAATAACCTAAACTTCTGGTAAGTAACCAGAAGTATTAAGACTAAACTATTATGGATTATTTCGTTCGTTTAGTCCTGTAACAAGTAGCAGGTCTGAATAGACCAAAACGGACTAAGGATGCTTTTTTACGCCTCTTGGTAACGTAGTACGTAATATTTATGCCCTTGACTGATCGTTGCCACACGCGGTGATTGGGTTTCTTTGACTGAATAGGTACCCCACCCCTGTAAATATTGTTTAAGGTTTTGTATTTGTGATACGCTGATGTTTGCACACATTGATCGATATTCAAAGTGTACGGCCTCAAAGGGGTAAAAAACCTATGAAAAGCTAAAACCTATTAAAAATCTTTACATTTGTTCAATAAAATAACTAACCCAAACACTTTCAGAAATCTTCATTCGCCAAAAGAAATATACCGCCATTGTTCTAAATAATTAATGATCAATTTAATTATCAGATAATCGAACTTTATCTGTACAATGGTTTGCATATATAAGCTTATTTGTACACGAATTATGTATTCAGTAGTTGGCAGGGACACGAAAAAAAATGGTGCGAACTAGTCTGGTGTTTGTTGCAGCTGTGTGCTTCAGTAAGTGTTTCTGTTACCTTTATTTTATTTACATACACACATACACTTACACAAAGCACGTCTATATCCCTTGGGGGTTGACAGAGCCTAAGGTTATAAGACCGAAAGGCCATGTTTAGCATAAGGCTAAGGGTATGAGTAAAGGAGAATAAAAATAGCACCTAAAACATGATTCCTAAGATTTTCGCCCAATCCATCGATGGGCTTATTTTTTGTTTTTTTTTTATTTGGAACCTTAATTTGATTTTTACGAATTGGGTGGATTATTGACGTTGTAATTTGAAGCCTTTTACGATAAAGATTTTATGCAACATAGATTTGAAGTTCTGTCGAGGTCATCGCATCGGTAGAAACCGCACGATAACTTTTTATTGCGAAAATAGTTCGATGGTTTACTCTTGCTGTCACACATCACGATCAAATAAAATAAAAAAATGCCATTCTAATACACAATATTATGGTAGTTTTCAAAAAAATATTGTTGTTTATTTCAGTTGCAGGATGCCACGGCGATCCAGTGCCAGACGTGGCTCTGATGAGTGAGCGTAATGCGGCAGTCTCGAACTCCTATTACATCACAACATGGTAAGCACTTTTTGTTCATGGTATTACTTTCCAGTACTAAATTTCATAAAACATCCGAATATTCCAACACCATTACGTCCTGGTAAAATTCATAAGATCTCAATGAAATACTTTGGCGATTATTTTAAGAAATATGCTTACAATTTTAAAATGCAACTTTAAACGCTTCACTTGAATTGAATTCGATCTTCGAAAGTAAAATATGATTATTTTCCCAATTTATAAATCACGGAAAAAGTGCACGATTGATTAACTAAAAAGAGGATGGGTTTAACTTCCAATGTTATAATAGTAGTACTAGTAATAGGAATACAAATGATAGTTAAAATGCCTTTTTCTCAAACATGAATACGTAAAAGTCGCCATTACATCATTAGAAAGTCACCAGAAGTTAGGAATACCGGACAGTGATCAAAGTCTCCGGTAAGTTTAGAGGTTTTGAATTCGAAACTAGAAAGTGTCCAGTAAGTAAGTATAAGTACTTACTGGACACTTTTGGTAGTGGTGTGTGGTCGGTTTCCAGAGAGTAACATAATAAATACATAAAGATTGCAATTCTCATGTTATTTCTGTAGATGTCTAGGTTGTACCTTGTTATATTAGGAACACACAGCCACAAGATTATATTCAAGCAGGACTACGTTGAGAGGTTGTACAACAGCCTTCATAGGCTCAATTCAAATAAACACTTGGTGAGAGCTGAGCCCCGCACCATGGATCAGACCGAGAGCCACACACGGTGATATTATCCTCTCCTTTGCAGCCTAATCCGTTGCCGGTCACAGATATATCTCCCACCTCTAATGCGGGGACTCTAGTCCCCTGGATGGTCCTCCACCTTCCCCATAGACCTTCCCTTACACTCCTTCTCTTTACTTTACTCTTACGCAACCTTACAACGTGTTCCAGCTAAGATAAGACATTTATAAGTACTCACCAGGACTCTTTAGCGTCGGCCTCAGTATCACTTACTGCCCATTTGTGTAAAAGCTATGTCAGTTCGTCTATATCATGTAAATTTTCACCTACGTCTCCTAATTCTCTCTGTCCGCCATGCAATGAGCCTCCTGTCAAAAATCTATGTATTCCCGCCAACAAGAACCGTCTGATTCGGCAGATTCTGGATACTGGCGGTGGTCACAAACTTTTTGAGAATATTATCGTTGTCATGTAATTTTAATTTCACAATTATAATTAATTATATTTTGTCTTTGTAGTTTTTTGTTTAACGTTTGAGAAAAACACTATACAAGCTTCAACCATTAAGTGCCATACTGGACTCGAATATAAAAATCCTCGTCTTCGGCCCGGATTTAAAACAATCTGGTCCAGAATGGCTTACTTACTGGTCTCTTCAGTAATACAGTAGTACTATTACCATAATTGCAGGGATCTTATAGTAGCAGGAGCAGACCATGCAGTAGTAGAGAATAGTGCAAATGGAGTAGCAGCATTGAACTATCTTGATGGCTCTCAGACCGTGGCAATCGTGGTGCACGGACGAGAAAGTTCCGCTTTCAGCGAATTCGCATACACCCTCAGGACAGGTATTTAAGTTACCATTGTACAGTCAAAGAACACACATAATGTTCTACGATTTTTTTAAGTTTTCAGTTTGACTTAAAATTAAACGATTATACGTAGAAATTTCGATTACACACTACGCAACAACGATTCTTTAGTTACATATTTTTAGTAAGTAATTTATTTTTACCAACAACCATTGACTTAATTCACCACTTAATAATCTTATTGTTATTACAGTGCTTCTTGAGAAAGATATAACAAGCGCCGTGATCGTGGTAGACTGGTCATTTATTGCACATGGTACTTACGAGCAGGCTAAAAGCCAAGTTCCTCAAGTTGCTCAAGATTTGAGTAAATTCATCGCCTTGCTGGAGGCTGGCCAGAGGCTGAACAGAGAACGGCTTCATCTCATCGGCTTCGATTTAGGAGCCCATGTCGTGGGCATTGCGAGCCGGAATCCGGCTACACGCGCCAGAAAAATCACAGGTGAGTATTTGAAGTCCATTGGCATTGCACATCTAATAATATTGTAGTAGTTTTACTTTCTCACTTTGAATCATTTCGGACATCTGACTTTAGAAATCACTCTTTAAAGTGACAAAATGACTTTTGTAAGTTTGAAAAATAGGCTCTCGTTCGCATTTTTAATTGTGAATACACACACAATATATGCGCGCTCATATTTACGGATACAGGACTAATTGATAAATTACTTAACAAATGAATAACCTATTTTTTGTATTTTTAGCTCTATCTCCTGCTGGCGAAGGTTGGGACTACTTCTCTCAGCGTCTCCGGAGTACCGATGCGCAATACGTCGAGGTCATCCATACCGACGCCGTGGGCAACAACACGTTCGGTATGGTTGTTACCGAACGTGTGGGAACCCTAGACTTCTTCCCTAACGGCGCTACCACACAGCCTGGCTGCGCACGTAATGACAACTTATGCCACCACAACCGTGCCTGGCAACTGTTTGCGGCCACCGTTATCACGGGCGGCCACCTCACTGGCATCAGATGTGACACTTTGACGCAAGCGTTGAACAACCGCTGCACAAACAACGCTCTTATTGCTGTCATGGGGACCAATGAATTAATTAAACCAGCGTAAGATACTTTTTTCTATAATTTTGTTATAAGAGGTCCCTAAAAACTGTTGTGGAATATTTCAGAAAGAGGTAGTTGGTTAATTTGACTTAATAGCCTTCTAAATGTTTTTCAGGATTTTTGAATCATAGTCGATAAATAAAATTTCTAAACGACACTGAAAATTAGAACACATAAAAAGATCCGATAATTAAAGCTATGGCCGGGAATCGAACCCAGATTTCTCAACATTCCGTGATGCTTTCGCTTTACTTTTAGAAATTTTTCAATGTGTTCTAATTTTCAGTGTCGTTTTGAAATTGAAATACTTAGATAGGTATTTCCATACATTGATCAATGGTCAAAGTGAACCTCGTCAAAGCCGCGACTAAATTTTGAATCAAAAATAACTTTTATAAAGACACACATGTTCATCTGCAGAAAAACAGGGTATGTACCTGGATTGAATTAAATGATCACATCAATTACCTATTAATAGGAATAAACGGATAACCATGTATTTTGTTAAAGATTTACTAGTACAGTGGTGGGCAAACTTTTTTCATGGCGGGCCAGAAAATCACAGATATTTCAAAGAAGAGCCAAAATTATACTAAAATGCAATTTTTTTGACACATGACGCATGAACTACGTGGCTAGTCTAGCTGGCTCCTTTGCCTTCGCATCTATTATTCTATTTTATACAGCAGCACCGTCTAAATATCGTCATCCTGTGCCATAACACTCCAATTCGAAGGAACGCCGGCGGGCCGCATTAAATTCTTTCGCGGGCCGGAGTTGGCCCGCGGGCCGTAGTTTGCCCATCACTGTACTAGTAAATGGATAGTGAAACGGTGCGTGCTATGATAACAAGAAACTAATTTGACCCTCTTTCTTTCCAGCCAAGGCATGTACCGCATGAACACGGGAGCAGTGTGGCCCTACGCAGCTTAAGGAGGATAGAATTTTCCTTTTTTGAAGCATGTACTTCATTTTATTAATAAAATGGAATGATGAGAATTTATGTTGTATGAATAATCTTTGTCCAGAAGTTTATTATCAAGTAATAGTATATTGTGCATGTGCACCGAGGGTGGTAAGAAGGGAATTGTTAACGAGAGCCTATTTAGAAGCCCGACGCCTGGTAATACAAGAGTAAAACTATCTATTCACTTATTAGACCAGGCACAGTGTAAGGTTCCGTACTAATAATATGCGGTAAATAGTCAAATTCGTTGAACAAGGCATCTCCAATTTTTTTCGAGAAATTTCAGATAGGGAAAGAATTAAAACTAAAAAACGACGGGTAGTACTCCGGGAATGCCGACAGAAGTGAAAACTACACACACGCACACTTGCGCAAGCGCCCAACGCCACAGCCCAGAAGCAACTCTTCCTCCGTCCTACGCATTTTCGATTAGGGTCACGTGACCTGACGCGATTTTAAAATTTTTACCCATCCCAAAAAACGGCACAACGCCGCTAAAGAACTTTTCAATTCAAACACTGCACACCAAGGGTTCCATTCAAATTTGGCAAGTAAATATAAAATCCAATGTTAGCAGAGCCCTACTCTTAAGCAAAATGTAGGCAAAGTGAGGTCAGTTTATATAGGTTATTAGCATAGACAGACAGACATAAAAAATGATAGATTTTAGTATTTGTCGTTATAGCGGTAACAAAAACACATCGTTTCTGAAAATTTGATTTGTCTAGCTATCACGTTCCATGAAATACAGCCTGATAATTAGACAAACAGACGGACAGTGGAGTGTTAGTACCTAATATAGGGTCCTGTTTTTACCATTTGGGTACGACCCTAAAGAAGGAATATCTCTTGCAAACTCTAACTAACGTATAGATAATTTATGACTACGTCCTATGTGTTTGCCGCCATTAGGATTGATTTTCAATAATATGGCGATCAAGTTTGTGAAACACCATGTTTAACCCTGGAATTCGTCCGAAATAGTAAACTTTAAAGAACAAAATTTTGTAAGCGTCTAACATCCAACTAAATGGTTAAGTATGTATGAAAATCGCGACAGTACAATAATGTGCGGTCCACAGTAAGTGGCTGGGTTACTTTGACTGAATAGGTACCTCAACCCTGTTTAATATTTTTTAAGTTTTTATAATTGTTATTGACTGACATTTCCACACGGGTCGATGTTCAGGCTGTACGGCTTCAAAGGGGTAAAAAAAATTATGAAAAAGCTAAAAGCTATGAAAAAACCTTAACATTTATTAAATTTTAAGTAAACTAATCCAACCACTTCTAATCTTCCCCAATAATTAATTCTGAGATAACTTATCTAATAAAATTGACAGCTTATAGTTTATAGTGTGGGGAGAGGTGACAATACTGAGAACTCTCTCGAAGCAGATGTTATGCCTGCTACGTGGTGGTCAACCATTGAGAGGGATCTAAAAAGTCCCAAGACCATTCGCCAATGACAACCTAGAACAGAAGTTCTTGGCGCCGCTGCACAAGGAGGCCCAACCCCAGACGAACTAGGAATATGGGCAAGGACAAGAAGAATGATGGGGGAGAGGGGTGTCCGAGAACACAACACGTGTAATTTTTTTACACAGCAAGAAAATTAAAAAATCAAGTTACTGCTATTTTAATTGCAACAAACCGGATAACTCACGTATTAAAGCCGAAGGATTGCTCCGACAATTGTTTAGAACTATTCCGTAGCCCTTCATCAGAGAGCGCTCGCCCTGGCGGCAGCGAAACGAACACAGCGCGCCATCGCTCTGCTCGCGCGGCTACTCGGCGCAACTAACATCGGCGCACAACTACCCTCATTTTTATCGTGATTTTTTAATAGTCAAAAGTAGAGCAGCACACAACACTGATCACGTCACTTTGTAAAGGTTTGTAGGAGGAATCGTCCGAAACAATTGTCGGAGCAATCCTTCGGCTTTTATACGTGAGTTATCCGGTTTGTTGTAATTATGTGTGTCTCACGGTAGTTTCATGTCGAAATACTGCTATTTTTTTAATTAACTAACTTAGTTCATACTAAGTCCGAAAAATACACGTGATCTTGGATGAGGGGGGGGGGAGGGGTAGCGTTATAATTACCAAATATCACCAAGCGGGGGGGGAGTCAAAAGTAGGCCAAATATATGATCAGTGATTTCTGGACGAGCCCTTGCAGGTGAGAGAGACTTCGAATTTTTACATCGGTATAGAGCTACGAGCTGTCATGTCATTCCAATGCGAATTTTGTGGCCAACCTGCCATGGCCTGCATGGCATGGTTACCCTGCTATGTGTGATGGAGCAGTACCAAGCCGTACCTTATAATAAGCATTACCTTTTGATAAAAAATCGGGTTAGATTCCCGGCCATAGCTTTACTTTGGGATTTTTCTATTTTGATTTTTGAAATAAAAACTTTCGTTAGGTACCAAAATACCGTATTCTTATGGAATTTTTAGCGTAATGTATAAAATAATATTTTTGGTGAAATATAAACCACCTACCTAGACCTTGTATCTACCTATGTATTATTGTATCAGTTTTGATGACTACGTTGTTTTCTGACGTCACTTGCGTTATCATTATCTCTTACTAGCTTCACCCGCGACATCGTTTGCCTAGATATAGCAATTGATAATATAATAATATGTTTATCGCTATCCCGCGGAAACTGTAAAATTTTCCGGAATATTAAGTAGCCCATGTTTCAATCTAGGGTAGCTATTTTCGTACCAAATTTTATCCAAATTCGTCCAGTCGTTTTAGCGTGAAGAAGGAACAAACAAACACACTCACTCACTCACTTCGTCACATCGTCACAAACATTCCCATTTATAATATTAACTAGTAGGATTCAGAACTGAAATTTATTAATATTTATTAAAGCGGCCTCTGGCGGACCAGAGTAAACTATATAACTCCGAGTTAAGTTCTAATCTGAACTTGGGTTAAGCAGAGTCTAAATGTACAAAACTGTCATTCCTAACCAAGACTTAGCCATTTTTTACCCTTAACCGTACAAGCGACCAAGGGATCCTATAGGTAAAATTTATATTCATAATGCAAAACATTTTCGTTCTATGGAACCAAGAGCGTATGAGTAGTGATATGAGTTAATTGGAACCTGAAACTAATTTACTGAGCTCATTTTTTGATTAATTTACTATTTAATCCATGGTTGTTTTTTTAAGGCATCACCCGTGAACCCACCGTTATGTCCCACTGTTACAAATATCCTCACTAGAGATTACTATCACTAGTGAGGATTTTTTTGCCTAATTTTACTAAATTAGGTTAGGTACGTTAGGTAACTTCAAAAGCCCGAAGGGCAAACCGGACAGACCTTATGCTGAAGTGTAATTCGTAATTTTTTATAACAGTGGGACCCGTTTTTAGGGTTCCGTAGCCAAATGGCAAAAACGGAACCCTTATTTTTAAGTGTCATGTTAATTTTCAGTCTTTTCTGTGGTTTTATTTCAAGGTGGTTTATTTATTTCTGGAAACGTTTTGGCCTATTTTTACGCGTCTGTGCGCAGCAATAAGTAGCTACCCAATTGATATTGGTAGTGGGTATTGGATAGTAAGCAGAAATTATGTTTAAGTATATAATAAGAAACTTTTGGATAAAGATTAATCATACGACATATATTCTCATTATACCATTTTATTAATAAAATTAAGTACATTCTTCAAAAAAGGAAAACGCTATCCTTTCTTATGCTGCGTAGGGCCATGTTCTTCCTGTGTTCATGCGGTACATACCTTGGCTGGAAAGACAGAGGGTCAAATTAGTTTCTTATTACCATAACACGTGTTGGTATCTTATTAAAAAAGTAAAAATAGTTCCTAATGAAATGATACTTTTATAATAGTTTTAATCGCACATATCAAATAAGAAAATTCACTTAAATTTAAAAAGTTTTATCTCGTTTATCTGCCGTGATTCTAATTGTGATCATTCAATTTCAATCTACGTTACTAGTTACTAGGTAAGATTCTCAAACAATTTTCCTTTTAACAAATGTATCTTACGCTGGTTTAATTAATTCATTGGTCCCCATGGTTGCAATAAGAGCGTTGTTTGTGCAACGGTTGTTCAACGCTTGTGTCAAAGTGTCGCATCTGATGCCAGTGAGGTGGCCGCCCGTCTGAACGGTGGCTGCAAACAATTGCCAGGCACGGTTGTGGTGGCATGAATTGTCACTGTTTGCGCAGCCAGGCTGTCTGGTAGCGCCGTTAGGGAAGAAGTCGAGGGTGCCCACACGTTCGGTAACAACCATTCCGAACGCTCTATTGCCCACGGCGTCGGTATGGATGACCTCGACGTATTGCGCATCGGTACTCAAGAGACGCTGAGAGAAGAAGTCCCAACCTTCGCCAGCAGGAGATAGAGCTAAAAGGATAAAAATGAGTTTGTTCATTTATTAATTAATTTATTAAGCATGTTCCATTCCTGTATCTTAAAATTTTACTGTGCTTGGAAATGTATTCACAATTAAGAATGCGATCAAAAGCGTATTCTTCAAACTTATAAATGTAATTTGTCACAATTTGAAACAACTCACCTGTGATTTTTCTGGCGCGTGTAGTCGCATTTCGGCTTGTAATGCCCACGACATGGGCTCCTAAATCGAAACCGATGAGATGAAGCCGATCTCTGTCCAGCCGCTGGCCAGCCTCCAGCAACAAGATGAAGCTACTTAAATCTTGGGCAACCTGAGGAACTTGGCTCTTAGCCAGCTCGTAAGAGCCAGATGAAATTGCAGACCAGTCTACCACGATCACGGCGCTTGTTTGATCTTTCTGAGCAAGCACTGTAATAACAATGAGATCAATTTAGTGGTGAATAAGGTCAGTATTTTTTGGTAAAAAGAAATTACTAAATATGTAATTAAAAAAGATAACTTTACACCTTTTCCTATGAATTTAATGACATTCTGCTTGCGCAATCTTCGTTGCGTAATCGACATTTCGAGAATCGTTTTCAAAGTCAAACTGGAATATGGTATTTTGTGTTCTTTGACTGTACAATGGTAAAACTTACTTTGCCTGAGGGTGTATGCGAATTCGCTGTGCGCGGAACTTTCTCGTCCGTGCACCACGATTGCCACGGTCTGAGTGCCATCAAGATAGTCCAATGCTGCTACTCCATCTTGACTATTCTCTACTGCTGCATGGTCTGTTCCTGCTGCTATAAGATCCCTGCAATTACGGTATAAGGCATTTTAACTATTGACGACGTGGTTGGCTTAGTTGGTAGTGACCCTGCCTGCGAAGCAAGCGTTCTGGGTTCGAATCCTAGTAAGGGCATATATTTGTGTGATGAGCACAAATATTTGTTCCTGAGTCATGGATGTTTCTATCTATTTAAGTATGTATTTCTCCATATAAGTATGTATATCGTTGTCTAGTACCCATAACACAAGCCTTACTAGCGCTTACTTTGGGACTAGGTCAATTTGTGTGAATTGTTCCCTAATTATTATTATTATATTATTATTATTATTATATTTATGTTCCTATTATTACAACTATAACATTGGAAGCTAAACCCATACTCTTCAACCAACCCTGCATCTTTTCCGTGATTTTTTAATTCCGGAAACGATCATTTACTTTCAAAGACAAAATAAGTGGCTGTTGATTTAATTTAAATCAACCGTTTAACGTGCATTTCAAAATTGAAAGCATATAGGCTATTTCTTAAAATAATCACCAAAGGATTTTATTTCAGTGAGATCGTATGAATTTCAGCAGAACGCAATGGTGATGGAATATTCGGATGTTTCTTGAAATATAGTACTGGAAATTAAAGTAATACTATGAACAAAAAGTGCTTACCATGTTGTGATGAAATAGGAGTTCGAGACTGCCGTATTGCGCCCACTCATCAGAGCCACATCTGGCACTGGATCGCCGTGGCATCCTGCAACTGAAACGAATAACAATATGTTTTTGAAAACTACAGTACAGCTTTTGTGTATTTCTGTATTTTTACGTTTGTGTACTTTTATGTATTTTGTTACAGTAAGAGGAAACCACCGCACTATTTTCCCAAGAAAGTCATCAAGAGGCTCACGGCAGCTTCAATATGCAACGGCTTGAAGACTGTACTTTCGTTTTATTCTTTCTGTGCTCATTGCTTTGACTAAAAGTGACATAATCTGAATTTACGTATCACTCTTACTTCACTTCATTGAAACGAACTTCACGGATACCGGCTATACCTTCTTGATCTCGATTATTCACTTTTGTAAATAACAAATTAAGATAGCAAAAACACTTACTGAAGCACACAGCTGCAACAAACACCAGACTAGTTCGCACCATTTTTTTCGTGTTCCTGCAAACTACTGAATACATAATTCGTGTACAAATAAGCTTATATATGCGAATCATTTAACAGATAAAGTTTGATAATCTGCTAATCAAATTGTTCATTAATTATTTAGAACAATAGTGGCGGTATATTTCTTCTGAATTTTATCGGTAAAGGGGATTTACCTGTGATCATTTTCGTATTATTACTTAATAAATAAATACAATTATTAATATTGCTATCGTAGGTCAATCTTTCTTCCTTTTTTAGACAACGCAACAGAGATGATTCATACACAACATAATTTTAATTAGGTGAAATAATATTTATTAAAGTTACACCTGATTCTATTTTCTTAATGTTCCTCGGAAATCGTTGTTTTTCACATGACTGATGTCTCCACAGAAAAAACACGATATTTAATTTTAAAATATTTTTCGAGAGACATGTATGTACGTACTTACTTAAATGATACAACACAATAAGTACAAAACGTTAGGATTTTATTTAGGTATTAGTTATTTTCATTTAGTTTAGCCTTTTTAAATTCCTAATTAATATAAATAAGTCAGTAACAGCAAACATTAACGTTCCGTATTAATAAAAATAATATTATTATAGATACATGGCATTGGTAGGTACAAAAGCATGGTTTTCATCATAAAAAAATAATGACATTATTTTGTTTCATTATATTTTTAATCTAGCAACATAGGTCGAATCCCAATCACTAACCGTGCCAATAGGTATTGTCAGTTTCATCATCATCATCATCAGCCCGAAAACGTCCACTGTTGAACAAAGGCCTCCCCCTTAGCACACCATAATGAACGACAACTCGTCACCTGTGTCCACCTGTTTCCTGCAACTTTCACGTTGTCGTAAGTCCACCTAGTGGGAGGCCTGTCATTGTCATCAGTTTACTATAAGATTGTAACTTGTAGCTTCGAGAAACCGGCCACTAGGATGTGATTCTCTTAAAGATAGTACTCGCCCGCGAAGTTATCGCTGTCTAATTACCCTCCAATATTAACTAAACCTTCCTCTGCCAGGCATTGGACGGAGTCAGGGGGTCTTAAGTTGTTGGTTGTAATTGACCAGATAACCAGACACTTGAGTTCTTATATTACTTACCTACGAAAGAACGAGTCAAGCTTATTTCTACTGGTTTTTTAAGAGAATCACACCCCTAGAAAAGCTATCTTTCATTCAAATCTAAAACATCACGCTACCACCGTAGTAAACAATATACGTCAATATGTTTTATCTGCATATGGCAAAGCTGATTTTAAAAGTAACAGATAAAGACAAACGGACAGAAGCTTAACAAAATGCTAAAGAATGAAAAGATTATTTTTTAGGTTAGAATTTTATTTAAAAAACATTTATTGCTTAGATTTAAACTCCCGCTGTAGAGTTTAGAAATAAAACAATTTTAATTGATTTCTTTGTTTTGTTTGTCAATCCTGTTACTATTTCTTTTATTACAATAATAATATTTAATTGCGACCATGATTAATATAACCTTGTAGAATAATAAATACAAACACAAAAAAAGATCAATATCAGTTTGATAACAAATTTATTACATTTTACAACCCAAATGTAGAAAAGTGAATCCCCTTTCGACAAAAATATTATTTTGAATATCAATCAGATACGGAAGATTATCATCTAGATAAAAAGTTTACGTTCATAAAGTCTGGTTTACACATGCAATAAAAATCGTGTAAACATTGTTACATTACGGCGCCTGATCGATCAATGTACCTAGTCCTTAGCTAAACAAAACTTGTTCCTTAATGGTTGCCTAGTGAAGATCACTTTTAAACTGTAAGACCGTCTATTGCCTGCTTTGGCTTTATTATTTTTATTTATTATTTTTATTTTATTTATTTTAGTTGAGTGTTCTAGCGGTGTTCTTGAAAACAATCAATTGTATGTTTCATACATAATTAAAATATCCACATTGGCTGAGGATCGAATCGGGGAACTCAACATTTTTTTCATATAGGGTCACTAACTAATAACTATTTAGATGTAGAGGGCCACTTTTTTCACCAACTCGACTCATCATCGTCATATCAGCCATAGGTCGTCCACTTTTGGACATAGGCCTCCCCCATAGATCTCCAGTTGCCTCGGTTGGAAGCGGCTTGCATCCACCGTGAACCCGCTACTTTGATAATAAGACATTGTAACTAACTAACTATGGATTTTTTATCTGCAATAAATGAATATTATTATTATTATTTTGACCAGATCATTCGTCCACCGTCCACCAACTCGACTACGCACAGTCAATATGAAGCCAACCTGTGGATTCTTGTCGAGTTTGTAATGCCAACAGAATTGTCACTTATCACCGACAATGTTGCGTTGGTGAAATAGAAGCCATTGTCTAAAACAATTAAGCACGATTCTTCTTACATGTGTAAACTGAGCTTAATGTTTATCTTGTGGTGGCGAGCCATTCACTGCCGTTAGGTTTTCACATCACTAGTGCGTGTTCATAGTGCCTGCTTAGACAACTACTTGACTATTTTGAAATTATAAATCGAATGTGGTAATGGTAACGCAGTAGACACGGCTCTACTTTTAACTAAGCCGAGTTAAGTATGTAACATAATTTAAAATCATCTGTTACTGATTTTATTTGGTAAAAGGATGTTTCGGGAATAAATCGTAAAATACTTATTTTGAATAGTTTCATAATAGACCTCACGAGTCTGTTTTTGCATTGCTTAAAATTGAATAAAAATTCACCGCACATTATATATATTTTTTTAAATTTCAATATCCACTGCTCTGCCATTTAAAATAAAACTTAATTGACTTTAAAAATCTGTGTAGGTAGGTATTTATTGAAACTCTCTGTTTCTCAACAAATTTTACGAAAATAAGTTGAGAAATGAGACCTGTTGAACATACAGTCGGACATACCAAAGCATTCTTGCCCAAACTGAAACAGAGACGCTTCGTTCTCGCTAGGTCAATCTAACTAATATTATAAATGCGAAAGTATGGATGGATGGATGGATGGATGTTTGTTTGTTACTCAATCACGCCAGCACGGCCCAACGGATCTGGATGAATTTCGGCGCATAGATAGAGAAAAGTCTGGAATAGCATATAGGCTACTTTTTATCCCGGAAAATTGCGTAGTTCCCGCGGGATAGCGATAAACGAATTCTTTGCAGACGAAGTCGCTGGTAACAGCTAGTATTTAATATTAAATACTAGCTTTTACCTGCAACTTTGCGTAGGATTCGTTTGTCGGCAATTAACTCCAATACCTATCATATCTCTATTCTGTTATAAATTGTTGCAAAACTTGGTTTCTTTACCAGCATAATATTAGTCACAGGCTCCAATTTTTTGTTAAAATAGGTAATTCAGAATTACTTTGGAGAAATTCTGGCCGAATATCTGAAAATTAACAAGTCTATGTTTCCACAGAAATTCTTCAGAGAAAATGGCAGTGGATTGGTCACACATTGCGACACGAGGATCCTGTCTCACAAAACAGCTCTTTGTTATTATCCCATCGGAAAGGAAAAAGAGGTCCGCCGAAGTCTACTTGGCAGAGGACCATGGCACTAGAGGTCGCTTGTTTGAGAGTTGAGAAAGAGTTGGAGACTGACGCGGTCGCCGCAGCTCGGAAGCTGATAAGAGTTCTTTAAATACTCAAGAAGAAGAGAAGGAGAATTTGCGATAATTTTCCGATAGGTGCAAAAAGATAAGTGTCCCTCTGTGATCCTCAAGGTATATGTCTGTTCACATTGAACATTTCGGTTTCCTGTCCTGTCTTATTATCCTGTAGAAAGTTCGAAAACTCCCTTCTAAGTGCACTTCAATGATCTTCAAGAAGTAATGTGGAATGGAACGTAAGAGTGTGTGAAGGAGACGGATGATATAAGAGTAAGAGAGTGAATATTCGATTCGAAGAATGAGTTGACGTATGAAAGATGTTTAGGATTCAGTCTGCGGTACGATTTCGATATGTAAATATGTAACTCGAACGAAATATACTTTAACGGCGACGTATTAGTATTGCAATACAGCGGGGAAATGCTGCCAGCATCTTTGGCTCAATGCCGCGGGGGAGTACGTTTTTAGATTTATTTTAGTTTTAGTTAAATTAGTTTATCTTGTTATTTATATTTAAGTTGTATTTTAGGAGTTTTGTTAAATAAATATACTTTGGATATCGGCTTAGAAATAAACCTTTAAATTTGCTTTAACGGCGACTAAATTGGTTTATTTTATTAATTTAGTCCCACAAATGGGGGCTCGACCGGGATTTTAAACTGCATATTATGAAGAATTAAGAAGAATTTTTGAAATCGACACGACGACGACGAAAAAAGATTGACAGAAGACAGTAAAGAAGAAAAGACGAATGACGGATGACGGAAGACGAACGACAATTATTATAAAAGACGACGACGCGTAAAGAAGACTTATTTTTACAAAGGACGACGAAAAACGACAATAAAATGTTTCGAATGACGGCGGACCTGATACCAGCGTTCAGTGGGCGAGATAAGACGCAGTCAGTAACAAAATGGATCGAAGACGTAGACGACAACGCCAAGATCTTCGGCTGGACCCCGCTGCAACAGCTTCTGGTGGCGCGACGTGCGCTGACAGGTACGGCAGCGTTATGGCTACGCACGGAACGACTACATAGGACTTGGGCTGATTTAAAGACAGCTCTTGCTGAAGAATTTCAAGACTCTGTATACTCAAAGAAGGTATACGAAACGATGAGCGCAGCAAATTCCTTACAAAACAGACGGGATAACGAACAAAGCGGCAATCCGAAGACTACACGATGTTACAGCTGTGGAGAAACGAATCATTCATCGGTGGAATATATATATAATAAGGAAAAAGGCGGCAAGTGCTTTAAATATAACGAATCCAGCCTTATTACGACCAAGTGCACGAATACGCAGGCGCAAATGCAAGTGGAAACTTCAGGTCATTGCAAGAATGACGTGAATGTAGCAACAGGAAGTAGAATGGCCGAGGCGGATTGGCAACCGAACCCGAATATCCTGAAATCCGAGAGCAATGTCACCAATAGCGGCGCGCATGCGTATGTCGACCATAGCAAGATGGCAGCGTCAAAGAACTCGCAGCCTGAGAATGACAGTGACAGCTACAAAATTTTACGCATCGAACAATCTGCGAACGAATTTTCGAGTAAAAAGCTAGTGAAAAGCGTAAGAATGTGCGAAAATGCTTTGATTGACACAGGCAGCGACATAAATTTGATCACGACGGACGTTTACAACACGATTTGTAAGAAAAGTAAAGATGGAAGGAATCCCGAGGTGAAAGAAGAGGTTTTGCGGCGAGCTGACCAACCCAAACAAACCGTGGGAGCATACTTCGGCTTTAAGGGTGCTAAAGACGACGTGCCAGTGCGAATGGTAGAGCGGCAAAACACAAAAGACTACTGGTTAGACATTGGTACAATGATGACGAAACAGTGGAAATGGTACAAAAAGAAGCTGACGAGAGAAAGTTTTGTAGGTATTTTATTTTATACGAGTTTTATTTAGAAGTACCTAAGATGTTTAGTTTAAATGCTTGAATGACGTTACGATTTTTATTTAAAGTTGTTTTTTTTTACTGTTTGATATTTTAAATGAAGATGTTAGGTTAAAGGTGTTTCTATATTTATAGCTTCAGGAGTGTAAGGACGGATGTAAGCCTGAGGACAGGTGTTGGATCAGGACGGCCGAATGTGGAATGGAACGTAAGAGTGTGTGAAGGAGACGGATGATATAAGAGTAAGAGAGTGAATATTCGATTCGAAGAATGAGTTGACGTATGAAAGATGTTTAGGATTCAGTCTGCGGTACGATTTCGATATGTAAATATGTAACTCGAACGAAATATACTTTAACGGCGACTAAATTGGTTTATTTTATTAATTTAGTCCCACAGTAATGTCTGTTAAATATTTGGTATCCAGTACTTTAATTGCTTGTCGCGTGAGAAAGTCTAACAGAGAGAGTACAACAGAGAAATAATCCTCTTTATTTCTACTCCCTCAGGAAATTCAAAGCTCAGTATTTTTTTTTACCGTAGGTAAGAGTTATTTATTACTATCCAATTGCATATCAATTTCAAAATTCTAGAAACCATAATTACCTTGTAGCGAATACATAAAATCTTTCTTATTCCCTATGCCGAGGGAATTTCAAGAAATCCAGGCTTAACGATTTAATCTCTAAACTCATCTAATGATAGTGTAGGCCGCCCTAAAAATGTCATAATTAAAATCTATAAGTCCGTAAGGGGGTATTTTTGTAAAAAAAAAATAACGTGAAAGCTTTTTAATAAATAAATTTGCCTTTGTCTCAAAAACAAATCACAAATAATAAAATAAAAGTCCCATCAGGCTGGTTGACTCATAAACGCCCAGCCCATATCCGTGTACGTAGAAAACTCCTTTTTCACGTAGAAAAAGATAGGGAAGGATAATAATACAAAATTAATAGGAAGTTTTGCAATGGGGTGAAACCAAACGGCTAGCTACTTATGAATCAACGTTTGTGGTAAAGGATTATTATATTAAATCTTCAAAGACAGGTAAAGATACCATGCCCAGCTGTGTTATTGTTAACTAATATAATAATATACAAAAACATACGCGGTATAGTGCCTCCGTCAAATTGAATGCAATATAAATCGTATCTACTCACCGTTCTTTTCTGGAAACATTTCATCATAATTATTAATTTTGCCTTTTAAGACATCTGCCTGCTAAGCAGTCAGGAGTCTTAAAAGGCAAAATTGCTGTTTATTTAATTAAATTTAAAGGCGAAGATGAAATCATACGACGTAAGTTATACTTTCAATAGTCTTTTTTATTTATAAAATAAAATTCGTTCTTAAAAAAAATTATTTTGTCCTTTTCCTTTTTAAGCTGCATAAGGCCACGTTCTTCCTGTGTTCATGCGGAACATGCCTTGGCTGGAAAGAAAAGAGAGTCAAATTAGTTCCTTGGCATCATTTTTCACTACGCATTTTTTTAAGTTTCTTAATAGTTTTGACCAAAACTAACCAATTGTAAAACTTTTTTTACATACAACAAGGAAGGCAAATAAGCAAAAGGGTTACCTATGGTACTTGTTAATATTTTTTTTTGTCTCATTTTATCTGTCATAATAATAATTTATTTCGCAAGGTCATAAGTCATAAGTTTGTTCGTTCTAAATCTGAAGACATCCTTTTCTCTACCTATGAAATGAAACAGGTGGCCCCATAAAAATGCACTATTTTCCGTAAAACAAATATGTAAAAAAGCATCTTACGCTGGTTTAATTAATTCATTGGTCCCCATGGTTGCAGTAATAGCGTTGTTCGTGCAGCGGTTGTTCAACGCTTGCGTCAAAGTGTCGCATCTGATGCCAGTGAGGTGGCCGCCCGTCTGAACGGTGGCCGCAAACAATTGCCAGGCGCGGTTGTGGTGGCATGAGTTGTCATTGTTTGCGCAGCCAGGCTGTCTGGTAGCGCCATTGGGGAAGAAGTCGAGGGTTCCCATACGATCGTTGGCTGGCATACCAAACGCTCTAATGCCCACAGCGTCAGTGTGGATGACCTCGACGTATTGCGCATCGGTACTCAAGAGACGCTGTGAAAAGAAATCCCAACCTTGGCCAGCAGGGGATAGAGCTAAAAAGACAAAAATGAGGTTATTTAGTTATGCAACTTCATTTGTTCTTGGACCTTAAAATCTAACCATAGAAATCTTCTCTTAATCAAAAATCCAGACATTCATCAAACTTAATAGCGTCTCTAGTGTTCGCTGAAGACAGATTCCCAAAATGTTTCAAAGTAGGACAGTCAGTAAGATGTGCCAATGCATATAATGCGCATTCCCAAGCAAAACAATGTTTTTTATGCAAAATAGGCATGCGATTGATCACAATCACGCCTGATAGTAAGCATAAATCTGGTCTAGGCCCAAGTAACACAGAAAGCATTTTAACAATCGAATAGTACACTTATGTAGAACTTAAGGTCCGTATAAACTCTTATATAAGTTCACCGAGCATCTTGACGCTTTATATTGGCATTTCAAAACCATTATGATGCTTTAGACGGTATAACGGTTAGATAATGGCATATCAAAATGCTTTTGTAAAGCCTATTGTTTTAGTGCAGCAAACCACAACGCAGCTGTACAGCTTTCCGCTGTTTTTAGTGCATTTGGATCTACAATAGCATTTTTAAGTAGTAAATAAATGCTTAATGCTGTTTAATAGCATAAACATGAACCATTATCATGCCACGTTAATTCGCTATACAGCTTTCAGCAGTTTTTAGTGCCTTATGGTTTATAATAGCATTTTTAAGTAGTAAGATATTGCCTAATGCTGCTTAATAGCATAAACGTGAATCAATGTAATGCTAGCATTCGAAAGATCAACTGAGTTCTGTTGTGCGGCTAACAGCTCTTTAATCAAATACACGTGAGTTATTGTAATGTGTAAAGCCGTATATACATTCATTTTAATGCATTATTAAAACCATTTGTCGGCCATATTTAAGAAAAGCAACTTACGTTATAGTCTGGCAGATAAACCATTGCAGCCAGATGACACTTTCAGTGTTGTCAGTTTTTGGCAAATAATAAATAGTGATGTGACTTAGTGAGTGAATGAAAGAATGAACGATGTAATGAAATTAATTTGCGTCATAAATGAGAATTTTCAAAGCGAATTTTAATAAAATGGTTTGTTCAATAAGGTTTTTTTGGATGTTTTCTAGTTAGTAGTGTAAGAGCGCGATTTGGAAATGTGCGGAAGCATGTAAAATCAGTTACAAGTCCAGTTTTCGACTCATTCCCCATTTTGCCATAAATAAAACAACAATTATCACATTAATAATTTTTTCTACCTTTGTACTTTTACTTAAAAACTTAAATTATTCCGAATCAGTTTCACTGCTGCTGTCACTATTTACGTGTATTACAAAGTCATCGCTCATTTTATCTACTATGTTAATATGAACCTTGAATGCCTCAAAAGTATCGCGCTTATTTTGAAATATACTAAACTACGAATGTGACATTCATAAAATATTTCGTTCGTTCAATAATCAAATCATTCATTACGTGACCTTAGTCGAGCACTAGTGAAATAAATGTGGTATCATTATTTCGTAAAATGACATTTGGAAGTGTCATCTGGCTGCAGTGGTTTAGCTGCCAGACTATAGTATTATAATTATGTGATCAACAAAACAAAAAATAGACCTATATAATAACTATATAATTTTACTGAATACTGTCCAACCACTACTATTATGTTAATTATGCAAAATTCGTTCTATACTAGGAATACACAATTGTTTTGGTTATTTCACACATAGATTTATTTACCATATTATATCAAAACTACAAAATATCGAAGGCGCGTGAAAATTTTCAATGAAACTTGTATAGACATTTACAGTAAACTACATTGCGCAGTAATAATTGAAGGCATGAAATCACAAAAGAGTCAAAAACTTATTACCCTTGCAGTATTAATACAATTTTCTTTGACGCTAACCTTTATGTCACTTCATTCTATATTGATTTAGATTTAGATTGTCAAAGTATATTGCGAAACAAGTAGTTTATAAATTCAACGTTAATAAATTATAACGTACTGTTTGGTATTAGAGATGTTTTTGCAATGATGTAGGGTTTATTTAAGTTCTAACTGTGAACACTTCAATAGCTCTAATCATTCTTTTACTACATTCGAATGCTAGTCTAATGCTTGTGTAATGCAATTAACATCTTCATTATTTATTTATTTATTTATTTATTTATTTATTTATTTATTATTCAATTAGTTTACACGGCATTACAGCGAACCAATACGCCTTGAAACCAGATTCCTTAATTAACAACAACACAATTAATTAACAAATACAAGAAAAAATATGAGAGAAAAACAACATAAAAAATAAAAATAAACAAAAACATATCCAAAATAACTACCTAAACTTATAAATGACTCACTTTATACATATACAGTAGTCTGCCTATTGTCCATCATCTCACAGAACCTCAAACATTCCCGGCACACAGCTACCCATTTCCACGCAAACAGGTCACATTCAGGCACAGATGCCAAGAGCGCATTGAGTAGAGTAAGCGCGCGCGGCAGCGGCGCGCTTCGGCGCGACACGGTGCGTGCCGCCGGCACCGCTAGTAGCGCACGCGCTCGCGGCCGTAGGTTGACGCGGGGGACGTCATGGACGCTTAGCCGTAATACGCTATTCACCAGCTGGATAACGTCGGACTCCCCGCGCAAACACCTGCAGACTGTGATGAGAAGATTGTTATTTCGCCTCACTTCTAGGGAACTAAAATCCAGGCAACCTAATAAAAATTTGGTGGGATATAAATACGGGTAGTATCCAAACCTTTTCTTATATAGAAACCTAAGGAAAGACTTCTGTATTTTCTCCAGGAGTAAGGCATACGTGGATTCGTATGGATTCCAAATAAGGGACGACGCCTCCAATTTGCTCCGCACTAAGGCATTAAAAAGTAACTTTATAACTCCAAGGTCATGGAAATCCTTACAATTACGGAGCACGAAACCAAGTCTTTGATAGCAACTACTGGCAAGTGTACGGATATGCTCATGGAAGGTAAGGCGCGTATCAAAGACCACACCTAAATCCTTCATAGAGAAGACACGATTTATGACATTGCTGCCCAGGAAGTATTGAGCATGTATAGGTGCAGAACCTCGTCCAAAAGTACAAACGCAACACTTCGCTGCATTAAACGACAGTTTGTTGTCCATACTCCATTTCAACACGGAGACAATATCCTCCTGCAAGGAGACGCAGTCCGCTGCATCTTTGACACCATAAATAAGCTTGAGGTCATCAGCGTACAGAAGACACTTAGCATTATGAACCACAGATTCCAGGTCGTTAACCATCAGACCAAATAACAGAGGTCCCAATACGGAGCCCTGACCGACGCCAGAACGAGTGTGATATCGATCCGAAACGAAGCATCCATGTCGAACATATTGTTGACGGTCGCGCAGATAACTGGCAAACAGAGCGAGCAGCTTAGGAGAGAAGCCAATGTCATCAAGCTTTCCTAACAGGACATCATTATCTACGCGATCGAAAGCTTTCTCAAAGTCAAAATAAATGACGTCGACCTGGATACCCTTATCCAGGCACTCAGAGATGGCATCAGTCAAAACTAGAAGATTGGTATCAACAGAACGACCGGCTCTAAATCCATGCTGCGACTCGCATAGAAATGGCTTAACCTGAGTGGATATTGCCCGAAACAGTATGGATTCGAACAATTTCGCTAGAGTCGAGAGAACAGCAATGGGCCTATGACCTTCAACTCTGGAATTATCTTTGGACTTAGGTATAGGCGTCACTCTAGTGATCTTCCAAAGATGTGGATAAACACCAGTAGAAAGAGAGAGGTTGAAAAGAAAGTGTATTGGGACCTTCAACTGCTCCGCGCACCCTTTAACTATATAAGCTGGCAAAGTATCTGGCCCTACGGAACTATTAGGCTTGAGTCGCCTTATGGCCGTTTCAACCTCATGCATGGAGACACTGTCCACGTGGGTAAAATGAGCCACTGCTTTTTGCTTCCCCTTATTAATAGAGCTCACGTTAAGACGAGGAACGCCCGGTAGAAAGACGCTGGAAAAATACCTAGAAAAGGCGGAAGCAGCGTCAACACCAACAAACTGTGTCCCCTCAAACGACACCTCAATAATATTGCTAGTATAATGCTTCTGTAATGCACTTGGCAACTTCATTGACCGTAATAATGCTTCTTTAATGCGATTGGCACCTACTTTGACCACAATAATGCTAATATAATGCTAATATAATGCGATGTAATGCAATTATACAACCTATGTAGGATCTAAAGCTGTATAATTTGTGCCCAAATAAGCACTACAGTAGCCGTATAGACGTTTATAATGCTACTATATAACTAACTCAAAATGCTAAAACGATACAGAAATGCTGTAAGTCGGCCGTTATACTGCTTTGATGTGTTACTTGGGAGGGAACACACTTGCCTAGTAAACTTGTATTGTGAAAACTCACCAGTGATTTTTCTGGCACGCGTAGTCGTATTCCGGCTCGCGATGCCCACGACATGGGCTCCTAAATCGAAGCCGATAAGATGAAGCAGATCCCTGTCCAGCTTTTCACCAGCCTCCAACAGTGAAATGAAGCTGCTCAAATCTTGAGCAACTTGAGGAACTAAGGTACGAGCCTGGTCGTAAGTGCCGGATGCAACTGCAGACCAGTCTACCACGATCACGGCGCTGGCTCGATCCCGCTGGGCAAGCACTATAATTATAATAAAATAAAATTGAGTGGGGTATTACAGTAATTACTTTAAATTTTGTGAATGAGACACTTGCAATGTGTGACAAAATTTTATGATCTACTGCTAAATGGAAAAATTATGTTTTGGTCCACGTCGAAAATCAAATTGGGCGCTTCATTAAAAATTGAACTAGGCTCATCATCATCTTCAGCCTATATACGTCCCACTGCTGGGCACAGGCCTCCTCTCATGATATAAGGCTCTATATAGTCGAGAATTTCTTTAACAAGTGAAGGCTACGTGTACAATCGAGAAACTGTTTTTTTCTATAGTACGCTGACTGTACCTACAGCCTGTGGCCTCTCAAGCAGAAGGTCGTGTGTTCGAATCCCGTCTTGCACCTCTGAGTTTTTCGGAAATTATGTGCGAAATTACATTTGAAATTTACCATGAGCTTTTCGGTGAAGGAAAACATCTTGAGGAAACCGGACCAATCCCAATATGGCTTATAGTTACCCTTCTGGGTTGGAAGGTCAGATGGCAGTCGCTTCTGTAAAAACTAGTGCCTACGCCAAATCTTGGGATTAGGTTGTCAAAGAGGACCCCAAGCTCACTGAGCCGTGACAAAAGCGGTATTAATTAAGATGATGACGCTGACTGTACAATGTTTACATACTTCGATTCGAACTTTCGCGATTTTCACACATTATTTTAAAGTTTTTACCGTCCGAAACATCGAGGTATTTACAAAAATACTTTTTATGTACGTGATTATGTCCCGTTTTTCTTAATAATGTTTACATACTTTGTCTGATAGTGTATGCGAATTCACTGTGAGCAGAACTTTGTCGTCCGTGAACCACGATTGCCACGGTCTGGTTGTCACTTAGATAGTCCAATGCTGCCACTCCATCTTCGCTATTCTCTACTACTGCATGGTCTGCACCGTCCGCTATAAGATCCCTGCAATTATAATGAAAAATATTTTTACTCTCGGTATCTCCTTCTAAAACAAAAAGATTGAAAGATAATCGTAGCACAACCATTGTAACTATCATAACATTGTTAGTAAAGAGGGTTTATTTCTCAATTTTTCGTTGTTACTTAAAATGCGTAAGAAAAACTAAGTATGCCAGTTAATAAACAATTTATATATTTATATATTTCATTGCTTTTGTATTTTTTACGAATTGTTTTATCTTATTGTGGTCCTGATCATCATTTTCGCAAGCGAGTATATAAGTAAAATTTGTCGTAAAGTTAGTGAAAAGTACAAAATTTTGTAAAAAGTATTCAGCCAGTAGGTACCTATACAAAAAACATCAGGCTAAGAAGAACTCGTCAATTTTAAGTTCCGACTGTTTTTTTTGTTATTATTTGTTTTTTTTTGAAGGAGTAACTAAATTATAAGTGTAGTAACCATGTTACGTAGTTTCCACTATCAAACATATATATACGTTAAAACTTCACATAGTTTCTAATAAAGTTGTATTAAAAAATAAAACGATTTCTGACCGTAATTTTTTAAAAGTCGACAAGACAAGTAAGTTAGTAGAAAATATTTTTTTCGTGACTTTTAATGTTAACGTAGGCAAATTAATAAGAAAACTTTATAAATCGCAGATTTCGTACTTCTGTGTAACAAATGTACTTAAAACCAAGTTTCTTCCATCAACCCTGCATTTTTTCAAAAATTATAATTTACTTTTGAACTTTAAAATAGAGACAGCTGTTATAATTCACACAACGTGCATTTTAAATTTAAGTACCTACCTATTTCCGGGTTTGCTCGACGATTTCAGCGCGATTCCATTAAAATTTCATCAGGAGATAGTGATGGAATCTTTGGATATTTTATAAAATCTATTATAAGTCGTGTTTATTACACTATTTATAACTCGAGAACGGCTGAACAAATTAGGCTAAAAATTGGTGGGAAGGTAGCTTAGAATCAGGAATAGGTATTAGCGAATTTTTTTTTGTTTTATTTTTTTGTCATTCATTTGTTAAAAATGGAATAAAACGCAACTGACAGCTAAACGTAATATTGTCTGTGGTGTATGGTTGAAAATTTGACGAACCAGGGCGGGGAGTTGAACAAGGCGCGCTTATTTTTTAAATTCCCTGCTATAAAAAAAATCTGTGCATATAATTGTCAATATTGTTTGTAAATAATACTGTTTGCGTAAAGTGTATAATATATTATCTAAATATATAAAAGAAGAAACTGACTGACTGGCTGACTGACTGACTGACTGACTGACTGACTGACTGACTGACTGACATATCAGCGCACAGCCCAAACCGCTGGTTCTAGAGATTCCAAATTTGGCACGTAGGTTCCTTATAAGGTCTAGGGGTGCACTAAGACAGGATTTTTCAAAATTCGACCCCTAAAGGGGTTAAATGGGGGTCCAAAGTTTGTATGGGGAAACAAGATTAGTTCGACTATTTTACTCGAAACTTCACAGGAGTATTCCTAACGATAAATGAGTAAACACCTGTTTCAGGTTTTTTGAAAATTCAACCCCTAAAAGGGGGATAGGGGTGACAAAATCTGAAAATCAACGTGGGTATTATTATTATTATATTATAGTGGGTAGTATTGTTTGTACGGTTTATCGGGTCGCTGATTACGAAAACAATAACACACATACCTACCTGACACACACACACACACACACACACACATACACACAAATTTCCACGGGAACGGGAAAAAACGGGATTTATTATATTCGATTCCGAGTGACCCTATCTCAGTAACTATACTTAATAAATATGGACTTCAAGTTTCGTACACAAGTAGATGATTACAAAACTAAGAAAATAATTACAGGATTTTTGGAAATTCTTACGGGTTAAGGAAAAAACGGGATTTATATATTCAGTTCAACGAAATCCTATGAACTATAATTACTAGACTCTTTAAATTTGGCATAGAAGTAGGTGATTATAATAGTAAAAAACAGTTTTAAGGATTTTCGAAAATTCTAACGAGGTAAGAAAAAAACGGGATTTGTATTCAGTTCTACGGGATCGACTTTTCGTTTTAATGATCGTAGAAAACTGCAATTTGGCCTTCAGGTTCCTTGGGGAGTATAGGAGAGCACTACAAAAGGATTTCCCTAAATTTTGACGGACATGAACGGGAAAAAGCGGGATTTTTTGTTATACTGCAGGTCGTAGAAAGTTGAAATTTGGCATGTAGGTTGCTTGGGGAGTGTAAGGAAGCATTAAGAGACAATTTTTCGAAATTCCCATGGGAACGGGAAAAACGGGACTTTTCGTTTTACTGGTTGTAGAAAGCTGAAATTTGACATGTACTTAGATTGCTTGGGGAGTGTAGAGAAGCATCTAGAGAGGACTTTCCAAAATTCCCACGGGAACGAGAAATAGAGGGATTTTTTGTTTTACTGGTTGTAGAAAGCTGAAATTTGGCATGTAGGTTGCTTGATGAGTGTCGGGAAGCACTAAGAGACAATTTCCTGAAATTCTCACGGGAACGGGAAAAACGGGACTTTTCGTTTTACTGGTTGTAGAAAGCTGAAATTCGACATGTAGGTTGCTTGGGGAGTGTAAAGAAGCATAAAGAGAGGACTTTCCAAAATTCTCACGGGAACGGGAGAAAACCGGTTTTTTCGTTTTACTGGTCATAGAATGCTGAAACTTGGCATGTGAGTTGCTTGAAGAGTGTAGAGATGCTATAAGAGATAATTTTCCAAAACTGGAAAACGGGACTTTTGGTTTTACTGGTTGTAGAACGCTGAAATTCGGCATTTAGGTTTTTTGGAGAGTGTAGAGGAGTATTAAGAGAGGAATTTCCAAAATTCCCCAGGGGAACGGGAAAAACGGGAGTTTTCGTTTTACTGGTCGTAGAAAGCTGAAATTTGGCAAGTGAGTTCCTTGGGAAGTGTAGGGAGCATTAAGAGAACATTTCCCGAAATTCTTACGGGAACGGGAAAAAAACGGGATTGAAATACTCCTGGTACACGCGAGCGAAGCCGCGGGCAAAAGCTATTTGTCAATAAATGAGTCTACGCGGACGAAGTCGCGGGAAAAAGCTAGTAGTTTATAAATGGGTGAAAATATTTATAAACTAAATTAAAGTTAGCTTATTGTGCCGATATTATCATGAAAAAATGCCGCGACCAAGACGATCGAATGAGGTAATGACTTTTTCATGTAATTTGGATACATTTATATTTGAAAATTACTTAGTTAATTGAATATAAATTTAATTAAGTCTACGCGGACGAAGTCGCGGGGAAAAGCTAGTATTGTATAGGTAATAGTTTTTATTAAATTTAAATCGGTGACGGTGTGCTTACCATGTTGTAATATAATATGTGTTCGAGACTCCCGCATTGCGCTCACTCATCAGTTCCACATCTGGCACTGGATCGCCGTGGCATGCTGCAACTGGAACGAATGACAAGGCATTTTTGAAAACAAAGACGTAAATGTGACGTGTGAAATGTAAGGATAAACCAAGGGGAAATCACCACAAAAAAAATGTCATGAAGGTTCTATTGTACCATTTCTGTCATTCGCGAGACAGCTCTCTAAGTCGTGTAAGGGGTTAGAAGAATTATTTTGTTTCTTATCTTCAGTGGTTGGGATATGGCATGAGTTGGCATCACAATCTGTACACGCTGCCTCCCCACTTGACTGCATACCATAGAGTATTTTGTCCGTACAAATACCATACCATATTTACATATTAGTACATTAAGCCAATAAGATTGCTCAACTACTGACTGTCGTGCGTCGTAGAGTCCAGATAAAGAAAAATACACTCAGCGGCAAAAAATGTGGCACCCATGTCATGAATTTAGATTCAGTCTCTAAAGTTATTTTAATTAGGATATAACTCAAGTCTTGCAGGTGTCCTTGGGCGATGGTGGTCACTTTCCATCAGGTGACCCGTCTGCTCGTTTGTCCCCTCTTATAAATATTTTAAAAAAACTAAGCAAGGAATCAAAAATACTTACTCAAGCACAGCCCCGGATCTAGGGGGGGGCAAGCCGGGGCCTATGCCCCGGGCGGCAAATTCAGGGGGCGCCAAAATCAGGGAGCGGGCAAATTCACACTTCACAGACCAATGGACAACTCAACATTTATTTCACTTTGACCACGGAATAAATAATAGCACAAGTACAAGTACAAGGTCTTGCAATCTTAGCGATAGCCCAAGTAACACAGAAAGCATTTTAACAAACGAATAGTACACTTATGTAGAACTTAAGGTCCGTATAAACTCTTATATAAGTTCACCGAGCATCTTGACGCTTTATATTGGCATTTCAAAACCATTATGATGCTTTAGACGGTATAACGGTTAGATAATGGCATATCAAAATGCTTTTGTAAAGCCTATAGTTTTAGTGCAGCAAACCACAACGCAGCTGTACAGCTTTCCGCTGTTTTTAGTGCATTTGGATCTACAATAGCATTTTTAAGTAGTAAATAAATGCCTAATGCGTTTAATAGCATAAACATGAACCATTAGCATGCCACGTTAATTCGCTATACAGCTTTCAGCAGTTTTTAGTGCCTTAGGGTTTATAATAGCATTTTTAAGTAGTAAGATATTGCCTAATGCTGCTTAATAGCATAAACTTGTACCATTATAATGCACCTTAAATCCGATATACAGCTTTGAGCTGATTTTAGTGCCCTTTGTTGTATAGTAGCACTTTTAAGTCATCAGTAAAAGCCTAGTACTGCTGAACAGCATAAACGTGAATCAATGTAATGCTTGCATTCGAAAGATCGACTGAGTTCTGTTGTGCGGCTAACAGCTCTTTAATCAAATACACGTGAGTTATTGTAATGGGTAAAGCCGTATATACATTCATTTTAATGCATTATTAAAACCATTTGTCGGCCATATTTAAGAAAAGCAACTTACGTTAGTATTATAATTATGTGATCAACACAACAAAAAATAGACCTATATAATAACTATATAATTTTACTGAATACTGTCCAATCACTACTATTATGTTAATTATGCAAAATTCGTTCTATACTAGGAATACACAATTGTTTTGGTTATTTCACACATAGATTTATTTACCATATTATATCAAAACTACAAAATATCGAAGGCGCGTGAAAATTTTCAGTGAAACTTGTACTTATAGACATTTACAGTAAACTACATTGCGCAGTAATAATTGAAGGCATGAAATCACAAAAGAGTCAAAAACTTATTACCCTTGCAGTATTATACAATTTTCTTTGACGCTAACCTTTATGTCACTTCATTCTATATTGTCAAAGTATATTGCGAAACAAGTAGTTTATATATTCAAGGTTAATAAATTATAACGTACTGTTTGGTATTAGAGATGTTTTTGCAATGATGTAGGGTTTATTTAAGTTCTAACTGTGAACACTTCAATAGCTCTAATCATTATTTTACTACATTCGAATGCTAGTCTAATGCTTGTGTAATGCAATTAACATCTTCATTATCAATAATATTGCTAGTATAATGCTTCTGTAATGCACTTGGCAACTTCATTGACCGTAATAATGCTTCTTTAATGCGATTAACACCTACTTTGACCACAATAATGCTAATATAATGCTAATATAATGCGATGTAATGCAATTATACAACCTATGTAGGATCTAAAGCTGTATAATTTGTGCCCAAATAAGCACTACAGTAGCCGTATAAACGTTTATAATGCTACTATATAACTAACTCAAAATGCTAAAACGATACAGAAATGCTGTAAGTCGGCCGTTATACTGCTTTGATGTGTTACTTGGGAGAAAATAGTATTGCACACGAGTTAAATTATGACAAGGCTATAGATTCTAAGTTCTAAGTTCTAGTAAGTAGTAAGTAGATTCTAAGTTCTCCGCTAGCCGCGGTTTGGATCAGATGTGTGCGGTGTAACAGTAGTCGATCTTTGTTTTTAATTGTGAAGTTAAATTCTGTGATTGGACGAGGAGCCTAACTTCGATTCCTTATTACTCTTAAGGGAATTTTATGGACTGGCCCCGCCTTCTGGGCGGTCCTAGAGTGAAATAGATAAATGTCTGTGTGTTGTGTCGTACTGCTGTACCTATTACGAATCTGATTTTCGCATCTCCGGCCGAGATTTGAACCCGCGCCATCGGCGCTGCAGCCGAACGCTTAGCCGCGAAGCCACGGAGTATTGGATCGGCGCGGCGAAATTTGTGCATCACATACGACTAACTCCCGCACGTGCTACGAGCTTCGTAGACCCTCTACGACCCTCGTGACGTTACGATTTGCGCCGCTCGCGACACTTGTGCGTAGCACTCTGTCAGTGCGCCTGCTACTTTATAGTTTTTATAGCTTTGCAATACCTCGCCTGCTTCTCTCATTGAAATACGATATTTATTACCTATTAAGATGCCGAATATACAGCGATCTCCCCCACCTTCAAACACAGCCGCATCCCCTCTGCAGACCAAATCAAGGTCTACGTCTGATTTGGCCGGTGGTTCGGATACAGCGACGGAGCCAAATGTCACCGTACGAGGAAAGCGACAACGTCTAGATTTCTCACCTATCCAGGACCAACGAGACCACAATTCGAGCGAGCTTACCAGTTTTAAAAATGAACTAATGGCGATACTGGCATCCTGGAAACAGGATCAAGATCATAGATTTTCGAATTGGAAGGACGAACAAACTTCAACACTCTCAGCGCTAGTAAGAGACATGAACGATCTTAAGAGACAGTGCGACCAGATCCAAAAAACCAATACTGATATAGAGGCAGGCATGGGTTTCGTAAGTGAAAGCTACGAAGAGATGAAGTGCAAGCTTGCTCAGCTTGAACAAGAAAAGAACATAAACGCTGAGCGTATTGAACTTTTGGAAAAACAGATTCAAGACCAACATTATAAGAGCCGTTCAGCCTCAATAGAGCTCCGTAACGTCCCGAACAAGAAAGACGAGAAAATTGAAGATCTGATCTGCGTTTTGTCTGATATTGGAAAAGTGGTTGGTAGTACTGTAGAGAAATCTAATCTGAGAGATATTTATCGACTCCCGGGGCAGTCCGGCTCTGTTCGACCTATTGTGGCTGAATTTGACACTGTATTCAAAAGAACTGAATTTTTAACTGCTAACTAATATGTCTTTTTCTGATTCCTATCTCTGTTCCCCCGAGACGTGTATTGATTTCATGGTTGCGCAAAACTACAGTATTAAACTTATTCATATTAATATAAGGAGTCTAAAAAAGAATTTTTACGAATTTACAACTATGCTGACTACTACTAAAATAGATTTCGATATTATAGTTTTTACTGAATGTTGGCTTAAAGTCGCAGGCCCAAATCCAGTACTTCAAGGATACTCTTCCTATCAAACAAACTCCAACTGTTTACAAAATGACGGAGTTGTGGTATACATTAAGAATGATTTTTCAGCAACGGTAACGGAACCCGTTTTTCTTGATGGTAATTGTCTTGTATGCACAACATCTAACACGACTATTATCTGTATTTATCGTTCCCCGTCATACCATGATCTTAGCAATTTTTATAACAGTTTAGATAACCTAGTCAATTCACTTAATCCCGGCAATAGTATCATTCTCGTGGGAGATATTAATATTGACATTAAACTAAACAATATGGATCGGCACTCGCAAGAGTATCTGAATATGACAGCTGCTTTAGGTTTACTCCCAGCTCATCTCATTGCAACTAGATTCGATAATTGTCTGGACCACGTTCTAGTAAAATCAAAATCTTCTGCTACCGTAGTTATACTAGATACTCATATTACTGACCATTTACCGACTTGTGTCTGTTTAAAAAATTCTAAAACTGTAAGTAAGGTTCTGGACTCCTCTTTTCGATACGACTTCCCTGCTATCAAAAGTCTAATTGAACACACGGATTTCAGTGATGTAATGGAAACTGGGGATCCTAATCTTGCTGCTAATATGTTAGTCAACACACTTCAACAAGTTATCAATCAGCATATGCATAAGTCTCTGGTGCCTAAAAGAATTCGCTTCATCAAACCATGGATGACCCCTGGATTGGTACGCTGTATACGAAATCGTGACCATATGCATCGTAAATTAAAAAGGAATCCTGATAATGAGATCCTTAAGTTAACATATAAACGTTACCGTAACTTCTGCAATGCACTTCTCAGGAAACTCAAACGATCTCACGAAAAAAATGAGTTGGAAAAGGCAAAGAATAACCCCAAGGAGACGTGGAGAGTGATAAAGGCTATAACCGGTTCAGGCCGTGCTGAGAGGTTTCCCACTGAACTTATCCAGTCATCTGGCGATGCCGACGCGTCGATAAACTCTGTTAATGACTATTTCGTTAATATTGGCAGAAATTTGGCGTCCAAAATCCCCAATAGGTGTAATGATCCTCCCCCCATTCCCAACCCTACCCCATGTAACTCCCTTAGCATCTTACCTACAGATCACGCTGAAGTCGAACGACTTATAATAGGTTTGCGTTCTGACTGTGCTACAGGCTGGGACAGCATTCCTAGCAAAGTCCTCAAGCAGTCAAAAGATATCCTGGTTCCCCCTATCACCCATGTGTGTAATCTTGCCATCAACAACGGTTGCTTCCCGGACATATTTAAGAAGGCAGTAGTACTCCCCATATTTAAGAGCGGAGATAGAGCCAACGTCACGAACTATAGACCTATATCGATTCTAAGTTCTCTTTCGAAAAATTTTGAGAGAATTCTAAATAACAGACTTACCTCCTACCTCAATAAATATAAAATCATTGCTCCAAATCAATATGGCTTTAGGGCAGGGGTCTCCACCGAAGACGCTGTCACCGCTTTCACAGAATCTCTAGTTAGTAAGCTAGACCTCAAATTACATTGTTACGGCATTTTCCTTGATCTTTCAAAAGCCTTTGACACTGTCTCTATCCCTATTTTGGTATCCAAATTGGAAAGGATTGGCGTTCGAGGTTTATCGCTTAGTATTTTCAAAGATTGTCTCTCAAATCGCACTCAATGCGTAAAAATAAATGCTCATCGTAGTAGTGACGACACCCTCTTTTTTGGAGTCCCTCAGGGTAGCATTCTAGGCCCGACTCTTTTTCTAATATACATTAACGATCTGTGCCAAATGTCTATCTCTGATTGCAAAATTTTCACATATGCCGATGATACTGCTTTACTGGTATATCACAACACTTGGGAAGGGGCCAAGCAGAACGCAGAGTTCGCGCTACGAAAGGTGAAAGAATGTCTTTCAATTGATAAGTTGACACTGAACACAGAAAAATCAAAGGTTGTCCGCTTTTCTTTACCTAATTCACCCAAACCTCCAAATGAGTCTGACATAATAAAAGCCCACACTTGCGCCTCCCAACCTGCAAATTGCAATTGCCCAACCCTATCTACAGTTCCCGATATCCGATACCTGGGTGTATATTTGGATCATAGGCTTGATTGGCGTTCCCATATTGGGGCCCTCTGTACGCGTCTCCGTAGACTGATATATATTTTTAAAGCACTCAGCAGCTAGGGAGACGCTTATTCTGGTATACAAGTCTCTGTGTGAGTCTATTATTGCCTATTGCATACCTGTTTGGGGAGGCACTCATAAAACCAGTCTAATTCAAGTTGAGCGGGCACAAAGAGCTGTCCTAAAAGTTATGTTTTTCAAAAAAAGGGATTTTTCTACGGCTCAACTATTCTCGGAATCCAAAGTCCTCACAGTTAGGCAAATATATTTGCTTCGTATAGTTTTAAGCCAACACTCGCTACTGCCAATGGACTCCAACACCATCCTTAAACGCAAAGGTCACCCCGTATCCAAAACGATTCTCTGCAGAACTGCTTTTGCTCGTCGGCAAACTGCTGCTCAAGGTTCCCGACTTTATAATAAGATTAATAACCTAATCTCCATTTACCCCTTAACAAGGTTCGAAGTCAAGGCCAGGGTACAGGACTGGCTGCAGCGCTTGTCTTACCACGACACGGAAAATCTTCTTCTGTCCTTATCTTGAGCTCATAAGCAACTTAAATTATTTAAATTACTTAAATTTCTTAACTTTATCTAACTCAACTTAACTTCGTTTATTTTAGTGCTGATACTAAATTGGTTGGAGAACCTTAGCATAAGTCTGCTTTGCTTGGTAATTTTAAATATTCATTTGTTTGTTTTCTTTGTTATTTTTTATCTTTAGACTTTTTGTTCATCTCCTTACAGTACTTTGCTTGTCTAATTAGAGTCAGTTCTCCTCTGCTGTTACACAGTACTATTCCATGTTGTTTCGTCACTGAATTTTCCGGCGAACTCAAGCCCCTAAGGCACAGGTTTAACACCTAGTTTAGGGGTCGAAAGCTTCGACCACAATTTCATCTGACCTATTGTACAACTGAATAATGTTTTTCTCTTTGTACCAAATGTATGTACAAAATAAATTATTATTATTATTATATTATTATTATTAGATTTATTTGCAGAACAAAAAGCTCGAAGAGTAAAATTGTAATTTCAATTCACAAATTTAATAATATATTTGATTTTTATTTTTATTATGCATATTTATTTTTATTTTAAACCCTACTCTGTTAAATGTATATCCTAAATATTGATATCTGAAATTATAGGGACGATAAAGGTGAAAATAAACATAAGTAGGTAGCCGGGGCGGCATTTTTCAGTTTTTGCCCCGCCTAAAAAAAATTGAAGATCCGGGGCTGCTCAAGCACACAGTTGTTACAAACACAAGACTAGCTTGAACCATTTTTTTGTTTCCCTGCCAACTACTGAATACAAGATACGCGCACAGAAATAAGTTTATATACGCGAATCATAGAACAGATAAAATATTATCTCCTAATCTAATTAGTTGTTAATTTAAACAAAAGCGACGCATTTCTTTAGATTTTTTGGGATCCGTAGCTAAAATGGGAGAAACGGAATCCTTATTATAAAATCTTCTCCTTAGTTTGTCTGTTTGTCCGGATGTCACAGGCTTTTTATTTTGAAAGTATATGGGATGTGTAGATGAAATTTTGATGGTACTAAATAGGTGTATTTTGATGTCCACTACACGAAAATAAAAATAATTATTAATAATATTATGAACAATTCCCACAAATTGACCTAGTCCCAAAGTAAGCGCTAGTAAGGCTTGTGTTATGGGTACTAGACAAAGATATACAGTATATTTATATAGAGAAATACATACTTTATATAAATAGAAAACATCCATAACTCAGGAACAAATATTCGTGCTCATCACACAAATATATGCCCTTACCAGGATTCGAACCTGGGACGCTTGCTTCGCAGGCAGGGTCACTACCAACTAGGCCAACAGCGTCGTCAAAATATGGTGATCGACCAGGTGATGTATAGAGAGAGAGAGAGATACACGTAGATTTAAAATAATGAAGAAATACAATATACTTAAGAATAGTACCGATATGGTGTAAAATGGACCCCACTTAGCAAATGTTGCGGCAAGCCGCAACGCTGTTTTTCAGTGGGACCCAGGTACGGCATTGATCAAAAAACATTTGTACCCTGCTACACCGCTACTCACGTGCAAGACAGCCAAGCCTGTGCAAGCATCTTAACGCCCACTTTAATAAATTGGGTACGTCATTAATATTATAGGTCTTTAAGAATTATTTAGAATAAAGTAAAATGTCCAAATTTTTCGATCTGTCACGTAATTTATTTATTTAGCGATATTGTCGCCTACCAGCTATGAGTGGTGTACGGGTAAAAGCACCCATCAATGACTGTCGAGGATCCGGGTTCAATTCCCGGCCATAGCTTTACTTTTCGAATTTTCTATGTTCTAGTTATCAGTATTGTTTAGAAAAATACATACATACACATACATACAAACCGTCACGCCTCTTTCCCACAGGGGAAGCAAAGACTACTTTGTTCCACTTGCTACGATCCTGACATACCTCTTTCGCTTCATCCACATTCATCAATCTCCATACATGCTCGGCGGTTTCGGGTACTCCTGACCTGACCTTTTTCCAAAACGTCTCCTATTTATTTGGTCTCGGAGCGTCCGTCTAGGCCTTCCCCTCCCAACGCAACCATTCACACTCCCCATATACATCTGTTTAGTTAGACTACTTTCATTCTATCCGCTCTACGTGACTAAACCAACTAAGCATACTTTTTTCTATCCTAGTCACTATAATAATCTTCTTTCACACGCGCACTTTCCCTTATCACACTTTTCCTTATTCTATCTTTCAGGGATACACCTTCCGTACTTTTTAACGCTCCCATTTCTACTGAATTAATTCTACTTTCATGCTTCTTTTGCCATACCCAGCTTTCGCTACCGTACATTAGTGTTGGGCTGTTGGAGCATTAAAAAATAATTGTTAGGTAATCTATACTTCAATTATTTGGCATGCTTTGCTATCACCAAACCGACAGACAATAACATATTTCACAGCCTTGATAACGTCCTGGAAAGGCTATCTTTCAATCAAATCACGTAAAGCCAGTCTTTATTATAAACGGCATATTGTCTAACTAACAGATAAAGTTAAACGGATGTGCAGATAACGGAAGCATAGCAAGGGCTTATTCATAAAGAGATTAGACTTTAAACATATTAGAGTTCCGTAACCAAAATGGCAAAAGCGGAAACCTTATTATAAATTCTGTCATGTCCGTCTGTATAGTTAAAATTCGGCCCTATGACAGACAGACGAACGGGCAGACCGACAGACAGCAGAATCTTAGTAATAGGGTCCCGTTGGGCATTCTTTGTGTATGGGACCCAAAAAAGAGGTACATAACTAAATTTCATGGTCTTAGTTTAAGGAAAAACAGTCACACATTTTTTAATAACTTTGAATTAACCGCAGTGGCTATCTTTATTATTGTTGTTCCTTGTAATCTATAAATATTAATAATTTAGAGAGATATAGATCTATCTCTGTTTTTATTTGATAATTGGCGTCTTCCATGTGGGAAATAACAATAATATTTACGACTTACCATTACCTCGGACTGTGCAGCCTCACCGGCGACCTTCCGCCTTCATGTTTGGTAGACTTGTTTTAGAAAAGTCTAGTACTAGTACTAGTCGGATTTGTATACGGAGTTGAAGCGGGTACTGAGCTAAAAGCCGGACCTTTTACATACTAAGCGTGAGTAATCTATATAAACAAATAAAACGGATAGCCTAGTGGTTAGTAACCCTGACTATGAAGCTAGAGGTCCCGGGTTCGAATCCCGGTAGGGGCATGCATTATTTTGTATGATGAATACGAATGTTTGTACCCGTGTCATGGATGTTGATATGTATTTAAGTATGTATTTATCTACATTATATACGTATGTTTATCCGTTGCCCGGTACCCATAGTACAAGCATTGCTTAGTTTGGGACTGGGTTAACTGGTGTAATTTGATTTGTCCCAAGATATTTATATTATTTATTTATATTATATTATAATTATTATATTATTAAAATTATTCTTATTCTTATAAATAACCATAACCAACGATTTTTAATTTCTAAACAACACTGAAAATTAGAACACATAGAAAAGTAAAGCTATGGCCGGGAATCGAACCCGGGTCCTCGTCATTCCGTGACGCGTGCTATACCCCTACACCACCCATAGCAGGTATAAGCCTTCGAATTTTTTTATCTGTTACCAACTGTCACGTGACCTTGTTACTATGCGAATATTTGTCGCTAAGCGTCCTCTGTTTGAATGATAAACGACACTGAAAATTAGAACACATAGAAAAATCCGAAACGTAAAGCTATGGCCGGGAATCGAACCCGGGTCCTCGTCATTCCATGACGATTTTTGTCGGCAAAACTAAAAATATTAGGTATGTCAAAATCGACCGTTATCGTTAAAGTAACTTAGCGCAACTCACTCAAAGCCTTTCTCTACCCATTTGTCCGTCATTTAGTTCGTCAGTCCTACTGCTAGGTTTTATCAAGGATACCTATAACGCATAAAATATCCACTTCTTCTGACCTATAAGAATGTGCAATAAACAAATCAATACAAAACAGATTTCAGTCGGTTCGAAAACATAACTATTAAATTCAGTTAACTTTTTAACATTTATATTTTACATTATTAGCCAAACATAAATTTTAAAAAATTTCGTTGACGACCTACCACAAAAATCCAAGGTTAATCCGTACTAGAACTTTACTGTCGTGTCTGTTGTAAATTCTAGTTGGATTACGTCACGTGAAGCGTTCTTTCACTCCACATACAATTCTAACAATTAACAAAAAAAATGTAAGGGGTATACCAAATAAAAAAAACCTTTCTTTTCACCATACTAATTTAATAATACTTGAATTTATTCTCATAAAAAAATACACAGGTTAATAAAAAATATTTTACTGTACAATGAAATTTAACAACTCATTTCTAATGTACCTGGATAGACAGGTAATTGAATAAGTTTGCAGACCTGCGTATTACTCTTAAATGAAAGAATAATCTAGCTTGAAAACCCCTCACAAGTTGAAAGGATAAGTTCTGCCGGTGTTGACTCGGTAGGTTCCGGTCCTGAGGAAAAATCTTTAATTAGTTGAAGTCATTTTTAATCTCCGTCGAAGCGGCGACAGTCCCCATTATGAAAAGAGAGGTCTTCAGTGACCTAATAAACCACAGTTGACGCAATTTAACGCCGACACTCAATTGTATAAAAGTTATAAAACACTAAAGTGTGGTTGATGAAACCTCCGTTTTTTGTTTGCGAATTTTTGTGACGCCTCAATTGAAGGATACTTTTGAGGGCACAAGGAGCTTTGCTTTGGAGGGTTTGCTTACATGAAAATGTTTAGAAATAACGATTTAGGAAATTTTATTAAGTACACATTATTTGCCCCTTGCAATATTTTGATTTTCCAGAGTCGTTATGTGATTATAATATAATTTGAGACGATTGCATAATAATAATATCAAAATATATTATGTACTAGTTTATAGAGGTACATACAAGACATATTCCGTCGAGAAATCATCAAAAATACGCAAACGAATGGGGCTCTGAATGTCGATGTCATACGTTAAGTTTAATGAATATTGCAGTTTTGTCCTAATCGTTTTCTGTCATTGCAGGTGAAAAATAGGAAAATGCTTACGGAAAAGAAAAAACTCACCCGGTTTTCACCAATGCATTGGTGCCCAACGCAACAGCTGGAATGCCGACGCATCGGTTTCTCGACATATCAGTCATGTTTTCACATCTAAGACCAACCAAGTGGCCGCCCGTGTCCAATGTAGCCACAAAGAGGTGCCAAGCGCGGTCGTGGTTGCATTGGTTGTTCGAGCAACCTGGTTGGCTGGTGCCGCCGTTGACGAACAAGTCTACTGTTCCGATTGGCTCGCCGATGCCCAAGGCCCTGCTGCCTGAGTAATCGGTGTGAATGACCTCCACGAATACGGCATCGGAGGCTCGAAGGCGGCGAGAAAACACATCCCAGTTTTGGCCAGCGGGGGACAAACCTGCGGTACATTAAAGAAGACTTAATACCTTTCCCAAAATAATAAATAGAATAGATAAGCTTCTAAGCTTTCAATCTGTCAGAAACCATATCTTATGCTTGCATTGCATACATTCTTGCCAAACCAACATAGTACAAACACACAAACATATAAGTAGGTAATTAATAAGTTTTCGTTAAATTTTTCATTTTTAATACAAGCTTTTTAGCTAACTGTACTTTTTGATCACTGTACTTGCATTACCATTCATCCTACATAATTGTACCAAATTTCAAGCCATAGGCCACTAGAAGTGGGTCAAGTTTGATTAGCAAGATTTGACCCAAAAAACAAAATGATTGCTACAGCCCGTATACAATCTTAATTTGAATAATATCCCAGTAACATAATCAAGATATTAATCTACAAATGATGCCTTTGGAGATTGCATAACACTAATAGACGAAAGAAGAGCACTCAGCCACTCACCGGTAATCTTCTGCACTCTAGTGCGTGGGTCCCTGCTCACCATACCAGCAATGTGCGCACCAACATCGAATCCCACTATATGCACCAAATTCCTGTTTATTTTACCCAAGGTCTCCATTCGGACCAACAGAGCTATAAGGTCGTCCGCTACGAACGGCACGGCGCCTAAAGCCGTCGCGTAGTCCATGTTGGCTATCACGGACCAGTCCACCACGATTACTACTGTCTCTCGGTCGTTTATGAAAGCTGGAAATGAAAAGAGTCATCATATAATAAAGCTTAGTCATACCTTCCGATTACTTGATAGCAAAGGCGTAAAAAAGTTCTTCAATACAGTTTTCAATCTAATACGTATTTTGAAAGACGGGATTTGAATTGACCGCATATCTTGGCTCACCGTACGGATCGTGCCTAAAATAGACTTAATGTAAGAAACGGTGTAGAAAATCAGTGCTCCTATTTCAATCTATGGACACCAGACTCCTGAACTACAGTGAAGGAGGCAAGGGGGAAAACCGCTACAATATTTTCCCAAGAAAATCCTCATAAAGATTCAGAGGACGGAATTTAAATAGAGTATTAGAAACTTACAATTCTAAATTGTGTCAGACGTTGAACATTTTATTCCAGCAGTAGTTTCGAAGCAAAGTATCTCATTCCATTGGATTTTGACTCTGTTAATTGTGGAGCGACTAAGAAGAGATGATAATAATCCCACTAATATTAGAAAGGCGAAAGTTTGCGAGTGTGTGTGTGTATGTTTGTTACTTCTTCACGCGCAAACGGCTTTACGGATTTGGATAAAATTCAGTACGAAGATAGCTGGTATCCTAGATTAACACAAAGGCTACTTTTTATCCCGAAAAATTGCCTGATTGCCGCGGGATAGCGATAAACATGCCAAAGGTCGTAGGCCTGGACTCGCAACGCAAATAATTATTGCAGAATATAACTATCAGTATCAGTTCTTAAATCTAATTCTACACGGACAAAGTCGCGGGGAGAAGCTAGTCAAATAGTTTGTAGTCATCTTACATGATTGTAGTGAGTAAGCAAACTCGCCGAAGGCTGAACCACTCCGGCCGTGTAGTAGGATGGCGACTCGCTGCGTCCCATCAAGAAGAGTTATTGCGTTGACCGCGGCGTCTGTGTTCTCTAAATGCACGTAATCTATTCCGTTGGAAACGGCGGCCCTGTAGGTCAATATACAAAGGGTCTTATTATTTTGGAATAATTATATCAGCAGGTGGGTTGGGTTGGGTTGTAAATATTTTTAGTCGTAAATTTTGATTCAAGATTTCAATGAAGTCATCCATGTAACGCCGTACACTGTGAGCCGAATTTAAGAAAAATATTTTGTGAACTGCGGTTTTAAAACCCCATCTTTCGAGTGCTATTTTCACGGATGCACGGATATGCAGCAGCGGGAACAGAATCAAAAACTAAACATAGATTCACTTCGTTTTCATTGAAGAAACTTACCAGGAATAAACGTAATATCTGTTAAGGGTGCCTAAGAAGCGCGCTTGCGTCCTCTGATCTTCGGCTTGTACCTCTTCGCTTTGACATAGTTGAACTAGAAATAAAAACTTTACGTTAAAACCCAATGATTTCCAACCGGGTGACCGCGGATTTCAGAGGCCTTACCATGACATCTTAATGCGATTCAATTTAGGTTCGCTTGTTGTCAGATTCATACCAAAAGTGACAGCTAAAACTTGAGCTGAGTCGGAAATGTTGGAATTAGGACGTTATGGTAAGGTCCCAGGAGGCTAGAGAGCGCCACGGGAATGGTACACGTTTGGGTTCAAGTTCAGCACGTAAAAAGATGGATAAATAGTGATTTTCTTTTGCAATGTGTGTGTCCTTCCTTGCTAGTAATAAAATAACCCACTGTGGTCCTTGGTTGACAATAGAATCGGAACCATCCAAATAAACAGGAACACGGAAGGGGATAATCTTCAAATCAAGTTAGGTAGAGCCATCACCGTCTCAGGAATTATGGCCATCGTATTCAGAAAAGAGGCACAGTTTATTAATACACACAAATTAAATAGATAAAAAGATTTTTTTGTTAGTTTGACTTGTTATGGTAAAAATATCATAAATTTTTCACAACTTACTTGTCAAAGCGAGCACAACAAAGATAATTTTCGAAGTCGACATCGCGAACCCTCGAACAGACTTAAGAATATCTAGTCGCTTGAACTAAACGAGATGCTTTTATACACTCAGGTGAAAAATAGGATAATCTGATAATCGCTAATCAGTCTATTACTTTCAATACATTTTTACATACCTTACAGATAAACCCGTTTATAATCTAACGTTTAAAAGGAGGCGGTGAATATCAAACGAAATCTCTGTTAGTCATGGAATTGTAAATGAAATGAGTAATAATGCTGGTACTTGTCATGATTTCTGGTGATTTTATTATGACACTGATCATTGATTAATTTCTATGTAATTGATAATTGGTATCAGATTGTCGGAAAGTTTCACGATTTATTTTAAATGGGTTACATTAAGTTAAGTAGTCCATTTACTGCGTGACCCGTTTAGGGGAGAAAGGGGGACTAAGCAACCACCACGAAAAAACCAACTTCGCAATTTCTTTTAAGGATTAGAAAGAGATGGTAAATGCGATCGAGTGCGTTAGTCAAAGGTTTCATGGATTAAATTATGTAACACGACATGTTTCTCCGTCAAGATGTGACGAAATCTTACACGCACTTATATTTACCCATATTTACCCATCGCGTTAACTATAAAAATACTTAATGCATTTTGAAAAATCTTACTTGAGACAAGGGTCGAGCTAAATCTCATAAAATCTCACCCACTGAGGGCAAAATCTCGCCAAAGTCACTTTACGTTTTTTCACGCAGGTTTAGACTCAGTAAGTAACTGAACATTCTTTTAAATAACTACTTGACTTGGAATTTAACTATGAGTAAAATTTTATAATGTATTTTTAGGGTAAGTACCTAACTGTATAAATCTGAGTTTTCAATTATATTTTGTTGAGGAAAGGATATTTCAATTTAAAAGTACAGCTAGGTCTTTACGTATACTTACACGAAAAAGTACCTAACGAAAAATTTACATTATTATATGTGACCACGGGCCCTGAAACAAATTTAATTTATGAATTTCACAAAACCTCTCTCTATCGGGCCATTAAAAGTTGGTACCAATTTACGAAACAAAGTTTGTAATCGTTAACTCGTTAGTAGTTTTCAATGGACGACTTTCATTAAATTACTTTATAATCATTTGACTTTTAGTGGTATAATTTTGTAAAGTATCAGTAGGTACCAATTACACTTGAGTACTGTAAAACGTCGGGGTTACTGCAGATACGTATGAAATAAGCCCAGCTAAATTCTTAGCCGACTCAATGGCTCTCGAAACATCGGTTGTTTTTCGATTCTTTGATCTCGAAAAGAGTGAATTCCGCACCTCTTCAAGTTAATTATGGGTTTGAAAAAGGTCAAGTTAAGCCCTCTCAGCTCGACACTCGGTGCTCGGGGTTTTGTGTTTGAGTCTAAGCTCGACAACTAAGTAGGTATTTTATGTGTCGCCCCCTCAATGGGCGTTTCTCAAAGGTTATTGAGGAGTCAAAGTTATGAAAATGTTTGTCATTGTGTTTATTTGCAAAGGCGATTGTTGTTTTTTCGTTTGGTATTGTAGCATTTAAGCTCTATTTTTCTGAAACTTTAGTAACTTCATTGTTAATAATAAACGAAACGAAAGAAATATATTTATTGCTGGAATTTGACATGATATGAAAATAATAGTTGCATAAAGCGTCAAATGGCGTCACTGGAAATGTTGTCTACGGAAACAATATGTCGTGTTTTTACCACCAGCACGTTAGTAACACCACTGTTAGAGTAACAGCACCAACGCTAAAAACTGAGCAGCGTTAGATAGGTAGTGTTATATTGACGTCAACAATACAACACTTTACATCAGCCCCTGATAGCATCAACGCTAATTGTAGGAAACTAGAACTTTGCCAAAAAATATGACAAATATAATCGGACATTGAATTAAAGTACAGTACTTGTAGGACCGGAACTCCCGGACTTTAATAAATAGAGCGCTAAGAATCTTACGAAGGGGCGAAGATTTAACCCTCGGAAAAAAGAACTTGTACTATGCCTGTACATTGCTCCTCGAATTAAGTGGCTGAAAAAAGATAAGTAAAGTAATCTAATCTAATCTAACTAATATTATAAATGCGAAAGTATGGATGGATGGATGGATGGATGGATGTTTGTTTGTTTGTTACTCAATCACGACAGAACGGCCCAACGGATCTGGATGAAATTCGGCACATAGATAGAGAAAAGTCTGGAATAGCACATAGGCTACTTTTTATCCCGGAAAAATTGCGTAGTTCCCGCGGGATAGCGATAAACGAATTCTTTGCAGATAAAGTCGCTGACAACAGCTATAGTTTAAAGATAAACTAACGGTCACGACTTTCAATAAAAAAAATCCTGTCGTCCGTTCAGGTTGTATTGTTGTATTGTATTGTAAGAAAAAGAGTTGTTAAATATTATATTAAATCACGTCTACTCTGCTATTCGTTCTATAATCAATCATCATAAAGCAGAATGATTCTCAAAAATCATTGCATTGCTTGCTCACTTTAGTAGGTATAGTGTACCTACAGTAAATGATTCATTGATTAGGAATGTTTATTCATTAGGTAAGTATATCGTCTGCTTTGCAACAGCAGATTGATATCGACGTAAGATCTGATTAAACCTTTATCATATTCAAAATAAAAATTTACAGCGATGTTTTTTGCAACTTAGTTCTCCTATAGGTACTCATTCCTCAGCAGTGGTCGTAGACAACTGCCAGACTCGGTTTTGGTGGCAACAAAAAGTTAATAGCGGTACCAGGCTGTCTGCTAAGCTCCCTTGGGAAAGAAGTGATAGGTATCCCCATACCCAATGCTTTATTTCCTACAACTTCAGTGTGGGTACCTATCCTCTAAAACTATGCATCGAGGCTTAAAAAAAGCGGGCTAGCGACAAAACTGAAGGAAAAATCAAAATATAGGTATGAAGTTGTAGTCAAAACGTGTGATAAGTTTTAGATTTATATCACAAAAAATGCGTATTTTGTTATCAAAGTTGTTTTTCTGATCGATGAATAATTTAAAATCCAATTTTTCAAACAAAGATTAGATTCTATTTTAATTCTAATACAATTTCAAATAGCCTATACCTATAGCCTATACTCTTAGGTAATTTTATTTTGAAGAGGGCGAGCGCTCCAAGAGGAAGGACTACGAACTAGTCCGAAACATGTCGAGCATCACTCGACTTTTATACGTGAGTTATCCGTTTGTGTAACTATGATTGAGTGTCACGGTAGTTTCATGTTGAGCATTTTGATACAACCTGTTTATAAATAGCATAATAGCTACTATTAAATAAACGAGAAAATTTGTACCTACTCGTAAAATTTTAAGTAATTGTTATTTCTAAGATCTCGAAAACACCTCTAAGGATTTTAATGAAATTTGCTGGGACATTTTCAGGGTGGATATTCGATCTTAGGGATAAGAGATATATCATAGAGATCAGAGATAAGTCTCTGTGTATATATATATATTCATATTTTATCTTATGCGCAATGCCATGCGTAATTACTACCATACAAGTTCAACATCAGAAAAAACCTTTTGCTAAATGATTTCAATAGGAAATAGTGATATTATAAGGAAACTGATAATCAGCTTCAGCTTGGTTTCATTATCCTTTTATCAAATTAATTCTATTTGTTACCGGAAGATTACAATCTTTGTTTTAATTACCAAGGAGCTTCCTTTAAACAGTCAGATAAATAGTATATTTGTATATTTATCTGACTTAGTTATAAAATGTCTAGTTCATTGTTCATCATCATCAGCCTGAAGACGTCCACTGTAATGTTGAACAAAGGCCCTTAGCACACCATAATGAACGCAGTGTTGGCACGCCTCCCACTAGGTGGAGTGACGACATCGTGAAAGTTGCGGGAAACCGGTGGATGCAGGTGGCGAGATGTCGTTCAATTCATTGTTATTAATCATTAATTCTCTCGTCCCTGGTGAGCAGTACATGTTCCACGGGAGTTTGTAATTGTGTCGTACAGACACATCATTCAAACAGATGACGCTTAGCGACAAATATTCGCATAGTAAGTAACAAGGTCACGTGACAGTTGGTAACAGATAGAAAAATTCGGAGGCTTACTCACCTGCTATGGGTGGTGTAGGGGTATAGCACGCGTCACGGAATGACGAGGACCCGGGTTCGATTCCCGGCCATAGCTTTACTTTTCGGATTTTTCTGTGTTCTAATTTTCAGTGTCGTTTAGAAATTTCATTAATTAAAGGACAATCCATAATAACGTGAATTGCAAACAAAACAACACATACATACATACAAACATAAGTCACGTCTTTATCCCTTACGGGGTAGACAGCGCCTAAAGTAACAAGACCTAAAGGCTAAGTTTAGCATGATTGTGGGCGTATAGGTGGAAAGGGGAAACTGAATAGTGATGGGTAGTCGCATCATCTATAACACGATTCCTAAGATTTTCGCTCAATAAGCTTTTACCATAGGGAAGAGAAGCAACTGGTACATTATATTATGTTTCAATTTTATTTATTTACTCCTAGACCAACATTAATTTAATTTATATTGTAACTTAATTCCCGCATTATTCCCCGGCCCGTTTACGTTCTCGTAGACATAAATTATGATTGCTTTATTTACTGAGATAAAGGCCTAGAGGCAGATTATACGCGGGACGCTCGGATCGCCTACCAATAACAAGTGCCTACAAATGAAAGCCTTTATGGGCCGTAAATAGAAATTATAGTCTCGGCCCGGACGGGTCATTGTAGCCGGACAACCACTATTATTATACACCTAGTAACAATACCTGTGCAGTAGCTATGTAATGTATTCTATTAGAATTGCATTGGATTTTCCTTCAGACATGAGGAATAGTAGCGGGCAAGACAGATGAATGGCAAACAATGTTTGCGGAACACGATTAGCATACAGGGTGAGAAGATGACAGAATTTTAGCTCTCGCAATGAAGGAAAGACATTGACTAGACCAAAACTAGACTGTGTCTAGACCTGGCTTCGCAGCGATCGTGTTAATTTCGGATGTAATTTATTATTTTAAGCAGAATGAGCGACATTTAATTTCGTTGTGTCGGTTCATCAGTTAGTACATACTTAATAACGAGCTGTTATTTTTAACCTTCAGATTATACCTACACAGCTACACAGTATTCGGAGTAGACAGCTAGTAACGGTTAGAAAAATTCGAAGGCTTAATCACCTGCTATGGGTGTTGTAGCGATATAGTACGCATCACGGAATGATGAGGATCTGGGTTTATGATTCCCGGCCATAGCTTTACATTTCGGGTTTTTCTATGTGTTCTAGTTTTTAGTGTCGTTTAGAAATTTAATTTATAACAGTAAAACCGTAAAAGTAAACATAAAAAATCAAGAAGTAAAATTCTTGATTCATTTGATAGTATATACCATCCTATCATTTGAAAAACAGCGCCTTCTCTCATACCTGGTGAACAGTAGATGTTCCGCGGGAGTTTGTAATTGTGTCGTACAGTCACAGCATTCAAACAGATGACGCTTAGCGACAAAAATTCGCATAGTAACAAGCTCACGTAACAGCTAGTTCAGAGTATAAATAGAGTGTATTTGGTGTTTTCTCCAAAAAAGTAAAGACTTCGGATTATGTTAAAAAAAAATGTTTTGGAAGCATCCACTAAAATAATATTGCTCCACTCTTGTAATGTAAAAGCCATTTTTGTCCCGTTCGCCGTGTTCATAAGATCATGAAATTTTATAAGCGTTATCATAAGCTCTCAGGCTATGGAAAGATAGTACGTAGGGGACACTAGAAGACAATCCACGGTCAATATGTGGTGGGGAATGGCGATAGAGGTAATAATGTACCTTGAATGACGGTAGTCGACAAAGTGTATTGTAGGATATCGTGGGATCATGGCGTACGTGAACATAATAATAGGCCTGTTGGCGCTGTAAATAGTTTTATATTTTTGATTTTTGTCTATTATCCTGTTCCTTATTTGAAGTTACTTTATTACATGCTTTTTTAAAATTTTCTGTCATATATGTCTGTCTCATTATAACTCTTACGTCAACCGCATGATTTTTACTTCGCTCCCAATTTCTGCTCCTTTTTGCTATCGAATCCTCAACAACTTCAACAAGGCCAACATTGTACCTTCAGATGCAGTAGTATTATATTTTTTTTAGGTACGTACAAATACTCAAGTATGATATTCAAAACGGTTGATTTAACGGAGGGTGGTAGGACCACACACAAGGTCCGTCCGTGCTCCCGCCATGGAGCAGTCATGTCAGCGTGGAGAGTAAAACAGCCGGTGAGATTACTGGCACATAAGGTATCCCATCTTAACCCTCTAGGCTAGCAACGCATCAGCAATTCTCAAGTGTGAAATAAGCATAAAACATGTCTTTTGTTACGTTTATTTTGCGTACTGCCGTTAAACGTCTTAACTTTTTGAACTACCCACACTTCTGTTCTGCAGGTTTATTACGTAACTGGCTCGCGATCACCATCGTCTTCATTTTGACAGTTCATGTATGGGCTGACTATTGGCATCGGAATCAGCTAACTGTCATTCATACAAGAACTGTCAAAATGACCATGATGGCGATTGCAAACGAATTACGTAATAAGCCTGCTGTTTACGTCTGTGTTTATTTGGCTGCAGCTTCGTAATATGCAAACAGTTGAACGAAACATTTTTCATTGCGACTTTTAACTCTCATTAAATATCTTTCAACAGTTTGTTAATTATTTGGTCTAAACCACAGAATATTCTAAACGTCCGATGTAAATTAGTCGTTATGTCATTCAACTATTCACTACTCCACAACCCAAAGTAAGGTAGCCGTCCACTTTTACTCGAAAGCTGATTCTATTCTCAAAGGCAAATAGCAATCTCCTCGCAAATGTATCCATTTTGGTTTGCCTCCGGGCAAAGCCGATGGGACAAGGTCCTTTGTCCGTATTCTTTTCTTAATTTATACGTCTCGTCATTTAATATAATTGGACATGAGTTTATTGAGGCAACAAGAGATCTGCAAAATATAATTTACTATTGACCGTCTTTATTTAATGGATGGGTATATACCTATATCTAATTATTTAACTCACTCAAACTACCATCCATGCATAATATTAAAGCCATGCCGCTTTAATTACAAGCGGGCGTTATTCATGTAATTATTGGTGTATGTTAACTAACGTTAAGTATACATACATATCTGAATCAGAAGCTTTGTGTAATAGCTTCAATTTGCATAATGATTATATCACTATACTAGTGACGAGATCTATTACTGCTTGTGTTTCCCATAAGCATGTCGTTCGCCCGACTAAAAAAATTACACGTGACACCTAGTTACAAATTACGCTCTATGGTGGCTTTCACCATTTGGAATTAAGCTCACTCTTTGTCGGTCCCTCGTTTAATGCTCCTCTCATCTACTCAAAGGTTATCTGGTAGAGATCCTTTATAGGGATAAGTTCGCCTTTGTGCTAGTACTAGTATTGTTACTCACAATTACAACCCTAAAGAACCCTTTAGGACGTCGTGTGTGTCGTGTGTCGACGTCTGGATTAGTATTTCCTCTATTGTTCCCTGTAGAGCGTGGTTAGGCCTTAACTGTTTAAGAGCGATGTTCTGCCTCTCGGCGTGTGCAATGAACAAAACGCGGTGGGTGACAACAACCGCTACAGAACATTTACGAACACAGCATTATAGACGCCGCGGGCGACGCTCGCTGTCCGCCGCGGCGGCGAGTGAGAAAGACCGCGAAGCCTTGCATCAGTCATCACACCAATAATGCTCTCGTTAGTAGAAAGTAAGTCGTCGCTTTAGTTAGGAAAGTATAATATTTTCTTGGAGTCTTCATAAATTAGATTATTCAACTGTAACTGTCACAAGGAATTAAAGCTCTGCCTGAGCTCTCTATACAAACATGAGCAGGTAACGACAGAATAAGGTATCCAAACTTTCAAAATATTCTAGACGGGATATAAACCGCGATTACCTTATTAAGCTCCCGATATTTCAACGCAGTTGTATGCATCACGATCACGGTTAGACTGAAGAAATTGCGGGTGGATGTTATTGTTGTTATTGTTACCGCGTGATCATGATGCATGCAACTGCGTCGAAATATCGGGAGCTCAATAAAGGTAAACGCGGTTCCTATCCCGTCTATAATATTTCGAATGAACGTAGATAACCGTGAATAATTGAAAACTCTTATCGAAACTTTATTCTTGTTTTGTTTACCGTGGGACCACTTTTCCGTTTCATAATACAACACATACTTTCCATATTACCATACAAGCCCATAAGTTTCCCTTGTATAATGTACTTTCGAGTATTCATCAAAGATTTCTCCGTTTCAAAACTACGGCAGAGCAAATTTTTCGAGCCAATGGGCAAGAAAACATTAAGCGTATGTGATTCTTATTCCAAGATGCAGTGGTATGTTTGTAAGGTAATACAAAGTTGTAATGACGTGGTTGTTGTGCAGTTTTTTTGTGATATAAGAGTTTAGGTAACATCATAAATAGATTACCACGTTGATAAAAGGTTTTTTGTGTGCGTGATTCATAATCATAAGCAAATAAACAGAAGTTATTTTTCTTCTTGCACAAGTCGACGGCATTTCGCGTTCCAAAATTAACGATATAATCCCGAGTAGTTAGAGTTAACTGTTAAAACTAAGTTAAGTAGTGACAAAATGTATGGAAAGCTGGCAAGTCTAAGCTAGTTTTAACGATTTATTTTGTGTAAGTCTAGACTGAAAATAGTATTATTCAGTTGCGTTACATATTAGGTTCATTTCAAAACGAAGAGTTCTTAGAGCGAAATAATCGGCGGACACGGACATAGGATGCTTCTAAACTACAACTATTTTGACATAAATCATAGGCATCTAAAGAAACTTAATAGATAGATAGACAGATTTGTAGGCAAATAAATACACAACCTGATTGAACACTCCACGGACTGGTAAACTAGGTTCATAAGTTTACGGCACTTATTTTTCCGAACCACTGACTCACACGAGGTTGTTAACGAAGGTTTATAGTATTGCACTTCTGTTAGCATACTTTATTAGGTACATTAGCTTTCATCATTATAAACTAAAAAATTGACACTTAAAGACGTTATATTGCAACAAACGCTGATAAGTTCCAATGACTTTGAGCAGCGTTATTCTTCTCGTTATAATGTTGGTGTTTTTGGACGTGAAAGAGAAGAAACTCACGGAAAAAACCACAATATTGATATAATGTCGTTTTGGGAAAAGCAAACTTCTTAATAAAACTTAGTTATAATCACAATTACAATTCCGCCCAATTAATTTAAGTCCACGTTTGTGCATGTATCTCAGTGTTTGTCAATTGTATTTGTCTTGTTTATTTTGCACAATAAAAAGTTTACATACATATATACAATTACTGTCATATTTTTTCAGTTCTACAAAATAAAGCTATGCTGAGGAAACACAGTTTGAAAAGCATTTATCCCTTTGTCACCTTATTAAGAACACGCGCCCGAACAACAAAATTCTTCTCAATTAAATACCTACAACGCAAAATAAAATCCAAAACGCTCATATACTTTCAGATTAGCGATATAATTTTAGGGTATTGGCGCAGACTGATTGCATTTTAGCGAAGTCGGGCTCGCGAGCTCGCGTAATTGGTCGGGAGGTGAAACATATCCCATTAATGACGGCGACACCTTCACTCGCCCGGAGCCCTTAATGGAAATGACATTCAATATTCATGAGACATTCTTGGGATGAAAATTTCAAGCTTCATTTTAACACGTGGCTTGACAGTGCTGTGGAACCAATTAGCAGATACTTCGGAGATCCTTTCACGTTTGACGGCTCGGCGGTGCGGCGAATGTGAAATTTCCACGAATAAACGCGTAATGTCAATTTTCATGTCTTTACCTGCGATGCGTCGGTGCGCGCCGCTGCGTCCGGGGAGCTCGAACGGTTAAATCGTGAATCACCTTTGAAATGGAAGACGCTTCGAGCGAAATAGTTGTTGGAGGGTATACACGTTTCGTTGTTTGTGAGTCACTTACGCCCCGGATCGGCTTGGACAGCGAGTATAATACATCACCACGTCTAACGGCTACACGGGGGAAGTGACGAGAGGCTCCGGAAATTACATTTTTAATCTCCTCTGTCTGCCACATAATTACGAACAACACGGCCCGCTACGGATGTTAGCTGTTATATAAAAGAGCTGTGAAATAGGTACAATATTTGTAATTGGTTTATTAAATTTTGTGTCGCGCCACGCTTCATATGAAAGCGGTGGGAAAGGCTTCGCTTTTATATATATGGTACGTGCCGGTCGCTTAGTAGCGTGTAGTTTGTGCCCAGTGTTTACATTTAGGAAGTCGACGAAGAGCGCAAGAGACACTTTTTTTTTTTTTATAAGCCTTTTTATTCCGAATTCGCTACAATTTCAGTAAGTACATGTTGTTGTTGTTATTGTCGTTTTTATTTTTTATTTATTTATTAAATTGTCGCGAAATTTGGCGTGCCTCATGGCATAGGCCTCCTCCGTGTATTGGAGGGTTTGGGCTATAGTTCCCACGCGCGCCCGGTGCGGATTGGGAACTTAACACACACCATTGAATTTCTTCGCAGATGTGTGCAGGTTTCCTCACGATGTTTTCCTTCACCGAAAAGCTCATGGCAAATTACAAATGTAATTTTCGCACATAAATTCCGAAAAACTCAGAGGTGCGAGCCCGGTATTTGAACCCACGACGCTCTGCTTGAGAGGCCACAGGTCAAACCACTAGGCTACCACGGCTTTTAAAAAAAAAAAAAAAAAAAAAAAAGAGACACTTTTATGGTTAGGTAACTAATAGTTTCTAGCGAAGTTCCGTTTTCGTGGAGTATTGGATTTGGTAGCTGAAATTGCGGAATTTCTCTGAATTCTCTGGGGTTCGTTTACAAAATCATGAGATTCCCAAAAATCTTATGGTGGTCTACATACTGCATAAACAACAACGCGTGCAAACAAATTCTGCTTGCGTAATTGGAAATATCGGGATAAAAAGTAAACTATGTGCTATTCCAAGAATTTAATATCTACCCACCAAATTTTCATTTAGTTTTAGCGCAAAATAGTAACAAGCACAAGTACCGACAGAATAGATACACTCACAAATGGAATTTTCAATAGGTACTTTTTCTTTCATCTCATACAAATATTTTAATACCTTTATTATAATTAAAACTGTAGGACAATAATTTTTAACCGGAAAAACAACAAAGCAAAAACCTACAAGGGCACTTAGGTAGATAATACAATTATCTTTTAGAATCACAGATAACCGGCGATCAAAATCGTGAATACAGAAGATAACCTTTATTTCGCTGTAAAACTTTACGATCCACTTTTATCTTATTATTCAATGATTTAGAGATAAAGACACAAACGCGTTCATATAAATTCAAACTAGGTCAATCAATAATGAGATATATTTGAATATCGAGGAGCTGATAGGCTTATTAGCCTTAGACTGTCACCTCTGATTAGACAAGAATGATGTCAGCATAAAATAATTGTGCACTAATCCAGCGTTTCCCAACCTTTTTCAGCCACGGAGCCCTAGGATATTAAGCACAGTTTTCACGGACCCCCTTAATAAAATTAACAGTAAAAAAAATCGGATTAGATTTTTTTTTAGTTATTACAGATACAAAACTACGAGACTTATTATCATTTATATATGGACCAGAGATGACACCGCGGAGCCCCATACATATATTCGCGGACCCCCAGGGGTCCGCGGACCACAGGTTGGGAAACACTGCACTAATCGATGCATGATAAGACACTTCATTTTTAATACAAGCTTTTTTTGCTGACTGTACTTGCATTATCCGTCTTACATAATGTGTACCAAATTTCAAGTAAATCGGACCAACACTTGAAGTCTCCTGCGAAGACGATCTTGACTGGGTGACCAGATTTTCTTTATCAGATTATTTTATTGTATTGTCATCCGACTTACTCAAGTATGCAAAATTTCAGCTCAATCCGTTGAAGATATCTGCTCCACTCGGACAAACATACAAACATACATTGCAAGTTAAGTTAAAAGCTTGTAAATAAAGACAGGCCACCTCGCAGCGGCCAAGTGACGCTGCGCTCGGAAGTTCCTAGATTCCTAGGTTCCTAGTTCATACATTTTCATACTGCATAATACTATCGCACAATGATGTCACTGACGTCAGTGACGCCAGAGCCGCTTTGCTCGGAAGTCTAGCTTAAGCAAGCGTGCTCTTCCACACAAAGGGCTTGACCGCATCTCCACCTACCATTAGTCGAGATCGTGGTCAAACGCAAGCTATGCATAGAAAACCGGGCAAGAGCGAATCGGATTCTTGCATCGAGTATTCCGTACTGTGAACGCGTGTGTGTGTGCGTGTGTGAGCTCTGTGTGTGTATATACGCGCTATGAACGGCCGAATTCTTGTATTTCATTTAGTGTTAGCGGAGCCCTGCCAGCTAAGCAAAATGTAACGCAGTCTTTATTTACTGGCATGACAAGCAGCCATAAAAAGTTAAGATACTAAGTATTTTGTGATTGCTTACGATGTAATACGATGGCTTGGATTGGCATAGTTTTTTTTTTGTTTGTAATTGATGTTTAGGTACTATGATTTTGCATGCCAGATGATAGTGAAATATGCGAGCTGCTAATTTATGTAAGTATTGTGCTTTACCACCTTATGTACCATATTTCAGGCGAAATAAAGTTATTCTTATTATATTGTTAAAAGCATCTTCAGTACCTTATTTCAAGTCTCCAGGATAACTACGAGTACCTTATAGGTTTTGATTCCACGACAATTTGTACGGAAACGCCTTTTTTTAAGGACTTTTGAATGCGTTGACTTACTTGTGATTTTTTCACAGTTTGAAGTGATCATTTCACATTTATACTCCCACGCGCTCCTGAAAAAAGGGTTCTGATAGACGGAAAACAAAGTAATGTTCAGGTTTTGTATTTCCGTTTGAGTTTAACCTTAAAGTGTGAAATTCTTGTAATTGTACTCGTATTCCGTATAATTACAAGAATTTCACACTTTAAGGAGCTGAAGCAAACCAAGTCTTTTGTTGAGTATTTGTATTTGTTGTTCCGTGTTGTGCAGCCAACCTGGGGAACCGTGAAAGGAGAGTGCGAGATCAAACAATGGCGGCCGCATGCAGACAGAGTCGTGTGGGTGCAGTATATGCACGCCGGCATATTAGCGCTAACGTATCTAACCGATGATCAGCCCTGATGGCATACTTCGTTTACTAAACATCCGATTTTGTCGCAAAAATATCAAAGTAAACGTTTTTTTGTCGCTGCTAGCGCCGCTGGTGTATCAATTGCTATGGATTTTTTATCAGCGATCACGTTTGTGTTGAAGTGCCAAAAACTATGAGATCAGGGGCTTTACCATGATGTCTTAATGCTATTCAATTCCGATTCAGCTTAGGTTCGCTTGCTGTCTGATCTATACTAAAAATGACAGCTAAAGTGTAACTTAGATTAGTTTAAGTTAGTATAACTTCTGTCGGGCGTCCCGAGACGCACATGTTTCTTTTTAAATTTGCTGTAATACATATTTGTGTCTACGTCGTTCCGTCTAGAGATTCAGACTTCTGCTTCTTTAGATAAGTATCATTAATATCTAATTAAAAGTATGTCTATACTGTTTATTCAGTGATTGTGTAACAAGCTACCGTCGCGCCCCAGGCGGCGGCGGCGGCCGTCGGAACTAATGGCTCATTCATACATAAATAAGGGATGCGAATCGAACAAAAGCCTGGCACTTTTTATGTGCCCCGTTCAAACGATTTACAAAAAAGAAACGCGAATAGCGCCATATATTCCACTGTTCTCGACCCAGTTGTAAAGATTACTCAAACTGCAGCTCTATTTTATAATATGTATTTTAATTTAAGATACCCTTTGTTCTAAATTTCATATTAGTACCTACAAATTTAGCTGAGCCGTACTTGCAACTAGTCTTTGTTAAAATTTAAAGTGAAAAATTCTTGCTCATTTTTGTTTTGACCTAAAAAGACGTGGCCTCTTTACCTTAAACTTAAACAGAGTATATCATTATGATAGCCGGAGTTCCACCATTACTTCGCGCCCAAGGTCCAAGTGTGCCGAAGGGCGGGAGGTATAACTATATTTTGCGAACATTTTGCTAAGAAGGCCCCACTTGCCGTGAACAACAAACATAATGGGAAGCAGTAAGTGCCTCAAGCTGTGGAAGTGACGCAGATAGCGTCCGGACCACGTATACAACTACAACGTTATGAAAAGACAACATTTTCACATCACGATTATTGTTAAAGTAAACAAAATTATTTCGTTGCAAACATTTCATAATAATAATAACTTATTAAGGTGTCATCCTTCTTATGTTTATTTGTAGCGCTTTTATTTCCTCATACGTCTAAATTATTAAACGTAGGTAGGTTGTATATCTATTTTTAAACGTGTTCTTGAAAATTAATGGAAGTGCGCTGATAAATTTTGTTCGGGTGATTTTAAAACCGGTTGAATAAGAAAAAAATGTCTGGCTGAAAATATGCATGCGTGTCACATTTTTTATTTGAATTTGGAAGTGTTCAATTACTAAAACAAAAGACGGTTCTATAAACAATAGCACCGGGGAATAATCGAGAGATTTGAATATGTTGTAGGTAGGTATTCCTACTTGTCCGCATAAGGTCTTTCTAGTCTGGGTTTCTTTATGTATTCAGGGACCTATTCCAAAGTTTCAATTTGAAGTCCCAGCTCTCTAGCAGTCTAACGGTTATCGTAAACATGAAGTGTTCGCGTCTTTTACCTAAATATATGTAGCACATGCGGATGTGAATGATAAAAGGATGCGAGCTAAGGCTTCTAGTGATGCTGATGTAAGTAATAAGTAATTGATACAAATAACTTTCATGTATTATATAAGTCGTTGGCGTTGACCCTGCGGTGCATTTTTTTTATGTGAATAGGAAGGCAAACGAGCAAGTGGGTCACCTGATGGTAAACGATCACCACTGCCCATAGACACCCGCAACCCCGGAGGGATTGCAGATGCGTTGCCAACCTATAGGACTTAGATGAAATGCCTCTTGTGCCCGTAATTTCCCCGGTTGTCTTACTCTCCACACCGGAACACAGCAGTGCAAACACTGCTGCTTAGCGGCAGGATTAGCGAGTAAGATGGTGGTAGCGATCCGGACGGACCTTGCACAAGGCCCTACCACCCGCAAATGCATGCTGATATTATGAGTCGTTGGCCACGAAAAGGTTAGGTAAAATATAGACTTCCGGAAAGTAACGCCTGTCAATAAATTTGTTAAAATCGCTTTAGAAGTTCGCGAACTTCTAAATCGACATGAATTAATTTTTCCTGCAACGTCTTGCAATGTCGTCGCATTGCATGTATCTCAGTGTATGTCAATTGTATTTGTTTTATGTTTATTTTGCACAATAAAGAGTTTACATACATACAATGTATGAAGCAGGAAAATTAAATCGTGTCGTGTCTCTCGTGATAAGAAATTAATAAATTAAGCAGGTTCAGTTGGTTAAGTAACCATTGTGTGTTCAAAGACGTGTTTTACGACGAAGAAAATATTCTAAGCCCGGTCAAGGTTAATGCGGATAATAATATGAATGGTTATTGCATTTATTTCTTCATATGCATGAAAGAGATGCCTTTATACGTTGCAGCATAGCGACGTCCCTTTTATTCCCCTGGGAGTGTAATCGTATTACACATCCTATGTAATTTGATTATACAAAACCTTTTGCAGAAATACTAAGGCTGAATTAGAATTTTATACATTATACTCGTATACTGTAATGTAATGATATTCTGGAATGGTACACACGGCAAAATAATTCGGTAAGCATAGGCACGCACACAAACGTCGTCCATGTGTTAAGTACCGACATGAACATTACGTAGAATCCACATGTGAATGTGTGCGTGAGTTCGATCGTTTATCTACCCACTCAGTACAGATTTTTTTAGTAATGAGATAAATGAGTAATGTCGCTGTAAATTACCTATTTATTAAATAAACAACAACAATAACTATAAAATAACAATGAAGAAAGTTGCAACTATTTTAGTTAGTTTATAATAAACTAAACTAAAAATAATTACAAATTAAACTAAAAAATCCCCTTGGTATCGTGCCTGGCTTAAAGGTATAAAAATTTAATATCTCTGGTTTAAGTTAATTCTACTAGAAATAATGTAAAAGTATTGTTTTATTTTTGCATTTTCCTAAAAACATTTTAAATTATTATGGATATTGTCATCGCAAGTGTAAGGCGACAGAAGACACCCCGGATCGATTCATCTTTCTTTGACCTTGAATCTTCAAATTTATGCAATCATGCAATCTGACGCATTGAACTATTATTACCAGTGTTAGCTACCACCTCACTGATTCAACGTGTTATATTTTTATTTCTCATCAAGTCTGGTCTGAGATTCAATTCCAACATTTCCAACCAATATTCCTTACAACCAGCATCGCCATTTATATAACATCCAAAAATGTCATTCTTCCAGGATTCGAACTCGGTTCACTAGAGAGCGAATGCACAAATCAAGTATTCGACTTGCCTTTGTGACCGCTGAGCCACCGAGACATTTAATATACTTGGTGAATTTATGAATTACTAAGTCCAATCTGTGACTACTGCATTTGCAATCTGTAAATAGTTGTTTAACGAGCTTTAAAATAAGGTTGAAATTAGAAGGTTGAAATTTGCTAGACGATGCACATTTGATTCATTGTCGTCTAACAATATAAAGTATATTCTACCCTCAAATTATTAGTAATATGAATTTGTCAACGCTAGCCGCCATTCGTTACGCCTTGTTTTACAAGTGGTTTTACAACAACGAACTGTTTAATTTTGCCTTTCAAATACCTTGTGATTTGCAAAATATGGATAGTCATCATCTTTTTAGAAAAGAGCAGAAATTATTGTTCTTTACGAACAAAATATTTCTATAAGGAATCACAAGGCGTTTATTGATATCGGTAAGTAGACAAAGTGTCTGATAAAATAATTACTTCTTATTTTACATCAAATTTCTTCATGGTGTTAAAACCAATGATTTATTATTGTATCCGTAATGTATCCAAATAACTTTCTTTGACGAAAAATGTTTTTTATTAAACTTCATTTATTTTGCAGCGGAAGACTACAATTATGGATTCACCGTTATGCAAACTTCGGGCACGATAAGAATATTCCTTCTGTGCCAAAACAAGAAGTCTCATCTTCACGCCATTTGGACATAAGTAGTTGCCGCACACGCTAAAGAGACCTATTTCACATCAACGAGAGACAATGTTACCTACGTTGTAAACTGTGCGACTCCATCTGCATGTTGCAGGATAGCATTTGACTGTCGCAGCTCGTAGACCAGCAAAAAAAATGCTTCAACGGATCAGCCAGCATAGAAAAAACAGAATGAACTTTGATCGTGAATGTTTATAATTTTGATTCGAATAGGTAATAATGTTGTGATTTTTAGTGATGAAAAACCATTTACGTCTGAAAAAGATGGACGAAAAATTTTGTGGCGAAAAGTGGTTGGATGTCATCCATAGGATTTGTGAGTTAGTGGGTTGTGGGTCGTAATAACAGTGCAAAAAAGTGATGCTCTCTACTGTGTGGTCCGAATACCCAGACTCGCACATTATACCTATTTCGTGCATAACAATATTATTGTGTCATAGTCAAAGACTGGCTGAGCACCCAACAAGATTCCTTAACTGTTATTGACTGGGATCCATCTGATATAAAATCCAAAGCAAATTTAGGTAGCTTAGTCACTTCAAAGTGGAGATTTAATCCAGTGTGCAATGATGTTATTGTTAATGGCTGTCATTTAACATGTCGATTCATTTCACCACTGACTTTATTTCTCAACAAATAAAACGTTTCGTTCATCTTTCTCAGACTTAAGTAAACTTAACAAATCGGAAATTCTTAGAAATGATACTCTTTTCAAAACCCTTGTTAATTCGAATGAATTACATCTTAAAAATAGCCCTTTTGTGGTGTGCATTCAATTTACCATTTGTATTGTAATTTTAAATTATGTTTGGAACAGAAATTTTTTATTAACCTAAAATCATACTGGTCACTATAGTGTGTGTTGTTTTACGAATAAATGTTGTTCTTCTCCTGTTATATTATAAGGAAAAGCATGCAGTTTTATTTTGCTAATTTAATTAGTTTTAGTCTTATGGTAATAATAATTACTTATGTTGTAATAAACAATTTGAAACAATTTTATTTTCTTATTTTGTTCTTTTACTTTCTTTTTTTCTTGTTTGAAGTAGTCATGATTTGGTTTTGAGATTGTTATAAATTGAAAAAAAAAAATACAAAATAGACACACGTGTGCAAGATTCGAACCGAGGTCTTTAACATTCACAGTCCCAATCAGTACGACTGAGCCACCGCGCTCATATTATTCATGACAAAATTATTCTTCCATTGAGCAAAATTGTTTGAATAACAATAATCTATACAATAAGAGATATGTGAAGGTAGTCAGAGAACACAATTAGCACACATAGGCCATGTTAGTGTGAATACTCGTGTGGATACAAAACCATTTTGTTGTGTGTGTAATTAAGGCAGCGGATAAGTGCGGATGTGTGTATAGAATGACACACATGGACAACTAGGGTGCATACCGAATAGTTTTGCTGTGTGTACGTGCTCGGTACTAAAGATAGTGATGTTTGCTCATTTTGTTCGTGCCGAGTAAGTTCAGCATTTGAAAAGGTTCACAAAGACCCAAAAATGGGAAATACTTGAGCTGTAAGAAGATCGCCTCGCAAAAAATAACACCGCTTTCGTGACGCACGCTTTCGGACATTCGGACGTTCCGTGATCAAATTGAGGACGTTTTGGAAAAGGCCAGGTGAAAAGTACCGGAAACCGACGAGCATGTATGAAAAGATTGATGAATGTGGATGAAGCGAAAGAGGTATGTCAGGATCGTAGCAAGTGGAACAAAGTAGTCTCTGCCTACCCCTGTGGGAAAGAGGCGTGACGGTATGTATGTATGTAACAACGCTTTGGCTTTGCGTGTTGCATTATGAACTTTTGTTTGGTTTTGAAACCGGTTTAGACTTGCTAGAAAAATCCTGATACCGTCTCTCATTAGAAGCTTTATTATTAACTTGCAATGTATGTATGTATGTATGTTTGTCCGTGTGGAATCTTGCGACTCAATTTTCCGATCCGATTGATCTGAAATTTTGCATACTTGTAGTAAGTCAGATGACAATCTATCTGGTAGTAGAATTCTGGTGGTCCAGCCAGGACCGTCTCTGCAGGAGGGAGCTCTGCGACGGTTGGTCCGATTGACTTGAAATTTGGTTCACATGTAGGACAGATGACAACGCAACTGCAACAACAGTCAACAAAAAGTACAGTCAGAAAATAATCTTTGTATCTAAAATGTAATTTTTAGGTAAGGTTATTGTTTTGAAAGAATAACAGCGGCACGCGACGGCAGCAACAAAGTTTTTATCATATTGACGAAAACTCTTTTGGTAGGTATGTACGAGTACACTAAGGAAAAGTAAAACTTTAATTTTGTAGCAACAATCTTTTACCTCTATCGATTAACATTATTGAGTGATGTGATTTCAAAGATACTAAACAAATTTTCTTATGCATTGTACAATTTAAAGAATGTCGTGAATCAAACAGCGGTACTAACTGCCTACCATGCATATGTTACGTCCACATTAAGGTACGGAATTATTTTCTGGGGAAACTCTACAGACCGGGAATTGGCATTTAAAGGTCAAAAGAAATGCATAAGATCTGTTTGCGGTATTCCATCCACTGAATCATGTAGACCGCACTTTATTAACTTAAAGATACTAACACTGCCTTGTCTTTATATTTTTGAATCTGCAATGTATGTAAAAGATAATATAAGTCAATTTTGCACTTTCAATAGCACGCGTCAACAGGATAAGATCACAATGCCTCGATTTAGAACAGCTTTACTTCGAAAGAGTGCTTTTGGAATGATGCCTAGGGTGTATAACAAATTGCCTAAAGTTATAAGACTTTCAGATCAGCCTAAATTTAAAAAAATGTTATTTAACTTTTTAGTTGAAAAAGCATATTACTCTATCCAAGACTATTTAGCGGAAAAGCTGTAAATTTGCATGTGGATTATAATATGTAATGACGATTAAAATCTAAAAATGCATGCCATCCATTGTATTGGCTATTTGTATGCCTCATGGCGCAACATAGTGGTCCTAAATATACGCATAAGATCTCTGTATATGTATGTATTTGCCTATGTTTTGAAAAATAAATTAATTTTGATTTTTTTGATTTTGATTTTGAAAGATCGGTCTCCAACACAACACGGCGTACACCCCTTCACGATAAGTGGCACAAAAAATGAAGTGCAAACACAAACAAAAAGCAATTGATAAGAAATATCAAATGAATCAAGAAATTTTACTTCTTGATTTTTAATGTTTACTTTTTAAGTTTTACCATTAGAAAATTAATTTCTAAACGACACTGAAAATTAGAACACATAGAAAAATCCGAAAAGTAAAGCTATGGCCGGGAATCGAACCCGGGTCCTCGTCATTCCGTGCCGCGTGCTATACCCCTACACCACCCATAGCAGGTGAGTAAGCCTTCGAATTTTTCTGTCTGTTACCAACTGTCACGTGACCTTGTTACTATGCGAATATTTCCCGGCCATAGCTTTACCTTTCGAATTTTTCTATGTCTTCTAATTTTCAGTGTTGTTTGGAAATCAAAAACCAATTCTCTTCATAAGTGCTTCGCATTCCAGCTATTTCATTTGTTCTCAATGTATCCCCTTAGCGCATGTGTGTAGGGAATGACAAAATAAATCTAATACGGCTAAAAGAATGGTGGTGTCCGTTTAATCAGGATATCAAATGAAATGCCAGCCTTCATGTGGAATTTCAGAGTGAAGTTTATTGAAAGAGGCTTTCAGAGGGCCGTCTGGCTCTCCGTCTGATTTGGCTGCCATTGAGATATTGCTTAGTAATTCAATTCGTTGTTGCCATTTGAACATCTTGTGTAAGTTTTGACAACAAATCGATTCGAACACGTACGCGTATCTCTCAATAACTATCGGGCAAATTGGCAGCTTCACTAGCGGCACGTAGAGGTGTTTAACTCATTGTACAAAAAACCTTTACCTGGCTACTCCGTTACTTGAAATGGACCTCCGCGAAGTAACGCCTGATTCAACAAAATGTTTAACTGATTGGCATTTTAATGCGAACACGTTCGAGACGTTTGTTGCTCCGAAAAAAAAATGGTACACCAAAGGCTCTGCTGATGATGTTTGTAATTCAAGCCTTCTCATTCTGAGAAGACGCCCGAGCCTAGTAGCAGAACGGATATAGGTAGGTAATGAATCACCACCATTAGTTGTACTGGTATTTTAATTTCAGTTCATAAGCTTCTCATAACCATAAAGAATAAGTACCTATATGCCCTGTATTTTTTTATACGACAAGGAAGGCAAACCAGCAAGTGAGTCACTTGATGGTAAGCGAGCACCACCACCCATAGTATATTTTAAATTATATTATAGATTTGTATAGGATAGGATGCGTAGCCCGGCGACGATCCCATGGCATCCCAGTAAGTCAGAGCTCTAAAAATAGGTACACCACTTATTTATTTCAAGTAAATGCACAGTTTCTGAATAATAAACTATGCCGCGTAGCAAAACAAGCCTCGAACGTTTAAACATCCACCTATTTTGGTCATAGGTACTTACTTTTACAGGCCTTCCTGATTTCTGGATGGTCATAAATTTCAGAACCAACAGTTCGGAAAGGCTACTGAATATTGCTTACCAGAGAGCATTTTGTTCTTTGGTAAAAGAGCGTAACATAAGTCTTTTACCCGGGGGACCCTTTCATTTTCCGGAATACAAGTAGATCCATGCGTTATTCCCCGACTTAGCTATCTTTAGGCGGGATATAACGCCGAAATTAAGGTGCTGGTTAAGGACCCGCATAGGGACATAATCGGAAGGGACATTTGTACCTCTAATCTACATCGCTCTAACGAAAGACAGTGTAACGAGAAAGGTTTGTTTGGATTTCCCGAACTCAAAATCTTTTCTATTTCAATCCTAATCAAACTGTCTACCTTTTGTAAATTGTACTTTTGTGCTGCTTTATTACTTTTCTTTAGCCTCATTATTAACAAAATGTTACCACCGACTTCTCCTACAAAGAATTTGCTAACCTACCCCATCGGATCCAAACTGTGTACCTACAGAATTTCATCCAAATTAGTTTTATTACAGCGAAACCCAAACTTTGACGCTATTAAAACCACAGCTTTTCGCAGCTGTATTTTACCACCCATATTCGCGATACCCTAAAGAAAATCTATCACAATTTCCACCGTCGATCTAAAAACTCGGTGATGCCACGTAACATGAAAGGCAGGCAACGCAAACCTTATACATGTTGATGCGAGCTCAGGTGGCGTTATTTACCGCGCTCACTTCCCGCAGTCGTAAAGACCTCGTTAAAACGTGCACGGACTAACTAATGACTTATGAGAACGTAGAGCCTCCAGCTATCTAAGTAAGGACGTCGAGGGGCCATCGTGTTGGTGTGTAATTATTGCTGCAGTGTGCGTGCTTCAGTCTGGAGTGGCAGGGTTACGGAGCTGTCGACTTTCTGACGTTGAACGTCCTTCCTAGGTAGCCAAGAGAATCGAATGCGTACGGAAAATTGAACACTTATGTTGACAAAAAAACAACTGAATGCAGAAATTATGTGATGACCCTTTTAGCTTAAAAGCGGTGTAGCTATCGTGCCTACGACACTATCGGCCCCTAAAAGCGTCTGAGCGTCTGAGCTTTGGTCATTAAAAAAAATCTGTTTCAAAGCAGTTTTTCTATTTTTGTTGACCCTGATCACTTCATTCAAATAGTTAATGGTTTATGGGCAGTAGGTAAATACCTGGTGGACGTCGCAAAATTCTACAAAAGTTGACAAAGATGTGACATCAATAATATAAGTGCCGGCACGTAAGTCTAGCGATGACCTTGTATGCGCAGAAGTATAAAATACGCTATACGTGAGTGCGCAGATCCCCTCCACGTGACTCGTCATCGCTAGACTTACGTGCCGGCACGTATACACCAATAATTCAAAACGAAAAGTGCCCAGTAAAAAAACTGCTGGTCACAATCATAATAATTAATGTTGCTACAGTTAGTAACGAGTTGCTCATTATTCTTGCGGCTGCTAAACTGAATTTAATTATAATCCTTAACGTAATAAACTCACTAACTTAAAACGGTGACCCGGCAGACGCTGACGGCAGTGCCGGGACGAGTTGGACTTGCTCTTGAAGGACTAACACTCATTCCCGTAGTTTAATTACATACCTACCGAATGTACCTATGATAATGATAAATGATAATGTCTATATTAAACGCTGAAAACAAAAGCCTACCTAGATCTTCTGATTGCACTTGCTTCTTTTGTTTTTGTGCTTCGTCATAAACCTCTAGTCAAATGAATTTTCAATAATAGTGCCATAATCATATTTATAATGTGTAGGTACTTATATTTGTGTTTGTTTGCATTAATAAAAAATGTACACTTTTCGGCATAAACTAAAACAATTTATCCCAACAACCCGAACCCACAGTTACAGTCAATTTTAAAAACAAAAGCTAGCGATGTCCCATGTATTGCGTTACAGAATAATTAGAGGCAACACGCCGGGGGCGCGGGACGGATAATAAAGGCCCTGCAAAAGTCGGGCTTTCATTATTCTAGTTAGGTTTTACTGCCCCAGGTCGCACCTCGGGTGACGATGAGCAAGGTCGTCGGGGGCACAAGATATTCCACAAATAAAGGCTCTTTTTTCGAGAGTCATGTCTCTTTTTTGAAATCGAACTATTGTTTATTATTACGAAGCTACAGCCTATTTTTGATTTCACTTGTCTGACTGTCAGAAATTTTGGAGTTGTTACGAGTAAAGCTAGTCTATAATTAACTACAAGCCTAACAAGCCACAGGAATAAAGAAAATAATTCCATAATAGCACCAATATTTCTTAACAAAATACCTATAGCCTACAGCTATAGTAGGTACGGTAGTGCTTAAAAGCCACTCTTATAAGATTACTATAGTGATTTGAGTAAGAATCTTACTTAATATTATAAAATGCGAAAGTATGGATGGATGGATGGATGGATGGATGGATGGATGGATGTTACTCAATCACGCCAGAACGGCGCAACGGATCTGGATGAAATTCGGCACATAGGCTACGTTTTATCCCGGAAAATTGCGTAGTTCCCGCGGGATAGCGATAAACGAATTCTTTGCAGACGAAGTGGCAACAGCTAGTACAACTATATTTAGCCTACAGCTACAGTAGGTACGGTAGTGGTTAAAAGCCACTCTTATAAGATTACTATAGTGATTTGAGTAAGAGTACGACTATAGCCTACAGCTATAGTAGGTACAGTAGTGCTTAGAAGCCACTCTTATAAGATTACTATAGTGATTTGAGTAAGTGTATGACTACAGTATAGCCTACAGCTAGAGTAGGTACAGTAGTGCTTAGAAGCCACTCTTATAAGATTACTATAGTGATTTGAGTAAGTGTATGACTACAGTATAGCCTACATTTAGAGTAGGTACGGTAGTGGTTAAAAGCCACTCTTATAAGATTACTATAGTGATTTGAGTAAGAGTACGACTATAGCCTACAGCTAGAGTAGGTACGGTAGTGGTTAAAAGCCACTCTTATAAGATTACTATAGTGATTTGAGTAAGAGTATGACTATAGCCTACAGCTAGAGTAGGTACGGTAGTGGTTAAAAGTTACTCTTATAAGATTACTATAGTGATTAGAGTAAGAGTACGACTATAGCCTACAGCTAGAGTAGGTACGGTAGTGGTTAAAAGCCACTCTTATAAGATTACTATAGTGATTTGAGTAAGTGCATGACTACAGTATAGCCTACAGCTAGAGTAGGTACGGTAGTAGTTAAATGCCACTCTTATAAGATTACTATAGTGATTTGAGTAAGAGTACGAGTTGGAGTTGTATTTAACCGACATGCTTTACATAATTGAACACGTATTAATTTCGGATTTTTGTTTTGACTAACTTTGGTCGAGTTTGACTAAAAACCAGCCAATCACGTTTGTTGCCACGCATCCGATGTACGTTTGATAGAAAGGGAAAATGACGGATTGATCGTCTGAGTAATTTATACATGTCAATAAAATGTATAATTTATTTTTCACTGAAATGTGCCAGTGACGAAACGAAAAACTTAAACGCTCGGTTCTCATACATTTTACCGTACTTGGGCTATCCACTTCAATACAGGTCCTGGGTACATACAGACTCGCGCATACGTGCTGTGGCTGTGAAATTAAACTTTCAGGTATAATAAACCTAAATGTAATCAGAACTTTACTAGATATCTGGTAAATCGCGGTTGTAGCCAGCCTTCGTAAAGTCCGTAATCACCCGCATGTAAAGCACCCTTTGAACCCGACGACGCAAAGTTTTCAGACTGTTTACCTGAACGGCCGACAACGCAATCGATTATGTATAAACGTACATACATTATAGGCAGGCAATAGTGATTGACCCGGTTACGGAAGTTTCGGCTTGTTTCGGTTTCGGCCAAATACATGAATATGTTACTGGGACAATAAACCATTTTTTAATTTTTGTCCTCACTCTTATTTTACAGTACTTACATACATACCGTCACGCCCCTTTCCCACAGGGCTAGGCAGATACTGCTTTGTTCGACTTGCTATCCGATCCTGTCCGATACGATCCTGACATACCTTTCGCTTGATCCGTGCATCCCATTCCCTTTCTAAAACCCGCTTGTAGGTACATCCCATATTTTCTCATCAGTCTCTTTCATAACTATTTCAATTAGTATGTACGGTCAAAGGCATAAATATTAGTTACGAAGATGTCAAAAACATATGCCACAAACAATAAGTTTGGTGACATGATGGCTGTATCGATATTTATGCCCTCGACTGTTCATACACAATTACAAAATAGGTACCTAATAGAAAACAATAATAAAATGGTAATGAATAATAATTACAAAACCGAGTGAAATTTGAATCAGACGCAATTTTAAAGTTTTGTTTGTCTTTTTAATCCACTTCAATCCAGTAGGCTTATTGTCTAACTCGCTCGCAATCGCCATCGTGTTCATTTTGACAGTTCTTGTATAAATGTGACAGCTAGCTGATTCCGATACCAATTGTACGTGAACTGTTAAAATGAAAACGATGGTGATCGCGAGCGAGTTAGACAATAAGCCTAGGTACAGGTTAAGTTTAATTAAAACTAAAATCAGAAACCATTCGTCGTATAATTGTCAGTTTCGTCTACTTTATTCCGTCACTAGTTATACTCTGTGATAGGACGGATACAGGGGAGATAGGCCTTCTTAACATTCTGCATTCCACATAGATGTAGAAATTATACTGCGTATAATAGACGAAGGAGCGTGAAGTGCGAGGGATCCGCAGAGCAACATCTATTTAGAGTAAGAAAAACAAAGCTACATTGGTGTTTCTATTTTGTAAGGAAAAAAACAACAGGCAGCACTCTAGGAGTGCCGGCAGAAGTGAAAACTACAAACACGCACACTCGCGCAAAAAAAACGAAAAAGAAATAGAAAAAAAATACACGAGATATGAATTTGAACTGCGGTCACCTCAGAGAACGCACTTCAAATTAACGCACACAATTAACGTACACTTCAAAAATCTAACGCGACTCTAGCTTCGTTCGGATTTCAAAATAAGCTCTTAGAGTATCCTGATTACCCTGGTACTTAAGAAAATCTATTATTTTAAGTTGTTACTCAAATTAAATGCCATTTTTTTAATTTTATTAACATTAAATGACACTAAGTCCTCGAGATTGGTGTTGCACGGAGACGCGATGAGGATTTCAAAACAAATTAATGTTTAAAACGATATGTTTACCAAACACGGGCGAAATTTTAATTACACCGAGAGTTAAGCAATGAATACTTGGGGATATAGAGCTGGAGATAGGCAGAATGCGGTGAGAGAAAATAAATAATTTTGTGCCGTAAAAGATGGGTTTGACAAAAATCATAAACATGGTAGTTAAATAATAATGTGTAATGTAAATATTTTATTAATAATATTAATAATACTCCTCTCATCCACTCAAACGTTGACTTAATGGGATAAGTCCGCCTTTGTTCATGTATCTCAGTGTTTGTCAATTGTATTTGTTTTATGTTTATTTTGCACAATAAAAAATACATTCATACATAAAAACGTGGGTGGTTAGCTACAACCAATCGTGCAAATAATTTCAATGCAATAATAAAACTTGTAAAATCCTGTCCTGCCAAATAATGTTAAGTACACAATTTTTTTTCGCGGCCCGACACAGAATCACCTTACTTATATGAAGGAAACAACACTGCACTCGGAGAGGAGATAACTACGAGCAATAAAAGAGCCTTATGGGAAAGAATAAGGTAGTCACTGAAGACATCTGTGTATGCTACTTGATATCTTATTTTCTTATTGCAGGAAACATAATTTACTTAATGCAGGCTGTAGTACAAAGTCAAAGTATCAAAAATCAAAAACGTTTTTATTTAGCAATAAGGCCGCCAAAGGCTTCTATGTGAAGTCTTTTTGAAACTACCAGTTTTTTTGAAAGTACAGTCAGCATCAAATAGTTCGTGACACCCAAAGTGGCCAAAAAGTTGGCAACACGACCTTATTTCAACTGTAACAATGACGTACTGCGAATTATTTGGCTGACTGTACATTAGAATTGTGCAAAATGTTTGGGAGTCACGTAACAATGACAACTGATACTTTGTGCCATAGAGTTTTTTTTTTTTTTTTCAATTTTCAGAAGCTGTTTTGGGGATGTTTAGGAGCGTGCAATATTTGCTCCCTAAAATACGAATTCAACGAGCAAAAGGCTACAAAAATTCGGCTTTAAAATCGTGAGGCGCTTTATTAGTCGGATCGGATTGAGGGCCCTTACTCTTTGCCATTGCTTTGGTAGTCAGGGTTCGCGATCACGGGCAAGGTTATTAATTACATCCCTAAAACGGTACAAACATCGGGTGTTACCAGCCCTGAGCCTTCACCCGCGGTTATTTGTTCTCCATTACATTAATTAGTGTGCCGCTGGATAGCGATTGATGAAGCTTTACCGGAATTCATTCCAAGTATTTGATTTTGGCGTAGGTATCTCCCGCCCGCTTTGAGCAAGATAAATAAAATTGTACCAACGTTGACTTAGCGGTACTTTACACTTTGCTGGATAAGATTATTTTGTTCCAAGAAATTTTACGTCTTAAAGCGTAATTCTATTCCGTGGAATACGGTGATAGCGTTGTTTTGTTTTAAGGGCGTTTAACATTTTGAGCTTTATACCGTAATAAAATATAAATAAATTAAACTTGGGGCTATCAGTGCTTTATTTAAAGTTCGCTGTAAATAATCACAACTTATTAAACGTGAACTATATCTGCTTGCAGTCGAATACTATAATAACTTTGTACATTCGGCATGCACCGCAATGTATAGGAGCCGCGTGTATAATTAGGGTGCGACCACACCGCCGCTTAAAAAACGGTGACGTTACGGAATCGCAACAAAATGTATGAAGAAACGGTGAGAAAACGTGACACGTCAATGCGTCTACGCGGCGGTTTGGCCGCACCCTTATACGTTATGCTAAGAGTGAGATAGACGATACCATTTTACAATGCTATAATGAGTCTTTACAAACCTAGAGACACTTTGAGACGAAATAAATAAACCTTATTTTTCTTAGACATGCGCCTTAATAATATGTTTTGGGCTCGTTTCAATTATTATTTCAAAGCCAATTTAAGGTAACGGTACTTAGTGTACCTATTCTAAAAATACTATACCAACGCGTCACTTTTCATACAACTTGGACTAGAAAAATATGTATGTTTGTATGTATGTATGTATGACTCTTTATTGTACATAAAATACATTAATTTTACAGGTAGTGAGACAAATAGATGTACAAAGGTGAACTTATCCCTTAAAGGGATCTCTTCCAGTTAACCTTCGAACGATTGACAGGACTACAGAAACCAGAGTATAGAAAGTAGACATACTAGAAAGCTAGAAGAGCAATGACCCTAATTTAAACCTAAACTAACAAAGCATTAAAATATTAATAAATACACCTACACAACAATACTGGTACACTCCAATACATATAAAAATAAATAAATATACGATTAACTAATATATGTCAGAAATACACTACATAGTAATATAACCTACATATTAAGCTACATAAATATATACACACACGAAACATACAAAGTCCACTTAAGAGACTCATCAAGCCAATACTTCCTTAGGCGATTTCGTAGGGCTGCAACCGACTGCGACTGCCTGTGCCCTGTTTATCAAAACTTACGAGTCTACACGTTCACAAGTTACACTTTACAAAGAAGTTTTTACACGTTCGTGTAAATTACGTTTATCAAAAAAAATCTACAGGGCTTGTAAAATAAAGGTTGTACTTGTAAGTTCTAAATCAAAAATGTATGCCGCATTCCTTTCCCGCCAATTTTTTGTACTAAACGCATGGCTGAATGGTACTATATTATCTGTGCCTAATATTGACGGGTTATTAAAAAAACGTGTAGACTTGTAAGTTTTGATAAATAGGGCACAGGGCACTGATCTCAACAGGTAAACGATTCCACAGTCTAACAGCGTGCACGGACAAGGACTTGGAGTTGGTTTTAGATTTGGAGGCAGGAAACGCGAGAGATAGATTACTACTCGACCGCAACCGGTCTGGGTATATGTCTGGGTATTTATTATTTATTTATTTAAAACTAAGGTTTTAATTTCCCGTAAGTAAAAGATTACTTCGATTATTATGATTAGGTACTTACTTGTGTATTTAATCTACGTGTTCCTTGTTACACGCAATCATTTTAAGAGGAAACAATTAATAATTAATACACTTCAAACTCTGGACAAATTTAGAACAGGCATTGTAAGACTTTACGGAAATTTATTTGAATTGTTTTCGATTCAGGTCCCGATATTTATGTTCTGGCTTGATTCATTACGTGATATTGTCCGTGCCTTCGTGTAACTTAAGTAAGTACTTACTTCGATAACTCAAGTGTCACGCAAAGCAGGACTGTGTATCAAGTAGGTGGGAAGTGACATTTCGAATAACTTTTAGAATTGCGCAGGCCTATACAAAACGAGTCGAACTCGCGCACAAAGGGTTCCGTACCATTATCTATAAATATATGAAAACCAGTGTAAGCAGAGACCTGCTCCAAAGCAAAATGTATGCAGTGTGGGGTCACTTTATATTGTTCATTGATATATACAGACATACATTATTCTGGTTTTTAGTATTTGTTGTTATAGCGGCAACAGAAATACATCATCTGTGAAAATTTCAACAGTCTAGTTACCACGGTTCATGAGATACAGCCTGATGACAGACAGACGGACGGACAGCGGAGCCACACGAATAGGGTTTCCGTTTTTACCCTTTGGGTACGAAAAGAAAATATTGGACCTACACAAATGGTTATCGAGTCGGGCACCAACTTGAATTTTAAAAGTCAATTGAGACTTTTAAATTTTTTGTTGGTCGCACCGTTGCGGCTAACTATAAAAAATTATAAGTGGGTCTCATTTTTCACTCGCGTAATGTGTTAGTAACTTATTTCTATTTTATTGTTTTTGTCCTAGGCATACAAAATATGTACATAAAGTATCAAAGAAACTTAAAATTCTGCACATTGGCTATAGTAACTACTAAACACATGACATGTTGAACAGTGTTAGTAATTTCAGTGAAACAGCTAAAACGATTTCATAATTTGACAAAAATGCTATTCCGTTGCCAGGCTGAAATTGCTTCGCGCCTTCATTTCTGCCACAGATTGAAGCTCTTCAATGATCCGTCGTGCACCCAAGTATTTAGCTTGTCTATACGTCTGATATGGGAGCGAACTAGTAATTAAGGCGTTATCGATATTAATACAGACTTGAGCGTCACCGGCAGCCCGGTATTCCGTTATTGCGATTCCCTATTGGTGATCGCTCAAGCATGGAATATTCCAGATAGCTCCGACATCATTACTCTACTCTATTTTCTTTCTATGGACTTTTCCTCTAACGATGTGTCTTTGTTGCGTATAGTTGTTGCTATATTTAGATCTAGTTGGGTTCTTACAGTTCGTATAGAACAGTGTAAGCATGTGGCTATTGGGACCAATGCGGAAAATGCTGTAATGTGTGTCGTGAAGTTTGCTAACGAGATACCGTACTATGGATTTTATTATACAGTTGGAGATAGATGCGTAAATTTATTAAAATAAAGAAAAGTTTTGTTAAATTTTGTTAACCACTTCAAAAAGTCTTCAGTGTCTTTGCTACTCCGCGAAGTGACACCTGATTTGGGTAGTATTAGAGTGCGACCAAACCGCCGCGTATACGCAGTGACGTGTCGTATGCGTCACGTTTTCTCACCGTTTCTTCATACATTTTGTTGCGGTTCCGTAACGTCACCGTTTTTAAGCGGCGGTGTGGTCGCACCCTTACTTAACAATCACAATGAATGTGACGTAAAGCGATGATTTGTGTAAGAGCAGAAGGGGTTACCACAATCGCTTAATGCGTGCCAAATTCTATCCAGCGTAAGGGACAGTTATGTATGTATGTATGTATAACTCTTTATTGTACATAAAACACATTAATCTTACAAATAATGAGACAAATAGATGTACAAAGGCGAACTTATCCCTTAAAGGGATCTCTCAGTTATGCAGCCATATAGCAAAATAGACCGAAACGGGTCGATTACTTCCCAACTTACAATCGCGAATCGGACTTTAGCTCCTTTCGGTGTTGTTTCAATTCGTCAATTATCATTCATTACTACATCGGCGCTATAAAATAGTATTGAACAAATAGATTTACCGCAGTAAATACGGATTACCATTCTTCTGTGAACGTATTGACACGGAGTTTAGCGCTATGAATATGACTTTTACTCGATGATAATGGGATTATGGCGGCTTATAAATGCATCATGGCGTAGTAAAATGGTGCAATAGTGAGTGGAAGGACTGTTTTCCCGGGTACACTGGGGCGTTGGTCCCAGGCGCGATTTTTCTCTCATCTTATTTATTAGGGTACAGCGGTCCTTAGCGGGCCGGCTTGTCCGTCAATGTCGACTGATCGCACCGTCTTTATTACGACGTGATACCAAATGGCAAGGCTTCTATCGAATCCGAGAGGTTCTTTACCGGCAAAGTAAGTCTATGCTGGCAAGGAAAAGGGGTGCCAGTTACAGGTTTTTGCATTATGAATGTTAGTAGGTTTCCTAAGATCAAATGTAACTGAAACAAGACCGGAGAATCCTTGCTTCATTAAAGCCCAAGTTAGAACACAACCAAAGCCACGGAAATAAAATAAAATAAATTAATAGGTACTTAACAAAAACTAAATTTTACGTAGAAATAAATAAATAAATAAATATCTTGGGACAATTGACACCAATTGATTTAGTCCTAAACTAAGCAAAGCTTGTGATATGGGCACTAGACAACGGATAAACATACTTATATAGATAAATACATACTTAAATACATATTGAACATCCAAGACTCGAGAACAACCCTTCGTATTTTTCATACAAATAATCTGCCCCGACCGGGAATCGAACCCGAGACCTCGAGCTTCATAGTCAGATTCTCTAACCACTAGGCCATTCGGTTGTTTAAATATTATCGTACAGAGTAATGAGCAACGTGAATAAATACAAACGCACGTTTTTAAAGCGTTAACTTTCTTGAAAGCCCGTAATTACTTTGCACAAAGTTTTTTGAGTCACCAAAGTAATTATTCGTCTTTTTCCCAATTAATTCGCAGTACAGACACTTCGAAATTCGTAAACGCGGTGCGAATCACTAATTTGAGGAAGCTTAATGAATATTAAATAACACGGTATTGTTAACAGTGCCAGGCATATGTACTACGGAGAAAACCACGAGGGTTCTACCGCTCACACATTTTTATCAAGTTTGATGGATTCTGAACTGGTTTGTACTTAGCTACTTATAAATGTTTAGATACCTATATTACTTAAATCACTTTGTATAAAACATAACTAAGCTTGTAAATACACACACACACACACACACACACACACGCACGCACGCACGCACGCACGCACGCACGCACGCACGCACGCACGCACGCACAAATAGTATAACTAGTTCATAAGATCTAACATTAGTGTTACTAAAGTCTTTTTTTCTTTTATTTTCTTTCATTCGAACGCATAACTGTTAGCAGTAAGCTGGAAGAGCGAGGCCTCCTGACACAGGTAAAATATACCTAATAGGAAGTCTCGACCATTATTGTATCTACCACCTAAGTTTCGATGAAATAAATTATTATTATTATTGTTGGTACGGGTTTCCGATCACGGGCCCATGGGGACCCGGTCATTTGAAAGGCATTCATGGGGCCGAGGCCAACATGAAGAGGCCTTTGGTACCATATAATATAAACATGAGATGGGCGCAACTATGGAGGTCTATCCCCTAATACACCATGGAGATGTGCTAGCGGACAGTCCTCCACAGTTGCCAAGCTATTGCCTGGTAGGGAACGACATGGAATGGGCTATGGGGTTGGGATGCTGTGGCAGGATTAATGGGCTATGGAGTGAGATAAACGGACACCTACCATTTCAATATCTCAACAAATTGAAGTTTGGTAGGCGGTGACTTGCCGCCCACTAAATGGGCCCCTCAAACTGCTGCCCGCTCGGGGCAACGAGGTGGCAACATTGGTGTGCACGGCTAAGGATGGAGAGGTGTTCCTGGACTTTGAACAACCATCACTTGGTCCTTATACAGTCGCATCAGGTGCCAACTCGCCACTTACGCAAACACATCCAACCTTCGAGCATTTAGTTCTTGCGCTCCACTCTAGGCGGCCAATTAAGGCAAACTAGAGGCGGGGTGGGTGTGTAACTGTGTGTGAGTGTGTGTATGAGCGCATGTGTGTGTGTGTACCCCTGGAGGTCTCAGGTTCGTGGTGTCGCTACACACCAACAGCTCGCCACAAGCCGCCCTGCGATGACTGACTGCACTGGTGACACGACAACACCAGCGGGCGATGGGGTCGTCACATCCCTACGCCTTACTTATTATTATTAATATTATTATTATTATTACTGACGCAAAAGCTTGATATATTTTTGGGTGTGTCAGCAAGCCTGGCTAGCACGAGTGCGCGCGAGATAGCATACCCGTATTTTTAGGGTTCCGTAGCCAAATGGCAAAAACGGAACCCTTATAGATTCGTCATGTCTGTCTGTCCGTCCGTACGTCACAGCCACTTTTTTCCGAAACCATAAGAGCTATATACTATTGAAACTTGGTAAGTAGATGTATTATGTGAACCGTATTAAGATTTTCATACATAAATAGAAAACTTGGTAAGTAGATGTATTATCTGAACCGCATTAAAATTTTCATACATAAATAGAAAAAAAAAACAAATAATTTTGGGGTTCCCCATACTTATAACTGAAACTCAAATTTTCTTTTTTCATCAAACCCAATACGTGTGTGGTATCTATGGATAGGTCTTCAAAAAAATGATATTGAGGTTTCTAATATCATTTTTTTTCTAAACTGAATAGTTTGCGCAAGAGACACTTCCAAAGTGGTAAAATGTGTGTCGTCCCCTCCCTCCCCCGTAACTTCTAAAATAAGAGAATGATAAAACTAAAAAATATATTATAATGTACATTACCATGCAAACTTCCACCCAAAATTGGTTCGCACGAGATCTAGTAGGTAAGTAACTTTTTTTATTTAATATTTGTTTGTCTATCATTATATTATAACCAATATAAAATGACCTCACACTGACTACATTTTGCTTAAGAGGGCTCTGCTAAGACTGGATTTTATAATAACTTGGCGAATTTGTACGGTACCCTCAGTGCGTGAGTCCGACTCGCACTTGGCCGGTTTTTTTCTTACTGTTCGTTCTAGAAAGAGACGGGTAATCTATCTCGTGCGCGACACAGAACACAGCTGCTAGCCGTGTAGGTTTTAATTACCTACCTACTACTTACAATACTACCACGTATGAAAACAAGATCCCATCGAAGAAATGGGTGAAAATCATAGGAATCATGTTATTGCCAGTTGTATGCGATGCGGCTAGCAACCCATCACTATTATGATTCCATTTTCCATCTAAACACCCACAATCTTGCTAAACTTGGGCTCTGTCTACCCCGTAAGGAATAAAGACGTGATTTGTGTATATGTATATGTGTATGTATGAAAACAAAATATCTGCAAACATCTGTGAAACAATTTAATAGTGTGTATGAAGTTCACAATCCGCACTGAGCCAGCGTGGGAATTAATAACTCAAGCCCTCTCAATCTGAGAGAAAGCTTGTGCCCAGAAGTAGGCCGTGTAAAGACTGGAGATGATGATGAAACAGCAAACGGGTGATTAGACATAGTAATATTTATTGTCAAATCACCATTGCAAAATAATTGTGTTCTCAGTGAAGTGACCTGTGACATCTTGGCAGTCTCTCCGATCTAATATTGATTAATTGCCAGCAAGCTCGTTACTAAATATTACCTCTTGCTTGATTATTATTAATTAATGACTATTAAACTTGATTGGCGCGACGCTTTATTGAGGCTGAACTGTAGTAGAAGTACCTAATCTCCTCATTTGATGTAAGTACCTATTGAATAGATAATGATAGGATTAAACGAACTTACCTGAAGTGAAGTTCGATCCTGATTATATGAAGTACTTAGTCCGAGATAACTATGTAGGTAGTTCCGTCCTTTCTTGCTACTTGAACGCGACGTATAAAGACACCATAAACAAAAAACAGCACCTGTCAATACTAATCACATATGTCATTACGTTTAGAGTCGTCATAATAAGGCCTAGGGGGATAGTAAGAAAGTGACTATCCGTGAGGAGGGCGGGAGGCTCCCTTATCTCGGACTAAGTACTTCATATAATCAGGATCGAACTTCACTTCAGGTAAGTTCGTTTAATCCTATCATTATATTCGTACTTAGTCCGAGATAACTATGTAGATGTTTAGAGCAAAAATAAACATATTTATAAACATCCAAATTAAATTTCGATAGGTATTTATTTTCTTAATAATAAATCAAAATGAACATAATTATTTAAAACAACAAAAATCAGTAACATTACTTCTTATAATTTTAAAAACACAGGAAATCCTAAGAAAATCAGCCTTTGGTAGTTTACATTCTACATTTAAATTTAAAATCTTAACATTATTTTAATGAATAATTAGGCAATGCCACAGATTGGGCAAATACATTTTGTGCATTACACTCAATGATTAGAGGTCTGTTATAATGTCTCGCAAAGGTAGACCACCTGCTAGACCACCCAACAGCTTTTTAAAAAACTGTCTGTTGTGAGACCTGTACGGTATGCTGGCGACGATGCTGCGTGCCTAATTGAATGTGAAGAAAACTTATTGACATCAATACTACTGTCTTTCATCACTAATTTGAGCCATCTACTTATTGTTTGTGTTGAAGCTGGTTTGTGAAGTTTTACAGTCAGAAATAATTTAATGCAGTCACTATCTGTCTTAAGTCATTAGTTCTTTTTCAAATATTCTAACAGGGTCTATACCGGGCAAAAGTCCGGATTATTACTGAAACATGGTAGAGATAATTTATTCATAAACCGTCTTGAAGCTGAGGTTTTTTGGATATCTGATAAAAATATGTCGACGCCTTCTTCATAATTTAATTTAATCTACTGTAATTAATTAGCGACCGCATTTAGACCCTCTGTCCTGTAGTCAAAACTAATACAATAGACTTTAAAGTGAGCTCTTTTAAATTTAAAGTTTCTAAAGGATAATAATAACAATAATAATAACAAAAGATATTTATTCAACAGTTTGCAATCTACAGATACCAGTATTTGAGGTAAGACAGAACAGTGGCTGGGTCCCAGGTACTTGATTATGATTACTTGAGTATTAGGTATACCTGGGAGTAGTTTATAAACTCCCCTACACCAGCGTTTTATTCTATCGTCATTATCAGATCTATAATTATGGCTATCTAAAATTAAAGACCAAGTTAACCGTTAGCAATTCAAAGTTTGGCTTCTTCTTGAAATACTAACATTAAATATGATATAATCTTGAGTACAACAACGCTTACTACATCTTCATTATGAGTTTTACAGAATTGCCACCACTGTCTTAAACGTGAATCATATTGCTTAAAGCTATTCTTGGCTAGAGATACTATTAGGTATCATTCTTCTCTTCATTGATTCCCTGATAATATACAGGCCCCCAGGGTAAGTTGAAGATGTAAGGGATGTGGTGACCATACTTCTGAGCCTATGAGAAATTTTAACAATGGATACCAGGCTTGGTTGGGCCATACTGGAAATACTAATATTCCTGTTGTTCTATCGGTCTTAATTTTACGCAATACTTTTAAGATTAATGAGAATGGAGGGAATGTTTAAAATAACCTCCTCCATTCGACTGTAAAGGCGTCAATGTTCCATGCAAATGGATCCCTGTGCTAGGAAATGTATTTAACACATTTTTCATTAAAACGAGAAGCAAACAGATCAATAGATAGATACCCTATTGAGTCAACTATTGTTTGAAAGACTTCTTGTGATAATTCCCATTTTATATCCTGATTTGAACTCTGAGATTTATAATCTGTCTCAGAGAGTTATCTTTAGAATTAATATATGATGCAAGAATCCATAGATGTCTTGCTTCGCATCAATTCCAAATTTGTCTTGCAAGGTTATTTAACAGTGGAAATTGAATAGAACCCATCCTATTTATATAGGAAATGGCAGTAGTATTGTCAATTCGTAATAAAATCTCATCTGCAAGGCATCATAAAGCAAAATATAATGCTAATAACTCTAGATAATTAATGTAATTTTTATTTTCTTCTATTGGCCAACTTCCCTTAGCACTCTTTCCATTACATACTGTACCCCAACAACTAAAGATGCATCTGGGAAAATCTCTAAAGCAAAATTATATTGCTTTATGTGGCCTAGTCCTAATATTATTCTTCCACCATGTGAGATCTTCTTTGGCCTTCTGGCCAATGGTAATAATGTTATCATAATTACCCACAACCATTCCAAAGCCCTAAATTTTGCTGCTTCAAAATTTATTGTATACACAAAACCATTAGATATTATTGGGTGCCGTTTCATTAGCATAATTTCATTTTACTAATTTCAAAAATCATAATATTATTACCGAGCATAAACTTCAAGCAATATAACATTCATTAGTCATAACAACGATTGCAATAAATTCATTTCAATATTCGATAATTCAATATAATAGTTAAAATCCATAACGACATTTAGAACAATGATTAGAGGGTATAACATTATGCAAAATATGTTTAATAAGTAAGCGAACTATCTCTTGTCGCATATTTAAATTTGGCTGGTGCCGAATGCATAAAACATTTGCATTGTGCGAGCGAGCGAAGCGAGCGAGCAAGACGGTTCGGAGCAGAAGCGATTTGGATAGGTTAGGTTCAGAAGGCTAAGGCGGGAGCGAAGCGTAGCGTAGCTTCCGCCTTAGCCTTCAATGTTAGTTTTTTTTTTTTTTTTTTTTTTTTATTTTTTATTTTTTTTTTTTATTATTATTATTATTATTATTATTATTTAATTATTATTATTATTATTGTTGGTACGGGTTTCCGATCACGGGCCCATGGGGACCCGTTATGATTATTAATTAATTATTATTATTTTATGCAAATTGATATTATGATTTGAGAAATTCGGCAATTTGTTTAAATGTATATTGTTTTTGTATGATCTCAATATTTCGAGATTGAAATTCTGATATTTGTGTTATGAGAAATTAAAACTTGCAAAAATCGTTGTTATGACGAACATTACACACCCTAAGATGTTGTCATCCATACTGAAACTAAACTACCTAACATCCTAGTTCCTAACTAAGCAGTAATCTAAATTTAAATAATTCTAAATTATCCTCCGCAGTCTTTCCCATTTTATATTTGTATGGGCTAATGTCACCTTTACAATCTATTTGGAAACCAAAAAATTCTGATATTAAGTGGAGTAAAATTACTCTTTTCCCCATTTATGACAAAATCAAGACATAGTAAATGTCTTTTTTTAAATTTTTTCATTACTGACACATTCATCATAAGTTGAGCCCAGACAAATCAGATCATTGACATAAACCAGTAAGCGAATGCCGTCTTATCTTAAGATATCCTATCACCGGCTTTAACAAATTTGTGAAATGGAATGGTGCGGTGCTTATGCCAAATGGTAAGCAATTGTATTTATATAACCCGAATTAAATTGGAACCTTAAATATTTCTTATGTGTTATTTATGCATTAGGCATAGGTATATGCATTGATATTCAGACTGTCAAAGTCTTTGATAAGTTGTGAATAACTTGACACTTGCCAAGCCCGTTTCTAACTGTTTACAGTTGATAGGGACCAGCAATGACTCGAGAAGTTTCTCTTTAATTTACTTGGGCAGGCAATATACAATGATATACTTTATTGTATTATAAAACTGATCATGCACCTTGTCTCCATACTGTTTCTCACCAGTATTCGACTCACCTAGTGCCGACAAAATATCAGTCACTTCTTCTGAGTCACTTTGATCAGAATTATTTATTTGCTTATTAATTAAGTAATCTGAGTTTCTAATTCTGATGCTACAGGTTCCGTTTTTGGGTCAAGCTCTGGTATTTGAGCTGAATTATATGCAGGCAAAAAGTAAATACCAAGCCTGAATTTCAAAACAAAAATTTGTTTATCCCAAACAATTTAGGTTAGGATCGTGACAAACATGTCAAGGTTTGACCATTGGCCATAGTATTGACTATCCAACGGATAGATAGCAAAATCGTCACACGATAATGCTTTTAAACAGAGTTAATTATACTCAAGTCTCCATACAGTGAGACGTTTAGGTACATAGCATTCCCACGGAATGTACGTACGTTCTCATCTCTTCGTAACTATTTTTCCCGTGTTGCAATGAACTTATAATTATAAGGAAGAGAGATGTATATTTCTTTGCCTAAACCCCCTGTATTATATTAATCCTAATCACTTACCCTTTGGAGAAGCCGATGTTCTGTAGAAATTGCGTCGTACTTTTTCCTATCTCTATCCAGCCTTTTCTCTAATTGCAGTATTTCTCTTTTTGGCATGGTGCAATATAATATTTTCGATAACTGATACAATAAAAAGTATTTTTCCCGAAAGAAAAAACATCTTTTGTGTCGATTGCGCTCCAGCGCGAAATGACAGATGACATATGTGATTAGTATTGACAGGTGCTGTTTTTTGTTTATGGTGTCTTTATACGTCGCGTTCAAGTAGCAAGAAAGGACGGAACTACCTACATAGTTATCTCGGACTAAGTACGAATATAATAATAGATGTAGATGACAACTTGAGTGAGAAATATCGTATCTATCCTCCCTGCCGTAGTAGTGTTCGCGGATCATTCTTAACGTCTCAGGAACGTTGGTTTGCATGGTTAACAATTGTGCTTACTTTGAGTGATCGTGGAGGTCATTTATATGTATATGTATGTATGTATAACTCTTTATTGTACATAAAACACATTCATTTTACAGGTCATAAGATACACAGATTATATTACCTTAGTAATTTTGTAGCAAATTTACTTGTCTAAAATTAATCCGTTTTGGTGTTTTTTTTTTCCGAAACTCGTTTTTAAATTGGGGCCACATTATAGCACCCTAGCATGAATTCAGAATTTACATAATTCTTTATCCACTTGGCCTCTTTTGAATGTCTCTTCTATACAGCACAACGAAGAAAGTTCATAGGTACTTATCAGGTAAACCGCGACATCGGACAAAAGAGCCATAGTAACAACGACTAAACATCCTTATCATACAGACTTCTTCAATTCAGCAAACTGCTACTACTCTCACAAAAGAAGCTGATTGTACTAAACTTAAGATTATATTTACGTACCTAGTAACTCTTATGTAAGCATCCAAAATTCAAACTACCTGTATTAGCCTGTAGCCTGTAGTTTATTATACAGTTAAGTATCGACTAAGAAATTCAGAAAACTTTATAACTACATTGATAACTAAGAAAATAAGGTATACTTATATATCTAAATAACCACAAACAATGGACCTTTTGTGAGCGGCGAACGGCACAAGACCTCTTACTAACATTCTTAAGATATGAAAAAATACCTCCTGAAAACACCCGAGACAATACGTGTCTTTCGCACGGAATATTTTCGTCGGAATATACTCGTACCAGGAATACTTGGTGAAGGAATAGACAAGCTCAGACAGAACATAGCTGTTTGGTTGGGGGAGGAATTCAAATTTCGTATTTCACTGCCAGTTTTAATGGCAGAATATGACTTACAAAAATTTTCATAAGCTTTAGGTACTTACTGTAAACAAAAAACATTGACCTTGCTACTCAGCTACTAGGTACACGTGCAAGGCAGCCAAGCTTGTGCGAAGCACGTTTGCAAAAATAAATATTTCGCAGAAACTTGGCAGTCTTGTATGTGCTGTGAAAAAGACCTTCGGAAAGTAACGCCTGATTCAATAGATTACTTACACTGTATCTGGAGGTGCTGTTGAATCTGAAAACTGCTTAGACTCAAGCGCTTAGTGTAATTGTTTTATCGCATGAAACGTCTCAAACGCGTTAATAGTTTGTTGCCAATATGTACCGCTAATAGCGATACCTATTAGGTGTGGTTTAAATCTGTTTATATCTTCAAAACTACGACTCTAATCAAATTTTTGACTAGTACACATGATTAATGATTTCCGTAAGTATCTCCTGAGCTACTCGTATTTAAAATTCAGCACAATTTATCACCACATTCGAATGGTATTTTCACACATTGTGCTTTCAAAAATCGGGCCCCAGGGGGCACGGCCAAGTCGAGCAAAAAAAGTTATTTATACAAAATCGTTTGTCCTGACTGATCAGTTAACAGCGTACCTACAGGAAAAAGTATATACAGAATGCAGAAGTTTAGATTCAAGTTGTGATGTAGCTAAACTAAGTAATTCTTTATACTTTCCAGCGGGCAAAGCCGAGGACAGAACCTTGGTTATGACAATAAAAACAAATTTAAAAAAAACACAAATTTATTTTTCATAAAATGAAACATTTTAAAGTATAAATCTTAAATGTAAACCGTCCGACATGTTACAGTAAGCAAAGAATACCCAGTAGGCCACGGCCATAACTGAGCATTGTGGAACGTTGTATGTAACTCTTACAATAGTACAAAAAACACATGAAAAAGATGAATACAGGACAACACAAATGCACAAAGGCGAACACACAGCACAGGCACACACAGACAAGACACAGGCACAGGCAGACATTAAGAAACTCGAAACACTGCAGGCCTGTTCGTACAAACTGTGGAGAGTGCCACAATGAATGTGGAGATGTCTACTGTGACACTCCCCACAATTGAATAAGTTTACTTTGCCATTTCCGCGATATAGTGAAGTCAAGTCGAGGAAAACAGGTACACGATCCCGTGGGATGTTGTCATTATTAACATTGACAATCCTTAGCAATGCGTTTGTAAACAAACAGGCAATCGTCTAACTATGACTACGTTCCATGTAAGTTCATATGATACTCAATAATCAAACTTTATTTGAACTTTGAGTAACCTATTCAATGTACAAAGATCGCGCATGTTTGTGTGTCGCCTTCTCCCACTTTTACCGCCGCTTTAATTAAATGAAACAAAACACAAACGTAAAAATGAAATTAAAGTATAATTATATCGGACACCATCCAACTATCATTCCTAGTTGTAGCATTGACAGGTAGAATCGTTAATGCAGGAGCCATATTTGTAGCCGAGAGCGTGGCAGACGGCTGTGCAGCCGGCCCTGGAGCAGATCATGTAGTGAGTCATTGGGATGTAAAGCGTCTCCTTTTGCGTGGCTGCTTGCACCAGATCGCCACCTGTGGACAAAAAGGTGATTAGGAAATAGTCTACACAAAGCCTGAAAATCTGCGGTGAAAGGATGCGTGAAGAGTCGTTGCCATTATGAGTACCATCTGAAAAAATAATTTCTCTGTTACGATTTGAAGTACTCAATCAATAGGTACCTACCTACCGTTAGTGCTAGGAAAAAGTCATAAGACTAAACATTTTCACATACATATGGGTATTGAAAAATAAAAAAATCAGGCTTTTAATAATAGTACATCATACATCAATCGTCTCATGTCGTGATGCAGGGGAGCTATTCCAAAAACCTGAATTCGAAGTACATGAATCATAACGCCCCTTTCACTTTCGTATCAGACTATTAGCACAGAGTAAGTAATAGTACTAAAGTAAAGTAAAGTGCAAGCGAAACGGCACGATACGAACTTTGAAACAAATTTTCCGTTGTTGATACACAGTGTTGTGTTATAGTTATCTTATCTATTCGAAATCATTGCGCCTATTAAATAATGTAAAATGGTGTATATACACTACATATTAGAATCATTCAATGACGGCTTGTCTCTTTATTAGGTATTTCTTACATATTCCAGAATTACTTTTCTTCCCACGCAGATGGTAAAAGCCCATCACACATTGTAGGTTTATATATTTTAACCAATTTCAAAAATTATCCGCGGCAGGAAAGTTATTTTGTAAGTGTGTCTGCCGATTATATTCGCCGCATGCGAACTAATTTCAACGATTCCTATTCGATCAATATAATGTATAATTTGATTCGCGTTTGAAGTCAGTTATTTTTGTTTCCCTAGATAAAAAATTATTTAAATGATAAGTTCGGGTTAACTTACCGATTTCGTTCTTGTCCAAAGCTTCCGAAAGCTCCACGTATTTGGCGTGAGCCACCGCCAACACGACGAAAACGACAAATACGACGAATTTCATTTTGTAACCGTAAGTTCAATATGTACTTCAAGGATTACGCGATAGGTCTTGTGCCACCGAGGACTTTCAGGGAACTAACGCTTCGATGCCTGACCGATGGTATAATTTGGTTACGAGTGGGTCTAAAACTGAAGCCCCAATCAGCTTAAAGCTGACGTATGTGGTTCAGCAGATAAGATTGCTCCCACGCTTTTGGTGCCCCTTGTTCAAATAATACATATAGAAAACTTTAATGTTATGGTAACATTAGAATAATGCTGGTCTTTGTGTAAGTTAAGACCGGGCTTTATACCTACTCCGAAAATCGATTTTCGAATTTCGTTTCGTGTGTCCTTCACACTAATATCTCACTTGCCAAGGGCGGAACCAGAATCCTTATTTTTGATCATTTTTTATTTTTGTACACTTTCAAATATCGACCAAGGACACACAGTAGGTACCTTTCGAGAAATCCCTTCACTCGTTGTGGTTTTTATACCTTTAAAATACGCGACAGGATTGGTAAATAATTACCCATAATCATTTTCTGCTTTGAATAAAATTAATAATGGCATCATTACACATAACAGGAAAAGGCTCATATACATATACCTACTTACTTTGAAATGTTATTCCCCCTAATCGACAACACTAAACAAATTACAACGTCCTGTTATGTACCGGCATTAATGCAAAAACCGTTCGCCTCACTAGCACTTAAATCAAAATTAGTCTATGGAAATGGAAGAGGACTTAGGTACTCCTACTACTTTTTAATTCTAGCAGATCACGTTTGTTCACAAATATGAGGAATGGATTAAATAAAATTTCCAAAGTGAAAAGAAATAAACATTAATATAAAGAAGCGCTTCTAGCAGATAAATCACTGCAGCCAGATGACACTTTCAGTGTTGTCAGTTTTTGGCGAATATTAAATAGTGATGTCACTTAGTGAGTGAATGAAAGAAATGAACGATGTGATGAAATTAATTTGCGTCATTTATGTTGAAATAAGCGTATTTTAATAAAATGATTTGTTCAGTAAGATTTTTTCTATGTTTTCTAGTTAGTAGTAGTGTAAGAGCGCGATTTCAAAATGTGCAGAAGCATGTCAAATCAGTTACCAGTTTTCAACTCATTCCCCATATTGCCATAAATAAAACAAAAATTATCACAATAATATTTTTTTTACCTCTGTACTTTACTTAAAAACTTAAATTATTCCGAATCAGCGGACCAAGCCTTTAAAGTTTTGAGTTTGGTTGTTATTATTAATTATTATTATTATTAGTGCGGAATGGAAATGGAAAAGTAATTTCTGTTCATTAATTATGAACCTTAAACCCCTCAAAAGTATCGCGCTTAATTTAAAATATACTAAACTAAGAATGTGACATCCATAAAATATTTCGTTCGTTCAATAATCAAATCATTCATTACCTACGTGACCTTAGTCGAGCACTAGTAAAATAAATGTGGTATCATTATTTTGTAAAATGACATTTGGAAGTGTCATCTGGCTGCAGTGATTTATCTGCCAGACTATAGGACCGGACCAAGGGTCTCAACACCGAAAGGAACACAGTAGTATTCGGCGCTGACACCCTAAGTTTATTTGTCTTTGTTTTAGCACGGCTGTACAGGACAATAACATCATTATACCGACCGGGTGGGCCCTATAGCGGGAGTAAAACATTAAAACACGATTATTTTTAGAAGTTGTAGAACGAAGTTAGTTGAGAATGAATACCGGAAGCTGCGGTTTAATTTTTTGCTTCTGTTACAGGGCCCTCCGGTTATTCTGACGAGCAAAATTAACGGGTACGGAGTCCGAGCGTGGTAGCCTAGGTGATGGAAAGCAAATTAAATTAAATAATCTGCCTCCAGGTATGTCAAGATCGTAGCAAGTGGAACAAAGTATTCTCTGCCTACCCCTGTGCGAAAGAGGCGTGACGGTATGTATGTATGTATGTATGTAATCTGCCTCCAAGCTAGTACTTCTGCCGACGGACTAGGCGTCCAAGCCACTCGTGGTACCAGCCCATTCGACGGAGAGTACACCTAACAACTCGGAAGGGTTTGTTGCTTGAAACTTTATTTTTATTTTTTATTGAATAAGGGTGCGACCACACCGCCGCTTAAAAAACGGTGACGTTACGGAATCGCAACAAAATGTATGAAGAAACGGTGAGAAAACGTGACGCATACGACACGTCACTGCGTTTGCGGCTGTGTGAACTACTGCCACATAAAACACATAAATCCCACAAACTTAATTATCCCTTACACCACACAAACACTGATGCGCGTTTCGAACCCTCTACGGGATCGTCTCAAAGTTTCCGTTCCGTTCAATCGGGGTTCCGTGTAATGAATATCTTGCATAACTTATCGAAATGGAATAAAACTAAATAGTCCTCAAAAAATACTGAAGAATTTAACGACTATTTCAATAAATTTACAATTTCTATTTTTCGCTTTGGCGGATAAAGCAAAACAGTATCACCAAAACCGGCCTTGACGTATCACGGTTATGTTGAATCAGTTCTAAAATATGGCATTATCACGTAGGGAAACTCTGCGGATGCAGATCGCCTATTTATCACGCAAAAAAATGTGTTAGAAACTATCTGTGGAATAAAACAACGTGAATCATGCCGACTATTGTTTGTCATTATATTTACGAGTCAGCTGTTTTTGTAAAAAATAATCTATTTATTGTTTAACCCTGCAGACAAAGTGACAACTAGGCCTCATAGACATAGACGACATCAGGTTAGTTATTAGTAACTTGTATAAATTATGACGCTTAAATTTTATAATTACAAAAACGGGATAACTCACGTATAAAAGTCAAGTAATGCTGGACATGTTTCGGACTAATTCGTAGTCCTTCCTCATGGAGCGCTCGCCACACTCGCAACACTGTCTTCGAAACATGTCGAGCATTACCTACTCGAGTAGGTAGTTTCATATTGAAAATAATAGTATAATAATTATTTTTTTTAATAGCCTATTATAGTGTCCCACTGCTGGGCAAAGGCCTCCCCTTCTTTTTGCCACTCGTCCCTGTCAAATGCATGCTCCTGCCACCCTTTTCGATACGCATCCAAATCGTCCCGCCATCTCCTCCTTGGTCTGCCTCTGCTTCGATAGCCATCTCGCGGGATCCAATGGTTGGTAATTTGGGCCCATCGCTGTGGATGCATCCGGCAAATAAAATCCGGTAATTAAATTACCTTTATAAAATTTTGACGCTTAATGTCTTAGGTCAAAACATTCAAATGACTGATTCTGAATCTGTAATCTGGCATAGTGCGAATCTGGCAATCTGCGAATCTGGTATACTGCGATCTGAAAATCTGGCATTATGCGAATCTAGCGTTCTGCGAATCTGGCGTTCCGTGAGTCTGGCGTTTTACGAATCTGGCACCAAGCGTCAAAACGAATATTAAGGGGCTGATACTAAATTATTCCTGACTATAATGTGCCTAATGTATTTAAATTTAAACGCTTTCGAAGAGCAGTAAAGTGGTTGACAGTGACATCTAGTGCCTTTAGCCGTAACTATTAATCTATCCGTAAGATCTATAGCGGCGCGCTGCATTTGTATCTGAGATGTACGAGCTAGTTTAGACTAACGGTGGCCAGATGGCGCTGTTTCCAGTTTGGAATTTAATGGATTCTTCCTCAATATTATATAAAAAGAAGAAATTTACTGAGATTGTGACACCTCCTTGGATGTCAACTAGCACTATTTTTCCCCCAATTCCCCCTAGTTAGTATTCCATACCATCATTATTAAGTAATTGACAACATTTCATTTTTATAACACCTGAAAATGTATATATGGTTTGAAAGCATTTTGCCTCCTGATCACTGCAATATGTTTATATAATTTTAATATCGCTTATTATAAAAAATAAAAATTAATTAAAAATATGTCCTAATTTTACCAAAACTACCACAAGATGTGTGAACCGCCTTTGCTTTTTTCACGAGAAAAAATAAGCGACCATAATTTTGTATTTTTGACAACTTCAAAGTACAAGGGGGGCAACTCTGAAATTATATTTTCGAAGTTCGTTGCATACTTTCTCTCTCACTCTCAAGATAATGACTATTAGTATGAGCGGAACAGCACGAAGCGAACCTCGAAAATCGAATATTGGAGAATAGGGCCTGACATTGTCAATTTGAAATTAACGTCAGTTTTTTTTCTATAGAGAAAAGACAAAGGGATAAGTGTGTATTCTGTGATAGTATCGGAGTTACGCCCTTTTAGAATAAGCAAAAATTAATAAATTAATTATAAATGAAATACAAGCCCTAGCGAAAAAATTAAACTGTCAGCATGTTCATCTTTTCAAACAAAATACAGAGAACCATTAAAATTATAGACTCAGAAATATGAAATGTTGTCAATTCGAGCGCCTGGCAGCTTTTCAGCGGTGGGTGACTTTGGCACTTTTTCCCGCACCTTCCCCCAAATTAAAACGCCTGGCAATGTAATATAACTAGCTATTATATCACACCAAACACAGAGCTCTATAAATTGCACAAACCTTAAATTGACCCCCCCCCCCCCCTTTTGTTCAATCTAAATTCACAGTAAGGGTATTGTCCTGACTGGTCAGCTATCAACGTAGAGGCAAAGGTATTTATAGAAAGCTGAAGTTTAGACTCAAGTTGTAGCGTGGCTAAACTAAGAAAGGAATTTTTAAAATTCCCATAGGATAAGGTATTCTTTATACTTTAGGTAGGTAACAAAAAAAACGAACTTAAAAAAATACATTTTTATTTTTCATATAGTGAAACATTTGAAGTATAATCTTAAATGTACACCCTTAGTCTTAATCAACTGTCCGACATGTTACAGTAAGCAGTGAACACTCAGTAGGCCCTGGACTGAGCCTTGTGGAACGTTGTCATACTAACATTGGCAACCCTGAGCAACGCGTTTGTAAGCAAACAGGCAATCGTCTAACTATGACTACGTTCCATGTAAGTTTATGCTCAATAATTATACTTGACGCTCTTACCGCGCCTTTTATTAAACGTAACAAAACACATTAGTAAAAACCTAATTAAAGTAGAACTATATCGGACACCAGCCAACTATCATTCCTAGTTGTAGCATTGACAGGTAGAATTATTAATGCAGGTGCCATGTCTGTAGCCGATGTTGTGGCAGGCGGATGCGCAGGAGTCCTCGTGGCAGTAAGTGTAGTGAGGCATTGGGATGTAAAGCGTCTCCTTTTGTGTGGCTGTTTGCACCAGATTGCCACCTGTTGACAAAAAGGTTATAAGGGAATAATCTACACCAAGCTGCCTGGCTAGCACGGTAACGTTTATCTACCCATTTTGTCTACAAATGAGCGACAAACGATATTTTGTCGCGGTGACTAGCACGCTAAATTATGTCGCGGTATTTTATCCACACTTGACGACTGAGTAGACAATTTGTCTATTGCTCTAACACGGTAATCCAAATGTAGACATAATTAATACCCTTTTGACAGTTAGTTGGGATAAATTTATGTAGGTGGCTTGAGGACTGCGACAAATTTAATACTATGGCCAATGATAATTATAAATTTAAAAAGAGGCAGTTATGTCGATATTAATCATACAAAAGGCGTGAATCGTAACCTCTGTTTGTGCCCAAACGTGCTGCGGTGGGCTCAGTGATTTCCGACGCATATACAGTTACAAAAGAAATAACATGATAAACTAGAATTAAATAACGAATTGTTTTGATTTGAATGAACTGTGTGAAATGATGTTTAATTTTATGTTATGTTCAATTATTGTGCTATTGTAATCAATAATACATTACTGTAGAGGCTGGAAACTAACTAAGCCGTAAGTAGACCATCTAACCTACTTATCCGGCAAACATAAAAAAAATGAACCACCACCACTCATATGTGACATGCCTAAACCAAGCCGCCAATCACGACAAATGCGATAATCCGACCAAATCACGATAAACACTATTTACGAGTCAGCCGCTAAGATTCTTTGACATCTTTAATAGGTAGAATGTTAAAATAAGACTCAATTACACTGAGCGTTTGAACGAATACAATGACCGAAATGCATTTTTTTAAATCGTTGGCAACACTGCTTTATGTCGTGTGATAAAATTTAAACCTAGGGTTAATTTTATGTTTCGTCCATAGCATGTTAGGGCCCGCGATAAAATATGTCGTGACAATATATTTTATCCACAGACATATATTTGTCTACATTTTAGCGTGCTAAGGCCGCTGAAAGTGAAAATCTGCGGTGAAAGGATACGTGATCCGTTAGTGCTAGGGGAAAGCCATAAAAGTCTAAACATTTTCACAAACACACTACTTTCTAGTTATTTCTTTTCTCCTCTTTTTATTATTTGTATTATTCTTGTATTTTGTGTACTTCCTTGGCACTCGCGATACAGACCCAGAGTCTAGTGCGAGCGCCGCCGTTTCACTTACAGCATAAAAATGTCATCTACCCATCTCTATGTAACATGGGGGAGGGGGGGGTTGGCTATAAGAAAAACCTGAATTCGAAGTTTGAATCATAACGTCCCTTTCACTCTCGTATTGAAGACTATTAGTGCAAGCGAAACGGTACGATACGAACTTCGAAGCCAATTTTCCGGTGTTAATAATATAGTGTTATTTATAAATTCGAAATCATAGCGCCTATTAAATAATGTAAAATGGTGTCAACTAGCTTTTCCTCGCGACTTTGTCCGCGTACACTTAATTTATCTTCAATTAACCAAGTATAAATGTATCCAAATTATATAATAATAATAATAATAATAAAGATATTTATTGCCACAAACACAAAAAACAAGACATGATACAAGTTATCCAAAAGATACACACAAAAATAATTTTGAAAGACAGAAAAAACAAAAAAAAAAGAACAACATACATACATAACACAAAACAATGCACAACATAAAGGTGGCAAAGGGCTCAGGCTCAGCATGAGCTGCCAGTTATTAAATACAAACTAGCAGCGCTGGTTTTCAGCCTGCGCCCTTCCCACAGCGTGACAGACACATTCAAATAAAAAAGGGGCCGGGTAGGGCCAACATCTACAAATAATTATTAATTATGAGTCCCTTCGAACTCGATTAATTGTAATAATAACAATAATAAAAATAAACAAAATAAACATGACAAAAAACCGAAAGCCATGGTGGTAGGGGCATGAGTGCGTTTTCTTTATTTAGGGCTAATTCCGAGTTCAGAATCAAGCTGATTTATCGATTAGCAATCTCCGCATTTTGTTCTTAAATGTTGTGACGGAAACGCCGGCACGCAACGGGGGAGGTAGATCGTTCCATATCTTAGATGCTCGAAAACGGAAACTCCCTCTGAACCCCACGGACCTGTGTTTAGGGATGATGAGTTTATTGGCGTGAAAGCTCCGGACACCCCGATCCCGATCTGCTCTAGGCCACCTCAGTTTATCGAACAAATATTGCGGTCGCTGTGTTCTTATTACGCTATGCACTTGAGTTGCTAAGTGAAGTTCTCTTCGCGCCGCCATGTTCAGCATCTGTTTCTCGCGCAAGTAGGGCGTAATGTGCGCTCGCTTAGGTATCTTGTAGCAGAATCTCATACATGCATTTTGCACTCGCTGGATTGCTCGCGCAGTCTTTGCGAAGAGCCGGGGCCCATAAACAGTATCACAGTGGCTGAACTGAGAAAGAACCAAGGCTTCGACCAGTAACTTTCGTACTCGCTCAGACAAGTACTGCCTTATAGAATACAGGGCTTTGAGTCTGAAGAACGCGTTCCTGATTTTTAAATTTACGTGTTCCACATATCGTAACTCGCTGTCCATCATGAGACCCAGGTTTTTAGTAACATCAACTCGTTCAACAACCTCCTGATTTATCTCCACGTTCGGATTCCTCTCTTTAATTTTCCTGCACTGGCTCTTTGTTCCCAATATCATATACTTTGTCTTAGATGGATTCAGCACAAGTGCGTTCCTGCTAGACCATTGATATACAGAATTCAAATCAATGTTGATTAGCCGTTCTGCCACTCGTGAATCATCAGCTTTAAAAGAATAGTAGACCTGTGTGTCATCTGCATATAAATGTAATTTACAGTGTTCGACGCAGGTCAACAGGTCGGCTGTAAACAAAATGAACAAAATCGGACTCAATATGGATCCCTGTGGCGTGCCACGAGCAATGTTCCTCACCTGTGATTTAACAAGCTCTCCCTCATTATTCTCTGTTTCCACATACTGAGTTCTACCCGTAAGATATGATCGAAACCACCTACTCGCCGAATCTGAGACACCATAGTAGCTCAGCTTTGCCAAAAGAAGTTCGGTATTAAGGCAATCGAAAGCACGTGAAAAATCAAGCAGAACCAATATAGTGCCGCAACCTGCATCCGACGCTGCCAGGATATCATCAGTGATGTGCGCCAGAGCCGTCGCCGTCCCGTGGTCGGAACGGAACCCGGACTGCACCGCAGGCAGCACACGCTCACACTCCAGATATTTAGTCAGCTGCGTGCATATGACCCGTTCCACTATTTTAGAGAGCACTGGTAGTATGCTAATAGGTCTTAAGTCTTTAAATTCCGTAACAGACGAGCCTTTAGGGATGGGTTTCACTCGGGCACACTTCCAGTTTTCTGGACAGATTCGCGACTCAATCGATCGATTCACTATAGCTGTGATAGCGGACAGCGTGAAAGGCAAGGTCATTCGGATCATGTGAATTGTTACACCATCACAGCCCGCCGCACCCGTTTCTATGCTGTCTAGAATTTTCAAGACCTCAGACTCTGAACAAGGCTGCAGATCAAATCGGCTATCAGTAAATCTATTATGTTTGAAAAATAACATCGTATCAGTATCAGCCATTGTTCCACCCGGCACATCCAGAAAGAAACCATTAAGGTCATCAGGATTATTCAGATGTTGTGGTATATCCGGCAATGTCGTGCTACCAACACCCGTATGGCGCTTTAAATGACCCCACATAGCAGCCGGCTTACCTATATTTCTATTTACACAGAAGTCGAAATATGCAAGTTTTTCTCTTTTCAGCGCCCCATTCACATAGTTGCGAAGAGTCTTGTAATATTCTCGATGTACAACATTTCCCGAGGCACGTGACCTGGCCAGCGCGGAGTTTCTAAGTGACATCATACGTCTTATGTTGTCAGTTACCCATGGACTGACTTTCTCCCGCGCACGAGAGCGCCTGCATGGTGCATGTCTGTCAAACAGTGCAACCACCCTTTCGTTAAAACTACGAACCATCTCATTAACATCACTGCCGCCAGTGACATCATTCCAAGACAAACCTTGCAAATCACTCGCGAAGGCGTCCTGGTTTATACCAGTAATCGAGCGTTTATAATTATACCTAGTTAATTTAGTGGGATTACTTATTTTAAAGTCTGCTATAATCAATGCGTGATCGCTGAGAGAGGGGTTATGAAAGACACCAACACCAGTACACAAACGAGAGGAATCCAGTAGGAATCCAGAGGAATATAAAAAGTTATTTAGCCATAATGTTTCTCGATGTATCAATCAATCAATCATTTATTCACCAGAACATAATGGTTTACATAGATGGTATTTTAAGTAAGTATCAGTCCCCTAATATACCTATCCAGCCATTTAAGACGCGTGAAGTGTTTTGACCTAACATTAAGTGGTCAAATTCTATATAATATAATTTAATTATTACTCCCATTAAATCATAAAAAAATAATAAAACAATAAAATTACAATGCCTAAATTATTCATGAAATTACAAATTCAAAATAAAATTTAATTATACAATGTCAAATTATCAGATTAATCAATTTACCAATTAACTTACAATATATCAAATAAAAAAGATAACTATAGTACCTAAGCAATTAACAGGTTTTTTTTTATAAAAGCTCTAGTGATAGAGCCACGTTAAAGGAAATGTAGCGATCTCTTATTTTACCCCGTGAGTTTTTTTTTTCTCAAAGCACACTGTAATCCTCAAGAAAATATGTATTATTGAAGTCATACCCAAACAATGACGTAAGAACTAAGTGTAATGAAGTCATAATAATATTTTTGTTTACTTAACATTGCATTGAATGCGAAAATAACAAATATTTACGTAACGACTCAGAACAAGAAGGAAGAATGGAAGATTACGAGAAATGTGAGCTCATCAATGTGTCAAAAATAACGGCAAAAGATTACTTTTACTCGCCACTATATTTTTGAGACATACTTACCTATCTATAATAATATTATTAAGTAGGTACAATCCCACCAAAAACATAATTGTGAAATGATAGCCAAGTTCAATATTCAAATTATGCTTCGTTATTGACTTCGCCGCGTTGGGATAATTTGAAATAATGTATCTGCATCACCTACCATCAACAGTAAAGATCTGTACATATAAGGTACATATATATGTTCAAAACTTACGGACAGATTTTTGAAAGTCATCTTTCAGTATTGTGTTATGTTATGAGTGCTTCTATTTATCACGTACGGCCTTGAGATACTCGTCTGTTATAGGACGAAAAGTTTGTTTTTATCAGATTTCCAACAAACAAAATGTTAGCATGTTTTAACCTGGTAGAGCGCCATCTAACGGGTAATAAAGTAAATATTATTGCGGCTTGTGTTTAAAATAAAAGTCTATTGAGTGTCAAACACATCAATAATTTTCAGTTATCATTTGAATTCCTTTATTTGTCTAATAATCGCCTAAATATTCTAACATCAACCCGCAATTCGTTGCGAGGGATTTGAACCAGCGGATCCAGAAGTGGACCCGCAGTAAGGGCGTTGCCTTTGGGCGCCTTTTAGACGGAGGCGAACCTGAGCCAAGTACCTGCAGGGAAAGGTGAGGGCAAGCCTTATTGGACAGGGGCGAAAGCTCCTGGTCAATACGTAACCCGGCCCGTGCAGTCGGAACGTGGGTCGCTTGTTTTTTCTAAGACAGGGGACCGCGAGGAGTAAACCTCTATAAAAAATTCAGTGTCGCACCCGCGGTTGCTTTTGGTGACGGTGACAAGTTCAAAAATTTCATTTCAAAAATTATCCACGGCAGGAAAGTTATTTTGTTTGTGTGTCTGTCAATATATTCGCCGCATGCTAACTAATTTCAACGATTCCTATTCGATCAATCTATATATATAAAATTCAAAGTCCTGACTGACTGACTGACTGACTGACTTAACTATATATCAACGCACAGCCCAAACCACTAGACCTAGAGACTTGAAATTTTGCACATAGATACCTTATACAGTGTAGGCATCCACTAAGGAAGGATTTTTGGAAATTCCCACGGGATAAAGAAAAAACGGGATTTATATAATTCGATTCCGAGTGACCCTATCTCAGTAACTATAATAACTAGACTCTTCAAATTTGATACACAAGTAGGTGATTAGAAAACTAAGAAGTTAATTTCAGGATTTTTGGAAATTCCCACGGGATAAGTATATATATTTAGTTCAACGAAATCCTATGAACTATAAAAACTAGACTCTTCGAATTTGGCATAGAAGTAGGTGATAATAATAGAAAAAAACCGTTTTAAGGATTTTCAGAAATTCTCATGGGAACGAGACAAAACGGGATTTTTCATCTTACCAATCGTAGAAAGCTGAAATTCGGCATGTAGGTTGCTTGATGAGTGTAGGGAAGCATTAAGGGACAATTTCCGGGAGCGTAGCTTCCGCCTTAGCCTTCGATGTTAGGTATTTTTTTTATAGCAGCCCGGATAATATTGCTGTTGCAGTTTTTCCAACAAAAACAAACTGCTATATTCAATAATTATATTAGTATTGCTGTTGGATTTTTGCCAGGCGCTTATACTTTTCGATCATTATCCTCGATGTTTGTAAAAACATTGTTTATTATGAACTTTGATTATTATGCAGTACCTTAATTATGCATAAGACAATTATGCAAATTGATATTATGATTTGAGAAATTCGGCATGTTGTTTGTATTGTTTTTATATGATCTCAATACTTCGACAAATTGAAATTATGATACCTATTCGTGTTTTGAGAAATGAAAATTCGCTAATCGTTGTTATGATGAACATTACACACCCTTTCCAAAATTCCCACGGGAACTGGAAAAAACGGGATTTTTCGTTTTACTGGCCGTAGAAAGCTGAAATTAGGCAAGTGGGTTGCTTGAAGAGTGAAGGGAAGCTATAAAAGATAATTTCCCAAAATTCCCACGGGAACAGGAAAAACGGGACTTTTCGTTTTACTGGTTGTAAAAAGCTGAAATTCGGCATGTAGATTGCTTGGAGAGTGTAGAGGAGCATTATGGGAGGACTTTGCAAAATTCCCACCGGAACGGAAATAAATGGGATTTTTCGTTTTACTGGTCGTAGAAAGCTTAAATTTGGCATGTGGATTCCTTGGGGAGTGTATGGGAGCATTAAGAAATCATTTACCGAAATTCTTACGGGAACGGGAAAAAGGGGCTGGAAGAGTGTAGAGGAACATTAAGAGAGCATTTCTCGAAATTCTTACGGGAACGGGCAAGAACGGGATTGAAATACTCCTGGTACACGCGAGCAAAGCTACGGGCAAAAGCTATTTGTCAATAAATGAGTCTACGCGGACGAAGTCGCGGGCAAAAGCTAGTATATGTATATGTAATTTGATTCGCGTTTGAAGTCGGTTAAGTTATTCAAATGATAAGTTCGGGCTAACTTACCGCTTTCGTTCTTGTCCAAAGCTTCCGAAAGCCCGTATGGCGCCAACAGGTATTTGGCGTGAGCCACCGCCAACACGACGAAAATGACGAAAACAACTAATTTCATTTTGTGACCGTAAGTTCAATACTTCAAGGATTACGTGAGAGGTCTTGTACTACCTAGGACCTTCCTGCAACTAACGCTTCGATACCTGACTGGAACCTATTTATAATGTTTAATTAATTTGTTTACGAGTGGATCTAAAACTGAAGGCCAAATCAGTTGAAAGCTGAGGTTAGTGGTTCAGCAGATAAGATTGCTCCCACACCTTTGGGGCCTCTTTGCTTAGATAATTTAACGTAGGTAACTTTTTATTCCGGAAAATCATATAGTACCCGCGGGACAGCGATTAGCGATTTCTCTAGAGACGGAGTCGCGGACAACAGCTAGTTAATTAATTACAACACAACGGATAACTCACGTATAAAAGCCGAAGGATTGCTTCGACAATTGTTTAGGACTATTTCGTAGCCCTTCATCAGGGAGCGCTCCCTGTAATTAATTATAATTATATAATTATGTGTGAGTCTCACGGTAGTTTCATGTTGAAAGCTAGTTAATTATAAATGCTGAAGATGTACCTAATGCATGTTTGTTACTCTTTCACACAAAAATTATTGAACAGATCTGGCTGAAATTTGGCGCAAGTTTTATTGCAGTCTGGAATAGCACATAGGCTACTTTTGATCTCGAAAATTGCTTAATTTTCATTGGATAGCGATAAAAGCGTGTGTGCTTATTTTTGCGGAGTGAAGTAACTAAATATATAAATATATTTTTGCTAGTCTTAAGAATCATGTTATGGGCGATGTGACTGGCAACCCATCACTATTTTGATTCCCCTTCTCACCTATACGCCCCACAATCCTGCTAAACGTGGCCTTTAGGTCTAGTTACTTTAGGCTCTGTCTACGTCATAAGGAATATAGACATGATTTATTTATGTGTATGTGAAATAGACTTTCGGAAAGTAACGCCTGATTTAATAAATAACTTAAACTGTATCTGGAGGTGCTGTTAAATCTGAAAACCGCTTAGAGTCAAAGCGCTTAGTGTAATTATTTTGTCGCATGACGCGTCTATACTCTAACGCGTTAATAGCTTGTTGCCATTATGTGCCGCTAGTAGCGATGCCAATTTTTTCATGGCAGTAGAGATGTTTCGAGACCTTTTGTTCAGTTGAAACTTACAGTAAAGGTTCAGATGACGCCACACTGTATTTTACTTATACAAAATCGTTTGCCCTGACTGGTCAGCTATGAACGTACAGGCAAAAGTATTTATAGAAAGCTGAAGTTTAGACTCAAGTTGTGGCGTAGTTAAACTAAGAATGGATTTTTTTAATTCCCATAGGATAAAGACAAAGTATCTAACTTTCCCGCGGGCAAAGCCGATGACGGTAATTTGTATGACAGTAAAAACATACTTTAAAATACAAATTTATTTTTCATATTATAATGAAACATTTAAAAGTATAAATCTTAAATGTAAACCCTTAGTCTTAATCAATTGTCCGACATGTTACAGTAAGCAGTGAACACCCAGTAGGCCTTGTACTGAGCCTTGTGGAACGTTGTCATATTAACATTGGCATCCATTAGCAACGCGTTTGTAAACAAACAGGCATTGTCTTACTATGACTACGTTCCATGTAAGTTCATACTCAATAATCAAACTTGATTTAAACTTTGAGTACTTTTGTGATTGTCATAAATAAACTTTTTTTTTTCTTTCTCTCTTTCCTTTCTATTCAATGTACGAAGATCGCCAATGTTTGTGTTTTGCCTTCTCCCACGCTTTTACCGCCGCTTTTATTAAATGTAACAAAACACAGAACGTAAAAATTCAATTAAAGTAGACCTATGTCGGACACCAGCCAACTATCATTCCTAGTTGTAGCATTGACAGGTAGAATCGTTGATGCAGGAGCCATATTTGTAGCCGAGAGTGTGGCAGGTGTGGGACGGCGAAAGGGCGCCGGGGCCGCCGCGCCGGCCGCGCGCCACCCCCGCCCGCGCACATTAGCACACAATAAGTAATACATGCAAGCGAAACGGCACGATACTAACTTTGAAACCAATTTTCCGTTGTTAATACACAGTGTGTACACAACCTTGGCTTATTGTAACCACTTTGTTTAAATGAATAAACGAATTTTGTTTTTTTTTTATTTTTATTTTGAGTGTTGTGTTATAGTTATCTTGTCTATTCGAAATCAATGCGCCTATTAAATAATGTAAAATGGTGTATAGGTACTATTAGATTCAATGACGGCTTGTCTGTTTATTAGGTATTTCTTACATATTCCAGAATTGCTTCTCTTCCCACGCAGATGGTAAAAGCCCATCACACATTGTAGGTTTATATATCTAACCAAGTTCAAAAATTATCCGCGGCAGGAAAGTTATTTTGTAAGTGTGTCTGCCGATTATTCCCCCGATAGCCGATATTCGCCGCATGTGAACTAATTTCAACGATTCCTATTCGATCAATATATAATTTTGATTCGTGTTTGAAGTCAATTATTTTCTTTTCCCTAGATAAAAATTTATTCAAATGATAATTTCGGGTTAACTTACCGATTTCGTTCTTGTCCAAAGCTTCCAAAAGCTCCACGAATTTTTTGGCGTGAGCCACCGCCAACACGACGAAAACGACGAATACGACGAATTTCATTTTGTAACCGTAAGTTCAATATGTACTAAAAGGATTACGTGAGAGGTCTTGTGCCACCGAGGACTTTCAGGGAACTAACGCTTCGATGTCTGACCGGTGTTTAAAGTATAATTTGTTTACGAGTGGGTCTAAAACTGAAGGCCCATACAGCTTAAAGCTGACGTAAGTGGTTCAGCAGATAACATTCTCCCACGCTTTTGGTGCCCCTTTGTTCACATATTTAATACAGTCGGTTCATAAAGAAAACTTTAATGTAATGGTAACATTAAAATAATATTATTTTAATGTTACCATAACATTAAAGTTTAAGTAATTAAGTAAGTAAAACTTACGTCAATGCTGGTCTTTGTGTAAGGTAAGACCGGGCTCTATAATCTACTCCGAAAATCGTTATTCGAATTTCGTTTCGTGTGCCCTTTTTTTTTTATATGAATAGGAAGGCAAACGAGCAAACTAATACTCATTAATCTGAGAGTGAGAGTGACGAAATGATACCAACTTCGAAAACCGAATTTCAGAGTAGCCCCTCGGGTCGCTGTCACCATCTCACTTGCCAAGGGCGGAATCAGAATTTTGAATTTCTGTTTAAGTTCTCATCCTTATTTTTGATCATTTTTTATTCATAATTAAGCCACCCTAACGCTATATACTTTTGAACATCGACCAAGGACACACAGTCTCTTTCGAGAAATCCCTTCACTCGTTGTGGCTTTTATAATTATCTTTGAAATACGCGACAGGATGGGTAAATTATTCTGCTTTGGCTAAAATTAATAATGGTATCATTACATATAACAGGAAAAGGCTCATATACATATACCTACTTACTTTGAAATGTTATTCCCCCTAATCGACAACACTAAACAAATTACAACGTCCTGTTATGTACCGGCATTAATGCAAAAACCGTTCGCCTCACTAGCACTTAAATCAAAATTAGTCTATGGAAATGGAAGAGGACTTACTTACTCCTTTTACTTTTTAATTCTAGCAGATCACGTTTATTCAGAAATATGAGGAATGGATTAAATAAAATTTCCAATGTGAAAAGAAATAAACATTAAGATAAAGAAGCGCTAGGACCGGACCAAGGGTCTCAACACCGAAAGGAACAAAGTAGTATTCGGCGCTGAGACCCCTATGTTTATTAAATTTGTCTTTGTTGGCTGTAATATCATTATACCGGTAGGCTTATTGTCTAACTCGCTCGAAATCGCCAGCATGTTCAATTTGACAGTTCGTGTATGGGCTGACAATTGGCATCGGAATCAGCTAGCTGTCACATTCATACAAGAACTGTGAAAATGAACAAGATGGCGATTGCGAGCGAGTTAGACAATAAGCCTACGGGTGGGCCCTATAACGGGAGTAAAACATTAAAACACGGTTATTTTTAAAAGTTGTAGAGCGAAGTTAGCTCAGAATGAATACCGGAAGCTGCGGTTTAATTCTTTGCTTCTGTTACAGGGCCCACCGGTTATACTGACGAGCAAAATTAACGGGTACGGAGTCCGAGCGTGGTAGCCTAGGTGATGGAGAGCAAATTAAATTAAATAATCTACCTCCAAGCTAGTACTTCTGCCGACGGACTAGGGGTCCAAGCCACTCGTGGTACCAGCCCATCCGACGAAGAGTAACAGAACTCGGAAGGAGTTTGTTATAAGCTTGAAGCTTTTAATTTATTTTTTTATTGAATTGGGCGTTACTTTGCGGAGGACCATTTTAATGAACATTATATTTACTTTGCTACTCCGCTACTCACGTGCAAGATAACCAAGCCTGTGCGAAGTATATATGTTTTGCATGCAAACCCTCCCTCCACTAATGCCACATAAAACACATATAAATCCCACAACCTCATTATCCCTTACACCACACAAACACTGATGCGCGTTTCGAGCCCTCTACGGGATCTTTCTCAAAGTTTCCGTTCCGTTAAATCGGGGTTCCGTTTAATGAATAACTTGCATAACTGATCGAAATGGAATAAAACTAAATAGTCCTCAAAAAATACTGAAGAATTTAACGACTATTTCAATAAATTTACAATTTCTATTTTTCGCTCTGGCGGATGAAGCAAACAGTGTCACCAAAATCGGCCTTGTTGAGATAATTATCACGGTTATGTTGAATCAGTTCTAAGATATGGCATTATCATGTGGGAAAATTATGCGGATGCAGATCGCCTATTTATCACGCAAAAAAAATGTGTTAGAAACTATCTGTGGAATAAAACGACGTGAATCATGCCGACTATTGTTTATATTACCGCTACATTGTCATTAAATTTATGAGACAGCTGTTTTTGTAAAAAATAATCTATTTATTTTTAACCCTGCAGACAAAGTGACAACTAGGCCTCATAGACGACATCAGGTTAATAAAGGTTAATAACTATTAGTAACTTGTATAAATTATGACGCTTAAATTTTATAATTACAAAAACGGATAACTCACGTATAAAAGTCGAGTAATGCTCGACATGTTTCGGACTAATTCGTAGTCCTTCTTCATGGAGCGCTCGCCCTCGTTTCGGCGGCAGCGAAACGAACACTGTGTTCGAAACATGTCGGCCATTACCTACTCGACTTTTATACGTGAGATCCGTTTTTGTTATGATTGAGTCTCACGGTAATTTCATGTCGAAAATAATATTATTAATTAAATTACCTATATTTATAAAATTTTGACGCTTAATGTCTTAGGTCAAAATATTCCACGCGCTTCAAATGGCGGAATATTAAGGGGCTGATACTTAATTATTCCTGACTATAATGTGCCTATGTATTTAAACGCTTTCGAAAAGCAGTAGAGTGGTTGACAGTGACATCTAGCGCCTTTTGCCGTAACTATTAATCTGTCCGTAAGATCTATAGCGGCGCGCTGCAATTGTATCTGAGATGAACGGGCTAGTTTAGACCAACGGTAGCCAGATGGCGCTGTTTCCAGTTTGGAATTTAATGGATTCTTCTTTCTCCTATATAAAAAGAAGAAATTTACTGAGAATGAGACACCTCCTTGGATGTCAACTAGAACTATTTTTCCCCCAATTCCCCCTAGTTAGTATGCCATACCATCATTATTAATTAATTCGAGCGCCTGGCAGCTTTTCAGCGGTGGGTGACTTTGGCACTTTTTCCCGCACCTTCCCCCCAATTAAAACGCCTGGCAATGTAATATAACTAGCTATTATATCACACCAAACGGGTAAGTAATACGAGCTATAACAACTTATTATCTAATGTTCATAATATATTTATACGCTCACTTTATATAAACTCGTTTAGTATAACGTTTACTGAATATCTCTCTCTCTCTCCAGCCTATATACATCCCACTGCTGGGCACAGGCCTCCTCTCAGAATGAGAGGGCTTGGGCTATAGTTCCCACGCGGGCCCAGTGCGGATTGGGAACTTCACACACACCATTGAATTGCTTCGCAGTTGTGTGCAGGTTTCCTCACAATGTTTTCCTTCACCGAAAAGCTCATGGTAAAGGGTCTGGCCGGAAGGTAATAGTAAAATCGCCCCTGGCTGTATTTGAAATATTGTTATGCACGTTTGTTTGTTTTATTATAAGATATAATTTTACTGAATATTAAGACTTAAATGCTTACGGTTAGCGAAAAAATAAAAAAAATAAAAATTCAGTTTTTATTTTTTTTTAGCTAAACTACGTTACCGATTAACTTGTCCTTTGGATATTTTGTACATATATTTAAGATACATTTATGGAAAAAAAATAAAAGTTCTAGCCTTTTTCAAAGTACACAATTTTGGCTGTTTTAGTTTTTCTTTTTTTTTTTTTTTTACTTGCAAGTTAGCGATACCTACCATATTTTGATATAATATGCGCAATTTTATATTCTATTACATATATTTTTTTCAAAATTATTCATTTGGATCAACAAAGTGAAAAAAAATGTTTTGTTTAAAAGGGTGGAAAAAAGTTCTTCCATATTGTTCAATCGTTCAAACATTCGTTCATAGTATTAGTAACAATTATCTTATTTTCTATGTTAGTAACATGAAATAAAAACAGAAAATATGGATAAATCAGAAAAAAAAAGGTTTAAATTGATTATTTAAAAAAATATATTTTGTAATTTTTTTTTTTTTTCCAAAGGACTGCTGTTAGCCTCAGACGGCTTTTACAGCTTACCGGAGAGAGGGCGAGCTGCTAGACGGGCAGCTCAGCAAAAGGGTAGTTTTACTTAGCTGCCAAAGGATGCTCCTATTGAGCCGACCTCGGACTTTGGACGCTAAGGAGAGTCATGCAAGCAATCGGATTTTGTTTTGTAGTTGCAATTTTTTACTTATTTTGAAAAATCAAAAATAATTCATAACAATAATAATAATAATATAGCCCTTTTTATTTCGGATTCACTACAATTTCAGTAGACCAGGTAAGTATTTTTTTTTTCAAAAATTCAAATTATTTTTTGTAAGAATACAGTATATACAGGGTGTATAAGACACCCCCTAACAATAATCCACTGGGTTATATAACCATAACTATAGAAGCTAAAAAAAAATATTAAAAAAAAATTGTAGTAATTTTTTTTTTCTATAGGAATGGTAGTATTAACTGTAAATACTGTAATCATTGCTATAGAAAATATAAAAAAAATTTTTTTTTGGAATAAACTCCAATTTTTTATATTTTTTTTAGCTTAGGGGGTGTCTTATACACCCTGTATACATAATTATACTGTATTCTTACAAAAAAATAATTTGAATTTTTGAAAAAAAAAAATACCTGGTCTACTGAAATTGTAGTGAATCCGAAATAAAAGGGGCTATATTATTATTATTATTGTTATGAATTATTTTTGATTTTTCAAAATAAGTAAAAAATTGCAACTACAAAATATATTTTTTTAAATAATCAATTTAAATCATTTTTTTTCTGATTAATCCGTATTTTCTGTTTTTATTTCATGTTACTAACATGGCTAGTAAGATAATTGTTACTAACGCTATGAACGAATGTTTGAACGATTGAACAATATGGAAGAACTTTTTTCCACCCTTTTAAACAAAACATTTTTTTTCATTTTGTTGATCCAAATGAATAATTTTGAAAAAAATATATGTAATAGAATATAAAATTGCGCATATTATATCAAAATATGGTAGGTGTCGCTAACTTGCAAGTAAAAAAAAAAAAAAAAGAAAAACTAAAACAGCCAAAATTGTGTACTTTGAAAAAGGCTAGAACTTTTATTTTTTTTCCATAAATGTATCTTAAATATATGTACAAAATATCCAAAGGACAAGTTAATCGGTAACGTAGTTTGGCTAAAAAAAAAAAAAAACTGATTTTTTATTTTTTTTATTTTTTCGCTAACCGTAAGCATTTAAGTCTTAATATTCAGTAAAATTATATCTTATAATAAAACAAACAATCGTGCATAACAATATTTCAAATACAGCCAGGGGCGATTTCCCTTTCAAATGAGATATCGCCCATAAATTCCGAAAAACTCAGAGATGCGAGCCCGGGATTCAAACCCGCGACCCTCTGCTTGAGAGGCCACAGGTCAAACCACTAGGCTACCACGGCTTTTTTACTGAATATAATGAACGAAAATTATAATCTTAAAATATCTAATTTTGTAAGGTATAACGTTGTTTATATAATAATATCAATTGAAATAACGATCAAAGCATATAATGTTCATAACAGCTAACATCAAAAAGCATAATGCACAGTGGTTTATTGAATTTGCTGTGGTTAAGGGGTTTTCTAGGTGGTTATAAAAAAAATAGCTAACCCCAAAGGCTAATGCGGGAGCTTCGCTGCGCTACGCTACCGCATTAGCCTTTGAACCTAACCTATCCGAGTTGCTTCCGCTCCGTACCGTCTTGCTCGCTCGCTCGCCGAAAATTAAACAATGTCTTGCAGCTGTTTCAGTTAGGTTAAATGTTTGTTATGTTTAAAGAAATTAGGCCATATAAATCTTATATAAATTGAAGTTATATAAAAATAACGTTATATAATTTAAGCCATATACGTTAAAAAATTATACTTTTGCTGTTATACTGGAGCTACCGTTCATTATATCTTGTGAACGTTATTATTATGAAATTAGATATTTTGTAGTTATATCTCGTGGGACGCACCCACAACAAACACAGAGCTCTATAAATTGCACAAACCTTAAATTGACCCCCCCCCTTTTTGTTCAATCTAAATTTACAGTAAGGGTATTGTCCTGACTGGTCAGCTATCAACGTAGAGGCAAAAGTATTTATAGAAAGCTGAAGTTTAGACTCAAGTTGTAGCGTGGCTAAACTAAGAAACGAATTTTTAAATTTCCCATAGGATAAGGTATTCTTTATACTTTAGGTAGGTAACAATAAAAACGAACTTAAAAAAATACATTTTTATTTTTCATATAGTGAAACATTTGAAAGTATAATCTTAAATGTAAACCCTTAGTCTTAATCAACTGTCCGACATGTTACAGTAAGCAGTGAACACCCAGTAGACCCTGGACTGAGCCTTGTGGAACGTTGTCATATTAACATTGGCAACCCTGAGCAACGCGTTTGTAAGCAAACAGACAATCGTCTAACTATGACTGCGTTCCATGTAAGTGTATGCTCAATAATTATACTTGACGCTCTTACCGCGCCTTTTATAAAACGTAACAAAACACATTAAGTAAAAATTAATTAAAGTAGAACTATATCGGACACCAGCCAACTATCATTCCTAGTTGTAGCATCGACAGGTAGAATTGTCAATGCAGGTGCCATGTCTGTAGCCGATGTTGCGGCAGGCGGCTGCGCAGGAGTTGTCGTGGCAGTACGTGTATTGAGCCATTGGGATGTAAAGCGTCTCCTTTTGTGTGGCTGATTGCACCAGATTGCTGCCTGTTGACAAATAGGTTATAAGAGAATACTCTACACCAAGCTGAAAGTGAAAATCTACGGTGAAAGTTTACGTCATCCGTTAGTGCTATGAGAAAGCCATAAAAGTCTAAACATTTTCACATTATACACATAGAAAATTGAAAAATAAACAGGCTTATAAAGACACTAGCTGTTGCCAGCGACTTCGTCTGCAAAGAATTCGTTTATCGCTATCCCGCAGGAACTACGCAATTTTCCGGGATAAGAAGTAGCCTATGTGCTATTCCAGACTTTTCTCTATCTATGTGCCGAATTTCATCCAGATCCCTTGGGCCGTTCTGGCGTGATTGAGTAACAAACAAACAAACATCCATCTATCCATCCATCCATCCATCCATACTTTCGCATTTATAATATTAGTTAGATTAGTCCTGTCATAACGCATGGGGGGGGGGGGGGCTATTCGAAAAAACCTGAATTCGAAGTTTGAATCATAACGTCCCTTTCACTCTCGTACCTATTGAAGACTATTAGTGCAAGCAAAACGGTACGATACGAACTTCGAAGCCAATTTTCCGGTGTTAATAATATAGTGTTATTTATTCGAAATCATAGCGCCTATTTTAAATAATGTAAAATGGTGTCAACTAGCTTTTCCTCGCGACTTTGTCCGCGTACACTTAATTTATCTTCAATTAACCAAGCAATTTCTGAGTATAAATGTATCCAAATTATATAAAAAGTTATTTAGCCATAATGTTTCTCGATGTATCAATCAATCAATCATTTATTCACCAGAACATAATGGTTTACATAGATGGTATTTTAAGTAGGTAAGTATCAGTCCCTTAATATATTCAGCCATTTGAGGCGCGTGAAGTGTTTTAACCTAACATTAAGCGGTTAAATTCTGTATACTATAATTTAATGTTACTCCCATTAAATCATTAAAAAAAAAACAATAAGATTACAATGTCTAAATTATTCATCAAATTACAAATTCAAAATAAAATTTAATTATACAATGTCAAATTATCAGATTTATCAATTTACCAATTAACTTACAATATATCAAATAAAAAAGATAACTGTAGTAAGCAATTAACAGGTTTTTTTTATAAAAGCTCTAGTGATAGAGCCACGTTAAATGAAATGTAGCGATCTCTTATTTTACCCCGTGAGTTTTTTTTTCTCAAAACACTGTAATCCTCAAGAAAATATGTATTATTGAAGTCATACCCAAACAATGACGTAAGAACTAAGTGTAATGAAGTTGTAATGATATTTTTGTTTACTTAACATTGCATTGAATGCGAAAATAACAAATATTTACGTAACGACTCAGAACAACTTGGAAGATTACAAATAATGTTAACTCATAAATGTGTCAAAAATAACGGCAAAAGATTACTTTTACTCGTCACTATATTTTTGAGACATACTTACCTATCCATAATAATATTATAAGTACAATCCACCAAAAACATAAGTATGAAATGATAGCCAAGTTCAATATTCAAATTATGCTTTGTTATCGACTTCGCCGCGTTGGGATAATTTGAAGTAATATATCTGCATCACCTACCATCAACAGTAAAGTTCTACAGACCACATCTGTTCAAAACTTACGGACAGATTTTTGAAAGTCATCTTTCAGTATTGTGTTATTTTATGAGTGCTTCTATTTATCACGTACGGCGTTGAAATATCTGTTATAGTACGAAAAATTTGTTTTTATCTTATCAGATTTCCAACAATCAAAATGTTAGCATGTTTAAACCTGGCAGAGCGCCATCTAACGGGTAATAAAGTAAACATTATTGCAGCTTGTGTTTTATTGAATGTCAAACACATCAATAATTTTCAGTTATCGTTTTGCATTCCTTTATTTGTCTAATAATCGCCTAAATATTCTATCATGATGCCCAATATGAAGTTTCAAATTCATCTAGAATTCCCTTCAGTTCCCTTCTAACAGTGGCTCTTGGCCTCACGGGGGAAAGCGTAACGCTTAGGCCTATGCACCCAGGGCAACATCGCTTAAATTAATTAATTTAATAAGTTAACTATTGGCTAATATCCGACTGTGGGAAGGGGTGGGGGTGGTAGAGTGAACCCGCAATTCGTTGCGGGGGATCTGAACCAGCGGATCCAGAAGTGGACCCGCAGTAAGGGCGTTGCCTTTGGGCGCCTTTTAGACGGAGGCGAACCTGAGCCAAGTACCTGCAGGGAAAGGTGAGGGTAAGCCTTATTAGGACGGGGGCGAAAGCTCCTGGTCAACACGTAACCAGGCCCGTGGGGTCGGAACGTGGGTCGCTTGTTTTTTCTAAGACAGGGGACCGCGAGGCGTAAACCTCTATAAAAATCCAGAGGGTCGCTACGGGTGCTTTTGGTGACGGTGACCAAGTTTAAAAATTATCCACGGCAGGAAAGTTATTTTATTTGTGTCTGTCAATATATTCGCCGCATGCTAACTAATTTCAACTATTCCTATTCGATCAATATATGTATATTTATGTAATTTGATTCGCGTTTGAAGTCGGTTAAGTTATTCAAATGATAAGTTCGGCCTAACTTACCGCTTTCGTTCTTGTCCAAAGCTTCCGAAAGCCCGTATGGCGCCATCAGGTATTTGGCGTGAGCAACCGCCAACACGACGAAAACGACGAAAACGATGAATTTCATTTTGTGACCGTAAGTTCAATACTTCAAGGATTACGCGAGAGGTCTTGTACCACCTAGGACCTTCCTGCAACTAACGCTTCGATACCTGACTGGAACCTATTTATAATGTTTAATTAATTTGTTTACGAGTGGAACTAAAACTGAAGGCCAAATCAGTTGAAAGCTGAGGTTAGTGGTTCAGCAGATAAGATTGCTCCCACACCTTTGGGGCCTCTTTGCTGAGATAATACAACGTAGGTAACTTTTTATTCCGGAAAATCGCATAGTTCCCGCGGGATAGCGATAAGCGATTTCTCTGGAGACGGAGTCGCGGACAACAGCTAGTTAATTATAAATGCTGAAGATGTAATGCATGTTTGTTACTCTTTCACACAAAAAATATTGAACAGATCTGGCTGAAATTTGGCACAAGTTTTATTGCAGACTGTAATAGAATTTTGATCTCGAAAATAGCTTAATTTTCATTGGGTAGCGATAAAAGCGTGTGTGCTTATTTTTGCGGCGAGAAGTAACTTAATATACAAATATATTTTTGCGATTCTTCAGAAACATGTTATGGGCGATGCGACTGGCAACCCATCACTATTTTGATTCTCCCTTCCACCTATGCGCCCACAGTCATGCTAGACGTGGCTTTTAGGTCTTTTTACTTTAGGCTCTGTCTACCCGTATAGGGTATAGACGTGATTTATGTGTGTATGTGAAAAAGACCTTCAGAAAGTAACGCCTGATTCAATAAATTAATTACACTGTATCTGGAGGTGCTGTTAAGAGGGTGCATCCGTGCTGAGCTCGCAACGTCGCTTTTTTGGTGATTTTTTGCGATTATTTCACAGAAATTGAATGAAAGTATCAAATATCCGTCTGTAGTGCACTTCGTTTTTAGTGTATTAATGTGTCTGATGCAGAAATTCATCGTGATGGACTTTTATTTTCTTATTAAACGAGATATAGAATTTTATCGCTTTAATACGAAAATAAAAGTCAATCACCATTAATCATTGCATTGAACACATTAATACACTAAAAACGAAGTGCACTACAGACGGATATTTGATACTTTCATTTAATTTCTGTGAAATAATCGCAAAAAATCACCAAAAATGCGACGTTGCGAGCTCAGCACGGATGCGCCCTCTTAAATCTAAACCTCAAAGCGCTTAGTGTAATTGTTTTGTCGCATGAGACGTCTCGAACGCGTTAATAGCTTGTTGCCATTATGTGCCGCTGTAGCGATGCAAATTTTTCCATGGCTGTTGCGAACGCAACTGTTTTCATGTTAATAATAATATTTTAATTTATCTCTATAACTTCAAACGTAGAAACGGAACGTACGACAGAGGGCGTGATGTAGTTTTTATTGTAACCAATAACAGCCTCTTAACATACCCAAAAAATATTGATACCCGTCTTAAACGGTAATTTTTAAAACACTTGCTTTAAATCCACTGGAGCGAATAGGCACTTTTGTTTGTACCAGTACCTACCTTAAAAATATTTAGCAGTCGAGAATTATCGAAGTTTTATTAAAGCATCGATAGGAAACCCGCTACCATCAGCAGCCTGGGTCCTGGCCGCTACAATGGCAATAGCGATGGTTCAAGATGTTTCGTTCAGTCGAAACTTACAGTAAGGGTTCAGATGACGCCACGCTGTATTTTATTTATACAAAATCGTTCGTCCTGACTAGGCAGCTATGAACGTACAGGCAAAAAGTAATTTATAGAAAGCTGAAGTTTAGACTCAAGTTGTGGCGTACCTAGTTAAACTAAGAAAGGAATTTTTAAAATTTCCATAGGATGAGGTATTCTTTATACTTTAACAAAAACAAAACAAACTTAAAAATACAAATTTATTTTTCATATAATGAAACATTTGAAAGTATAAATCTTAAATGTAAACCGTTAGCCTTAATAAACTGTCCGACATGTTAGGTACAGTAAGCAGTGAACACCCAGTAGGACATGGACTGAGCCTTGTGGAACGTTGTCATGTTAACATTGGCAACCCTTAGCAACGCGTTTGTAAACAAACGGGCAATCGTCTAACTATGACTATGTTCCATGTAAGTTCACACCTAATAATCAAACTCAATTTGAACTTTGAGTAAGTAGCTTATTCTACTAATTTTTGTGATTGTCATAAATAAACTTCTTTTCTTTCTTTCTTTTTTATTTAATGTACGAAGATCGCGAATTTTTTGTGTCGCCTTCTCCCACGCTTTTACCGCGCCTTTTATTAAAAGTAACAAAACACAAAAAGTAAAAAAATAATTAAACTGGAACTATATCGGACACCAGCCAACTATCATTCCTAGTTGTAGCATCGACAGGTAGAATTGTTAATGCAGGTGCCATGTCTGTAGCCGATGTTGCGGCAGGCGGCTGCGCAGGAGTCCTCGTTGCAGCACATGTAGTGAGCCATTGGGATGTAAAGCGTCTCCTTTTGTGAGGCTGCTTGCACCAGATCGCCACCTGTTGACAAAACGGTGATTAGGAAATAGTCTACATCAAGCTGAAAGTGAAAATCTGCGATGAAAGGATATAAGAAGAGTCGGGTACCTTTTGATCGACCATAACCATTATGAGTACTATTTAAAAAAATACTTTCTCTGTTACGATTTGAAGCAATCAGTCAATAGGCACCGTTAATGCTATATAGGAGAAAGCCATGTCTAAACATTTTAACATTATAGGCATAGAAAATTAAAAAATAAACAGCTTATAAAGACGTCAGTCGTTTCGTGTCATCACGCAGGGGACATATTCGAAAAACCTAATTCGAAGTTGGAATCATAATATCCCTTTCACTCTCGTGTTTAACTATTAGTGCAATCGAAATTTTCCTACAAATTTTCGAAAGTCCCAAAATCACCTTAATTCAGCTCTGTGTCAATTTTTTTTTTACTTACGTAGCCTATATCTACAAACTGCCTCCGTCCCAAATTTCGAGTCTCTATATAGCAGCCACGTCGCTAGAAGGACAATAATGAAAAAAATATTTATAATTATATATTATTCTATTACCGTCTCCTAGTTCTAAGCTACCTCCCCACCAATTTTCAGCCAAATCGGTTCAGCCGTTCTTGAGTCATAAATAGTGTAACTAACACGACTTCCTTTTATATATATATAGATTTCTTACATAGTCCAGATGAGCTTTAATATTTTGTGTGTAACAGTTTGTTTCTTTTCTTTTACAACTTCAGAGCTTTCCTGAAAACCAAAATGAATTAGTGCCCAACGAAGCTTGTTTTTCAACGAGAAAAATCGTTACCTACTTGAAATTTACTAATTTATTCGATTTAGGCTTTGTCTCTGTAATGATATATATTGTTAAAGTCATACCCAAACAATGATGTAAGAACTAAGTGTACTTAATGAATGAAGTCATAATAATATTTTTGTATACTTAACATTTATTGCGAAAATAACAAATATTTACGTAATGACTCAGAACAACTTGGAAGATTACAAGAAATGTGAGCTCTTGATGAGCCAAAAATAACGGCAAAAGATTACTTTTACTCGTCACTATATTTTTGAGATATACTTGCCTATCCATAATTATATTATTAAGTAGGTATAATCCCACCAAAACCATAAATGTGAAATGATAGCCAAGTTCAATATAAAATTATGATTCGTTATTGACTTCGCCGCGTTGGGTAATTTGGAGTAATATACCTGCATCACCTACCATCAACAGTTCTGTACATATGTTCAAAACTTACGGACAGATTATCGAAAGTTATCTCTCAGTATTGTGAGTGCTTCTATTTATCACGTACGGCGTTGAGATACTCCTCTGTTATGGTACGAAAGGTTTGTATTTATCAGATTTCCAACAAACAAAATGCAAGCATGTTTAAATCTGGAAGAGCGCCATCTAACGGGTAGAAAAGTAAACATTATTGCAGCTTGTGTTTAAAATTAAAGTCTATTGAGTGTTAAATACATCAATAATTTTCAGTTGTCATTTGCATTCCTTTATTTGTCTTATAATCGCCTAAATAGTCTATCATGATATACTAAGTTTCAAAGTCATCTAGAATTGGGTTAGGTTTTGGATATGTGGGGTGCGACGTTGGAAACCTCCTCGAGAGCTCTAGCGTTACAGTACAGTTCCCTTCCAACAGAGGCTCTTGGCCTCACGGGGGTAACGCTTAGGCCGGTGCACCCTAGGCAACAACGCTGACATTTATTTATTTACGCATTTCGTCGACCTGGGACAAGTACCTGCAGGGAAAGGTGGGGGTAAGCCTTATTGGACGGGGGCGAAAGCTCACCTCGGAGCGGTGCGACCTACGGGTTACGATCGCGGAGCGTAGTGACTTGTAACCCGGCCCATGAGGTCGGAACGTGGGTTGCTTGTTTTTTTTCAAGACAGGGGGCTGCGAGGAGTAAACCTCTATAAAAATCCAGAGGTTCGCACCCGCGGGTGCTTTTGGTGACGGAGACTAAGTTCAAAAATTTCATTTCAAAAATTATCCACGGCAGGAAAGTTATTTTGTTTGTGTGTCTGTCAATATATTCGCCGCATGCTAACTAATTTCAACGATTCTTATTCGATCAATATAATTATGTATATGTAATTTGATTCGCATTCGAAGTCGGTTAAGTCATTCCAATGTTAAGTTCGGGTTAACTTACCGATTTCGTTCTTGTCCAAAGCTTCCGAAAGCTCGTATGGCTTCATCAGGTATTTGGCGTGAGCCACCGCCAACACGGCGAAAATGACGAAAACGATGAATTTCATTTTGTAATTGTAAGTTCAATACGTCAAGGATTACGCGAGAGGTCTTGTACCACCGAGGACTTTCCTGGAACTAACGCTTCGATACCTGACTGGTACCTATTTATAATGTATAACTAATTTGTTTACGAGTGGGTCTAAAACTGAAGGCCCAATCAGTTGAAAGCTGAGGTTAGTGGTTCAGCAGATAAAATTGCTCCCACACCTTTAGGGCCTCTTTGCTGAGATAATACAACGTAGGTAACTTTTTATTCCGGAAAATCGCATAGTTCCCGCGGGATAGCGATAAGCGATTTCTTTAGAGACGGAGTCGCGGACAACAGCTAGTTAATTATAAATGCTGAAGATGTAATGCATGCTTGTTTCACACAAAAATTATTAAACAGATCTGGCTGAAATTTGGCACAAGTTTTATTGCAGACTGTAATAGAATTTTGATCTCGAAAATAGCTTAATTTTCATTGGATAGCGATAAAAGCGTGTGTGCTTATTTTTGCGGCGAGAAGTAACTTAATATACAAATATATTTTTGCGATTCTTCAGAAACATGTTATGGGCGATGCGACTGGCAACCCATCACTATTTTGATTCTCCCTTCCACCTCTGCGCCCACAGTCGTGCTAGACGTGGCTTTTAGGTCTTTTTACTTTAGGCTCTGTCTACCCGTATAGGGTATAGACGTGATTTATGTGTGTATGTGAAAAAGACCTTCAGAAAGTAACGCCTGATTCAATAAATTAATTACACTGTATCTGGAGGTGCTGTTAAGAGGGTGCATCTGTGCTGAGCTCGCAACGTCGCTTTTTTGGTGATTTTTTGCGATTATTTCACAGAAATTAAATGAAAGTATCAAATATCCGTCTGTAGTGCACTTCGTTTTTAGTGTATTAATGTGTCTGATGCAGTAATTCATCGTGATGGACTTTTATTTTCTTATTAAACGAGATATAGCATTTTATCGCTTTAATACGAAAATAAAAGTCAATTACCATTAATCATTGCATTGAACACATTAATACACTAAAAACGAAGTGCACTACAGACGGATATTTGATACTTTCATTTAATTTCTGTGAAATAATCGCAAAAAATCACCAAAAATGCGACGTTGCGAGCTCAGCACGGATGCACCCTCTTAAATCTAAACCTCAAAGCGCTTAGTGTAATTGTTTTGTCGCATGAGACGTCTCGAACGCGTTAATAGCTTGTTGCCATTATGTGCCGCTGTAGCGATGCAAATTTTTCCATGGCTGTTGCGAACGCAACTGTTTTCATGTTAATAATAATATTTTAATTTATCTCTATAACTTCAAACGTAGAAACGGAACGTACGACAGAGGGCGTGATGTAGTTTTTATTGTAACCAATAACAGCCTCTTAACATACCCAAAAAATATTGATACCCGTCTTAAACGGTAATTTTTAAAACACTTGCTTTAAATCCACTGGAGCGAATAGGCACTTTTGTTTGTACCAGTACCTACCTTAAAAATATTTAGCAGTCGAGAATTATCGAAGTTTTATTAAAGCATCGATAGGAAACCCGCTACCATCAGCAGCCTGGGTCCTGGCCGCTACAATGGCAATAGCGATGGTTCAAGATGTTTCGTTCAGTCGAAACTTACAGTAAGGGTTCAGATGACGCCACGCTGTATTTTATTTATACAAAATCGTTCGTCCTGACTAGGCAGCTATGAACGTACAGGCAAAAAGTAATTTATAGAAAGCTGAAGTTTAGACTCAAGTTGTGGCGTACCTAGTTAAACTAAGAAAGGAATTTTTAAAATTTCCATAGGATGAGGTATTCTTTATACTTTAACAAAAACAAAACAAACTTAAAAATACAAATTTATTTTTCATATAATGAAACATTTGAAAGTATAAATCTTAAATGTAAACCGTTAGCCTTAATAAACTGTCCGACATGTTAGGTACAGTAAGCAGTGAACACCCAGTAGGACATGGACTGAGCCTTGTGGAACGTTGTCATGTTAACATTGGCAACCCTTAGCAACGCGTTTGTAAACAAACGGGCAATCGTCTAACTATGACTATGTTCCATGTAAGTTCACACCTAATAATCAAACTCAATTTGAACTTTGAGTAAGTAGCTTATTCTACTAATTTTTGTGATTGTCATAAATAAACTTCTTTTCTTTCTTTCTTTTTTATTTAATGTACGAAGATCGCGAATTTTTTGTGTCGCCTTCTCCCACGCTTTTACCGCGCCTTTTATTAAAAGTAACAAAACACAAAAAGTAAAAAAATAATTAAACTGGAACTATATCGGACACCAGCCAACTATCATTCCTAGTTGTAGCATCGACAGGTAGAATTGTTAATGCAGGTGCCATGTCTGTAGCCGATGTTGCGGCAGGCGGCTGCGCAGGAGTCCTCGTTGCAGCATATGTAGTGAGCCATTGGGATGTAAAGCGTCTCCTTTTGTGAGGCTGCTTGCACCAGATCGCCACCTGTTGACAAAACGGTGATTAGGAAATAGTCTACATCAAGCTGAAAGTGAAAATCTGCGATGAAAGGATATAAGAAGAGTCGGGTACCTTTTGATCGACCATAACCATTATGAGTACTATTTAAAAAAAATACTTTCTCTGTTACGATTTGAAGCAATCAGTCAATAGGCACCGTTAATGCTATATAGGAGAAAGCCATGTCTAAACATTTTAACATTATAGGCATAGAAAATTAAAAAATAAACAGCTTATAAAGACGTCAGTCGTTTCGTGTCGTCACGCAGGGGACATATTCGAAAAACCTAATTCGAAGTTGGAATCATAATATCCCTTTCACTCTCGTGTTTAACTATTAGTGCAATCGAAATTTTCCTACAAATTTTCGAAAGTCCCAAAATCACCTTAATTCAGCTCTGTGTCAATTTTTTTTTTACTTACGTAGCCTATATCTACAAACTGCCTCCGTCCCAAATTTCGAGTCTCTATATAGCAGCCACGTCGCAAGAAGGACAATAATGAAAAAAATATTTATAATTATATATTATTCTATTACCGTCTCCTAGTTCTAAGCTACCTCCCCACCAATTTTCAGCCAAATCGGTTCAGCCGTTCTTGAGTCATAAATAGTGTAACTATCACGACTTCCTTTTATATATATATAGATTTCTTACATAGTCCAGATGAGCTTTAATATTTTGTGTGTAACAGTTTGTTTCTTTTCTTTTACAACTTCAGAGCTTTCCTGAAAACCAAAATGAATTAGTGCCCAACGAAGCTTGTTTTTCAACGAGAAAAATCGTTACCTACTTGAAATTTACTAATTTATTCGATTTAGGCTTTGTCTCTGTAATGATATATTGTTAAAGTCATACCCAAACAATGATGTAAGAACTAAGTGTACTTAATGAATGAAGTCATAATAATATTTTTGTATACTTAACATTTATTGCGAAAATAACAAATATTTACGTAATGACTCAGAACAACTTGGAAGATTACAAGAAATGTGAGCTCTTGATGAGCCAAAAATAACGGCAAAAGATTACTTTTACTCGTCACTATATTTTTGAGATATACTTGCCTATCCATAATTATATTATTAAGTAGGTATAATCCCACCAAAACGTGAAATGATAGCCAAGTTCAATATAAAATTATGATTCGTTATTGACTTCGCCGCGTTGGGTAATTTGGAGTAATATATCTGCATCACCTACCATCAACAGTTCTGTACATATGTTCAAAACTTACGGACAGATTATCGAAAGTTATCTCTCAGTATTGTGAGTGCTTCTATTTATCACGTACGGCGTTGAGATACTCCTCTGTTATGGTACGAAAGGTTTGTATTTATCAGATTTCCAACAAACAAAATGCAAGCATGTTTAAATCTGGAAGAGCGCCATCTAACGGGTAGAAAAGTAAACATTATTGCAGCTTGTGTTTAAAATTAAAGTCTATTGAGTGTTAAATACATCAATAATTTTCAGTTGTCATTTGCATTCCTTTATTTGTCTTATAATCGCCTAAATAGTCTATCATGATATACTAAGTTTCAAAGTCATCTAGAATTGGGTTAGGTTTTGGATATGTGGGGTGCGACGTCGGAAACCTCCTCGAGAGCTCTAGCGTTACAGTACAGTTCCCTTCCAACAGAGGCTCTTGGCCTCACGGGGGTAACGCTTAGGCCGGTGCACCCTAGGCAACAACGCTGACATTTATTTATTTACGCATTTCATCGACCTGGGACAAGTACCTGCAGGGAAAGGTGGGGTTAAGCCTTATTGGACGGAGGCGAAAGCTCACCTCGGAGCGGTGCGACCTACGGGTTACGATCGCGGAGCGTAGTGACTTGTAACCCGGCCCATGAGGTCGGAACGTGGGTCGCTTGTTTTTTTTCAAGACAGGGGGCTGCGAGGAGTAAACCTCTATAAAAATCCAGAGGTTCGCACCCGCGGGTGCTTTTGGTGACGGAGACAAAGTTCAAAAATTTCATTTCAAAAATTATCCACGGCAGGAAAGTTATTTTGTTTGTGTGTCTGTCAATATATTCGCCGCATGCTAACTAATTTCAACGATTCTTATTCGATCAATATAATTATGTATATGTCGGAGCGTCGTTACAATAACTAAACTTATGATACTAAAGTACTTTGTTGAATGTACCCTCATTAGTTATTGCTTTTATGAAACGTCAAGCGATGACAACTGGTCGTTGTCGGGTATCGCTTGGGGGTGGTCTGTGCTTGGCTCAGTTGCAACTACCTGCAATGTTAGTTAAAATGACAGAATTACATCTGGTGACAGTGGGGAGCGGAAAGCATTCTTGATCGAGACTCGGTAGAGCTCATGCGTCTGAAGCCAGTCAGTGGGCGCAAGCACAGAACTCTCCACGTTTCGTCTATTAGAGTATGTGATCGTCCTGAGTCCTTTGTGTAAGCGCTATTTAAATAAAGACTGGCTGTACAAGTGAAACACGTGTGCTGTTATTTCTATCTCATTAATGTACCTTGAAGATGGCCAAGACGATGATCTAAGGTCGGCTACGCATAAAGCTCGGTTGAATCCTGACAGACCAACCTGACAGTTTATCCATCCTTTAGTCTTCGACATACATGTAATTTGATTCGCATTCGAAGTCGGTTAAGTCATTCAAATGATAAGTTCGGGTTAACTTGCCGATTTCGTTCTTGTCCAAAGCTTCCGAAAGCTGATATGGCTTCATCAGGTATTTGGCGTGAGCCACCGCCAACACGACGAAAATGACGAAAACGATGAATTTCATTTTGTAATTGTAAGTTCAATACGTCAAGGATTACGCGAGAGGTCTTGTACCACCGAGGACTTTCCTGGAACTAACGCTTCGATACCTGACTGGTACCTATTTATAATGTATAACTAATTTGTTTACGAGTGGGTCTAAAACTGAAGGCCCAATCAGTTGAAAGCTGAGGTTAGTGGTTCAGCAGATAAGATTGCTTCCACACCTTTGGGGCCTCTTTGCTGGGATAATACAATGAATGTTACTTTTTATTCCGGAAATTCGCATAGTTCCCGCGGGACAGCGATTAGCGATTTCTTTAGAGACGGAGTCGCAGACAACAACTAGTTAATTATAAATGCTGAAGATGTAATGCATGCTTGTTACTCTTTCACACAAAAATTATTGAACAGATCTGGCTGAAATTTGGCACAAGTTTTATTGCAGTCTGGAATAGCACATAGGCTAAATTGCTTAATTTTCATCGGATAGCGATAAAAGCGTGTCGTGTTTATTTTTGCGGCGTGAAGTAATAAAAATATTTTTTTTGCGAGTCAAAGTCAAAGTCAAAAGTTTATTTTGCAAATAGGCCGCCGAGGGCTCTTTTACATGTCTTTTTTTGAATCTACCAGTCTTAGGTCTTAGGTAGAGTCTTAGGTATCATGTTCTGGACGATGCGACTGGCAACCCATCACTATTTTGATTCTCCCTTCCACCTATGCGCCCACAGTCATGCTAGACGTGGCTTTTAGGTCTTGTTACTTTAGGCTCTGTCTACCCGTATAGGGTATAGACGTAATTTATGTGTGTATGTGAAATAGACCTTCAGAAAGTAACGCCTGATTCAATATATTAATTACACTGTTTCTGGAGGTGCTGTTAAATCTAAACCTCAACCGCTTAGTGTAATTGTTTTGTCGCATGACGCATCTATACTCTTAGGGTGCGACCAAACCGCCGCGTATACGCAGTGACGTGTCGTATGCGTCACGTTTTCTCACCGTTTCTTAATACATTTTGTTGCGATTCCGTAACGTCACAGTTTTTTAAGCGGCGGTGTGGTCGCACCCTAACGCGTTAATAGCTTGTTGCCATTATGTGCCGCTAGTAGCGATGCCAATTTTTTCATGGCAGTAGAGATTTCGAGACGTTTTGTTCAGTCGAAACTTACAGTAAGGGTTCAGATGACGCCACACTGTATTTTATTTATACAAAATCGTTCGTCCTGACTGGTCAGCTATGAACGTACAGGCAAAAAGTACCTAATTTATAGAAAGCTGAAATTTAGACTCAAGTTGTGGCGCAGTTAAACTAAGAATGGATTTTTTTAATTCCCATTTATTTATTTCTTTATTACGACAGAACAGTACCTTGTATGAGAATAAAAACAAACTCTTAAAAATAAACATTTATTTTTCATATAATGAAGCATTTAAAAGTATAAATCCTAAATGTAAACCGTTAGTCTTAATCAACTGTCCGACATGTTACAGTAAGCAGTGAACACCCAGTTGAGTAGGCCATGGACTGAGCCTTGTGGAATGTTGTCATATTAACATTGGCATCCATTAGCAACGCATTTGTAAACAATCAGGCAATCGTCTTACTATGACTACGTTCCATGTAAGTTCATACTCAATAATCAAACTTGATTTAAACTTTGAGTAAGTAGCCTATTCTAGTACTTTTGTGATTGTCATAAATATTTTTTTTCTCTCTGTCCTTCCTATTCAATGTACGAAGATCACCAATGTTTGTGTTTCGCCTTCTCCCACGCTTTTACCGCCGCTTTTATTAAATGTAACAAAACACATAACGTAAAAATTCAATTAAAGTAGACCTTTGTCGGACACCAGCCAACTATCATTCCTAGTTGTAGCATTGACAGGTAGAATCGATAATGCAGGTGCCATGATTGTAGCCGAGGGCGTGGCAGGTGGCTGAGCAGCCGGGCTGGGAGCAGGACATTGGGATGTAAAGCTTCTCCTTTAGCGTGGCTGCTTGCACCAGATTGCCACCTGTTGACAAAAAGGTGATGAGGACCATTGCCATTATGAGTACCATTAAAAAAAATACTTTCTCAGTACAATTTGAATCAGTCAGTCAATAGGTACCGTTAGTCCGTTAGTGCTAGGAGAAAGCCAGAAGTCTATTAGTGCAAGCGAAACGGCACGATACGAACTTCCAAGCCAATTTTTCCGGTGTTTACAATGTAGTTATCTATCCGAAATCAACGACCCTGTTAAATAATGTAAAATGAGCTCGACTACTATTGTATTAAATGACGGCTGGCCCCTTTATTAGGTACTAGCTTTATCCCGCGACTTCGTCCGCGTAGACTCATTTATTGACAAATAGCTTTTGCCCGCGGCTTCGCTCGCGTATACCAGGACTATTTCAATCCCGCTTTTTTCCCGTTCCCGTAAGAATTTCAGGAAATGCTCTCTTAATGCTCCCTACACTCCCCAAGGAACCCACTTGCCAAATTTCAGCTTTCTACGACCAGTAAAACGAAAAATCGCGTTTTGCCCGTTCACGTGGGAATTTTGGAAATTCCTCTCTTAATGCTCCTCTACACTCTCCAAACAACCTAAATGCCGAATTTCAACGTTTTACAACCAGTAAAACGAAAAGTCCCGTTTTCAAATTTTGGAAAATTATCTCTTATAGCTTCTCTACACTCTTCAAGCAACTTACGTGCCAAGTTTCAGCTTTTTACAACCAGTAAAACGAAAAATCCCGTTTTTCCCGTTCCCGTGGGAATTTCAGGATATTTGTCTCTTAGTGCTTCCCGACACTCATCAAGCAACCTACATGCCAAATTTCAGCTTTCTACGAACAGTAAAACAAAAAATCCCATTATTTCCCGTTACCGTGGGAATTTTGGAAAGTCCTCTCTAAATGCTCACTCCCCAAGCAATCTAAGTACATGTCGAATTTCAGCTTTCTACGACCAGTAAAACGAAAAGTCCCGTTTTTCCCGTTCCCGTGGGAATTTCGAAAAATTGTCTCTTAATGCTTCCTTACACTCCCCAAGCGACCTGCAGTATAACAAAAAATCCAGTTTTTCCCGTTCATGTCCGTCAAAATTTTGGGAAATCCTTTTGTAGTGCTCCCCTGTACTGCCCAAGGAACCTGAAGGCCAAATTGCAGTTTTCTACGATCATTAAAACGAAAAATCGATCCCGTAGAACTGAATATAAATCCCGTTTTTTCCTTATCCCGTTGGAATTTTCGAAAATCCTTAAAACTGTTTTTTACTATTAAAATCACCTACTTCTATGCCAAATTTGAAGAGTCTAGTAATTATAGTTCATAGGATTTCGTTGAACTGTATATATAAATCCCGTTTTTGCCTTATCCCGTGAGAATTTCCAAAAATCCTGAAATTATTTTCTTAGTTTTGTTATCATCTACTTGTGTACGAAACTTGAAGTCTATATTTATTAAGTATAGTTACTGAGATAGGGTCACTCGGAATCAAATATAATAAATCCCTTTTTTTCCCTTCCCGTGGAAATTTGTGTGTGTGTGTGTGTGTGTGTGTGTGTGTGTGTGTCAGGTAGCCTATGTGTGTTGTTGTTTTCGTAATCAGCGACCCCATAAACCGTACAAACAATACTACCCACTATAATATAATAATAATAATACCCACGTTGATTTTCAGACTTTGTCACCCCCTATCCCCCTTTTAGGGGTTGAATTTTCAAAAAACCTGAAACAGGTGTTTACTCATTTATCATTAGAAATACTCCTGTGAAGTTTCGAGTAAAATAGTCTAACTAATCTTGTTTCCCCATACAAACTTTGGACCCCCATTTAACCCCTTTAGGAGTCGAATTTTGAAAAATCCTTTCTTAGTGCACCCCTAGACCTTATAAGGAACCTACGTGCCAAATTTGGAATCTCTAGAACCAGCGGTTTGGGCTGTGCGCTGATATGTCAGTCAGTCAGTCAGTCAGTCAGTCAGTCAGTCAGTTTCTTCTTTTATATATTTAGATTTCTTACATATTCCATTATGAGCTTTAAAAAAAAATACAATAAAAAAAAACAATCAGTAAAATAATCCGCCCCGCGTCATACACGCTGTTAGCATTACCACGATGTACCGCGATGGACAACCTTTGCACCAGAAACGATCCGGAGCGAGGGTCAAGACCTCTCTCACGAAGACGGCACCCCACTTCTTTCAGAAACACTAATGAGCTTTAACATTTTGTGTTAACAGTTTTTTCTTTTCTTTTACAACTTCAGAGCTTTACCGAACACCAAACTGAATTAGTGCCCAAACGAAGCTTGTTTGCAACAAGAAAAATCGGTAATTGGAATTTATCAACTTATTCGATTAAAGCTTTGTCAGTATAATGATAATAAAGTCATACCCGAACAATGACGTAATAAAAACTAAGTGTACTAAAGTCATAATAATATTAGAAATATTATAGACGGGATATGAACGACGATTATCTTTATTGAGCTCTCGATATTTCTACACCGTCTATAATATTTCTAATGAACGTAACCGTGAATCATTGAAAACTCTTATCATAATAATATTTTTGTTTACTTTACATTGAATGCGACGATAAAAAATATTTACGTAATGACTCACGTACTGTATTTATGAGACATACCAACCTACCCATAATAATATACTACTTAATTCAATATACATATAAATTGATTCACGTTTGAAATCGTTTATGTTTTCCCTCGATAAAAAGTTATTCAAATGATAAGTTCGGATTAACCTACCGATTTCGTTCTTTTCAAAAACTTCCGAAATCTCGTACGGCGCCATAAGGTATTTGGCGTGAGCCACCGCCAACACGATGAAAACGACGAAAACAACGAATTTCATTTTGTAACCGTAAGTTCAATACTTCAAGGATTACGCGAGAGGTCTTGTACCACCGAGGACTTTCCGGAAACTAACGCTTCGATGCCTGACTGGTGTAATAATTTGTTTACGAGTGGGTTTAAAACTGAAGGCCAGCAAAAAGTGGTTCAGCAGATAAGATTGCTTCCACCCCTTCGGGACCTCTTTGCTGCCATAATACAATCGGTTAATAGAAAACTATAATGTTATGGTAACATTAGAATAATGCTGGTCTTATGTAAGGTAAGACCGGGCTCTGGGACCGGGATCCGGACTCCGAAAATTGATTTTCGAACTTCGTTTCATGTCATTCCGTTCAGACTAATAGTCATTTAATGTGAGAGCGAGAGGGACGAAATGGTACAAACTTCGAAAATTGAATTTCAAAGTAGCCCTCCCGGGTCGCTGTTGCCATCTCACTTGCCAAAGACGGATCCAGATTTTTTTTCATGGAAGGAGGAGGGGAGGGCAGGAGCGAATGGGCAAAAAAAACAATAACTCATAGAAATAAACTTGAAGTACTACCTAAGTACTGTCCACATTAGGTACCTACACAAAAATACTGTCACGAGTCCTCGTGTTCCCTCCACCCCCCTAAATCCGCCCCGCCCCTGTCACTTGCTCATACGAAACAGAATATTGGATTATTAAGAATAACGCCTAGCCGTGTAGCTATTCTTAAAAAGTTAGGGAATCCCAGCCTACTCTCCTATCCTGGAAGATTTAATTCAAATCCTAACCTTCAAAATAAAAACAAATGCGATCAAACAGGAATAGTTTGTGCATAACGAGGAGAAATTATTATAATTATTATAACAAATAATAATAATAACAATAACTTTATTTCAATTATATGTAGGTATATAATTATTTATATCGGGTTAGTAACAATAAGCACATATATCTATTTATGATAGTAATAACATAGGTATGACTATATATGTACATATAAGTATGAAAAAATTAAAATATGAAAAAGTGTATCACGACGATTTATTTAATATATTTTACTAATATTCTGATCTGTGTCACCCTGTGACAAAGGACGGGACAGTTGTATGTACTTATATACCTACCTATCCACTATCACCTTCAGGTATTATGTTTATTTCTGACTCAGACCATCAACGATGCATTTTATTCGCAGACGACACGTCTAGTAATATTCAAAAAATGAGCTTTTTTATGACTTTGAAACCGATATAAATAATGCGCTGAAAATTGTAATTTATTGGCTTAAACGAAATAACTTAGATTAACCTAAAATAAAACGAAATTCATGCAGTTCGGACATATGTACAAAGCAAAAAAAAAAAAAAAAAAACAAAAAAAAAACTAAAAAGCGAATAATAAACGGAATTCTTTATTATTTAATTCAAAAGAAAAATACGCAACTTTTCGTTCCTCCACCAAATAAATAAATAAATAACCCATTAAATCAAAGACTGCTACTAAACAAACCAAACTCAATAAACTATCACCCTACCTATCCTCAATATGTAAACCTATATATATAATACAACAATATTAATATATAATTATAACAACAAACAGCAAACAACAACAACAACAAGACACAAACAACAACATCATTATTAATATTATTTTACTCAACAACTGTTTGATAACTTAGTGATATTTTGATTGCTAATGTAGTATTGAGTACCTAATTGTAAAAAAATTGCATGGCTTATTAAAGTCTGAATGTATGATTCTCTGAATTATGTAACATCCCTTTACTACATTTACTGCAAATAAAGATATTATTATTATTATTAATCAAGATTTTCATACAGTATTTACAAATTCTTCTGATTTAGGTAGGTATTTACAATTTCACAATGCTGCTGGTCTAAACTATATTATCCTACCTATTATTAAAAAAAATATATTACTACAATGTCAACACTAACAACAACAATACAGTCAATGTGATGTTGTAGTGGGACGAACGTACGTTACCTATCGATTAGTTATTCGTATTTGGCTTGGCACTGACTTCAAACAGATTTTTATTTGCGCTACGGCGGATAAAGCAAACAGTGTCACCATAATCGGCCTTGACGAGATAATTATCACGGTTATGTTGAATCAGTTCTAAGATATGGCATTATCATGTGGGAAAATTCTGCGGATGCAGATCGCCTATTTATCACGCAAAAAAATGTGTTAGAAACTATCTGTGGAATAAAACGACGTGAATCGTGCCGACCATTTTGTTTACGATACTAAACATACCTATTAAGTAATATATTATTACTTTGAAAGGTTCCTATCTCCGTAACTATTATTACTAGAATCTTTAAATTTGGCCGTAATTATGTCAAATGAAAACTGATTTTAAATTTTCATAAGGGACGGAATAGCAAATATAGACTTTTAATAAGAGTTTTAATGGCAGAATTTGACGCACAACAAATTTTCGTAAGCTTCACGTACTGTAAACAACAAACATTGACCTTGCTACTCAACTATACTACACGTGCCGTGCTAGACAGCGAAACTTGTGAGAAATATGCAAAAAATATTTCGCACAAACTTGGCAGTCTTGTTGTGTACGAATAGTAGCGAAGTTAAAATGCTTTGATTGCTATATTGATTCCCTTTTCCACCTATACGCCCCACAATCATGCTAAAAATGGCCTTTAGGTCTTGTTACTTTAGGCTCTGTCTACCCCGTAAGGCATAAAGACGTGATTTGTGTATATGTATGGCTGTGAAAAAGACCTTCGGAAAGTAACGCCTGATTCTATGAATTACTTACGCTGTACTGGAGCTGCTGTTAAATCTGAAAACCGCTTATACTCAAAGCACTTTGTGTAATTGTTTTGTCGCATGAGACGTCTCTACTCTAACGCGTTAATAGCTTGTTGCCATTATGTGCCGCTAGTAGCGATGCCAATTTTTCCATGGCATTACAGATATTTTGAGACGTTTTTTTCAGTCGAAACTTTCAGTAAGGTAAGGGTTCAGATGACGCCACATTGTATTTTATTTATACAAAATCGTTTGTCCTGACTGGTCAGCTATCAAATCAGCGGCCTTACCATTACGTCCTAATTCCGACTCAGTTCAAGTTTTAGCTGTCACTTTTAGTATGAATCTGACAGCGAGCGAGCCTAAACTGAATCGCATTAAGACGTCATGGTAAGGCCCCAGCTATATAGAAAGCTGAAGTTTTGACTTAAGCTGTGGCGTAGTTGAACTAAGAATCGATATATTTTTTAATTCCCATAGATAAAGTATGCTTTATACTTTCCCGCGGGCAAAGCTGAGGACAGAACCTTTGTATAGGTAATAAATAAAACTTAAAAAATAAATCTTTATTTTTCAGAAAATAAAACATTTGAAAACTAGTATTAATCTTAAATGTAAACCGTTAGTCTTAATCAACTGTCCGTAATGTTACAGTACCTAAGCAGTGAACACCCAGTAGGCCATGAACATATTGAACATAACGGAGCCTTGTAGAACGTTGTCACATAAACATTGGCAATCCTTATCAACGCGTTTGTAAACAAACAGGCAATCGTCTAGCTATGACTACGTTCCATGTAAGTTCATACTCAATAATCAAACTTGATTTGAACTTGAGCAGCCTATTAAATGTACGAAGTTCGCGCCGTCTCCCACGTTTTTACCGCCGCTTTTATTAAATGAAACAAAACAGATACTTAGGTACGAAAAAATTTGATTAAAATAGAACTATACCTATCGGACACCAGCCAACTATCATTCCTAGTTGTAGCATTTACAGGTAAAATCGTTAATGCAGGTGCCATGTCTGTAGCCGAGGGCGTGACAGGCGGCTGAGCAGCCTGATTGGGAGCAGGACATGTAATGAGCCATTGGGATGTAAAGCGTCTCCTGTTGTGTGGCTGATTGCACCAGATTGCCACCTGTTTACAAAAAGATGATTAGGAAATAGTATAAGTACACCAAGCTGAAAGTGAAAATCTGCGGTGAAATGATACGTGAATAGAGTCGGGTAACTTTTGACCATTGCCTTTATGAGTACCATTTAAAAAAAATACTTCCTCTGTTACGATTTAAAGCACTCAGTCAATAAGCATAGAAAAATAAAAAAAGGCTTATAAAGACATTAGTCGTGTCATGACGCAGGGGACCTACATATTCGAAAAACCTGAATTCGAAGTTAGAATCATAACGTCCATTTCACTCTCGTATATTGAAGACTATTAGTGCAAGCGAAACGGCACGATACGAACTTCGAAACCAATTTTCCAGTGTTAATGCTATCTATTCAAAATAATGCCTACGCCTATGCTTGCGCCAATTAAATAATGTAAAATGGTGTCTTCTATTGGATTCAATAACGGCTGGTCTCTTTATTAGGTATTTCTTACATATTCCAGGTGAGCTTTAATGTTTTGCGTGTTAACAGTTTAAAATGATAAGTTCGAATTAACTTACCGATTTCGTTCTTTTCAAACACTTCCGTAAGCTCGTACGGCGCCATCAGGTATTTGGCGTGAGCCATCGCCAACACGACGAAAACGACGAAAACAACGAATTTCATTTTGTAACCGTAAGTTCACTTCAAGGTTTACGCGAGAGGTCTTGTACTACCGAGGACTTTCCGGGAACTAACGCTTCGATGCCTGACCGTGACCGGTAGGTATCTAATGTATTATTTGTTTACGAGTGGGTCTAAAAATGGAGGCGCAATCGCAATCAGCTTGAAGTGGATGTGATGATGAATCAGCAGATAAGATTGCTTCCACGACTTTGAGGCTTCATTGTTGACATTGTATTAATCGGTTCATAGAAAACTTTTATGTTATGGTAAAGTTACAATAATGCTGGCCCCTATTTCACCATATCAACAATAGTCGGTCACAAGTGACATTTCGAAATGCATTGCGGTAGTCAATATGAAGCCAACCAGCGTGATTTTTTTCGAGTTTGTAATGTAAAGAGAATTGGTGTAATAGGTCTTTGTGTAAGGTAAGACCGCACTCTATCGCTAAAATCGGTTTTCGAAGTTCGTTTCGTATTCATCCGTTCACACGTGTTAATCTGTGAGTGAGAGTGAGTGTATCAAAATATAAAGTGCCGGCACGTAAGTCTAGCGATGACTTTGTATGCCCAGAAGTATAAAGGGTACGCAGATCCCCTCCACGTGACTCGTCATCGCTAGATTACATGGCACGTATACGAACTTCGAAAATCAAATTTCAGAATAGACCCCCGGGTCGCTGCCACCATCTCACTTGCTAATAAGAAACGGAAAGTGCTTGCGCTGCTGTGTTCCGATAACATGAAATTACAATGTTGGCCCGTGACATACCTACTCCATGTTAGCCTAAAAGGCTGGCAACGCATCTGAAATTTACTTACTTTACTTTATTTACAGAGGTAGTACCCGGCCATAAAGTTTGCACATCGGTCTTCTCGGATAATTTCGGCTTCGTATAGCGTTGTCTCGCTCTAACTTACGTGACGGCAATTGGCTCTTTCCAAAGACCGAACTGCAATCTTTATGGCCGGGTACTACCTCTGTCTCAAAAAAACACAGTGTCTTAATAATTATTCTTGAATATTGCAGCAAAGTCTGTTTAATTGAAATTTTTGTTTAAGTGCTTCATCCTGATTATTTATTATTTTTTATTCAAAATTAAGCCGCCCCTACAGGGTGCATCAGATACCCCCTAACAATAATCAACTGGGGTATATAACCATAGCTATAGAAGCTAAAAAAAAATTGGAGTAATTTTTTTTTATGTTTTCTATAGGAATGATTAAGTACAGTTAATACTACCATTCCTATAGAAAATATAAAAAAAAAATACTTCAATTTTTTTTTGTTTTTTTTAGCTTCTGTAGCTATGGTTATATACCCCAGTTGATTATTGTTAGGGGGTATCTGATACAGCCTGTATAACGCTGTACACTTTTGAACATCGACCAAGGATACACAGTATCTTTCGTGAAATTCCTTCAATCGTTGTGGCTTTTATAATCTTTAAAAATCATATCTCTCCTTTGGCTTTGCCGTAGTGCCGTAGTCCGGTAAAAATACGCGACAGGATAGGTACTTACCTACTTCCCATATTATTTCCTGCTCTGACTACAATTAATTATGGCATCATTACACATAACAGGAAAAGGCTCATTATACCTACCTACTTACCTATTTTTAAATGTTTTTCCCCTAATCGACAACACTAACATAACATCCTGTTATGTACCAGCACTAGTGCAAAAACCGTTCGCCTCAATAGCAATTAAATAAAAAAAATTGTCTATGGAAATGGAAGAGGACTTACTCCTACTACGTTTTAATTCTAGCAGATCACGTTTATTCAGATTATGAGGAATGGATCAAATTAAATTTCCAAAGTGAAAAGGAATAAACATAACATGTTTTAGGCGATGCGACTAGCAACCCATTAGGTAGGTACAGTAGCCTGCAAATTTGCATGGATACCTTAAGGACTATAACGATGTCAACACTCGAGTTCGCGTTCGCAAAAAAAAAACTAGATGGCGTTGTTGACGCAACTCATTGATGTGGCAAATTTGTGTAGTGTGTAATAGAATCTAAAATTCGCCATAGAGACTACAAGAGTAGTGTATAATTGGGGGACCTGGATCAAACGAGATCCAGGATCCCCCAATCATACGTTATAATGATTACTGATCATGAATCAATACATTAATACATGTCAATCGAATTATCTGTTGAGCATATAATTACAGTACAATCCGATAATCAAGTGCTAGTTCAATCAAAAACTACTTCAATTAAATTCTAGTTCTAATACACTCTGAGCCAGAACCGCCACAAACACCCTCGATCACAAATACTAGTCTTGCTTTATTTACGAACTTTGAATAGTGAAATAAAATGCACTGATATTTATAATTAAAATCATTTATTTAATTATGAATAAGGTTGTTACATTCTATGTACCACCGTCTAATACACTTTACATTTGTTAAAGCACATCTTTTTTTTTTATGTTTAATACATCTAAAATACAGATCGCCAACATCACTAAACATTTTATGCAATTCTTCAAAGTCTGGACACCCCATTTCTTCTACATCAATAATATCACAATTAGAACTTATTTCTTTTACCCACTTAACTTTTTCAGAACCTCTCACTAAAATGGTCTTATTTTTTAACAAATACTCCGCATATCCTTTGAAATCTGGATAGTCAATATTTCCTTCACTCCATGTTATGCCATAGTTTTTCCTAGTGCACTGCACCTGTTTTCGTTCTTCATCTGTTAACTTAGAATACGGGTACGGCGATTTTATTAAACTATTTTGCGCATAATTTTCTGCAGCGAAGGCAAATTCCTTTATTATAAAATTATTCTCCTTCACCTTGAAGCCTTGCACGTCGACTATGTAAGTATTTGAATTCATGATACTTTCTTCGCAAACAAGAAGCAGTTCTACACGATAACGGTTGGGATACTACTGATTGAAGCCTAGCGTATTGTTTGTATAAATAAATAAAGCACTAACTAGGCGACCGAGCTTTAGCTTACATTGTAAAACAGCGCTCCTCGTTTTCAATCACACAATGTTAATGCTCAGATTCATTAGCTTTTGCTCTGTCGAACAAAATCGCAGAAATGTTCTTGGACACACCAGATACGGATTGATGTTTTCCAGATTCACAACCTTGAAGCCTTGTACGTCAATTATGTAAGTATTTGAATTCATATTAGTTTCTTCGAAAACAAGAAGCAGTTCTAGACTATGACGGTTGTGATACGACTGTTGAAGTGTAGCGTATTGTTCGTATAATAAACGATAATTATTATGCTCGAATTTCGCAGACGGTAATCAAATCAAATTATATCTTTAGGTTTATTCCTAACTTTAGGAAGAAAGTAAACAAGGATTAAGTATACATGATTTATTTATAAAACATACATTTTTAAAGGTACAAACATTAAAATCAAAATGTTTATTATTATACACAGTGAATAAATAGAACACCATCATATCCTTCACAACACTACTATTTCTATTTATAACATGCTCAGGTTTCTATAACCACTCAGCGTAATGATTTAGAAACTTCCAATTAGATTGGTAGCAAGTCTATATAACATTTATCTATTCTAATTACTCGAGCTGCTACTTGTAATCCCGTGTAAAAGATTCGTGAGCGTTTAGTTTTATAATAACTCTGAGTTATTAGCACACCAGAATAGTGCTCAGCGTTTAATATTTTGACATCATGACGACCATGAAGCTGACATTTATCAATGATAACCTCAACGATATCTCCTTTGTTGATATTCATTTTGATTATATACTTATTATAAAATATATACGTTGACAAATATCAGTATTAAACAAATATATAATATGATTGTTGATTTATTTACTTAAAAATATTATTATCTACACACCACTTATTTAAACAAGATACATTTTTAAAAGCACATGTTTTGGTATGGTAAATACAATTATAAATGTCGGAAGAAATCGAATATTTCTCACTAAGTGTTTTTAAATTAGGACAATTAAAGTCTTCTAAATTGTAAACATTGTCACTTTCTATTATCTTCTTTAACCAGACCACTTTTTCAGTACCTTTTGTATAAATACGTCTATTTTTACAAAAGTTTAATATCAAACTCTTATAGTTGAAGTATGGCACATACCCCTCATTCCATAATATTCCTCTGTTTCTCTCTATCCATGAGGCTTGCAACCGTTCTTTCTTAGTTAAATTATAAAAAGGATAAGGTGGTTTAATCAACAACACAATGACACCTTTTTTGCAAATAATTGCTATTTCTTTAGGTATAAATGTATTGTTTTCGTTTTTAAAACCTTGAACATCCATAATCACATTCATGATAATTTTCGCACTATATTACTCAAGGGTTTATACTCGATTAGACGATCATTTATGATTAGACAGTACGCTGTTGTATTGTCAGGTATATCTTCTGAAGACTCGATTTCTAAACGGACATCAACCGGTCCTGTTTTCAACGAATCATTTTGTCGTGAACAATCAATAACGAACAGTGGGGCTTTTTTCCCGAATGTATTTAAATCAAGCAGGGGATCGATTCCGGTGTTGTAATACGACTGACGAAAGTTAACATACATTTCGTATAATATACTATACTTATCTTCATTAAATTTTAAATTAAGTGAATCATAAGGAAAGTACTGTGAATTTAAAAACAACTTGACATTTGTTATGTTACAATGATCAAATTCTGATGAACTCTTCGTTCGATTCAGTTTTCTATCAGTTTGAACACCGAATATAACATATCTCGGTTTTTCTAACTGAGAAGCAGTTTTGACAGACCACGAGTGTTTTGTTGCTTTAGGTAAAAGCGGATATTCATATAAATCCCAATTTCGGAAAGCTAGTTGTATTGCTCGATCTTTTTCCAAGTGCTTAAGCAGCAATAATCTATTGCGATCCGAAACTTTAACATGAGGGATACGCCACTGAACCTTATGTATGTCTATTTCTATAGTATCATTTGTATCAGTTATAACACTATTCAAAACGGAATTGTTTCTATGAAGTATAAGTTCATGTCTACAATTGGCAACAATTTTGTTATAATCTTCTGCAAACCCTAACACTTTATTAAGCGGTATAATAACAGAAAAATTATCCCCTTTTTTCGCACTTCCGTTTAAATTCCACCCCCACAATGCTGAACTTTTACTTTCGCCTACGTTCATTGAGATAAGAGATTTAATCGTAGTTGTGATTCCAGCATTTTTAACATGATCTATTTCTACCCCATTTAATTCGTATCTTATATCTTGAAATAAAAACAATATAGGATTATTTATAAACTTAAACTCTTTCTTCTTCTTTTTTCCTGCTGTATCTAGTTCAAATACACTCGCATGTCCTTCGATGTAAATGGAGCTTGCAGATGGTAATACATAAACATCTTGCTGATGAATAGGTATTCTGATTTCATCGTTTTCTTTAAAGCTGTGATTGTATGGATTGTAGCTGTGAATCTCGTAGCTTTCAATAGAATTATCTTGCTGCGGTAGTTCAGTTATTTGCAGCATATTATATTTATTTTTATTTTATTTTTAAGCCGAGAGAATGAAGAAAGATTTTATTACTTTTAGTAATTTTATTTGTCGTACTTAATCGTGTTCTTCCTTTGAACACTGGAAGATTAATAGTACATTTTTGTTCTTTGATGTTGTTTTTATTGAAAACATACATATTTAATTGTATACTTATAATAAATTGAAGCGGTTATTTGTACTAAACTCGGCAGACTGTTATGTACTCAACGCCCAATTCTGAATACTGTTCGCGAAGGAATGTCCTAATCCGGTTTAGCATTTTATTTTATTATCATTTAACAACCGTAACTATATGTTTAATCCGTTTCGTTATTTATTTATTTAGTCTCGATTTACTTTTCCAAAATGATTTTAGAAATTTCAAACATAAATGTCCACAGTTGTATAAATGATTGCCTTGTAAATTGACATAATTATACCGAATATTTGTTCCGACATATGCTAAGAATTCTTTTGGCGGTTTTAAGTTACCGTAACTGTCAAAATATTCAATATAGTCTTTAATTTTTCCATAGGCTACCCAGTGAGTACCAACATTTTTAGATGAATCTAAATTAATCACACCGCATTCCATCAGCCACGGCTTTTCTGGTAATTCATCTCGCATAAATACGCCTCGAAAATGGGGTATATTTTTCGCATGCTTTATTATATCGATATTAGTTAGCGCTCGATCAGGTAGCCCAGTATCTAGTTTTTTTTGTTTGAAACGTAAATTCCTAACCCGTGTTTGTACGGTTTAAGATGTAATCCTTTACCAATACACATAGCCTCCATTTTCATGTTATGTCTTTTTAACTCTGCAAGATGTTTTTGTGCCGATTTATAATGATTGATAGCTTTGGTGATTCCCGCAACACCTCCAGCCAAGCTCCCCGTAGCAGATAAGCCGGCAAGAATAGGAATTAATGGTAAAAATCCACCAGTTTTAGGTACAGGTATCACTCTCGGGGATTGCACGGTTATGTCAGAAGCAAATTCTCGAGCAGCCGCGTATGCTAACTCCGTTAGCAATTTCTTGCACTTTGGTTTCAAATTTCGAATATGTTTTTTAGTGTGCGATACAATATTACTAAAGGTTTTTTTCAGACCAGCTCCCGTTTTCTGGGAGGGTGCTAATAATGTTTTTTCCTTATGATGCGCTTCTTTTTTAGTATTACTTCGTGTGTGTTTCATTTTAATAATAGTAATATTGGTATGATTAAAATGCTTTATTTAAAGTTGACTTTCTTGCATAAAGATCCAAGTGCAAATGAGCGTATTAAGTATGAATAGCTTATTTAATGTACTAAAATCACTACAAACGATTGTTTTTATCAATCCAACTGTTCTCACTTGATGGAAGACCCAGCCACTTAACATATACTTTGTTTCCTTTGCTTTTTACAACTTTTTCAACAAGATATACATCAGGGTGAGCAGTTTTCTGAATTTCTTGTCTGTAGAATGCTCCTAAAATAGGCCTAGACTTTGCGTCTTCTAATAAATATGTGAGTGGGTTAGTTTGTTGGACTTTTCTTATCTTAAATATTTCGGTTGACCAATTAGGTGTAAATCCTTTTTCAAAACATCCCTTGTATTTACTGATTCTTACAAAATCTCCAACTTGAAAAACATGACGATTCGGTCTTTTTTCGGATAGCGAATTGTTAATGTATCTTTGTAAGACAATTTCTTTATTATTATGATTAATTTCAGCCGGCGTTTTTCCTATGGTTCTATGAAAGGTATGATTGTATTCGTAAACTTTCTTGTCAAGAGTCCCATCGATCCATTTATAATTTCCTTTCAAACTAAATTCTTTGTAAAGCTTAGTTTTGAGAGTTCTTATAAGTCTTTCTACGATTGATGCTTTTTTTGTAGAATAAGAAGAGTAATGATTTATGTGATACTTTTCAATAACTTTTTTGAATTTATTATTATAAAATTCTGTACCCATATCAGTTTGTAAATTTTTTGGGTGACGACCATTTTCCAACAATGTTTGAAACTCTTTAGATACGATTTCTTTAGTCTTTTGTTTAATCGGGAATGCCCAAGCATATTTTGAGAAACCGTCTATAATTACTAGTATGTATTTATAACCAGCATTTAATTTGGATAAAGCTTGCATATCTATCAAATCCGCTTGCCAAAGGTCATCTATATCTCTTAATATTACGCTTCTCCGAGGGAAGTTTACTCGTACGTTTTTATGAATTTCATTAACAACGTCGGCTTTGCTCATAATGCTTGTTTAATTTTCCCTCAAGCTCCTTTAATGCAATATCTTTTTCAATATTTTTTACACGGTCTGTTAAAATCATAACCAGCTTTTCAATATGCGCAAGTTTTTCAGAATTATTCTTATTAAATTTATCAACGATCTCTTTATTAACAACGTCGGATACTTCACGTTTATCTATAGATGATATTTTAATTACTTCCAGTTTATAACTATCAACATTAAAATTTCCTTTTTTCTCTTCATTCATGTCTAATGCTTATTAGATTACTAGACGAAATGACTACACGAAAACAGAATTTATTCTTTTATTATACCCGCTTCCTTTAACTCTTCAATAATTGATATAATTTCATTGTCATGATTGCTGTTACCAGCACTTTTAGATGCAATTAAAAGTTTCAGTCTTTCAATAAGTTCGTTAGGATCATCCCAATAAATATAATCCGTATTACTTTTATATCGTTTTAATTCAGGCAAACCTTGACCGATTTTCAATTGCGGCAACTGTTGAGTGAACTCATTATTTTCGTCAGTTACTTGTGAAAATAGAGGCTTGATTATTGTACAGTATTTTAATCCTTTGTCACCTTTTAATTGTCCGGCCGGGTCAAAGTCCCGTTTGTGCGCGTTTGTGTTACTTAAAATTTCTTTGTATTTTGTTTTATCTTCTTCAGTTACAAGCTTAAGATTAGGTCTGTTTCGCAATAAAAGTTCTTTTAAACCACCGGTCAATTCATAATTCTTATTTTTGACAGTAATCATGTATTTTTTTCCCAAAGTATTATCAGTGTTATTTTTAAAAGATAAACTAACAACAGTGTTTCCCATCATCAGGTTCTTATCTTTAACATAAATACCAAACGGAACATTGACTTGCTCATACATATCCATCATGTCTTCTTTTTTCAAAGATAAAAGTGTATCGTGACTGTTACTTTGATTTGTTGTATTTTTATCATTATCATTAGAACATCCATAATATTCTGAATGGTGATTAGAATCAGCATTAATTATGTCTTTAAAATTATTATAGTCTAAAGAAGAGTTTAAATCGATCTGCGTGTTATTTTTACCATTTCTTGGTGTTATGTTAAAAGCAGAGTGAGGTGTTTGATTTATCTTGACAACTGTTTCTAAAGAATCAGTAATAGGTTTAAATACTTTTTTGTATTTCAGATCAGCTTCATAATCTTCATTTTTAATCTTCTTTATTTTGTTTTTTATATTGTTAACTGATTTAATGAGTTGTGCTTTTAAATCGGTATCCATTTTACTTTCCAACTTATTAATATGACTACCGTTTCTTAAAACCCCTTGTTTTCAAGTGAGATTTTTAAACTAGAAATCGGAATATATAACTAAGTTAGAAGCGGACAAACGTGTCAAATCCTTGTCTATATCGTCCGTTATTTATCGCGCAATCTTTATTTATAACTAAGAAACTGAATCGATCTTGCCATATAACAGAACAAAGTTGCTTAAATTGTATCCAATCTAAATCTGTATTTACATGTTCATTGTATATATGTTTTAAATTGGTATCATCTTGTTTGAAGATAATTAAAACATTAACATTATCTCTGATCAGTTGTTTAGGTATTTTCGAATAAGTTTGCGATAAGTAAAAACAATCTATCTGCCTATGTCTTCCCATAGTAAAATAATTTCTAATATTAATTTGATTTTCACATGCGACATCATCGAAAATCATAATGGAATTTGTCAAAGCATCGTTGGGGTGAAGAACTTCTTTGTGATCATTAAATACAAATAGCTCCGCTCCTGGAACACTTTCCATAACTTGTCTTAAAAAGAGGTACTTTGGTTGAAAAGCGGTCTTCGAGTATAAATAAATATGTTTAAATTTCAAACCATTTTCGTGTAACAATAAATTTAACATAACATTAGTTTTACCACAATTTGAAGGACCGCATATTATGCAGCGAATGGTATTAGGTAACAACGAACTATGTTTTAATTTTTGTGTGTCATTTTTTACTTTGAAAGTATTTACTTCCAAAGTTTGACTCTGTTTATCAAAGATCATGATGAAATGCGGGGAATCTCGGATTTTATTGCTTATATAATCTTGGGTCTAGTCTAGATCGTTGCTTAAAATGACGATCAAAAGAAAGAGATACATTTAATAATTTATTTGATTTGATTTGGTTGCATATATAAAAACTTTTTCATTCATGCTGAAATATATTTATTCCTTTTTTAAGCTCAATATAAACAAAGCATAATTATACTTCTAAACACACATCACACGAATACAATTTTACGATTTCTTAAAAAGAAAAACCAATACATAGCTCTAAATTACATTTAAAAATATAATAACCTTTTATATAAGACTGTTTTTTTTATTAATATCATATCTTCAATATGATAATATAATTAACTACTTATATACTTAAAGAAATCTTTTCAAATACGTACAAGGTATTTCGTATATCTATTAAAAAATTGTATTACAGTGACCCCAGGGGAGCGTTTCTATGTTACCAGCTAATATTTGCCTCTTGTCATCATTACTGTTTAAAACTACTTTGTTTACTTCCTGTGAATATAAAACATGTTTAATGGATTTAATCAGATTCATTTTTCGTCTAAAATTTTTTTTGGTGTGTAGCGCTGTTTTATAATCGGAAAGTTGTAATCGATTCGTTATAGGTTTCGAAACACCTTTAGCTTTGTTTAATGAAGTTTTAACTGTCTTTAAACAGTAGAGTTTAGCTCTTAAGCCTACAAATTCAGTAATTACGTCACCACCCATTTCATCTTTAAATAATCCCGGTACTTTAGCGTTAATTTGAGGTATGCCGTACGGGTTATCCTCATCATAATTACTTGTATCAAATTTCGTAATATCATTATGTAGGTCTTGGTAAAAGTCTGGTGTTACAATATTATACAGAAGACTATCAGTATCCGTGTAACAAAGTGCAGCCTTTGAATTATATTTTTTTTTTATAACATCATAGTGAAATCGATACAAATGCTGTTTAGCGAATTCTAGTACTGTAAATCCGATATATATTGGTCTGTCTAGTAAAATTTTTTCAGGAGCTAAATGGATAGCTACAAAATTTTCTGAAAATATGCATACGTTTTTTACATTTGGTTTTAGTAAGATTTTTTCTGCTCCTATATATTTATTTGTTTTATTGCTACAATCCTTCCATTTTGTGACTAATTTAACTTCTATTCGCTTTCGTTTATTTTCAATCGTCTTACCGAATACCGCATTATTTAGAAGTTTGAAAAAGTCTTTTTCGAACGCTGTAGTAGCACTTTGTCTTAAACGAGTATTTAAATCAATGTACTTTTGTAAAAAGTTATCTTGTCTGAAGCGTAAGACTCTGTGAACATTCCTTAATATTAAACCATTTTTCAAACATTCTTTCAAGTGAACATAATGTATGACGTAATTGTATTTATCATATAAATTAGCAACTAATTTTTTTGATTTACCGCCTGGCGGAATGAATTTTTCTGGGGCGAAAGGTAACTCACTGTGATAATCATGTAAATGTTCGGGATAAGTCAGGTCTACTTCTAAAATATATCCAAATTCTCCATCATTTGGCACTGTCATTACGTTAAAATATTTAACTTCATCTTCAGTTAAAAATTCAAAATCTGAAATAGGCATTTTTTTCCTCATCGCATAACCGTATAGATTGTTACAATCGAGATATATTAAATATGATGATGGTTTTGAATCATTAAATTCTGGAATATATTTATTATTCGCCTTTACATGTCGAAGAGAACATTGAGCTAATCCCCCTCGTATCCCGTTCTCAAGCATCTGATACATATTTAAATCATCTAATAGCTGTAATTGAACACCTGTACACAAAAGCATAGCATCCCAACTTAAACTAGGTGCAGACACATAATAAGCCGGATCAAGATTATAATGTCGTAAACTTGTACTTCTGAAATGTTCGAATATATCACACAATAATAGAACGTCGCATTTCAAGTATAAGTCGGTATATTCTCCTAATGAACTTATATTAAAGGTAGACCATACGAGTTGCGCATGTGTATACTCAGCATCAGTGATATGCTCATCTTTTAAAGAATTGAAAAAATGTTCTTTATATGGTAGTTTATCCTCTTCGTATTTAGACCAAGAATTAATATAATCATAGGGATAAATACCTTTACGTCTCAGCAAATTAATTTTATTATAGCTTTGAAATTCTTTTGATAAGTTGTGGAAATCCTTTTCATTCAAATTTTTTGTTAATTCATTTAAGCCTGAACTAAGAAATTGAAAAGAATCTATAAACTTAATATTGATTGGTTGCGACTGGTTTGTTGATTCTATAATTTTTGTAATAGACGTATATTTCTCTTTGGATTGAGGAATAATTTTCACAGAACCAGGATATTTTGCCAGTTCTTTAATAAACAAATGACAGTCATAACCAGCTAGGTTATGAAAAACAACTGGTATAAATGAACATATTCTGTATCTTAAATTGCAAAGTGAATGAGCGGCACCTCTATACTCTGAAGTAATATGATCATGATCATGAACTTTATCACCGAACAAAAATTGTTTGCATATGTGACATTTATCAGCATTTGTATGGCTAGCTACTTGTTCGGTAGTTAAAGGTTTCATTACATTATTTTGAGACAATATTGAATTAATGTTCTGTATATCATCGATTAACCACTTTATAAAAATCTCGACGCAATCTTCACCTCTATAGGTAACATATTTGTTTAAACGAGGATCATGCGAACAACAAATATAATACCCAAAACATGATGGAAGATGCTGTTTAACGGTTTGAGTGTTTTGTGTACTCGCATCTTCACAATTTATTAACATACTCTCAAAGTCAGCGTAAATTATATAATTAATTTTTTGTTGTCGTTCAAAGTTTTTAAATTGAATCGCTGCATTTTTTTCAGGTAAAACAGTAAGAATGTGAGAACAATGATGTGAATTATATTTTTTTTCAGTGGTGAAAAATTGAAGGCAAGAATCGCAAAAATACATATTACCCTTGTGGTGAGTTATTTGACGACGAACTAGACGCACTAGATCTTTGATTAAGCAGTAATGACCTGCACCGTTTTGTTCAATATATAACAAATTGATATGATTTATTTTCTTGGATTTCGTGCGGTACAACGGTCCTGTTACAATACCCTTGTCTAGCCCATAGATATTAATGCTTATATCACTATTACTTTTCTCAAACAACCTTACATCATTAGCAGACGGAGGGAATGACATTCCTTTTATATTTAAAACGGTTGAATAGTGCGGATAAGACTTAACTCGACACGCATTATTCTTTGAAGGAAATAGAGCTGCCATAATGCTCCATAAAAAACAATGACTATCACTGTTCTGAATGTTTATACAGGTTTTAGTATTCTTGATATTAACTGGTAACGGTATGTAAGTACCACCTCTCATTGGGTTATATTTATTTATATTGATTTCTAAGTGACTAATTGTAGAATAAGACCACCCGGACTCACGATGTTCGAATTCGATTAGTTTATTTTTTAAGTTCTCGATCATAGTCATATATAATTCATTAAAATTTGTGTTTTTAAATACAATACTATATTTTGTGTTAAAAGACTTAAGCTGTTGGTTACATGAATTCGGTAATGTAAAATGAACAAACAGCTCGCTGTTCATTTTAACACAATCATGTTTCAATAATGCGGATTTCATAAGGTATAAAATATCACTTCGAATCCCGCATAGGAAAGTCTCAGGTGTAAGGCATTCGACATCCTGTGAGGGGTTTAAGCGATATGTAGCAATTCTGTTTCTAAATGCTGTGCTAATTATTTCAATGTGTTTAAAATCGGTTTTCGATAAACAATTTGATTTATGCAAATTTGTTCTTAAATGAAATCTGTATTTATTTATAGGCATCTCGATCTGACAATGATCACATCGCATAAATACATTGGTGGATGACTCGGGGTAAGTAGACGGAGCTGTAAACAAAAATATGATTTTATTGATAGTATTTATTCATAGATTTATCTAATACATAGGTTAATAATAAAGGCATGAATTGGTAAGCGCTCTCTATAATGCACTAATCATGAATAACATACTAATTTCGTAATCATTAAATACAAAAAGAATAAAAATAAAACATTAATAGTAGTTGCTAACAAATGTCGGAGTACAAGTTCTATATTCCTTACGAGTCGATGTAATAAAGTTTGATAAGTGCTGCCAAGCTGTAGTATTATCATCCGTCTGAGTTTTTATGCTGACTATGGCATGCCGCCATCTATTAACAGGTAACACGTTTTTAATCTCGTCGCACTTGTAAACTTTTAGTTCAATAAAGTGTGAACCTGTTTTTGAATGATTCTCCTGTCGTGAAAACCCATTGGCTAGTCTTCGCGTGATACAAGACTGTAATTTACCAGGTGCAGGGGTGATACTCGAGGACTGCTTCTCATCCTCGCTACCGCTTCCAAAAAGCTCCGCAGCAGTTGCGTGGTGTGGTTTCGCAGGTACAGGATTAATTTTGATCTTCTTTTTTGAAGCACTTGAAGATGATTGCGGTGACTTTGCGTGCTTTTTCTTTTTTTCACTCGATTCAGCCGGTCTCGCAGCTTCATCTTCAGAGCTTGACGAAGAAACTACAGCTTTAGATGAATGTTTCAATCTGAAAAAATAAAAACGATCGTTAAATTAAATCGAGCTAATAAAATTTTTGCAGAGACTTGACTACATTAGAGGATATTCAATGAAAGTAATTAAAATATTGATTGGGTCTGATTAAACTTAAACAACATCATTCAATAACACAGAATAATCTTTAGTATCGAGTCGAATCAAAAGATAAATTGAATACTTACGTTTTGCTATGCTTCCTCTTTCTTATCTCACTCGATTCGGTCTGCATCGTTGACTCGTCTTCCGACGGAAATAGTGTTTCAGCATTGTTAGAGCTATAAATCTTCGACCTGAAATAAATATTAAAACATTTTAACTACAGTATTTAAGTTATCTATAATATTTGACCCTACTTTTCGTTTTATAGTAAGTATTTAAATAAGATAGAGGTATATTTAAAAAGTATCGTCATTCGTCTTGTTTCATACAATTTACTAGCGCAGCCCTCCCCGAAATTATAAAATTTTGCACTACTATAAGAATGACGCATAATAACATAGCATCATTAAACTATTATTCTTTACCGCTATTCGAATGACTCATAATTTTATTGATGATATTAAGTTAAATTACTCTATTCAATAAACAGCATCATTTATATTGAAGCCAGAATTAGTTAGCATAACTCTATCAAATTCCAATATTTACACTACTATTCGAATGACGAATAATTTTATTGATAATATTAATGACTCCAATGTATAAAAACATCAACATTTAAATTATTAGACAGCATAATTGAAGCTAGAAAAGTAATTAACTTTTCTAGGTATCTATTCGAATAGATAAATAATAAATAAATATCCATCAGTCCAGAAATCCGCAACCTCGCTTTATAGTCGGTGTTATGTTACAAACGACTCGACTATTCAATCGTAATGATGGTTGCATAATTTAATAAATACATTTAGTTAATAAGATAGACACTTACATTTTTTTTGATGATGATCCTTCAGCTTAGGAGATGAGGTGATGGCTGGTTCTTTACTTTGCAGAGGAGATGAATGATGCACTAGATTCGGTATCAACCGCTTAAGTACTCTCTAATCCACGTGAATATCTTCCTTATACGGAAAGTATCCGCGTGACTTTAAAATAGGTCTCATCATGTATCAGCAGTAACCCTTTTAAGCGGTGTAATCTTAAACTTCTGCGTTAACGCTTAGTCTTAAATGGGAAGCGATGATTTTGTATAGTTTAATACTGTGGTTTTGCTTGGCCGATACGGATTTACTAACTGATTCACTAACTTCACAATTGGTTTTAGTTTATATAACCTATTGTGCGAAATAAAATAAAAAAACGTTTGTTAGTTTTCATATACGAGATCAACAAACAGACATACTTACCTCCAAATTCAGTGTATGTGGATGCAAATGTCGACATTGCAAATCATTGAGACTCATTTAGCATAGACATCTTTCATATATGGTTAGGTCTCATATTAACGATAAAACGATTTTACTATGCGATATTAAACCTTATGGTTTCTTTTTTATACTTAAAAAATAATATAAATAACAAGAAATTAGAACATTTTAACGATTAGTATTTTTGCAATACACTGGTGAGCAGTTCAGTAATGTCGGTGAGTGTGTACCTATTTTATTATACTTGTTATTATTTAATAATAATCAATATCCATACCGACGACTGGATAGCTGAGTGGTTAGAGAATCAGGCGACAAAGCTTGAGACAGATATTATGTATGAAAAATATGAAAGTTTGTTCTTGAGCTTCGAGTGTTTAATATATAAGTAAAGTGTTTAGTATTTAAGTATATATCTATCTATATAAGTATGTTTATTCGTTGGCCAGCACCTATAACGTAAGCTTACCTTACTTTAGACTCAGGTTAATCGACATCAATTGTCTCTGATATTTATTTATATAGTAATCCAATGCAAGCTTTATTGTAATACTCGATTTATAAATTTTAATGTCGTTTAGTCATGATAAGAATTCTTTTGTTAATTATCGATAAATTACGATTAATTGTTATCAAACGCCAATGTTACTGACAATTATTTGATTCAAAAATTTTGAATGTCTTTTCTTTACAGGATACAGAAGATCTCTTTAATTTTGTACCAGCGGATCAGCGTGCTACGCATGGAGCAGAACAAAGATCTACCACTCATGATGGCGCTTCTCGCAAGAGAACCAGAACCGAACTACCATATTCTTCATACATAAAAAGAACTGTAAAACGTGCGACAAAAATAATTAAAATAGAAATTTATGACGCCGAGAACGCACCGAAATCTGAACATTCAATGTGTACTTGTGAAGCAGAAATCTGCGCCCAATATGTTGTGAAGGGTATATTATTTGATGACGTATATAGCGCAACTAAAGATATCATAAGTAAAATTCAGGATGATATGGATTTGAGAATAACTAAAATGTGTTAGTTAAGTATAATAATGTACTACTATATTGTCTACTTATTAAAAATAAAGGAGTTAATGTAATATGATATGTTTTATTTATAATAATTCAGATACTTAACTATAGCGTTAATAATCTTATATAATTACGAGTCTGAACGCTGAATAAATAAATTTAGACTTCAATTTAGAATTACGTAATTAAATTACTATTCAAGAATCAAATAAAATAAATAAGTTTCTGCGTAAGACACGTAATATAACATAGTCAGCATAGTAACTGGTGAGCGAGGTAGGTCTGTTGCACAGTAGTGTGCAGCGGATTCTGCTCTAGGGTAGGCTGGATACTTTTCTGATTGAGCTTTCAATCCAAATTGAATACCTAGTAGAATGGACAACGGTTTCTCATGAAATATGCATCACTGATGTTACACAATAATGATAACATATTACCTATTTAATATCTTACCCGTTTCGTACGTCAAAATCAGATTATTGAATTATATTAAGCAATTTATAGTGAAACATATCGAAACCTCACATTAAGTATTCTCTTCTTACAATAAATTTATAAACAAAGAATTATTGATTAAATAAAAAAATAACAAAATTGAATCCCTGTTTCATATTATAGCATCGCTAGTGAAAGATGACAGCTTAAAAACTCGGTCTCACCTGAGCCGTTGTTTATACTACGTCTCAATGATTCGTCAAACAACACGCCATTATCACGAATGCACTAGCTTGCATTTTCTCTATTGCTAACAAAGAATTTAATATCGTAAGTATTTGAATGATAATATGATTGTATAAAAATGGTGACTTAATATATATGTTTGCTCCATAACCAACGATATCAGAGTGTACCTATTAGAAATAGAATTTAATTGAAGTAGTTTTTGATTGAACTAGTATTTGATTATCGGATTGTACTGTAATTATATGCTCAACAGATAATTCGATTGACATATATTAATGTATTGATTCATGATCAGTAATCAATATAACGTATGATTGGGGGATCCTGGATCTCGTTTGATCCAGGTCCCCCAATTATACACTACTTACAAGGTTCGCTGGCTCATTGGTTACGCGTCTGACTTATCAGTGTATGCGCTCGTGATAGTCCTACGTTCGAATCCGAGAATGGTGCTTACTTTTTTCATTTTTTACGGTGGTAATTTATTGTGTTTCATAGTAAATAAACCATTATTTATTAATTATGAATTCTTAAAATAATATAATTGCTATATTACTTTGAACACAAATGAAACAATTTGTAATTGTTAAAATAATAATAATATATCTTTATTTTTACATAATGAAACAAAGTCAGGTTATTACAATGATTTTTATGTTCGTTGATTTGTTGGATTTTTCTCCACCCCAAATAGCAGAATAAATATTAGAAAATATGAAAAATTTACGAATAAAAAGAAATATTTTGTATGCAACGCCATTTCTGTAGAGCCAGGTCAGCTAATTCGTAAAATAGATTGCCTTTTAGTTTATTTTAAACATTTGTGACAGTAAAACAATTACCCTAACTTTATTGAGATCATGGCTTAAGTATTCGTTTTCAAAATCGAAAAGATGATTGAAGCTTGATCACAACAAAAATAAAACTATTTTAGCAAAATTTTTCTCAACTGAAGACTACGGGTCAATACACATGACATAGTTTCATATGTTCCTTAAGGCACAAGGAATGTTACTATGGAGGAGACTTTCTAGATGTGACTAGATAAATGTGTTTCGTTTGACATAATTATAGTTAGATAAAATAAGTAGTTGTAGTAGTTAATAATAATAATAGTATTTTACTGTCACAAATGTTTTCATTCCGTTCTAAACACTAACGAACTAACACATGTTTAGGTTTATGTTTAGGTTTACCCCCACTCTGATTATTACAACTTGCACATGATAACACAGAAAAGAAGATAAGTAACATGATCTGCAGCACCGGACCGGAATCCATATTGGGCACTATGTGATTGCTATTATATCGCGTATTATTTCGATGCCACAATCAAAACGGCCGCGTCTAAGTCTTCACCAGTAAAGATGACATGACTCCAGTCGATATTTTCTCTGTCAGCAAGGGTTCAACAGCATGTTCAACATAATGCAGACTTTCACTATGAAGAACACGACGAATAGTATCCACGCTTATGTCAAATAAACCAGCGTAGTGATTTTGTCCGTATGAATCCATTTTCGTCATACCTACTCTCTCACTGTAGATCGCTGTGCTGTGTCAATAAGACGAGGTCTAATCGATATTATGACCGTGTTGCAATATAACCCCTACTCTCCAAAACGTCATAGGTATCCACAAAACTGCTTATCCCTGTAACAAAAACAAACATAATTAGTAGGCAGAACAATTAAAAAGAAAACAAAATATAGAAAAGTAAAAAAATACTTACGTTTACATCGGTCTTTCTAGCATTTCCTGCCAAATTTTTCCCTTCATTTTATAAAGCAATTATATTTGATCGTGTGACCAAATCGATATTACAACGAAAACTTATTCTTGTCAAAATGAAACAACGGTTGATACTTTTATCAAAACCCATCCAAAACATCAATCGAATAAGAAATACCGAATAAACGAACAGGTGTAAGATTCAGTAAAAAGCAATCTGATATTTAATTAATCTTACCCTAAATATTTCTGAGTATAAAGACCCTACCCTCTCATGTTATAATTCTAAATATTTATTAAATTAGTATACAAAATCGCATAAATTGAAACTTGAACTTTGTTGTATCGTAATAAGGTTTAAAAAAGAAATTGAGTTGTTTATCCCTTTGATGCGTAAACTGTTGATTAGTTACAACCACTCTGTATAAGAACGTTTGGCCAAGTGGTGCGTGCGATTGCTTATTGATCCAGAGTTCCAAGGTTCAAACCCACGTTGCTCATGAAGTTTTTGCTAATGTTTAAAAAAGTGGAGTTTTCGAGACGTTCAGTCGAACTTCAAAATTAACAACAACCATCGTAATTGGGAATTATAGCATCCCATGATCCAAATTAATAACACCGAGAAATAATAATACCAATCTTACAAATGGAAAAAAAATAGAAAAAGATAGCCGGGATCTATTCGCATTCAGTCCTCGTTTACAAATTTTTTTTTCCATCTTTGATAACAGCGCCATCTAGCGAGATCTTGTTAAACCAACAAAGTTTAAAGTTGACTGTTTGTCATCGAACGGATAGTTGCATCTCATAGCATTATTTTACTGAACTGGCCATGCAGTTTTGCAGCCGGCTGTACCACTTTCAACATAAAACTACCGTGAGATTCACACATAATCCGCCGCGGTGTTCGTTTCGCTGCCGCCGGATCGAGCGCTCTCTGATGAAGGGCTACGGAATAGTCCGAAACAATTGTCGGAGCAATCCTTCTGCTTTTATACGTGAGTTATCCGGTGTGTTGTAATTATCCATTAGGTACTGCAGAATGAAAAACTCTACAAAAATTTAAAATAACAAACATTTATTTACACAAATTTCAACTGCAAATTTATGCGCATTATGCGCGGCAAAAACATATTAAAACTAAAACTGTACAACAAAACTTAAGTACTATTATAAAAAATATTCGTTAACGAAAGGACCTTTCATGTACATCTCAGGCTCTTAAATTTAATTTTAAAATAAACCGATGTGTTATAAAAATAATATTTTGACTCGAAACGCGTATGTTGAAATTTTTCCGAAGAACTCCAAACAAAACTGGTGGACTTAGCTGTAATCCGGCAGCCCCGCCGTGCCAGACATTTAAAATATCCAACTGCAATCTTCAAACTTAGAAGTGAAATCCGTGGGTGAAATATCTGTAGTACTTAATAGTTTGAAGTTGACTGGGTCGGAAGAAAATATTGAGGGTCAACTAAAGGCTGAAAATAAACATAACTTTATGGCACCACGTACGAAGTAAATAACCAAAAGCTTTACGAAAATGTATGTCAGGAATAAAAATGAAAATAATAAAATTATTCGTACCCGGAAAACGGCCTTTTTGAATCGCATAAAGTTGTCAAGACGTCGAGGAAATAACAATCGCCGCCACAACCAGGCAAGTAGCCTGAACGATGATATTAAATACGGGTGTCCAATTCTTTCGGTAGCAAACAAGAAAACAATATTTACAAAATAATTTTCAATTAAATTCTTCAGTATCGGCTACCAAACCCGTGAAAACATTTGCACCTTCCTCGAATGTCAAAATCAAAAATCAATCTTTAATTAAGAAAAACAAAAATTCAGCTGTAACCAGTCAGGCCTTTTAGGAAAAAAATTTAACAAAGAGGTCGCATAACGGCAGCGTAACGCTGCAGACATCCCTCAACCAAACAAAAAAAATATCGATACTCGATAATAACATAAACAGTTCTACCAAGGCAACTATCGACAAATGTAAGATGCCTCAACCTATTACTAAAAACAATCAACAGTTGATAAACAAGAAGCTGAATCTACCTGGGGAATTATCGAATACCATAGAAAGAAATGTAACACAAAACTATGTACAACTAAACATTGAAATTATAGCATCGAACGTTATCCGCGCTTTGCTAGACATGGTCGAGAGCCATGACGCTCACTACTAAACCTAAGCCTTAAGATACCCTAATCTACATGCCTATTGGAACTTAGCCTAACCAAAATAGAGTTCGTTTTACGACCTCAAATTGAACTTAACACCGTGTAATTTGTTTGCAAAGAGTCGAATCATCTGCTTATTAAAATAATAATAAATTGTAACACTGGCGCATAAAAAAACAACATCAACAAACGACCGTCTGTGATGTTAGGAAAATGACATGTAAGGTAATTTCAGACATGACGACCTGAGAGTGCCTAACAAGTTCGTTCGCAAAAAAAAAACAAACGAACAAATCGTGAAGCAGAGCAGTAGATACAAAAAGCGAAACATCGAAAATATAAACATTCGACCAATGAACGAAATGGCAAATATCCTGATGATGCACCCTCTAAAACCTCGAAGAAAATAAAATAGTGTAAGGTCCGAGAGTGTTGCATATATACATTAACGGAATGGAAGAAAACTGGGTTACCGTAGAGGCATGTTTTTGTTGAATGAATGAATTGAATTTAGAAAAATAGGGCAAGTGAATGAAAACTTTATTCTCTATTTAAGAATGTCTTTAATGTGGTATGATCCGATATGAGGTGAATCCATGTCGGCCAACTCATATACTTGGGGTGAGATACGACGAATAACCCGACATGCAATGAAGCGAGGCGCGAACTTCCCACCTCGACTTTCGTCTGTAGTACCACGCTGGAAGTTTCTACGCCAGACGATATTCCCGACTTGTAGTTCCACCGTTCTCCTGTTAGCATTATAGTACCTGGCATTGCGGTAAAAGGCATGCATCATGGCGTCGGCAACCTTGGCATATACTTCACGAAGTGTTTCAAGCGCTGTGGCGCGATCACTCCGACTGTGGGCCAAATCGTGGTCCGCAGTCTGAGCATCTACACGCTGACGAGCCGTTAACACCTCCCTACCGTACATCAGGAAATTAGGTGAATATGAAGTCGCGAGGTTGACGCATGAATTGAGGTACAAAGCTACCTTAGCCAAGTGCCTTGCCCAGGTCCGGTTGTCATCACCAACAAGGATGCTGAGCGTGGTTATTACCGATTGGTTGTGGCGCTCAGCAACATTGGCTTGAGGTGAATAATATGGAGTAAAACAGGGTGCAGAAATATCATACGAGCTTAGAAACTGCGCAAATTCAACGCTGCGAAAAACAGTAGCATTGTCACAGAGAACATTGGATGGAGACCCATAACGAAGTATAACCTCCGACTCCAAAGCTCTTGATACTGACCTCGCGTCTGCTCTTTTTAAAGGTACAAGCCATAAAAACTTTGTAAAAACGTCTACCATGGTAAGAATATAGCGATAACCATAGTAAGCCACCGGAAGAGGTCCAATTAAGTCGATGGACAAAAGATCCATTGGCGCTGATACTGCTCTTGGGTATAATTGCTGTCCGCGAGGCTGCGTGTTTGAAATTTTGAACGCTTTACAAACCTGACACTCGGAGAGGAAATTGGCTACGTCGCGATACATATTTGGCCAATAATACAGCTCTCTCAGTTTAAGATAAGTTTTCATTACCCCTGGGTGGACGTTAGGGTAGGCGTTATGTATCTCCATTATAGCTTCACGAGTTTTCGAAGCAGGTAAAACTATGCGCCAAGGATTCGGTGCCAATGGATTATCTACCGCCATTTTCCTCATAAGAACACCATCACGCAAAATATAAGCTGGGAACATTTGAGGCCTTACCGAGGTACCAATAAACATTCTCTCGTACCAAGGATCGGTCGTTGGCTGGCTACCACGTGCAAAAGATATCAAAGCCACCTGTGGACGAGACAACGCATCTGGCACTATATTGTGAACGCCCTTGCGATGTTCGATCTCAAAATTATACTGTGAGATGATGGTTGCCCACCGTGCAAGGCGACCTGTAGGGTTGTCTAGAGTAATTAACCATTTGAGCGCAATATGGTCAGTGACAATCTTAAACCTCGTTCCATCAAGGTATCCACGAAAATGCTTGATCGACTCTAAAACTGCAAGAAGTTCGCGTTCCGTCGTACTATAATTACGCTCAGCTTTGGAAAAAAGACGCGAATAATAGGCAATGGGATGTTCGACTCCATCAATAACTTGAGCTAATACCGAACCAAGACCCACTAAGCTAGCGTCACACTGAAGCACAAAAGGTTTTGAAAAATCAGGACAGGCCATTACTGGAGAGTTAACTAGCACTTCCTTTAACCTTCTAAAAGCATCCTCAGCTTCAGCACCCCAGGCTATTGGGTCCCGGCCTTTCTTTTTGCCAATCAAAGCGGTTAACGGAGCTATTATGGATGAAAAATTGTCTACGAACCGACGATAGTATGAACACATACCGATAAATGCTCGTAGTGATTTCGCTGTAGTCGGTGTTGGATAATCATTGACGGCCTCAAGTTTTAGCGGGTCAGTCTGCAAGCCTCGTTCATTTACAACATATCCCAAGTATCTCAGCTCGGATTTACAAAATTCGCATTTTTTTAAATTTACTGACAAGCCCGCTTCTTCCAAACGTTCCCGTACCCTTTTAATGAGCCGCAAATGATTATCAAAATCACGCGAAACCAAAACTAGGTCATCAACATACCCGAAAACGAAATCATCGGACTCGGCAGTGAATTCAAAATTTACGATCATGTCGGTCAAACGTTGCATCTCCGAAGCTGCGTTGGTTAGCCCAAACGGCATACGAACAAATTCAAAGAGCCCGCGTTGAGGTACTATAAATGCAGTTTTTTCGCAACTATCTTTATCGGCCAAGGGTATTTGCCAAAAAGCACTCCGAAAATCAATGGAAGTCATATATTTTGCTCCACGCAAATTATCTAAAATGTCTTGAATACAGGGAAGGGGGTAAGAATCCCGGACAGTGACGCTGTTTAGTTTGCGACTGTCTACACAAAACCGAACACTACCATCTTTTTTTGTCACCATTACAACGGGACTGGCCCACGCGGAACGAGATGGGCGAATGACACCCATATCAAGCATTTTGTCGATCTCCTCGTTGAGGATCTTCAATTTGACGGGTGAAAGTGGGTAGTATCGCTGACGTATTGGGGGACCTACTGTCTCGATCTTGTGCGAAAGCCATGAAGTACAACCCAGACCTATGTTTTCTGCAGAAATACTAGAGAAGTCATCGATAGCAGCTAGTAACCTTGTTTCTTGTACAGAAGTCAACATTTGTCGCGGATGGATATAACGAACTTCGTTAACTTCGTGCAATTTGTCAGTCGCGGGTGATTGTTTTGGCACAAAAAGTTTGGCGTTACTCTCACCTACAAATGCACGACTGATAATATTCGTGAGACCGAATTCATTCCAGAATTCCATGCCAAGTATAAATTGAGTAGGCAGACCTGTACCAACAAGACATGAGTGAGCAATGTACGAACCATTAAATGAAATAGGAACGATCACTCCTCCCAAAATCCTAATTGGCGAATTATCGGCTGAAACAACCGTTGGTTTAATATCCGGTGAGTATTCTAGACCTAATTGTTTAAGCAACGAAAAGTCAATAAGAGATGTTTGAGCACCGGAGTCCAAAAGAGCCTTAACATTTGAACCGGCTGCCGTAATCTCAATGAACAAACGATTATCAGAAGAATGGCTTAGAACTAAGGGCGACACTGAAGAGCCAACAAGTGCCACCCCGCCATTTAGTTTTTTGTTGACGAAGTGGGATTACAATTCGGACACTCACGAGTAACAACGCCCGGCCATTTACATTTGAAACAAACCAAACCCGGAACCTTCGAACAGCCTCTATACTCGTGACCAGACGAACCGCATTTCAAACATTCGTGTGTCGACCTAGCAATAACAGGTGCCAGCTCGATTGGTGTGGCTGATAGGTTTCAAAATTTCTAGCGACTTCCAAGAGACTATCGATGTCTTTGATAATATTTGTAGCAAGACACGGATGGTAACGGGTATGAAGACCATACTTGATTATCGTGAGCAAGTCGTCCTCACTTATTGGATTCTTCAGTTTAGAATTTAAATCGCGCACTTGAATCACGAAATCAACCACAGTCTGATCGCCCCTTTGTTTTGATTCCCGCAACTGACGCTCAATTTTAAAGTCATAATCAGCCACATCAAAAGTCCTAAAGAAAGCTGACTTCAAGTCAGGGTATGAGAGGCCTGGAAAACGAATGGCTCGAAAATATTTCAAAGCGCTCCCAGTGAGTAACTCGTGAAAGCGGAGCACCACATAAGAAGGTGGCACCCCTCGCGCCGTACCTTCTTCTTCAACTCTATAGAAAAAATCACGAACACAAGTTTCACCTGAGAAGGACAAATTCCATTTCGCTAATGACTCCGATTTGTGTACGCGACATGATTGGTCTGGTACAGACGGTATAAAACCTCCAGCAGCCGTAAACGGATTGAAGGCTGTGGTGACACTTCAACGGTGGGTATAGGCCCACTGCCAGACTCGCTCATATCTGGTTCTAGAACACGCGGATTAGGACCTACAAAAGGATTATAGGACGCACGGCGCGGAGTCTCATTGATGGAGTCATCTAAATTTTGGTTCGACATGGTAGAGAAAAAAACAATCTAATTCGTTTCAACTGAGCTTCGACCGATGTACGGCGACCATCCCCCCACAAAAATTAAAAATAAAAAAAAACTCAGTTAAACAGAACTAGAAATCGGAAAAGTATTCATTTTAGCTCGGGCGCCATAAATTTGCAGAATGAAAAACTCTACAAAAATTTAAAATAACAAACATTTATTTACACAAATTTCAACTGCAAATTTATGCGCATTATGCGCGGCAAAAACATATTAAAACTGTTAACTTTCATTAATTGTATCAGTATATCTTTAGTATTGTAAGTAGATTTTGAATATATATAACCTGGCAACACTTTGATTATAAGAGTTTGTGGGTAGATTTAACTATTAAGAAAAGTGTATAAGATTGAAGGTAGATCAGTCGCCAATGAGAGATCGAATAGCGCGGTGGTAATGTAACGGTGAAAATAATATGTGTAAATCCAAAAGAGAATAAAAGTGATTTAGTGAAACATTTTGCATTTCCTTTACATCAACTACAGCAGGGATTACAGCTTCAGAAGTGGGATGAGTATATTATAAAAAAGGTACGTGATTTTTTTTCTTCTGTAGTTTACTAAGCTTTATGTGGGTCTTGCGCCATCTACTTTAACGGCTATTTTTGTGATAAATTAAGGTGCCTTAAAATTGTTATGCGAATATACATTATGAAGTAGGTACAACTATAAGGGATAAAATGTAATTACTGATTTAAAGACAAGTTTGATGTCTTAGTTAGGACAAAGTTACGCAAGCAACAAAGGGTTGTAATATGACTAATACTTATTACTCGTAAAAGATTATGGAAAGAAGTTATTGCGTATTGATGTAATAGATTAAACGTTTTAAATATATAACACATTTAGGACAATTTTATTGCGATTCACCTACCTTCAAGTATTGAAGTGAAAATAACCAAAGGTATTGAACATATGCAATTTGTGAATCTAGCATTAAAAGCAGTATTGTAAACTCTCGTTAAATAATCTACAGTAGTTAAGATATGTCTGGAACAATACTTGTCCGAACTTAAATCTGATTTCAGTAAAATGGATGAACGACGTGATGTGCCGTCTGTACGACGGCTGATGACCCCCGATGATCAAAGGCGGTCTCGTCAGCACAGTCGTAGCGGGGCAAGCCAGCGAAGCCGAAGTCCCTGCCTGCCGTGCAGTCGGCGGAAGTTGTGCGGCCGACGCGGCAGCCAGCAAGATTCGCGCAGCCGCACTCGAAGCCATCGAGGGTCACGCAGCCGCCATGGGAGCCAGCAGCGGACGCGTAGCCGCCATGGGAGCCAGCAGCGGACGCGTAGCCGCCATGGGAGCCAGCAGCGGTCGCACAGCCGCCGGGGAAGCCGGCAACGGTCACGCAGCAGCCGTGCGAAAGAACGGAGGTCACGGAGCCACCTCAAGGGTAATCATGATTCACGAAGTAGTCGTAGAAGCAGTAATACACCTAGTAGTCGTAGAAATCGGAAGTCCCGGGGTGGACGCAGTGGAGGTAGGAAATCTCGTAGTACGGACAGGAGGGCAAGTAGGCTTCAAAATAATGTACGGTCACGAAGCCCTCACGTGCGAGTTGATAAGGCCGGTAACTCTTATGGAAACATAGCTACGGACGACCCGGGAGCTCGAGCTGAAACTCAGGACGCTGCAGGCGTATTCAGAGAATTTATTAAAATAATAAAATCAGAAAGTGTAAATGCGAGACCACCTGTCAGATATCCTGTCGCTAGCAGCGCTGTTCCCGAGTTCGACCCTAGCAACAATAATCAGACTATCGATATGTGGATCACCAAAGTTAACGAGTGTGCATCTATCTACAATTGGTCGGAACCCGAAACTTTACACTATGCTCTTCCAAAATTAGTAGGTGTGGCCCAACGGTGGTACCAGTCGTTACCTACTATGAAATTTACATGGGAAGAGTGGCAGGTTAAGTTAAAAACTGCCTTCCCAAGTACTGAAAATTATGGAATTATTTTAACAGAAATGTTAAATTTGCGCGTTAAATTTGGTGATTCACTCGAAAACTATTTTTACGAGAAAATGATATTGCTACATAGATGTAGGTTATCAGGGAAAGATGCGGTTGATTGCATTTTACTAGGCATAGAGGATAGGTCGGTTCGAACAGGAGCAGAGGCAGTGCAGTTTACCGAGCCAGATAAATTATTGGTTTATTTAAGAAGTGTTAAGTCAATAAAAAAACCTGAAAGGCCGGTTCTGAAAGGCTCTGCTCCTGATTCTGCGGCTAAACAGAAAACCTTTCCAAGACCTAATAGGGACGGCAAAGTGTTAAGATGCTATAACTGTGGAGAAGATGGTCACCCGAGTTTTAAATGCAAACAGCCATTGAAGAAATGTGACCGGTGTTATAAGTTAGGACATTTAGCGGCTAATTGTCCTTTAAATACTCCTTCTTCATCATCTTCTTCCCTTTTAAATAATAATGCAACTAGTTCCACCGAAAAGTCTGTTAAGCTAGTATGTAGTAATACTAATCACGTTGAGGATAAATATTACAAAACTGCTTGGATTAATGACAAGGAGTTTCCATGCTACATTGACTTCGGTAGCCAATGTACCATGATGCAATGGTCAGCTGCATTAAATTTATTGACTCCCGACTTAAATGACCTCCCCGTTCTTAGAGGTTTTGGCAATGGTATGGTCAAACCACTAGGTAAATGTACAGCTAAAATTACCGTTGACACTGTTACTGCTGAAGTCCAAATATTGATTGTGCCAGATCAGTATCTTACTGTGCCGGTACTGATAGGCCAAACGTTCACAGAACAGAGTCACATAGCCATCATCAAAACTAATGAAACTTTACACATTACTACTCGTTCCTTAGAGCCACAAAAAATTTTGATTTATACCAAGGAAGATGTAAAAGTTAATGGTTTATGCACGGTTGAAGTTTATACTGTTCCAAAATATACAGGTGATATTGTGATAGAGCACCAACTAAGACAGGAACCACGTAAAGAATATGAGATATTTAAAGATTATTGTACAGTTGAAGAAGGAAAAGGTTTTATAAAATTACGTGGATTCCCGTCCAGAGAATTTGTATTGCCGATGAATACGCTATTGGTCCGATCTTCTCCTGCTAACATAATTAATGTGAATATTACAGAAAGTGTTAATAATAACTCGAATAAGATTGACATCGGCATTGAAGATGTATCAGTAGATAAGGATTTTGATATTAACTATACTGAAAAACTTGTCATGTTATTGAACGAATTTAGAAAGTCTTTTGCCTTTAATACAAGTGAAATAGGTTGCACTAATTTCGGAGAAATGGAGATTCGACTTAAAGATTCGGTTCCAGTAGTGTATCGGCCATACAGATTGTCATACACAGAAAGAGAAACTGTAAGGGAGATTGTTAACGATTTAGAGGCGAACGGTATTATCAAAGAATCCTGTTCGGAATATGCGTCACCTATAATATTAATAAAAAAGAAAACTGGGGAGTATCGTATGTGCATCGATTTTAGAGCTCTCAATAAAAAAACAATTAAAGAACATTATCCGATGCCACGAATTGAAGACCAAATTGATAATTTAGCTGGATTTCAATATTATACTACCTTGGATCTCGCTTCTGGTTATTACCAGATCCCAATGTCAGAGCACTCTAAGCCGTTGACGGCATTCGTTACCCCCGACGGACATTACGAGTTTAATCGTATGCCGTTTGGGCTGGCGAATGCACCGTCAACCTTTCAACGCATAATCAATAAAGTTCTTGGTCGTTCCCGATTTAAAAATGCTTTCGCGTATATGGATGACATTGTCATTCCTTCTACTGATATTGAATCTGGGCTGGACGATTTGCGTGGTATAATGTCCTTATTTAAGGAAGCGGGGTTGACTTTAAAGTTATCTAAATGTCATTTCTTCAAAAAAAATATAGATTATCTCGGTTTTGACATTAGCTCTGAAGGTGTTAAGCCTGGAGTCCGAAAAATAGTTGCCGTTCAAAATTTCCCAAGACCTGTAGACCAACACAATGTGAGGCAGTTTATCGGACTTTCTAGTTTTTTTAGAAGGTTTGTACAGGATTTTTCGCTGATTGCTAGACCGTTAACTCAATTGTTGCGAAAAGATAGTAAATGGGAGTGGGGAGAAAGTCAGGAAAACGCGTTTAATACGTTACGTAAGGCGTTGGTAGAACGACCAGTTTTGGCTTTTTACAATCCAACATATGAGACTCAACTGCACACTGATGCGAGCAAACATGGATTAGGAGGTATACTACTTCAAAGAGAGAAATCGGACTCCCCATTTAAAGCGGTTGCATATTATAGCCGACAAACGTCTCCAGAGGAACAGCATTTTACATCATATGATCTGGAGACGTTGGCTGTTGTTTGTTCTTTACAGCGATTTAGAGTCTATCTCCTCGGATTACATTTCAAAATCGTCACTGACTGCAATTCGCTCAGGGCTACTTTAGGTAAAAGGGACATGATTCCTCGAGTAGCTCGCTGGTGGAATATTATGCAGGAGTACAATTTCGAAATGGAATACAGACCCGGAAATAATATGCAACACGTAGACGCACTTAGCCGAAACCCAGTTTGTCCACCAGTCCCATTGGTAGAGTCCGATGTTATAGTATACGATGTGAGGGAAATATCGGTGGATTGGCTTACCACGGTACAAAACAATGATTCCGAAATTCAACGTACAATGCAAATTTTGAATGATGTAACTTTAAATAACGTTCCAGATATCAAAAATAATTATCTTATCAAGCGAGGGTTGTTGTATCGTAAAACTGACGATGGAGATCGATGGGTGGTGCCTAAAGGCGTCAGGTGGCAAATCCTCAAATCAAGTCACGACGACATAGGCCACTTTGGCTTCGATAAAACTTTACAAAAGGTCAAAAGTAATTATTGGTGGCCTAAAATGAATCGTTTCATAAAAAAATACGTTCAAAGTTGTCTTGAGTGTGCCCACTCTAAGGGTCAGGGAGGTAAGAAAGCAGGAGAATTGCATCCGATTCCTAAAGTCGATCGTCCATTTCATACTTTACACTTTGACCATTTGGGTCCATTTGTAAAAAGTAAGAAAAAGCATATGTACTTGTTGATCATAATAGATGCATTTACTAAATTCATTGTGTTAGTACCGGTTAAAAACACTAAAGCTTCTACATCAATTAGAGTTCTCCAAGATTATTTTGATCTGTTTAGTGTACCAAAAAGAGTAATTTCAGACAGGGGTAGTGGGTTTACATCGAAACGATTCCAGTCGTTTCTGACAACATTGGGCGTAAAACATGTTCTAAACGCCGTTGCAACCCCTAGGGCCAACGGTCAAGTGGAACGATACAACAGAACCGTTTTGGGAGCTTTAACCGCCGCAAATCACGGGAAGGCTGAGAATCAATGAAATTAATCAGGTTCTTTCTGAAACGGTGCTATGGCTGGAGAGCAATAATCTATCAATAAATATCACCAAAACTAAGCATGTACAGTTTCGTTCAAGTAGAGGAAGGATTAAGGAACTCAATATTACTTACAATGACACTCCTGTAAGCAAAGATAATAATCTCAAGTTCTTGGGTATCCATATAGATGAATACTGTAATTTTAAAACTCATGTGGAGGCTGTATGCAATAAATTAAATAAATTTGTCTTTCCTTTGCGAAAGCTGACACAAACAGTTTCTCAGCAAGCTGCCTTGACGGCTTATCACGGCTACGTCATGTCCACGCTTCGGTATGGCCTTGTCATATGGGGTAACTCCATTGATTTACCAAAAGCGTTCATCAAACAGAAGAAATGCATTAGAGCTGTTTTTTCATTGGAGCCGTTGGAGTCTTGCAAACCAATCTTTAAAAAACATAACCTTCTGACCCTTCCTTCATTATATGTATATGAAGTGGCTGTGTTTGTACATACTAATAAACACTATTTCAAAAAAAATTGCGATGTCATAACATACAATGACCGCATTTCTAGACAACGAAACTTGCTAGCGGTTCCTAAGGCACACCTTAAACAAACTACGCGCAGCTCCTACTTCATGTGTGTGAAAATATATAATAGGCTACCCACTGACATCAAAGACCTGCCTTTATGTCAATTCAAGAAAAAAATATTTGTGTGGCTATGTGACCAGTGCATGTACTCTATTAAGGAATATTTTACTTTATAAACAATAATTAATGTTATTGACAATTATTTGACCTAATGTAACGTATAATAATAATAATTATGATTAAGTAACTGCATATTGTACACTGAAACCTACCAACCACCTTAAGATATATGACTTTATGTAAATAATAATTGTAATTAATGATTGACAAATTAATTTCATGATAATACCAGGATAATTTCTATATTTTTATGATTGATAATAATCACTAAAATTGGAAATTTTATATTTTGCATGCTGACTCCAGCAGATATTGGCGCACTTTTAATATATATTATAACATCTACATTCTGTAACCCATATCTAGCAAATAAACCATTTCATTTCATTTCATTTCAATCTTTGGGATCAAGCTGTTCCAAAGGTGCAATGGGGTCTAAATAACACTGTCAATCAGGGGACCGGCAAGACTCCATCCCAAGTGTTATTTGGCCTCCAGTTGATGAGCATGGGGGGTGCACAGTTACAAACTAGTATAGATAGTGACAATGAGCGTGAACCTGATCTTGAAACAGTTAGGAAAGAAGTGTCCGATTATGTGCAGAAAAATCAACAAAAACAAAAGAAACGATATGACAAGCATCGGAAGTCAGTTAAATTTCAACTGGGGGATCTAGTAAGAGTCGAAAGGGAAATACCTGCTACGGGGAAAAGTCGAAAACTTATCCCTCGTTTTCAAGGTCCCTATCGCATAACTCAGGTGCTAGATCACGATCGGTACGAAGTGCGTGATACACCGCTATCCAGGAAAAACAATCGTCCCTTTAAAAGTATTGTAGCTATTGATAAGATATTGCCTTGGCTGGTATTTAATCGTGATTTTGATGATGATGACTTAACTCAGTCTGAATAGGTTGGGAGATTAGCCTTAGATCCAATATCAAAACTATATTATGAGCGAACTGTAACACTACTTGTATATAATGTAAATTGAGGGTGTTGTGATGATTTAACTAATTTGAGTTATTGTATTTGTAGAGACATGAAGGATCTTTTAGTGATAAGTTAAATGTTATTATGTTGATTAACTATGTAGATTGATAGAAACAGGAAGGAGTTCTATCAAAAGTTGGTAGTATTTACTTTGATATATGCATTGATAGAAACGTGCAGGAGTTCTATCAACAAGCAACGGAACAGGTAAGATTCTAATTGCTTGGCATATGTTATAGTAAATAGTTTGGTGATGGAAACAGGCAGGAGTTCCAATCACAATAATGATGTTGGATGGTTAATTTAAGTAGGTAATGTACTACTTTATGTTGCAATAATTAAACGGTTTATGTCCATTAATACAATGATGAGAACTAATAGGTGCAAAAGAACTGGATATCAGCTTAAGTTCATAAAGTTTCGGTTGTTTGTGTTGTGATGTATCATAAGTATTCACATGTTAAAATTCTATGTACTTACTTAATTAAATTTAAGCATGATCTACTACAATATACAAACTAATGTGAAATAAAATGACTTATAACCACGAGGACGTGGACGGGCAGGAAGGCCGACTGTTAACTTTCATTAATTGTATCAGTATATCTTTAGTATTGTAAGTAGATTTTGAATATATATAACCTGGCAACACTTTGATTATAAGAGTTTGTGGGTAGATTTAACTATTAAGAAAAGTGTATAAGATTGAAGGTAGATCAGTCGCCAATGAGAGATCGAATAGCGCGGTGGTAATGTAACGGTGAAAATAATATGTGTAAATCCAAAAGAGAATAAAAGTGATTTAGTGAAACATTTTGCATTTCCTTTACATCAACTACAGCAGGGATTACAAAACTAAAACTGTACAACAAAACTTAAGTACTATTATAAAAAATATTCGTTAACGAAAGGACCTTTCATGTACATCTCAGGCTCTTAAATTTAATTTTAAAATAAACCGATGTGTTATAAAAATAATATTTTGACTCGAAACGCGTATGTTGAAATTTTTCCGAAGAACTCCAAACAAAACTGGTGGACTTAGCTGTAATCCGGCAGCCCCGCCGTGCCAGACATTTAAAATATCCAACTGCAATCTTCAAACTTAGAAGTGAAATCCGTGGGTGAAATATCTGTAGTACTTAATAGTTTGAAGTTGACTGGGTCGGAAGAAAATATTGAGGGTCAACTAAAGGCTGAAAATAAACATAACTTTATGGCACCACGTACGAAGTAAATAACCAAAAGCTTTACGAAAATGTATGTCAGGAATAAAAATGAAAATAATAAAATTATTCGTACCCGGAAAACGGCCTTTTTGAATCGCATAAAGTTGTCAAGACGTCGAGGAAATAACAATCGCCGCCACAACCAGGCAAGTAGCCTGAACGATGATATTAAATACGGGTGTCCAATTCTTTCGGTAGCAAACAAGAAAACAATATTTACAAAATAATTTTCAATTAAATTCTTCAGTATCGGCTACCAAACCCGTGAAAACATTTGCACCTTCCTCGAATGTCAAAATCAAAAATCAATCTTTAATTAAGAAAAAAAAATAATTCAGCTGTAACCAGTCAGGCCTTTTAGGAAAAAAATTTAACAAAGAGGTCGCATAACGGCAGCGTAACGCTGCAGACATCCCTCAACCAAACAAAAAAATATCGATACTCGATAATAACATAAACAGTTCTACCAAGGCAACTATCGACAAATGTAAGATGCCTCAACCTATTACTAAAAACAATCAACAGTTGATAAACAAGAAGCTGAATCTACCTGGGGAATTATCGAATACCATAGAAAGAAATGTAACACAAAACTATGTACAACTAAACATTGAAATTATAGCATCGAACGTTATCCGCGCTTTGCTAGACATGGTCGAGAGCCATGACGCTCACTACTAAACCTAAGCCTTAAGATACCCTAATCTACATGCCTATTGGAACTTAGCCTAACCAAAATAGAGTTCGTTTTACGACCTCAAATTGAACTTAACACCGTGTAATTTGTTTGCAAAGAGTCGAATCATCTGCTTATTAAAATAATAATAAATTGTAACACTGGCGCATAAAAAAACAACATCAACAAACGACCGTCTGTGATGTTAGGAAAATGACATGTAAGGTAATTTCAGACATGACGACCTGAGAGTGCCTAACAAGTTCGTTCGCAAAAAAAAACAAACGAACAAATCGTGAAGCAGAGCAGTAGATACAAAAAGCGAAACATCGAAAATATAAACATTCGACCAATGAACGAAATGGCAAATATCCTGATGATGCACCCTCTAAAACCTCGAAGAAAATAAAATAGTGTAAGGTCCGAGAGTGTTGCATATATACATTAACGGAATGGAAGAAAACTGGGTTACCGTAGAGGCATGTTTTTGTTGAATGAATGAATTGAATTTAGAAAAATAGGGCAAGTGAATGAAAACTTTATTCTCTATTTAAGAATGTCTTTAATGTGGTATGATCCGACATGAGGTGAATCCATGTCGGCCAACTCATATACTTGGGGTGAGATACGACGAATAACCCGACATGCAATGAAGCGAGGCGCGAACTTCCCACCTCGACTTTAGTCTGTAGTACCACGCTGGAAGTTTCTACGCCAGACGATATTCCCGACTTGTAGTTCCACCGTTCTCCTGTTAGCATTATAGTACCTGGCATTGCGGTAAAAGGCATGCATCATGGCGTCGGCAACCTTGGCATATACTTCACGAAGTGTTTCAAGCGGTGTGGCGCGATCACTCCGACTGTGGGCCAAATCGTGGTCCGCAGTCTGAGCTACACGCTGACGAGCCGTTAACACCTCCCTACCGTACATCAGGAAATTAGGTGAATATGAAGTCGCGAGGTTGACGCATGAATTGAGGTACAAAGCTACCTTAGCCAAGTGCCTTGCCCAGGTCCGGTTGTCATCACCAACAAGGATGCTGAGCGTGGTTATTACCGATTGGTTGTGGCGCTCAGCAACATTGGCTTGAGGTGAATAATATGGAGTAAAACAGGGTGCAGAAATATCATACGAGCTTAGAAACTGCGCAAATTCAACGCTGCGAAAAACAGTAGCATTGTCACAGAGAACATTGGATGGAGACCCATAACGAAGTATAACCTCCGACTCCAAAGCTCTTGATACTGACCTCGCGTCTGCTCTTTTTAAAGGTACAAGCCATAAAAACTTTGTAAAAACGTCTACCATGGTAAGAATATAGCGATAACCATAGTAAGCCACCGGAAGAGGTCCAATTAAGTCGATGGACAAAAGATCCATTGGCGCTGATACTGCTCTTGGGTATAATTGCTGTCCGCGAGGCTGCGTGTTTGAAATTTTGAACGCTTTACAAACCTGACACTCAGAGAGGAAATTGGCTACGTCGCGATACATATTTGGCCAATAATACAGCTCTCTCAGTTTAAGATAAGTTTTCATTACCCCTGGGTGGACGTTAGGGTAGGCGTTATGTATCTCCATTATAGCTTCACGAGTTTTCGAAGCAGGTAAAACTATGCGCCAAGGATTCGGTGCCAATGGATTATCTACCGCCATTTTCCTCATAAGAACACCATCACGCAAAATATAAGCTGGGAACATTTGAGGCCTTACCGAGGTACCAATAAACATTCTCTCGTACCAAGGATCGGTCGTTGGCTGGCTACCACGTGCAAAATATATCAAAGCCACCTGTGGACGAGACAACGCATCTGGCACTATATTGTGAACGCCCTTGCGATGTTCGATCTCAAAATTATACTGTGAGATGATGGTTGCCCACCGTGCAAGGCGACCTGTAGGGTTGTCTAGAGTAATTAACCATTTGAGCGCAATATGGTCAGTGACAATCTTAAACCTCGTTCCATCAAGGTATCCACGAAAATGCTTGATCGACTCTAAAACTGCAAGAAGTTCGCGTTCCGTCGTACTATAATTACGCTCAGCTTTGGAAAAAAGACGCGAATAATAGGCAATGGGATGTTCGACTCCATCAATAACTTGAGCTAATACCGAACCAAGACCCACTAAGCTAGCGTCACACTGAAGCACAAAAGGTTTTGAAAAATCAGGACAGGCCATTACTGGAGAGTTAACTAGCACTTCCTTTAACCTTCTAAAAGCATCCTCAGCTTCAGCACCCCAGGCTATTGGGTCCCGGCCTTTCTTTTTGCCAATCAAAGCGGTTAACGGAGCTATTATGGATGAAAAATTGTCTACGAACCGACGATAGTATGAACACATACCGATAAATGCTCGTAGTGATTTCGCTGTAGTCGGTGTTGGATAATCATTGACGGCCTCAAGTTTTAGCGGGTCAGTCTGCAAGCCTCGTTCATTTACAACATATCCCAAGTATCTCAGCTCGGATTTACAAAATTCGCATTTTTTTTAATTTACTGACAAGCCCGCTTCTTCCAAACGTTCCCGTACCCTTTTAATGAGCCGCAAATGATTATCAAAATCACGCGAAACCAAAACTAGGTCATCAACATACACGAAAACGAAATCATCGGACTCGGCAGTGAATTCAAAATTTACGATCATGTCGGTCAAACGTTGCATCTCCGAAGCTGCGTTGGTTAGCCCAAACGGCATACGAACAAATTCAAAGAGCCCGCGTTGAGGTACTATAAATGCAGTTTTTTCGCAACTATCTTTATCGGCCAAGGGTATTTGCCAAAAAGCACTCCGAAAATCAATGGAAGTCATATATTTTGCTCCACGCAAATTATCTAAAATGTCTTGAATACGGGGAAGGGGGTAAGAATCCCGGACAGTGACGCTGTTTAGTTTGCGACTGTCTACACAAAACCGAACACTACCATCTTTTTTTGTCACCATTACAACGGGACTGGCCCACGCGGAACGAGATGGGCGAATGACACCCATATCAAGCATTTTGTCGATCTCCTCGTTGAGGATCTTCAATTTGACGGGTGAAAGTGGGTAGTATCGCTGACGTATTGGGGGACCTACTGTCTCGATCTTGTGCGAAAGCCATGAAGTACAACCCAGACCTATGTTTTCTGCAGAAATACTAGAGAAGTCATCGATAGCAGCTTGTAACCTTGTTTCTTGTACAGAAGTCAACATTTGTCGCGGATGGATATAACGAACTTCGTTAACTTCGTGCAATTTGTCAGTCGCGGGTGATTGTTTTGGCACAAAAAGTTTGGCGTTACTCTCACCTACAAATGCACGACTGATAATATTCGTGAGACCGAATTCATTCCAGAATTCCATGCCAAGTATAAATTGAGTAGGCAGACCTGTACCAACAAGACATGAGTGAGCAATGTACGAACCATTAAATGAAATAGGAACGATCACTCCTCCCAAAATCCTAATTGGCGAATTATCGGCTGAAACAACCGTTGGTTTAATATCCGGTGTGTATTCTAGACCTAATTGTTTAAGCAACGAAAAGTCAATAAGAGATGTTTGAGCACCGGAGTCCAAAAGAGCCTTAACATTTGAACCGGCTGCCGTAATCTCAATGAACAAACGATTATCAGAAGAATGGCTTAGAACTAAGGGCGACACTGAAGAGCCAACAAGTGCCACCCCGCCATTTAGTTTTTTGTTGACGAAGTGGGATTACAATTCGGACACTCACGAGTAACAACGCCCGGCCATTTACATTTGAAACAAACCAAACCCGGAACCTTCGAACAGCCTCTATACTCGTGACCAGACGAACCGCATTTCAAACATTCGTGTGTCGACCTAGCAATAACAGGTGCCAGCTCGATTGGTGTGGCTAGACCCTGATAGGTTTCAAAATTTCTAGCGACTTCCAAGAGACTATCGATGTCTTTGATAATATTTGTAGCAAGACACGGATGGTAACGGGTATGGAGACCATACTTGATTATCGTGAGCAAGTCGTCTTCACTTATTGGATTCTTCAGTTTAGAATTTAAATCGCGCACTTGAATCACGAAATCAACCACAGTCTGATCGCCCCTTTGTTTTGATTCCCGCAACTGACGCTCAATTTTAAAGTCATAATCAGCCACATCAAAAGTCCTAAAGAAAGCTGACTTCAAGTCAGGGTATGAGAGGCCTGGAAAACGAATGGCTCGAAAATATTTCAAAGCGCTCCCAGTGAGTAACTCGTGAAAGCGGAGCACCACATAAGAAGGTGGCACCCCTCGCGCCGTACCTTCTTCTTCAACTCTATAGAAAAAATCACGAACACAAGTTTCACCTGAGAAGGACAAATTCCATTTCGCTAATGACTCCGATTTGTGTACGCGACATGATTGGTCTGGTACAGACGATATAAAACCTCCAGCAGCCGTAAACGGATTTGAAGGCTGTGGTGACACTTCAACGGTGGGTATAGGCCCACTGCCAGACTCGCTCATATCTGGTTCTAGAACACGCGGATTAGGACCTACAAAAGGATTATAGGACGCACGGCGCGGAGTCTCATTGATGGAGTCATCTAAATTTTGGTTCGACATGGTAGAGAAAAAAACAATCTAATTCGTTTCAACTGAGCTTCGACCGATGTACGGCGACCATCCCCCCACAAAAATTAAAAATAAAAAAAACTCAGTTAAACAGAACTAGAAATCGGAAAAGTATTCATTTTAGCTCGGGCGCCATAAATTTGCAGAATGAAAAACTCTACAAAAATTTAAAATAACAAACATTTATTTACACAAATTTCAACTGCAAATTTATGCGCATTATGCGCGGCAAAAACATATTAAAACTAAAACTGTACAACAAAACTTAAGTACTATTATAAAAAATATTCGTTAACGAAAGGACCTTTCATGTACATCTCAGGCTCTTAAATTTAATTTTAAAATAAACCGATGTGTTATAAAAATAATATTTTGACTCGAAACGCGTATGTTGAAATTTTTCCGAAGAACTCCAAACAAAACTGGTGGACTTAGCTGTAACCCGGCAGCCCCGTGCCAGACATTTAAAATATCCAACTGCAATCTTCAAACTTAGAAGTGAAATCCGTGGGTGAAATATCTGTAGTACTTAATAGTTTGAAGTTGACTGGGTCGGAAAAAAAAAATTGAGGGTCAACTAAAGGCTGAAAATAAACATAACTTTATGGCACCACGTACGAAGTAAATAACCAAAAGCTTTACGAAAATGTATGTCAGGAATAAAAATGAAAATAATAAAATTATTCGTACCCGGAAAACGGCCTTTTTGAATCGCATAAAGTTGTCAAGACGTCGAGGAAATAACAATCGCCGCCACAACCAGGCAAGTAGCCTGAACGATGATATTAAATACGGGTGTCCAATTCTTTCGGTAGCAAACAAGAAAACAATATTTACAAAATAATTTTCAATTAAATTCTTCAGTATCGGCTACCAAACCCGTGAAAACATTTGCACCTTCCTCGAATGTCAAAATTAAAAATCAATCTTTAATTAAGAAAAAAAAATAATTCAGCTGTAACCAGCCAGGCCTTTTAAGAAAAAAAAATTAACAAAGAGGTCGCATAACGGCAGCGTAACGCTGCAGTACCTACTATTTTAATTCCCTTTTCCATCCAGCGGGTGGTAGGGCCTTGTGCAAGGTCCGTCCGGATCGCTACCACCATCTTAATCGCTAATCCTGCCGCTAAGCAGCAGTGCTTGCACTGCTGTGTTCCGGTGTGGAGAGTAAGACAGCCGAGGAAATTACGGGCACAAGAGGCATTTCATCTAAGTCCTCTAGGTTGGCAACGCATCTGCAATCCCTCCGGGGTTGTGGGAGTCTATGGGCAGTGGTGATCGCTTACCATCAGGTTACCCACTTGCTCGTTTGCCTTCCTATTCATAAAAAAAAAAAAAAAAATACGCGTCAATCATGATAAACTTGGTACTTAGGTCTTGTTACCATACCATAGGCTCGTCTACCCCGTAAGGGATAAAGACGTGATTTATGTATGAATGTACGTAATGAATAAAAAAAAATTATTTAACTATAACTAACTGAAAAAAAATTAAAAATTAGTAACTACCTACTCTTAAATTGTTTGAACAATTAAAAAAGGAGAGGCCCCCGTGACATAGTACCGGAGTCGCTGGCAGCATTTCCTCTTTGGACAGCGATGACAACCGTTGAGGGAGAACAGTTCTCGAGTGGCGACCACGAACCGGAAGACGCAGTGTTGGCACGCCTACCACTAGGTGGACCGGCGACAACGTGAAAGTTGCGGGAAACCGGTGGATGCAAGGTGGCGAGTTGTCGTTCATTGTGGTGTGCATAGATAGTGGACGTCTTCAGGCTGATGATGATGATGATTAGTCTGAATATTTGTTCCTTACCAATACCAACCAGTCGTGAATCATCAACATCTGTATCACAAACGAGTAGGTACAACCCGCAGCTGTCGGCCATTTACTCATACACAATATTTGGGTAAAGTCCCTGAGTAAAATAATAATTTTAAAATTTATTTGCACGCCCGGCCTCGCAAGTATTTTATCCAAATTCGATATCGAAATTCCCATCAAAAGAATAACGAACTAGAAAAATGCGACCAGTCGATTGTAAAATAGGAGTTTAGCGGAACGTAGCCCAACCAAAAAAGGTCAATGCGGTCTGCAGAAAAGGGATGACTTAGGAATCTCATACGAGATATACGTCACGTGTGTACCCTCATCATATTCTGGGGCAAATTAAAATGTGGCAAAGTGAGAGGGTCGAGGCCGCACCGAGTCGTCAGCGAGATAACGCGCCGGGAAATAAAGCATTATGCCACTCGAACACCGGCGTAATGTTCTGTTTCTTTCATTAGGCACCATTGTTAAGCGCCTTGTTATGTTCAAACTGCTTCCTAACGTCGTCATCCCAAAAGATTCGCGGGTGCTCTCCCATGCGGCGCCGCTGCTCCCATAATTATTTGTTGATTAAATTAATAACGCTAACAGCGAGAACGTTTATAATTTAGTCACGCTCAAAAAACAAAGAACAACTCCCTTAATAATTGAATAGGCAATCAAATATTTATTCAGAAAACATTTATGCGTGCCTACGCAGCGAAGTCCGCTGAAGACCAAACTTAATTTTAACGGACCGCGAATGAAATTTTCTTGTCGAGTTTCGAAATTCCGGCCGTGATACAATTACCACTGTATTCAGGATCCGGCGTTTTGTAACAAAATATAAACTGCGTTCATCAAAATTGACGTTTCAACGCCCGGAACAACAATTAAGTAGCGACAGATTTGCCTAATGTTTCAGATAAAGATATCAAAATTGTTTGCCCATATTTTTCGACAACGTTAGTTGTAGTCGAACTTAAGTTAATGTTTTAAATAGCTGCCATTCAATATTTAGTACCTACACATTTAAGAATTTAAGGGACAAATAATAAAGAAATTAACTTAAGTAAAAATTAAGGCCCTGCAAATAAAAATAAAAATAAAAAAATCTGTTGTAGCAATGTGATAAAATTAAAACCATATTGTCACATTGTGTAATGAGACGTGATTGAGCAAAAGCTTTGATTGCATTTTTCTCGAATCATTGTTTTTAGGGATACATTAGATACGCGTGATGCTGGTCATTTTACCATCCTTCCTGTTGTCCAATCGACATGACGCTGCCGATTGGATCAGTGACACCCCACACACGGTCAGTTCTAACTGATCCAATTGGCTGCGTCATGCCGATTGGACAATAGGAAGGATAGTGTATGGCCAGCATGACACGGCAGAAGACGCATTCTGTGTAAGTAAGTAGGTACGCTACTTTGTAAAGAAGTTGTCTAACTCAGCCAATGAACAGAAGGTATCTTTACAAAGAAAGATAATATTAAGTTATGGAATTGAGCTCATTGCAAGATAAGAGAATTAAAACAACTTTCTTCATTAACAGGTGTGAACAAAAGCCGGCGAACTTCATTAATTTTGAACTCAAAGTGAGTGTTTTTACAATAAGGAATTTTTCAAATTCTCCGTTTGTTCGAGCTCCTTTGTTTCTTTAGAATGATAATGAGAAATAAAAGTACCTATGTATACTTATATCTCTGGTAAGAGTGTTTTTGTCTTGTGTTGTGAATTCAGGTTTTTTTTTGTAAATTTAGTATTGAAGTGCTAAATGTTTCACAACATAATCTCTTCGGACATATTAAATTAACTACTTAGGTACCTACTTTATGTTGCTTGTCACATGTTTCAGGAGAGGCGAACATGCGCGTCACCGCCGCCAGTCATCTGTGTGTCAACTGCTTTGTGCTTAAAATAGATGAAAACGTATATGAATACTTAGGTACATATAAAGAGATGGTTAAAGAAACTACTGAGTACCATCACTTTGATCCACTCTAACTTATTTAGGTAAAAATAGTAGGTACCTAGGTAATCTAGGTATGCTGACATATTGGTTAACTTAAATTACCTTAGTGATAAGATAGATTATATAATAGTGTCGCATGATACATAATATAATTCAGGGTGTTATTGTACATTTATTTGCAGTTGCAGACTAGTATTGCAAAAGGTCTTTTGACACACCGATGGGACATTGAAGACTTTTTACTTAACAAGAAGAAAATAATATTCTTATCCTTATTACTTCTGTATACCTTTTTTCTGTTTTGATTGTTAAATGTGGTGTTCAATAAAGAGTTATTGTATTGTATTGTATTTGGTTATGAATTAAGAAGATTTTACGCTGGTTTAACTTAGATTAATGATTAAATTTCTATACATACATACATACATACCGTCACACCTCTTTCCCACAGGGGTAGGCAGAGACTACTTTTTTCCACTTGCTACGATCCTGACATACATACCTATTACGCTTCATCCACATTCATCAATCTCTTCGTACATGCTCGTCGGTTTCGGGTACTCTTGACCTGGACTTTTTCCAAAACATCCCCAATTTGATCACGGAACGTCCGTCTAGGCCTTCCCCTCCCAACACACCCATTCACACTCCCCATATAAATCTGGTTAGTTAATCTTCTTTCATCCATCCTCTCTACGTGACCAAACCAACTAAGCATACTTTTTAGGGTTCCGTACCTCAAAAGGAAAAAACGGAACCCTTATAGGATCACTTTCTTGTCCGTCCATCCGTCCGTCCGTCTATCAAGACGCTTTTTCTCAAGAACGCGCGGAGGTATCCAGCTGAAATTTATATCAAATACTCAGGTCTACTGCTCCTTGGAGCTGTGAAAAAATCAAACTTCTAAGCCAACGCAATCAAAAGATACAGCCGTTTATGCCGCAAATTTCCGCAAATTTTCGACTCTCAAGGGAATCAAAACCTACAGGGTACTTCCCGTGAACGCAGAATCTTGAAATTTGGTATGAAGGCAGGTCTTATAGCACATAATTAAAGAATAATTGCGAAACCGTTAATACAGGGTGTATTAGATACCCCCTAACAATAATCAACCGGGGTATATAACCATAGCTACAGAAGCTAAAACAAATATACCCCAGTTGATTATTGTTAGGAGCTATCTGATACATCCTGTATGTATGTATGTCTGTATATATCAGTGACCAATATAAAGTGACCCCACACTGCGTACATTTTGCTTTGCAGCAGGGCTCTGCTTACACTGGTTTATAGACATTTATAGATAATGGTACGGAACCCTCGGTGCGCGAGTCCGACTCGCGCTTGGCCGGTTTTTTTTCTATCCCAGTCACTATATCTTCTCTCACACCAGCATGTTCCCTTATCACACTATTCCTTATTCTATCTTTCAGTGATACACCTTCCATACTTTTTTTGCCATACCCAACTTTCGCTACCGTAGGTACATTAGTGTTGGAACGAGCACCCCTCTGTTAAATTTCTATTGTTCCCTTATTACTTCTGTATACCTTTTTTCTGTTTTGATTGTTATATATGGTGTTCAATAAAGAGTTATTGTATTGTATTGTAAATTTCGATTTTTAATATTTTGAAAACTGTGGGTAGGAGTTAGGACACGTTTCTTCGAGAAATTAACTGTTAAGACGATAAGAATCTACCCTTAAATTTAAAGCAAATACTGTACAAAAACATCCTGTACCAATCTAATCTAACTAATATTATAAATGCGAAAGTATGGATGGATGGATGGATGGATGGATGTTTGTTTGTTTGTTACTCAATCACGCCAGAACGGCCCAACGGATCTGGATGAAATTCGGCACATAGATAGAGAAAAGTGTGGAATAGCACATAGGCTACTTTTTATCCCGGAAAATTGCGTAGTTCCCGCGGGATAGCGATAAACGAATTCTTTGCAGACGAAGTCGCTGGCAACAGCTAGTAGGTCTATAAGTAGACCTTTCTTTAGGTAGCTATTTTTTATCATCCCTTTAATCTAGTCTAAACTTTACCTTTTTCAAGTGATATATTCATAGACATGGTTTTTAATTTTCATTATTTTCTGCATATTTTGCGTAGGTGACAACCATGATAACAACTTTATTAAGTACGTACCTAGCTAAATTCTCAAACCGACCGATCACGCCGTGAAAGTTATTAGGTACCTACGTGTTATTACACTTAAAATTTGGAATTCGTTTTCTTTTTAAGTAACCTAAGTGACCAGTACCTACGCTATTGTTCGATTTGCGCGTCATGAAGCTCTGTTACACACTAAGCTTTTAAAAACCATGATATAATTAGGACTCATTGAAAAGTACTCCACAAGTAGGCCTTGAAGGGAGACAGTAGTGAATGGAAGCAAAGACAACATAATTTTCCTAATTAAAAGATGGTTGTAATTAAGCCGGGACAAATTGGCAGCCGTGAGTTAGGCTTCCTCTCGAAGACATTCTATTGAATTGCAAAATCCCTACTCATTAGAATTTCGACTACTTAAAGCGCACAGACGCGTTTAGGAGCATGTAGGTAATTGTAAGATTATAACTAAGTAAGTATGTGCTTCGCAAGGGGTCTCTATCGTTTGCCCGAATTTCATATGCCATAAATGTATTGTTTGCCATAATGATCATTTGCCATAACTCTTTATTCTCTTTATTTGTTAATTATTCAGGATTGTTATGAAACAAACCTAACCTAACCTATAGAGTTCTACAGGATTGCCATTACAATGCTCCTGAAAAAATTACGGTTTCAGAGAAAACAAGGGTTATGGCAAATGATCATTATGGCAAACATTACATTATGGCATTTGAAATTCGGGCAAAAGAGGGGCTCCGAATAACTATATTTCATTGATTTTTACATTTAAGTCTGTTGAACTTTCGCTTTACTTATGCAACACGAGACCATGGTCTCCATCTCTAATACGGGGTAGAACTTATACACGAGATGAGAGCCCCCTTTAAACTTATGCAACCCTCGACAAATATGGGTGAACTTCCAGAAACTTATGCACGCATAGAGTCCCAGAGAGGCGAAACTACTACACTCTCTCCTAAGCACCGCACCGAGCGGGACCGAAGTCCCTTGAAGGACCTCCACAACACCCCTACAGTCCAATCTCTCAGTGCTTAGACCCATAAATTGTCTTCACTTCTGTAGCATGCACAACTTCTGCAAGCTACTGACTACGCTTAGCATACACAACTTCTGTATGCGGGTATTTATTTCATTTGGTGCAAATTTGGCAGTTTGTTAAAAAAATAAAAATAAAATTGTTTTCAATCACAAACTTAATCTTAATTGACAGTTTGTCATACATGGGTTATAAAAAAAATAAAGGCCATCTTTTAGGAGCCCAAACATTGAAGATATGGACCCGCAATGTTTTAAGCGTCATGGTGATGACATTTTGCATGCTTGGTAATGACGATAGCACATGGTAATGACAAATGTTCCTATCTCTAATTACTTTGTACAGTTTTTGACGTATTTCAAAGTACTGAAGTATTTAATCAATTTGGTTATTAAATAAAAGAATGTAAATATTAAACAAATAAATAATAAAATACCAAAATATGAGTAGCATAATGATTTTTTTAGTAGCTTCATATATAGCTCACACATTTGAAATTCTTTGAAGTAGAAAATAATCTGTTTTTCAATAATTTTGTTTTTTTTCTTTTCAAAAGTCAAAAGTTTATTTTGCAAACAGGCCGCCAAGGGCTCTTTTACGTGTCTTTTTTGAATCCACCAGCATATTCGGAAAGACCGTCATTTTTACTTAATCTTTCTGTACAATAATTGTTAGATTTAATTTTTTCGCGTCTTTTTTTCGGCTATTTATCCGTTTTTTTATTAGCAATTATTGTTTACTATCTCCTTTTTACTTGGCATATTTATTTACTTCTTCCACTGAAACAGATAAAAAACGTGATAAATATTTGCGAAAAATACAGAATCAATTAAATTAACAGAAAGTGTGGACAGATATAAAATGGAAAAATATATAAAAGCAAGGTCTTTACAGAATTAAGTGCAGATAGTCATTACCCCATGGTTTAATGACGATGATTCCATAATCATCGTCCTTTCCGTGGGTAAAAAGTCCACGGTAATCAGTGGTAATGACCACCTTGGTAATGACAAATCCAGCTATTTTCACTTTAGCATGTACCTTATTAGATATTCCAAAATGTTTTATTGATTACGTTATAATCAATCGGTTAGGCTATACGATAAAATATGATAAATATAAACAATTCATGTACTTACCGAGGAATGAGACCCCAAGGGAATGACAATATTATTGTGACAAAAACCACGGTACGACTTTGTAAAAAATAAATAAATTCTTAATTTTGCTTTGCGCGACGTGGGCTCATTCTGCCTTCTGAATGGTGACAGGAGGCACGCGGGGGGAGCGGCGGGGGTTGTGCAGAACTGTTTAGTGCAGAGCTATATGTCGCGTTACGTTGTGCCACGGTGATGATGAGTTAAACAGGAACCAAAATGTACGATGTTGCTGTTCCGTTTTATATGATGCGTTTTAATTTGTGCAATCAATATTGTATGATATAACTATGAAACTTTTTAGGGAAATAGTAGCTTCAGCCGTAAACGTCAGTTAAATGGAACTTTTTGCAGAAGTTTTACCGAAAATTGGAAAGCGGACACCCCTTGGTAGTGACATTTTGGCCCTTTTGAACGAAATAACTTTCACATTACTTTATATATGTGAGAGCGAGAAGCCACGGCATGCATTGTTTTGATTATAAAAGTCAGTCAGTAGTGGGACGATGGGGGACGCGCTCCAGTGAGGGCAGTCTCTCCACATTAGTCTCCCGTGCCAGACGTGCACACTGAGTGATTCCTTAATTATTGTCTTACTCTGAAGACATTCTTTGTTATTCATTTAATACTTCTAAGGTCAATATCCGCGTATTTAACTCTTTCCCCGACAGCAGCGGTGGGATCGGCTCAATAAGCTTCCTTTAACTCCGAACGTAATGGCCACTTCACAAGAAAAATAATATTTTGTTTATGTTAGAGTTCTGTTGAATATTAACGATGGTGCAGTTGTGTGATAAATCCAAGGCCGGGTTACGGAATGAAAATTGCGGCATTTAGTCATCTATTTAACGGGATGAGATTTAAGTGGTTGGCGTATTTTAGCCATGTGTGTATTGTGAAGTGATTTAAAAAAAAGCGGCCTGCAGAGCAGTTTGCAGTGGTGAGGCGGTTTCATGACCTGTTTTAGACATGATTGAAAAATAGAGGTAACTGTTTCGTGCATGATGGACTCGCAGGTATGTTGTCTGCATTGTTATAAACGATGCCCGCTGACTTAGCAGTGCTTGAACGTGTTTGAAATATCTGTCTTTTAAGACCTTTGACTTTTTGGTGGTTTTTTTTATTTGAGTTTACTTTCATAAATCTAGTGTTAAAATTATGTCCTTTGTCATAATTACGGTAAACTCAGGCGTTTAACACGAAGCTGCGCATTATTATCGCGAAGCCACTTCAAATTTGAACGGCTTGCTCAGTCACAAGTATCTCAAGTGTTTAATGAGAAATTAAATAATAAACTCATACAAGGTGGGTTATTATGGAATGAATTATTTTGTGAGATGTTATAAAAAAAAAACAAGAAAATATAGACATGGAATTTATATTTTCAACAAATCCGCTAATGTTTGTTCATAATCAAACGGCTGCTTGAGTGAAGTGTACTTTTACGATTTTAATTTACATGCGTTAGTTGACAGCTTGCGGAATGTTCTTGATTAAAAAGAATATTGCCGATAGTTTGAAAATAAAAATAAAAAGAAGATTTCTGTACTTGTTTAACGGGTATGAGTGCTATGATTTGTTACTCGTTAAAGAAACTTGCAACTAATGATGATCTTAAGGGTACCTATTCATGCAAAACTTACTTTTGTTTTAGGGGAATCCCATCTTTTGCCCTTTAACGTTATCTTAAGAAGAGACATTTTCAAAACCCTTGAGTTTGTTCTTACTTTTAACAATGATGGGGCAATTATAACCTGTGATGTCAACATCAGTATTATGCATAATTCCGACCTAAAGCTGATGCTGATTGTGACAAAAATAAATAAATTGAAATGCATCTTAAATAAGAATAGTGGTAACTTTGGAACCGGAACCCAGTTGAATTGCCTTAACTGTTAAAACCGGTGAAATGAAATATTAAACTTAAAAATCCGGACAAAATTGTGCAAACACAGCCATATCGTTCAGTGCTATCTGAGTGTAAAGTTTTGTAATCGGTAATAGCCGATCTAGAATCAAAGAGATATTATTCGTGAAAGTTCCTCTAAGTCCTGTCTTATAATTTAAAAAAGAAATATGGCTCTGTTCGACTGTGCATAGATTATAGAGAGCTAAACTCGAACACTGTGCCTGATAGTTACTTAAAAGACAACTTTGGGCAGGCAGGTTATTTTTCCAGTTTAGACATGGCCTCCGGATTTCGTTAGATACAAATGGCCTCTCAGTGGCTTATAAAAAAAAAGAGCATTTATTACCCCGACGGTACATGTGAATGTATCAAAATGCCTTTCGGTTTGTGTACTGTAATGCTCCTGTATGTTAGAGAGCAATAAATAAAGCTTTGAGCGAACTTGACAGATGAGATCGCACTCGTTGACGACGACAACTCGTGGACAACGTATTAGTTTTTGTAATAAACAAAAGAAAGAGTTTTTCGCAACCTAGAGCAGGTGCTGACCGCTTTAAATAATGAGGAATGGGCATAGGCATCATGATGTGGGCGATGCGGCTGGCAGCCCAAAACTGTTTTGATTCCCCTTTCCACCTGTGCAGTCTCGGTTATGCTGAACGTGGCCTTGAGTCTTGTTGCCTTGGGCTCTGTCTGCCCCGCGGGGGTATAGGCGTGATGTGTGTGTGTGGTTTTGGATTGAATTGGAAGAAATTATCTTTTCTAAAGATATCTCTGGAGTTTAGGCTATGTTATTAGCGACATCATCATTCGAATAAATCCTAAAAGGATTGACGCCCTGGCTAAAGCCCCTTGCCAACAATCGCTAAAGAGTAGCGACAGTTTAATTTTAGCCCAGGATCGCGAAAATTGGCGCAATAATATGAAGGAGGCCTACGTCCAACAGTGGACGGACAATGCCTGTAGATAGACGGATAGAATGGTTTAACAGCTAGACCATGTAAACTTGCATTAAATGGGTAGTCCAGACTACTTTGGGAACCACTAGTGTAGGTGGCTATTTTAGAAAATTTGTGCCTAGTTTTACGATACTGATAGCGCCGCTATACGATGTAAAAATAAAAAAAAAAATAAAAAAAAAATGAAAAATTGTGTTAGACAGACAAACACACGAAAGCTCATTGTCTTGTGATTGAATATTTTACTTTTACGCCTGTCCTACAGTTATGGAGAGATTTTGTTTCAAAGGGACAAAAATCAGGCCAGAGATGTTGGTAATTTTAGCCCAAGAACGATAGACGTGGAAAGTAGATACCATAGCTTACTTAGCTTAGCGTAGAAACCCTTGCAGTGTTTAAAGCACTGAAACACTTCAGACATTATTTGTTTGGGCTAGAATTTAAAGTCGTGACTGATTGTAACGCTCTTAGAGCTCTTAACACTCTTATCTCTAGAGTTCACCGTTGGTGGGTGTATAATATCCGAACGTATAAATTCGAATTAGATTACTGAATGAGTGATAGACAGCCCCGTGTGGATTATCTCAGCCGCAATCCTATTAATGACAAATTTGTAAATGTGTTGGGAATTAATAAAGAATTAACTGATATCCACTGAATCGTGGTCTGGTGAAAACGACCACGGACTCGAATATAATTCTTTACAGTTTGAAGGACAATCTTCAGCATAAAAACTTTCACGTGGACAGTCAAACTTTTTGTAGTTATCAACAAAAACGAGAAAACTTTAAATAAAGTTAAACAGAGTTCTAATTGGTTCCTGAACATAATTTCGTGTTAGAAATTACATCGATCACTGCCTCTTGTGAACATCATAAAAACCATCTGGCAAAACAAGCAAAAAAAAAAAGGGACAGTCGGCACTACATCCCATTGAAAAGGTCGCTGAACCTTCTCCACATATTTCACATTGTTTAAAGCAATAAACTGTCAGGTAGACAGACGATTTTATGAAGGATACGTAGTTGCAATTGTAGACCCTTTTGCGAAATACCGCTTACTATGAAAGATTAAGGACTAAACCTCACGATGAATTGGTGTGCGATTAACCTAGTTTCTAATTTGACACCTAAAGAAAATAAATCGGACAAAAAAAATGGTCCATAGAATTTCACGAAATTGTCAGTGGTATTAGCCGAGCTAACGGACTAATAGAACACATTATGTCGGTTCTAACTAATTGTTTCTCAATTGCTGAAAATCACGATAAAAAATTATGAAAATCAGTTCTATGTGAAGTGCAGTTAGCCTTAAATTTTACGGTATCAAAAGCCACAGGTAAAAAAAAAAAAAAAAAAAAAAAAACTACAAATTGTGAAAGGTCAACCTCGACTGAACTTCTGCAGTTTGAAAAAGTACTCTAGTTATATTGCAAAAAAAAAATGCGATAGATAGGATGGACGAGCAGGCTACCATACATGAAATAATACGCTATGTTGTGGGACCTAGTGTCAGGGGACTGAGAACAGCACGTACCTATGTCATAAAAAGCTATGTTGAAAACTAGTCATAACGGAATGTAGCCTAGTCTATATTGTTGGAGAAGTTTATTCTCACGGCCTATCCTACAACTTTGGCTCTCTGGGGCCTCAGACAGGAGGTACAGTTGCCTACGTCAGCGAAGCAGACGATGCCTTTAAGTTTTGGGTTTGCCCGAGTGTACACAACGTTGTAGTACCGGTAGCTAATAGGCGGTCGTTTAGACCCCAGTCGGCCGGTACCGTGCCGTCGTGCTCTCTTGAGCTCATCCTTATGGCTTTCAGCTTTCTTATGCCTCTACCTGATGTTCAACGCCTCTGCGTCCTTACAGCTGAACAGCTGGTCAGATTAGTCACGATAGCGATAGCAATATTTTAACTTGGTCTTAAATTTAAACAGTAAACATTAAACATCCGACGTGAACTATTATTATGAATTCAATGATCCAATAGGATTAGGTGACACTATTTGGTGTCATGTGTTTGTAATGATTTTCTTTGAGATGTGTTCCTTGTGACACCGCACTCCTATGTTTATAAGGCGAACGAAATTTATTGCCTTCTATGATATTGTTATGATTCCTGAACGAGTTCTCTGTTAATTTGATCATGGAACAATTGGTTCACTTTTAATAACGAAGGACCTTGTTATGCGACTTCGTGATTTATTATGAACACCACAACTATACAGTACAAAGTTTAATTATGTTTGGGTAACAAATGATTCCTGGTATTGGATGATTATTGTTTTTAAGTTCCAAATTGCGTTATGAAATTTAGAGGATGGTTAAAATCTAGATGCTTTGCTGGTCTATTGATGCACTTTGGTGATGTTTTGACACAGACAGTTGAAAGCCGGGCGCTTTGCTGGTCTATTGATGTGTTTTGCTGGTGTACTGTTACGTAGACAGTTGAAAGCGAGACGCTTTGCTGGTATATTGATGGTTGAAGGTAGAACAGTTTACCTAAGTTTTAACTGTTGAAAGCGGAACGCTTTGCAGGTGTATTGTTTGCTGAAAGTAAAATACTTTGTAAAGTATAATGATGGTTGAAAGCAGAACGCTTTACTGATGTATTGATGGTATGTTAATAGATTATTGATGTGTAAATGACTGAAATGCGGAACGTTTTGTCATTGTTTAATGATGAGTATAATGATGGTTGAAAGCGGGACGCTTTACCTATGTATTATTGTTATGTGAAAAGCTTGTTTATGTGTAAATGATTAAAAAGCGAGACGCTTTGTCTTTGTTTAAATCGTAATTGACGATGAAGCCCAGGTTGTACTGTGGGTACAGAAGCTGGATGTCATATTATGGTCAACGCGAGAGCGCGTTGTATGTCAGTATGGCCGTGTGAGAGCGAGAAGCCACGGCATGCATTGTTTTGATTATAAAAGTCAGTCAGTAGTGGGACGATGGGGGACGCGCTCCAGTGAGGGCAGTCTCTCCACATTAGTCTCCCGTGCCAGACGTGCACACTGAGTGATTCCTTAATTATTGTCTTACTCTGAAGACATTCTTTGTTATTCATTTAATACTTCTAAGGTCAATATCCGCGTATTTAACTCTTTCCCCGACATATATATCAAAAATTTAAAAGAAGCGGCCGTTAGAAATCATTCCTTATTACAAGATACTTTTACACACGGTAAACATCCATCATCATTTGGATGGTGATATTGTCGCGGACAGCCGATTTACACCAAATGAAATAAATACCCATGCCTCTGAGATCACTTATGCCTTCCGCCTTTGTTCACCGGCATCATCATCATCTCCTATACTCACTGTCTCAGGATCACTATCCCACACGAAAGGACATGAGTCCATCTTTGGTAGTAACATTTAATGGTTATGATCGTTGGTTATAATATAAAGGAGGATTCACCTGTGGCTGCCAGTTCGCTCGCCTCCTACTCTTCTTCTTCTTCTTCTTCTTTTAATAATATGGCCCCATCGATCGATGCGATGATTTCGCCAATTTCAAAGTAAAAAATACAGTACCTATTCAAAAATCTTGTGACATAAAAATGTCGGCAACGTTGTACGGTAACACGGTCAAAGACCCCCCTGCACCCCTGTCGTGCTCTTAGCCAACGGTCAATGATATCCCTCAGATACTGCCAGGAAATCATTAGCCGTTGCCCAGGGTGCACCGAATCAAGCACTGCTCTTCCCTCCGGACGGATCCAGAAACGAACCGCAGCTCTTGGCCACACGTGGAGGTAACCCCTACTCTCAACTCACTTTCTTACTCGGTTTGCCACGCTAAAACCATTGCGATCTGTCAAAGTGAGAATTCACAGGTACAAGCAGGTTCACAGTGTTGCCAACGTCAGAAAAGGCATAGATAATAAACTTACCCGTGGGTCATGGCTCGCGAGCTTCGCGACACTTCCCGCGCAGATGATAAACCCAACGAGGGAATCGGCGAAAATCGAAGAAATCATACCTATTTATAGGCGATGCGACTAGCAACCCATCACTATTCTGATTCCCCTTTCCATCTAACCACGCCCACAGTCATGCTAAACGTGGCCTTTAGATCTTGTTACCTTAGGCTCTGTCTACCAATGATATTGTATATATCTGTCTACCCGTAAGGGATAAAGGCGTGATACATGTGGTTTTACCATCATTAGCTAAACAACATTCCTCAAATGCATCGTTTGGCAAACACTTCATTGAAAAACTATTGTTTTCTACTAACACAATTGACTTCTTAGAATAAGTACCTACCTACTTATATATAAAACAAACCTATAACCTAAGCTAAATGTGAGCTACGCCTAAAAGTTTTTTGATTTTTTTTAAAGTTTACGGTTTGTCGTCAAATTAAATGTTTGTCAAACGTTTGTCAGTCAAATGATCGGCTACCGATATATGACGTATGTACAGTATCGATGGCGCCTTTGATAAACAATAACTGTAGATACACAGTGCCATACAAAATCCCCTTCAAAAAATGTCCGAACTATTTATTTGTTTGCGTAACAAATAAAATCATCACCTACACAAAGTAATTAAGAGAATAAGTGACGAAATTTGATCCTAGTCTTTACTTAATTACAGTTGAATTTCGCTACTCCACAGTTAAAAATATATTTACGTGTGCGTAGAGAAAAGTAATCCCACCGCACAAACGAATTGAAAGAATACGTGACGAAATTTGAACCTAGTCTTTACTTCATTACAGTCTAATTTCGGTAGCGGCAAAACTCCAAAACGCATGACACCTTGACAGCTAAACATGACAATTTCACACACGTTTGGTTTAAACTCGGATATGAATGTAAGCCTTATCAGAAACGGCAGAGGGATTAATTCCACTTGTTACATTGAAGGCGACGCTTTGACGAGTTTGACTTTGCTTTGACGGACGAAATTATGTTGTTGAACAAAGAATGCATTCGGACTTTCGGAGAGGACTTAATTTTTTAAAAGTTTTTGACAATTAATGCAATAAAAAACAGGGTGAAATTAATGTTAACGCCAATACTTTACAGGATGAATGGGCAAGTCATTTAGATAATTAAAACTAATTTTCTTTACTCCAAACCAAATGTTTACCGTTTTCGAGATACGTATCTATATCCTACTAATATTATAAATGCGAAAGTTTATGAGGATGGATGGATGTGACGATTTGAGTGTGTATGTTTGTTTCTTCTTCGAGCTGAAACGACTGGACGGATTTTGATAAAATTTGGAACGGAGATAGCTGGTACCCTAGATTAACAAATAGGCTACTTTGTATTCCGGAAAGTTGCATAATTGTCGATAACCAGGCACTTTCTAGTCTGCTCGATTCTCTGGCTGTGCGGAGGGATGTAGCATCCCTCTGCATATTATACCGAATATATCATGGGGAGTGCTCCAATGAACTTTTCGGATTGTTGCCTGCGGCTAAATTTCACTACCGCACTTCGCGGAATCGTCTGTCCTTCCATCCTCAACATCTTGATGGTTGGCAGTCAAATACCGTGCGTTTTAAACGCAATTTCCTTCCTCGTACGACGAAGATCTGGAACCAACTTCCTGCTGCAACATTCCCTGAGCGGTACAATTTAGGGATCTTTAAAAAGCGAGCCTTCCTGTTCTTGAAAGGGTCGGCAACGCACCTGTGATTCCCCAAGTCTTGCAGGTGTCCATGGGCGATGGTGATTACTTTCCATCAGGTGACCCGTCTGCTCGTTTGCCCCCTCTTATATAAAAAAAAAAAAAAGTCCCGAGGGATAGCGGTAAACATGACAAATGTCGTAGCTGCCTAAAGTGGCAACGTATATAATTATTGCAGAATAATAATATATCAAAACCGTTCTCAGAGACGACAGTTAATATTATGATTATTAGAACTTAATCGACGTTTCTGAGTATGAAAGTTAACTTTAATTACCTACCCAGTCGGTTGTATTGATTGACAGTGGAAATTTAGAATTGTTTTAGCATGTTCATGGATCAAGTTCAAGTTCAATTAATCATCCCTGCAGCACTCAGAGTTCTTATTATGTTAATTGGCGTTTCTGAGTGTGAAAATTAAGTTTTAAAGCTGGCCGCCATTTTGAAATTCTTAGCTTTTGGACCGATTGCTATCAAAATCGATATCTGAGGGTTCGAGTGGTCCCCAAACATGAAACCGTTATCAAAAATGGAAAAAGTGGCCGCCATTTTTAAATCTTTACTTTTTGGACCGATTGTCTTAAAAATAGATATCTGAGGGTCCGAGTGGTTCTCAAACAGTCAAACTATCTCACATGTTTCCCAGTAACACATACACAAGATAAATTTTATTCAAATGTTATTAGAATTATAAAATTGACATAATTTTTTACAAAACTTATTATTTCTGACATTGTATTTTATTTTATTGTTTTAGTGTTTATAATTTATTATGCTCTTATTATTATTAATTTTTGACGATCTCAACAGAAATACTTATATTGGTGACATGCATGTTTGTTATTATATAATTTTTTTTGATGAATAAATAAGTCTAAAACTAAATCACACATACATGACTTACGTATACACATCCAGGAAATCAAAGCTTCACACAAAAACACATAAGATTCTAGAAATAAAAAATAGGGTGATGGCAACTCCACTACACTTTTGTTCTATGTTCTGTTGTTTATCTGTTTCGTTTTACTGATAAGCTTTCCGGTGCGTGTGACAAAGACAAGGCAATATGTCAATGTTGTCGAATTCTGGCAAAAATTAGCAATTTAGAAATGGTTTTAAAATTAATTTAGATTAATATTTCTCTCCGATTCTTAGAATTTAATAGAAAAAACAATAGATATTCACTGAAAGTATGATATTCCATCAGATTTGTTCCATTTTTGCGAGGGATTTTTGCACTATTTGAAGACATACGTGGACATCGTTACGCTGGCATTGACAACAACGTACTGAGAAAAAATTAAGCCAATTTTATTAAATTGGAGCTTATTTGGTTCGGAGATTTTCGGGAGCGCGACTGTGTATCTACAGTTATTGTTTATCAAAGGATGGCGCTATTTCTTTTTTAAAAATTGAATTGAAATTGACGTATGTAAATAGGTATATGTCTAACGTTAAGCAACCTTATTCCTCCGAGTTAGCAACCCTTCCCTCGGAACCTTAAAAGCAAAACAAATAAATCCCAAGGTTACTTGACACATATTTTATTAAGGCGCGCATACTAACCGTAAAACATAAACAATCCGCGTAGAGAACAAAACGGGGCGCCATAACACAAGTTACGGCTGCAATAACACCGAAGCGATGTTTCTCGGAACGTGCTAGGGGGGCTATTCCGAAATTCGAAGTATGTGTCACACCGTCCCTCTTACCAAAGGTCATTAACTCGTTAATCCATTAATCGTTAATTAACGAAGTTAACAATCTGCTTGTTATTATTGGATTATTATTAACGGATTACATTAACTTAACTTCAAAAAATGTTAACGCTCTTACTAACTGCCGCGGGGAAGGGAAACATTGCAAAATTACGATTATTCATTTCTACCTACTTTATTATCGATATAAATGAATCTGTGTTTAATTATTCTTTCTACCTAGTCGATTTTGTTTTTTTATTTAACTAACTTTAACTTGCGTTGTTTTCGATAATTTAACGCTGTACCGATTATAGAAGTTAACTTTTTATTTTAACTAACGAATTAACGATTAACGAAGTTAAGTTAACTTTTGGATTTACTGTGCCCTATGCCTCTCTCTCACTCTCATTATGCTTCAATAGTAAAGGTTACTAAGAAAATATCATTCTCGTATGATTTTATGATCGTTAACTACATCTCGATAAAATAATGCCCGTATGAAATTTACACACAATATAAAAGGAGGAAATAAAATATACTTAAGAATAGTACCGATATGATGTAAAATGGAGTTGGGGCCCAGCATAATTTTACTAGCTTTCGCCCGCGGAGGTACCTATGTATGTTTTATGTGGCAGCAAAGGAGGATGGGCTTGCATACATCATCATTCTATTTCGCACAGGCTTGGCTGTCTTGCACGTGAGTAGCGGAGTAGCAAGGTATATGAAGGTATGTATGTCTGTATAACTCTGTATTGTACATAAAACACGAAAATGATGAATACAGGACAACGCAAATGCACAAAGGTGAAACGTATCCCTAAAAGGGATTTCTTCCAGTAAAATGATCTAGGTAAATGTTTTTTGTTCGTTGAAATGGACCTCCGCAAACTAACGCCTGATTCAATAGAATAAAATCACTTGCGGATAAAAACAGCAACAAACTATTCTCATAGTATTTGAAATTTTAGCGGAAACGCGTTCGAAACGTATTTTGTGACCGAAAACTTACACTAAGATTACTGGCCTTACACTCGTTTGCCTCCCTTATTCTATAAAAAAAACACTCCGAAATTTACGGGACGGTATACAAACTTCAAAATTCGAATTCATTTCATTCGAATTCAATTCATTCAAAGAAAATAATTCAAATAAAAGACACATTATCTAATAAGTAACTCAGTGTTTTATTTTCTTTTTAGACACACTCGCCAGCTCAGTTTCATATTCAATCTCCACCCGAGGTTTCTTCCTGCTGGTCAGTTTCTCAACGACATCCTGAAACAGAAGCCATAATTACTACAGTAATTCGTGCTTTTCAACTTTTTCGACGCCAACGACTCATATGCAGGGTTATTGGTAATTCGACGTGTATTCTTTAGGAGGTGATAGGGGTGACTATTTGCGATAATTTTAACCCCCATATATGTGTTATGCAAAAGTTAACTATTTTTAGGTTATCATGTTTTTTAGTTTTTTTCAAAATAAGTCAAAAATGCAACATTAATAATTTATTTTAAAAAAAAGTATCAGTTTAAATCTCATTTTTTCTTCTGATTTATAAAAACGATTAAACACTGGTTATTTATCAATGTTAAAACCACAATTATCGGGCCAAATTAAAAAATGCGAGGCAAAAAACCCACTAAAATGCCTGAAAACAAAAAAAAAACGTTATGGAACTTGGCTGGCAGATTATTTTAAAAACATAACCGTTTTCTTAGCTCTTCAAAAATGCGTAACAACTAGGAACTTACTTCAAAGAAACAGAAAAAAAATGATCACAAAGGAAGCGGGCGGGAATTTTTATTGGAACCAAACTAAGGTCGTCCTAAGGAGTTCTAAGGAAATTCTTATTCGAACTAAATTAATTAAAAAAAATACTCAATGTAAATAACACAAAAAATACTTATTTTACATCCGTATTTTTTGTCCATTACTTCAATGCAAATTCGAAATTCGATCTGACAGCGAGCGAATCTAAACTGAATTCGATTTAAATGGCATTAAAATCAAAAGTCAAAAGTTAATTTTGCAAACAGGCCGCCAAGGGCTCTTTTACATGTCTTTTTTTGAATCTACCAGCGCATTCGAAAAGACCATCATTACCAAGAAGAATGCGCCGCAAGAAACTTGGGGCCTCATGGTAAGGGCCCAGAAGCTTTGACTTTCCTGACAGACTCAAAATCAAAATGAAATACCAAGAAGATGGAAAAATTTGCAAATGCTTCGCTGGTTTGCTCTGCAACTAATGAGAAGAAAGCTTTAGACCTTTGCGAGTCGAATCTAGCGCAATCGTTTGAGAAATAACAATAAACTGAACAAGTAACCCTTACCTCAATATCAGAAGTTTCCGATTCAAAATCACTGCCAACGTCAGCACCTTCCTTGTGTCCTGAATCACTTTCCTGATGAAAAAAAGAAAATAATAATTTACAACAGCCAATTCCACCAACTCTGTTATAGTACACCACAGATGACTAACCTCTTGAGCATCGGGCAACATTGTGGGATGAAGTTTGACTACAAGTTTTTTTTTTTAATTTTCCCGAGGCTTAAATCACTGTGTGCCAGTGTCATTGTTGGACATAACGTCAAATGCATCAAGCAATAAGTTCGCATATTTTCGGCTCGACAACTTTACTCGCCTGGTACTTTACTCTAAAAGTACGCGTACTTAGACTGACACACAGGAGAGTAAAGCCGTAAGTACGCGAACTTACTCACCCGTCTGTCACTCACTTTAAGAAATCTTCACATTCAACTAACCTCATCACTGTCCATGTCACTGTCAGCTTCCACAAACTCGTCAGTCTCCTCCACGGCCTGCAACTCCTTCTCCAGCTCGGGCTCTATCTCCATCTCCCTCTCTTCTTCCTCTTCTTCCTCCCTCTCACTTTCACTGGACACTTCCTCTGCTTTGAGCGCCTCATCGAACGCCATTTGCGGGAAGTTGTAGATGTCGTTATACTGAAAAAGAGAGTAGGTATATTTAAGAAAGAGAAGTAATTAGTTTGATTGTAACACAAACTGAAAACAATCACACATGATGGCGAGCTAACATTTGTGGTCTATGGTACAGGAATATTTCATAGTAAATTCCCATTCAGCCTGGATTAAAAAATGTCCAGACAAATTAGATGAATGTCAGTAATGATGCTACACTTAACAAAAATGTAGTGTGGTTATTATTTTATTTCACGGGTGAGACGCAACTTTGCCTGGTCTCTTCAGAATCATACTATGATCTTTCTATTTTATGACATCGATTTTTCTATTTTAAACTATCTGTTGTTAGCAACTTCGCCCCATTCCAGTATGTATTAGGTATTTTTTTTTTAATTTCGTCACAAACTTTTCACTAACATATATAACCATCCAATTTGGTGATTTTTTTAAATATATAGACAGATAAACAACTGAGTCTTAATCTATCCCAACTCAAATGCACCTAAAATAATGTTCAGTTAAATTTTTCAATTCAACTCAAGTTTTTTTTATTACTGAAAAATATACTTACTGTACCCTTCTTAAGCCTGTCCAATAGCTGTTTCTCTATGGCATTATCTATCCGTGCCGCGACTAATGCCTTCTCCTCTCTCCTTCTTTCACGTCTCTCTATTTTACGTTGTATCGGTACTAACTCCTTCCTGAAATTTTTTGTAAGGTATGTAAGTTACAGATATTTAAGTAACTTTGTACAAAAATAATAATAATTCTTGTCATAACCAAATAGGTATATTTATTGATTCAAAACAATCAATTACAATATTAACTACAAAACAATCTATAGATCTGTGTTTTGTCAATAGGAACATAAAAAATCCCTACTAATATTATAAATGCGAAAGTAACTGTCTGTCTCTGTTATGCTTTCATGCCTAAGCCGCTGAACCGATTTTAATGAAATTTGGTACAGATTATTAGTCCCAGGGAAGGAGACAAGATAGTTTTTATCCTGGAAAATTGTATAGTTCCCGCTGGATAACGATAGGCGACTTTTGCGCAGACGGAGTCGCGGGCAATAGCTAGTAACAGAATAAAATAACAAAAAGTATTTTTTGAAAACAAAAGGCTTCATCAAGAATAACTAATCTAAAACTCGCTTCATCGTGCCTGGCTCAAAGGTTTCCTTTAGGTCTTGTCACCTTAGGCTCTTTTGATGTAATTTGTGTATGTGTGTGTATGTATGTGTATGTAAACCTGTCAATATGGTAAGCTACTTACACTCTCCGCAGTTTAAGCTTTCTCATCCGGATCAGATATTGTGTTATTTTGACAAATCTCTGTTTGCATTTTGCTTTAATGAAGGCAGGCCAGTAAAGGAGGTTCTCGTTTATCTGGTAAATGGCCTTTTCAAAGTTTCTTGATAACTTCACTTTTTCCCATTGCTTTGCTGGGAACATAACCCTGAAATTGCGAGAATAAAATATAATAGATTTATTTGCAAAAATAAGTAGGTATAGCCATGCCATTTTGTTAATACTGTCCATGAAAATAATAATAAAAATATTAAAAAACTAGATAATATTGTACATAAAACAGGATGGAAAAATCAATTCGTGAAGTCCAAGACCACCACGGCTCGGAACTGAGTGAGTGGCCAGACATAGCTTTGGATAGTGAACTTTGGAAATCATTTGGACATTTGGCCAGCAGCGGGCAGCTATTTCAGGATAAGGATAAGGATACGATAAAGTCCTTACTTTACAATAATGACAGAACTTACCGTTCAGCAGTCTTCATATACAAGTAAATAATACCATTTTCTTCTCTGATCGTAGCATATTTGCTATTTGCAAGAGGACAAGACGCTCTGGTACACAATCCTGTGAGGTTATATTCATTTCGGCAGAACTGTTGCGTCTGAGTTCTACAAAATATGTGAATAAGATTTATTTGTAAGTATAAAGCACATATTTCAATAAAATCATTATAATTGCAGTCGTACTTACGTTACTTTGTGTGAACAGTGCGTCTTGTTGATAATCGCCCAAACAACCTAAATTTTAAATGGTGTTAATACTTATTTGTATGGATATACATCATAAAAAAAGAAGTTTATAATATTAGAATACTTACGTCGTCGTGCTGCATATTTAACTATAATTCGCCGAAATAATCAATATAATTATTCTAGTGAAATACGGCACGTGCATTTGTTTGTGACGTGACGTGTGGTGTGGAAGTGACAGTTGACAGATTTGACGGGCGTGCGACTTGCACGATTTTTCTTCTAACTCAAATAGCTTCGGAAGTAGCGAACCATAGACAACTCAAACTCAATCATTTATTTTTGCTTTGAGTGACTGCAGCGTGCTGTGGATTCTAAGTGAGATCGTTTTAATTATTTTGATAAAATTATTAATTTCAGTACATAAATTAGAATAGACATCTGCAACTAAATAAAAATTTATTTGAGTAAAATGAAGTCACGAAATTTTTGATGACATCATTTTCAATAATTTTTGATTTTGTATTTATTATTTCTGTAGTTGCCTAGTATCAGAACAGACCCATAAATTCAACGAGATACGCAGGGAATTTTTTTTTATTTGAAAATTTTCTTTATGTCGGTTATTTTCGTGGCGGTCTGTTTACGTACAACAAAACAACTAAAATTAGATAGAAAGCGGAATTCTATGAAAATCTATCATGCAAGTGCGGGAGCTTTACGTTCCTTTATAGATGCAGCTATTATTCGTGATTGCCTTAATAAGGAAAAGAAATGAGTGACAATATAAAAGTTGTTGTCAAAGTTAGGCCGCTGATTCAACGCGAAATAGACGATAAGCTCTCATTTCAATGGCGAGTCAAAAATAATGCGCTATACCAGCTCGATGCAAGCGGGAAAGAATCGGGCGCACAATTTACCTTTGGTAAGTGAAATGTTTATTTGGGGTTACCTTGACATTGTTAGAATTTAAAGGCTCTATTGAAATCTAATGAGCAAGCAGAAATTTAATCAAGCGTGGGTTTTGTTTTCCAGACAAAGTTTATAATGAAGAGACTAAGACCGCAGATGTCTACAAAGATGTTGCCAAGCCAATTGTGGAAGCAGCTATCGCTGGTTTCAATGGTACAATATTTGCCTACGGACAGACCTCTTCGGGAAAGACTTTTACCATGTCTGGATCAAAAACGTCTCCGGGTATTATTAAGCTAGCTGTGCTGAACTTATTTGAGCAGATCAAATGCATACCAGATAGGGATTTTTTAATCAGGTAATAATCCTATTAGTATAGTTGTCATCTGATATAAATGCTTTCTAATGTACTTTTAGGATTCTGCACCTCTCGGGAATGTTTGGAGTTAAAATGAATATTGAAAAATTAAGGCTATGGCCTCTTGTAACCATAATAAAATATAACTTTCTGGGTTTATAAGATCAAAAATATACACTTGAAAATGTTTTTTTTTTTTTTACTAAACTGGGAATGTGAACCCATACTTTATGTAGTGGTTTTTACACTGATATAAAGTTATAACAGGAAAGGAGAAAAATTAAATGTCACTGATTTCCATTTCTAATTAGAATAATAGGTATGTCATTATGTTTAAGACTTCTACATCAATCATATGCAAAACAAAGTTACCTATTTATATTTCAGTGTAAAATTATTAAAATTTAAAAATATCATTATTAATTTTAAATAATAATTATGTATGCTCAATGGGTGAGTCTCACTCGTTGTAGACCAGCTTTTATAGATATTTAATGACTTCACATTAACAAAAATTTTAATTATAAAATGCTTACTTACGTCATGTCATTAACTGGTGGGACTAGAAAGACCATTGTGTTTGAATTCCAAGAAACATAAATTGATTGCTAATTTAGCTGCTTATATGCTACTTCCTGCCTTGTAAGTGTGTACAAAGTTGCTTGTGGGATCAGAAAGACTTCAGTATTTGAATTCATGTTATTATTATGTTAAGTAACATAAAATAAAGCCTCTTTAAAATATAAGATTTAAAAAAAAACAAAATGTAATCAAACAATCATCAATATTGCTAATACAGCTGCTTATGTGCCACTTCCTACTTCAATAGTGTGTACAAAGCTTAACGATTAAATTGTTTTGTTTAACATTATTACAGAGTATCTTACATTGAGATTTATAACGAGACTGTAAAAGACCTGCTTAGTGGGGATGACAAAATCAAGGTGCGGGACACCCTTCAGGGAGTGAAGGTTGATGCCTCGGAGAAATTCGCCTCATCACCCGAAGAAGTGCTGGATATTATGAAAGAAGTAAATTTTCATCAATTATTTAGCCACCCTTTGTCTAGTAGCGTGCAGGGGTTGCAAGTGCATTCAATCCTGGGGTTGGTTTGTACTGAAAAAGGATCGGGATCCTGGGATCCCGGTATGAACAATCCCGGGATCAAATGCCCTAGTTCAGTGGTGGGCAAACTTTTTTCATGGCGGGCCAGAAAATTACAGATATTTCAGAGAAGGGCCAAAATTATACCAAAATGCAATTATTTTAACACATGACGCATGAACTACGTGGCTAGTCTAGCTGCCTTTGCAGTTTGCATCTATTATTCTATTTTATACAGCAGGACTGTCTAAATATCGTCATCCTGTGCCATAACCATAACACTTCATTTCCAAGGAACGCCGGCGGGCCGCTTTAAATTCCTTTGCGGGCCGGAGTTGGCCCGCGGGCCGTAGTTTGCCCATCACTGCCCTAGTTGCTAGGGTAGGCAGGGAGAAGGCGACGCAACATAATTTGCTTGTACGCGCCTACCCTGGAGACCGTACATTTCACGCCATAGTTTGTGTCTATGCCAGACACCTGTCCCAGGATATGTTTAACAAAATTAATTACTTGCTGTTTTTGTTTTTTATTGAATTGTTTGACATTAGAAAGTGATTTAAGAAGCAAATTGCTGTGATAAACATGCATCAGCTCCAAGAGCTGCTAACGTATAAAAGAAATAACAAAATAATAATATAAATTTCAGGGTGAAGACAACAGACAAGTTGGTGCAACTAATATGAATGAAGAAAGTAGCAGGTCCCATTCAATATTTCAAATAGTAAGTATGACTGGTGTATTCAAATCGGGTAGGTGATAAATTGGTCAAGCCTTCACTGAGAAAAAGTATCCTTTGAAAGATAAGTCTGAAAAAGATATTCCTAAAATAATAAGCTATTGTTAGTCACTGGGGCCCCTATTTCTCTAACTAGACAATTGTCAGTGCCAAGTGACATTTCTATTTACATTACAAACTCGAAAACAAACAATTGCACAATAAAGAGTTTACTTTTACTTATAAAATAAAATAAAATAAAATAGCTTTTATTGATTCTTTACCAACTATGTTAACACATTAAATATTTAATTAAATTGAACAATGCAAGTATTTGATTAATTATCAATTATCTAATTAATTTCATTATTTCATGCTGTGATTAATTGTGTTATATATACTTATTTGACAAATTTTTATTCATCCTAATTAAATGTAAGGACTGCCTATTGCGGTAAAAGCCTTTACCGCTTTAAGCTTTTACCGCTTTTTTACTTTTACTTGCTCGACAAGAATCTACGCCAGCTGGCTTCGGATTGACTACGTGTTGCATTTCGAATTGTCACTTGTCACTGACAATTGTCGCTTTGGCTGACAACGCATCTGTAATGCTCTGGTGTTGCGTGTGTCAGTGGGTGGTGGCTTAGCCGGTAAAGAAATGTTATTGGTAGACCATACCTGACTTGTAGATTTATCTTTTCGACGTCAACGACACATATCAACACCGTAAGCTCCACGCCAACGACTATATATGTATAGACGTCCATTCATCATCATCATATAGGCCGAAAGACGTCCACTGCTGGACATAGGCCTCCCCCAAGGCTCTCCACTCGGACCGGTCCTGTGCCTTCCCCATCCACCGCGATCCCGCGATCCTGATCAGGTCGTCGCTCCATCTTGTTGGAGGCCTACCAACAGCTCGTCTCCCGGACGTCCATTACTTCAATGCAAAAGCAACCTTTGTTCGATTGGGTTTAGATTTAACTTAAGGCATCGCAATAAAGTCTAGCATTATAGGTGATGTCTCTTGTATTTGATGTGGCGGCGAAAACTTTAAGCAACCTGACCTTTGACCATCACATTTGTTTCTCTACAGACGATAGAGTCCAGAGAGCACATAGAAGGTGAAGAGATAGCCGGTTCCGTCAATGTGTCCACTCTGAACCTGGTAGACCTGGCTGGCTCGGAGAGATCTGGCCAAACGGGAGCCAAAGGCAAGAGGTTGACTGAAGGGATTCACATAAACAAGTCGCTCTCAGTACTTGCACTGGTCATCAAACAGCTGTCTGAGGATCCACACAAGTATGTATAAACTATTAATATGTATTATGCATGCCAATGTATTTGGTTACACATGTCACTGTACCATCAGCCAAATATGTGGTCTATCATCCTAAGGTTAAAATTCCTTTGCAGTTCACAATATATAACGTCGATAAGACAGGCTGTCAACTTGAAAATTCGACTTTAGCGACATTTTCATTTGATAGGAATATGGATGAAAAGTGGTAGACCACTTATTTGGGCGACCGTACCTACAATTAACACTTTGTACCATGGCCACTTCTTAGCATGTCTAAAGCATAATAAATTATTTCATTTCATTTTGTTATGTAGAAAAAGTATGCTTAGTTGGTTTGGTCACGTAGAGAGTAGACTAACTAAACAGATCTAAATGGAGACCATTCACACTCCCCATATAAATCTGTTTAGTTAACCTAACCTAAGGATAGATGAAAATCTATCCTCTCTATGTGACAAACCAGCTAAGCATACTTTTTATTTATCCTAGTCACTAGTCACTAACCCCCTTATTCATAAACACTCTTTAGGCTTCTGTTAACTTAACAATCGTTTGTCCTTATCTGTGAAAGGTAAATGTCACAGTGACAGATAAGGACAAACAATTGCTATGTTAGCAGAAGCTTACAGAGCGTTTATGAATAAGGAGGTATATCTTTCACACCAGCACATTCCCTCATCACACTATTCCTTATTCTATACCTTCCATACTTAACACTCTCATTTCTACTGCATTTATTCTACTTTCATGGTTCTTTTGCCATACCCAGTAGATTTGGGTTCAGTTGTTTTAAAAAACTAACATGTTAATCCTTATATTCTAGGCACGCAAACTACCGTGACAGTAAGCTGACGCGGATCTTACAGAATTCACTTGGTGGGAATGCGAAGACTAGCATCATATGTGCTGTGACACCGGCTGCTGTTGAAGAGACAATTTCAACTTTACAGTAAGTTGAAGTAACATATTTAAAAAAAAAATATCTAGCTTATTAGCTAGCTAATTTTCATCTTGGGCGCTAACACTACTTATGTAGAATCCTTCACTACATTCTGGATTCTCAATGTAGCGCCCTAGCCGTAAATACATCATTTTGCTCCCTTGTGACACAAATAACTATTGTCCAATCATGTAGATATATAGTAATACCTGTACTTCATATGATACGCACATACATGGCAACAAAATAAGGTTTAGCGAGCATTAAAGAAATTGTGCTTTTTTTAGATTTGCCAATAGAGCTAAAGCGATCAAGAACAAACCAGAAGTGAACGCGGTAGCTACCGACGCAACCAAACTGCAGGACCTGACGAAACAGCTCTCTAAATTGCAATCAGAACTGGCAACTAAAAATCACATTGAGGTATAGTATTAAGTAAATTATTTCGACGCTAGTGCGTTTTGACTTATTAATGGTCCCGGCATAAAAATAAATAAGAACATAAGTAGAACGGAAACTCCCGCTCCGGCCGGACTCAAGGTCACGATTTTAGAGTAGCCGTTATACGGGCTACTCAGTCAGGTTGTGACGGCCGGCGTCGCCGTACGCGCGTTTTACTGTTTGCGCGTTCCGTACCTTCATCTTGGAAACGCCGATCTTGGAACAAATAACGTACCTAATGATTTATAAATCTTATATTTTGTAAAACTAGAATAAAATAATGATTTCAAAGTAAATAAAAACTTATATTTCAGCGATATTATCTTTAGACGTAAGCAACCCCAGCAACACGCCTGGACGACAGAGAGGTGTAACGACGTGAAGGGGGAAGTAGGTATATAAATGGCGGCGTTTTGGACGCGGTCAGAAGAGATTCCGTTCTACTCTGTTATTATTTATTCTTATGGTCCCGGCTCCAGGCAACTACGACCTTTGGCATGTTTACGCTAACCCGCGGGAACTATGCAATTTTCCGGGATAAAAAGTAGCCTATGTGTTAATCTAGGGTACTTATAACCAAAAAAAACCAGCGTGACGAATGAGCAAACACACACATCGTCACATCCATCCATCCTCACAAACTGTCGCATTTTAAATATTAGTAGGATTACAAAGCATTTTATACATTACAGCAAGATAACCGTAACCTGATGAAACAAATATCGAGCCTTCAAAAGATGATACTGAACGGCTTCGGGCAGAGCAGCGTCGACAGCGGCTGCCGGCGCAAGACGTGGTGCGCGCCGCGACGCGTCACCATATCGACGCTGCATGCCGTGGATGAGGACAAGGAGATATGTAAAATACAGAAGTTTTGCACGCCCACTATGAAATACAAGTAAGTGAATGTAGTACAGTACGTGGAGTATGCCCGCCCGCGTCCCCTGCACACTCCCGCGATACCTTATTTTCGACTACTGCGCATCAACGGTCATGGCTAGACTTACGTGCCGGCACTTGTATTTAAGTTTGTTTTTGATTTTTAAGTCAGTTAGATTTTTAGTAATTCAATTCAAATTCAATTCAATTCAATTTATTTACCAAGATAACATTGATCTCATTCTTATTAGTAAATTATAAGCTTATAAACTAAGGTTAGAACACAAAAACTAAATTCGATTTTACATTTAAAATAATTTCGTTCAATACAGGACAACATACATGATTAGCAATCATCTCTAGGATGCTGTTCGGGCTGTTCCTCGTTCTGCTCAGCAGGGAGGCTGCCTTTTTGCGCATAATTGCTGCGAATCCGTCGGTGTGTGACTCCGCAAACATAGTGGATGCGCTGCAGAATTTAGCCAGGCCAAGCAGCATCCTAAAGGCGTTATTGTATTGAACCCTAATAGCACTAAATGACTTTTGGGTATATCAAACCCATAGGCTGCTGGTGTAAAAAGATGAGCAGTATGCTTTAAACAGCGTAATCTTAACTGGTTTTGAACACCTAGCAAACCTACGGGCCAGCATGTTCGCCCTCACACATAATGCGCTTCGTTCCCTCTCGATGTCAGCATCGTCCTTCAGATCGTCAGTAACTATGTGCCGAGTGTGTGTGTAATATTTATGATGTAATTTTTACTGTTTTTTAAATGATATTAGTAAGTGAAGTCATCGTATGTGTTATACTGGCGGTTGCCCGCGACTCTGTCTGCGTAGGGTTCGCTTATTGCTATCCCGCGGGAGCTATGCGATTTTCCGGGATAAAAACTCGTATGTCCTGCCCCGGGACTGAAACTATATCTGTACCAAATTTCATTAAAATCGGTTCAATGGTTTAGGCGTGAAAGCGTAACAGACAGACAGGCTGACCGACAGACAGTTACTTTCGCATTTATAATATTACTAGCAACAGCCCGCGACTCCATCTGCGCTGAATTCGCTCATCGCTATCCCGCGGGAACTATGCTATTTTCAGTACCAAATTTAAATAAAATCAGTTTGGCCGTTTTGCCATGAAAGAGCAACAAACATCCAAACTTACAAACTTATATACAAACGGATATAGTAGGGAAGTAGGGATTTGAACAAGATCAGGCAAAACGGGGGGTCCACTAATGGATTGAATGACACGAATTAAATAGTAATTTAAATATTATCGTGATACTGGTATGTCAGTATGGGTAGTATTTTGTGTCAATATTTCGTGATATGGATCGCGATATGCTATCTCACGGTAATATTGACACACCCATCTTAGCCTTTCTGCTTACGTATCTGACGATTGTTTCTTATGAATCAGTGCTTCTAATTCGAATAAACGCTCTATTCGAATAAGGCTTCTGCTAACTTAACAATCGTTCGAAATATTATAAACGGGATATGAACCGCGATTACTTTTATTGAGCACCCGATATTTCGACGCAGTGAGCTCAATAAAGCTCAATAAAGGTAATCGCGGTTCATATCCCGTTATAATATTTCGAATGAACTTAACCGTGAATCATTGAAAACTCTTAACAATCGTTTATCTGTGAAAGGTAAATGTCAAAGTGACAGATAAGGACAAACGATTGCTAAGTTAGCAGAAGCCAACAGAGCGTTTATGAATAAGGGGGTTGCAAGAATGAATATACTCTGTATAGAATATACTATACAGGGTGTATCGGATAGCCCCTAACAATAATCAACTGGGGTATATAACCATAGCTATAGAAGTAAAAAAAAATTTACTCCAATTTTTTTTTAATATTTTTTAGCTTCTGTAGCTATGGTAAATTTTTTTTTACTTCTATTGCTATGGTTATATACCCCAGTTGATTATTGTTAGGGGCTATCTGATACAGCCTGTATATAGGGTATACTCTGATATTATTTAAGTTATCAACTTTATGTTACAGCCCCATGACTTTACCGAATGCAAGGGATTTCCAACCGATACAAAGACCTAGCCAGTTGGCGCCGGTATCGGAAGAGACAATCCAGACAACTCCACCACCTAAAGACAAGAAGGTTAACTTCAGTGACGAAATCATTGACCTTGGTATGTATCCAAAAAAAAAATCAGGTAGGTACTGTGAAAGAAAGAAGTCCGTTACCTGCAGTGTAAATTAACCCTCCATTTGACAAGATTGTTGATAGTTGTGAGTGACACAAGAAAGACAGTGAAGAGGTCCGACCACACCGGTGCGTAAATGACGTTGACGGTGCGTATACGCAACAAAATATATGAAAAACGGTGAGAAAACGTGACGCCTACAACACGTCACTGCGTATACGCGGCTGTGTGGTCGGACCTTTAAGATACCCCGTATAGGATGTAAACCCTAAGTTGCAATAAAAGCTGGTGTTAAAACTAAGATTAATCGGTTTTTGTTCTTGCAGACAGTGATGAGGAGAATACGTCGAACACTTCGCGTTGCTCGCCATACCACAAATGTTTTGGTGAGTGTAACAAAACTGGTACAATTCTTATTCTCTTTATATTTGAGAACTCGTAGTGCTTTAAAATTTACTTCAAGGAGGTGGTTCTCTATTTCTGACTAAAGGGCGTATTACACTTGGCTAAATTTAGAATGCTAAATGATTTAGAAAGCTAAATGATTTAGAAAGCTAATTTAGTAAAGTGTAATCGCGTTTAGGAAGTAAGGATCCTAAAAAGTATCCTAATTAGGAACAAGGATGGTTTCTGCCAAGCTGAATGGTTTAGCATCGTAATTAGGAACGTGTAATAATATTTAGTGCAGTTAGTAGCCCTCGCCACGCACTGCGGGGGGACGTGTCTGATTCAGTGACTAAATTCAGGAATAGTGTAATCAGAAGCGCTTCCTAATTAGGGTGACTAAATTTAGCAAAGTGTAATGGGCGCTTGACAGTAAGACGAAAGCTGCAGCAGGTTAAAACTTACGTCTATTGACATCGTTGCTACACTAAGATTCCGTAACGATAATGTCATATTACTTAAGGTTGTTGATTTACCTCTGCGGCACACTCACTTTTTACTGCTCCTCGCTCTACTCACCATGGTGCCGCGATGTGCTTTGTAGGAAGTCTAGGAAGCAAGCATGCTCTTTCATTTAACTCTCCTTATCTGTCTTGCTGGTCACGCTGATAGATGGAGTGTAGCCCTGGCCGTGACGAGTAGCTTGACGTGCTTCGTGACCAGTAACGCAACCGTGCTTAAGGTGATATCAGACGGTTCATTTTTTGTTCATTTTCTTATTTCATTTTGCATCTTTTACTCAAAGTGACACGTCTTAACGCAAAGTGAAAGAAAATTGGCGAATGAATTTGAAAAAAAATTAAGCATTCACTCGATTGAACTGTCTGATATCACCTTTGTGACTCGTCTCTCCCTCTTTTCTTTACCAGTTTTTACTATGTTCAAAAATATTTCAGAATCAACTAAAACTCCGCCATGTATACTAAGAAAGAACGCAAGAGTTGCAGAAGCGAACCTTAAAGATATTGTTGAGTTGACAAATAGAGAGAAACTGTATAACCCGGACGTTGTGAGTATTGTTTTTACTTTTATTAACATTATTAAGACGAAATGTTATTGCTAATGCTATATCAACCGCGTTTTCTTACAGTATAGACTCATCAAAAATGTCTAGGGGTATTTTTTATTCCTAGACAGTTTTTAACATTTCAATATAGGCTATATTACCGAGTCAAAACATTAAATTTATCTAGGGGTAATGATTATCCCAAGGTTTTTTTGATGTGTATATGAAGGTTTAATATCCATAAATTGTTAATTGTAGGTTGAGTATATGGAAAAATTAGAAGAAAGTAATGCCACTATAGCCAATTTAGAAGAAAATCTGAGAAAACTCAGTGATATGAGACTAGAACGAGATTCCGAATTTGAACAGTTAAAAGACAAGATATCACAGACAGAAAACGAAATCAAAGCTGCTTCTACTGCAAAGGTAAGTTGTAAGTTTTAGTGATAATAAAATACAACAGGGTAAGGCTATTACTAAGATCAAGTATCTTTTTAGGCGGAGTTAGATGCTCTATGTAAGGAATATAGCACAAAAATAACAGACCTTGAGGTCTCTTATGAAACCCTTAAAACGAAAGCAAAACTTCGAGAAAATGAGCTACTGTCTCTTTTAAATGAACAAACTAACACAAAGAAGCCAAGGGAATGTCGTAAGTACCTATTTATAATAAAGTTTTTCCCATAATTATAATATGTTGATTTATTAATGGCTTGTGTAATTTCAGGAAAATCTTTATCTAGAACGTTTGAAAAAGAGTTTGATTTCATGGACTTATCTAAGGACATATCTCTTGTGAGTGATCACGATAGCAGTGTCGACACCTCGAATACTGGCGAAACACAAATGCCATTGCAAGAGCTCGTTACAGACATGAATACACAGATTAACGACAAAACCGATACTATTGAACACTTGGAAAGTAATATTTTACAGCAAAAACATACAATTGAATCTCTTGAATCAACTTGTAGAGAGCTCCGTGAACAAATCTTTCGATGTAATAGCACGTTGGAACACACTGTTGAAGAAAATACGATGCTTAAATCGTCTATTGAAATATTAAATTCGACTATCAAAACCCAAAAACAGAGCTTGGAAACAGCAAATAATGACATGCAGTCATATAACAGCCTGATCCAAGAATTACAATCTAAACTTCTAGAGAAAAATGGCATTGCTGATCTGAACATTAGCGACAATTTACTAGAGACTATGCTCGCTCATGAAGAAACAGTAATTGCTAATAATGAAAATCTGAAAAATATTATTCAATCTTTTAAAATTGCTCTAGAAACGCGAACTAAGGAAATAATTAATCTGAAATCGGATCTTGACTCTAAAACATCTTCTCTTGAAGACGATCTACTTACCGTACAACTCCAAGCAAAAGAAGAACATATTAATAGACTAGTTGAAGAGGTTCAGAAGTCCAAAGAACAGCTTGAAGAAAATATGAATGTTATCAATAAATTGATCCAAGACAACGAAAGTTTTGTGAAAAATAAAGATGAGCTATCTGAAAAGTTACTTATTGCTGAAAAACAGAACCTCGAAATGAAGAAACAAAATATTGAGTTGCAAAAACAAAACGAAGAATATAACCATCAGTTACGAGATTTCAATGACAACCATGATAAACTCTTGCAAAATTTAAATGACTTTAAAAATAATCTCAGTGCACAACAAAAAGAAAAAGATGAAATGATGAATGATTTGTGTGAATTGCGGAAATTTGTCGTTTCTAAAGACAACCTAATCTCGGACTTTAAAACCGAAATCGAATCCAAAAATAGTTTGATAACTTCTCTTACCAGCAAACACACCGACTTGCAAGAAGGAGTGATTATGAAAGATAAGGTTATATCTGACTTAAAAAGTGAATTATTGACCAAAGACCAGCTTATTTCTTCTCTTAGCAGCGAACACGCTGAATCTCAAGATAATTTGTCTAATTTTAAAACGGCTGTTTGCCAAATGCAGCGAGTTCTTTCAGTGTTAACCGGTGACGTATGTGTGGAATCAGAGATAATTGATGACTCTGTAGCCATTTTCACCACAATGTATGACCAGCTCACTGTGGCAGAGGTAACAGCAAAAGAAGTTATTTCGCAAAAGGAATTGGCTGTGGTCAATAATAGTAAATTAGAACGTGAAATTGAAAGTCTTCGAACAAAAGTTGAATCTTTAACTCAAGACAGAAATAATGTAGAAAGTAATAGATTACTCCTACATCAACAGGTAATTACGCTTATCAACGACATAGAGCGACTACAAAATGAAGTCAGTGAATTGGAAAAAGAAAAAACCGATTTAATCTCAGAATTAAGGAATACAAATGAAAGAATCCAAGAACTGGCTGATGATACCGTATCTAAAGCACGAGAAAATGGCCTGCGTTCGCAGATAGACGAACTTACACAACAAAATTTAAAACTCACATCAGAAATAGAAAATCTTCAGTCATTGCTTAATGCTAATCAAGCAGAACATGATGATCTCATACAGAGTAGGGACAACGAAATTAAAAAATTAAAAAATGATGCTTGCAAAAAAGATAGTATATTAGATGAAAATTATATAGAATTACAAAAAATCTCAAAAACGCTTGATGAAACCGTGAAAAATCAGGACCAGATTTTGGATAAAATCTATACAGTAGCAACAACTTTGATTGATAAACAGGAAATTCAAAGTGATCAGTCATTAAACAGTGTTAATATGTTTAAAAATATTGTACAAATCTTAGATAAAGTTGCAAACGAAATGTCATCACTCAAATCTGAAAAATCAATTAACGCCATCAACACTGAAGCAGTTGAAGAAACCAAACGAACACTCGTTGTGCTACAAAATCATAATAAGCAAGTAAGTGAGGTCCTTACTCAGACTGAAAATGAAAATAAGCAGTTAAATGCTGAACTTGACGAAATCAAAATGACCAACAAGAAATTATCTTGTGACTTATTACAAAGCAATAAAAAGCTTAAGCAACTACAAATTGAATTAAAAGAAAAAAGAAAAGTCATAGAAATTTTGGAACATCAAATAAACGATTGGACCAAAAACTTTGCTGCTCTTGAAGAATCTATGAAAGTACAAATTATGGAACTACAAGCATCCAATCTTGAGCTTCAGTCGCAATGTTCACAGAAAGACAGTAATGAAACATACAGCGTGGATCAAATATCCAGCTTTACAGGAAACCAGCTGGCTGACCGAATTTCACTCAAAAATATTTCCGTAGAACCAGGGAACACTTCACCAAAGAGCTTATTGACTATATGTTGCGAAAAAATAATAGATGCTATCCATCCAAGTGAAAGTGATCTTAAATCTAGAACGTCATCATGTTCTGACGTAAATTTTGAGGTCATGAATTCTGAAACTCAAACGCGTCCTTGTGACTGCGAGAAATTGATGACTTTAAAAGATATAGCTCAGGAAGAAAATATAGATTTAAAAGCAAAGTTAGAATTTCTCGAATTGGTTAATGTTAATTTACTGAAGGAACAAGAGGAAATACGTAATGAACTCAAATTACTCGTTGTACCAGCTCAAGAGCTGCAGAAGAAGATTTCTAATCATAGAACAAATTTATCAACACTAACGGCCACAACTTATGCAGAAAATAAATTACTCAAATCCCAAGTTAAAGTTTTACAACATCATAACAACAGAATCCACAGTGTTTGTCAAAAAGATTTGCCTGCATTCAAGAAATCACTGCAAGAACTTAGCTCTATATTGAAAAGCACCTCTTTAGCAAGTAGGGTAGAAACCAATATTAAGCGATATTCCTTGCCTGAAGTTTTAGACAGAAATAGTTCTGCAGCAAACTTCAGAGATGAGTCAACTTTAGATAGTGATCTTTTAATGCTTGATACTAACGTCACCCTTGCTTCGGCTGATAACACGTTATTAGTCCAAGATCAAACTGGTCTCGACGGGACGCAGATATATTTAGACACCGAAATAAATACTGATTTAATACAGACCATAGATCCAAATATCTTGCATACTCAATTACATATATTATCTGTAGAAAATCAAAAATTAAACGAAAAGTTGGAATCATTAAAAGAAGAAAACTATAAGCTCCACACAATAAATCAAGAAAGCATTGACCGTGTAAAACCTAGTATACGTAAAATCGATGCCCAAAGTAGTCCTATTAAACAAAACAGAAGTATTATAGTCGACTCATTAGAAGATATCATCCAAACCAGTGACGAACTTTGTAAATATTGTGGCAGTAAAAATATATTAGAGACTCAAAATAAAATGGCAGAAAAAATTAAATCACTTACTGAAGAACTACTTCAAGTCAAAGAACAAAACACCGATTTTGAAAAGAGATGCAATGATCTTAGTGCGGACATTATAAAAAGCGATAAATTAGTTTTGAAAATCAATACCTTGGAAAAACAAATTAGTTCAAAACAATCCGAAGTAGACCAGTTGGCTAAAAATCAGAAAGAATTTAACAAACTGCAAGAAGAAAATGATCTTCTATCAACGCAAGTGATGGAATCTATTGATGAAGCGGACAGTCTTAGAAAAGAACTAGACATGTTGAAAGAATCTCATGTAGCCTTGATTGAAAAATCTACGGAACTAGAAGAAATCGTTAGATGTTCAAGAGCGCGAGTACCAAATGCAGCAACATGTTTTGAATGCGCTAAAAATACATCAGCTAGTCCAGTACCCTCTCACTCTGTGCTAAATAGAAGTCGCAGTGATACTGAGACTACATCATGTTTCAATAAGTTGTCTACGCTCCAAAACGAGCTCCTAGCGAGCAGGGAAGACTGCAAAACAATATCTGACGACGTAGCTACAATCAAAAGTCATTTTGAACTAGGTAACATGTCAATGTCTCATAACATGGAACTAGACGACAGCATGGGCGAGCATAATACTCTCACGTTCTCTAACGAACTAAGCACAGTCAGCCCGAAAAAAAGTAATATTAAAAAGTCTGAATTGCCAGAAGAGCGGCATTTAAACATTTATGACATTGACAGAATAGATTGTTTCAATTATTATGTTGAGAAAACTGGCGCTGAAATCAATCTTGGCCAAGAATCAAAAATAATTGACGTCATGAAGATGTTGTACAACAATCTCATCGCAAAACACGGAAACGAGGTCGAGAACCTCGTTAATAAATTAAAGGATTTCGAGGAGTCTAGAAACAAGTTACATGAAAAAATAGATATTATTAATACCGAATACTCAAAAATTTGCGAAGAAATAAAGGACAAAGATAACCGTATTAATGATATTGACAATGTATTTAATAAAATTCGGTTTAATGTGACCAATTTAGACAAAGAAATGTCTTTTTCCGATGGCGATAAATATACGGCACTAGTCGCAATGTTCAGAGACACGCTTCTGAATATTTTAGACACCGAATTTGAATTAACAAGTGTGAGCACCTTCGAAGGCCTGATCGATAAAGTAGTGACCAAACACCAAACGGACTTGCTAGAAGTAATGACACGGTATTCAGAGCTACAAAGTAACGTGGAACTTCTCACGGCCGAACTAAACAATGTTTCTGATAATCTTAATAATTTGAAATCACAATTATCTGAGAAGGAAAAGGAATGTAACTTGTTAAAGTCACAAAAAGAAAGAGTACACGAGATCTCAAATGCGGTCACTTTAGACATAGTGAAGAAAGATCAAGAACTGAATGATATTATTTCTAAAGGATGTGAAATATTGTTAAAGTGTAAAGTTGTTTCACCAAGTGAAATAGATTTGTCGTTGCCAGCTAATAAAAATATAGCTGTATTGATTGAGAAGCTTATATTACAATCTAAACAGATGGACTTGGTCTCCCAGGAGAAACACAACCTCTTAATTGATGTAACGAAGTCTAAGACAATGTTAGAGGAAAAAGAAGATGAAATAGAACACTTCAAATCTGAAATTGAAAAAGTGCATGGGTTGTGCAAAAATGCAACAAGCGAATTAGTTATTAAAAATGAAGCTTTAGATGTTTTATCTGCGTTACACGAACAGCTCAAAGAAGTTTATGATAAAAAAACTGAGGAAAATGATACTAACGTCAACATCATAGAAAGCTTAACCCAAGAACTAGATATAATGAAAAAGAATTTGTACGAAAAGGATAGCGCTCTACAAAAAATACATCTCGAGAAACAAGAGATTAATTGTTCAGAAACGAAAAAGAAGATCGCTGAGCTTGTAGAATCTGTAAATAATTTAGAACAAGAAAATAAAAAACTGAAATCTGTCAACGAAATGATAACAAACGAAAGGGAACAGAACACATTACAACTTGCCAAAGCTGATGACACTATAAAGAATAATAAAACCGAATTAGACAAAATGACTGCAGAAATATTGTCTTTGAACCGATCTTTAAAAGAGAGCTTGAGTGTAATTGAGACTTTGAAACTTGAAGCTAAGTCCCTTCTGGAAGAAAACACTGATTTAAAGAAGCAATTTGATGAGGTTCAAAAACTCTGCTCTCAACTGAAAGTGAATATTAAAACTCATGAGAAAACTGCTGAAATACAGTGCAAGACGATAAACAGGTAAATGTGTTGTTTTTTTTTAACTAATTTTAAAAATTCTATAAAACTTCTGAATCCAGTATTTAAATAAAATCTTCCAATTTGATTTACACTCATTTCCGATGTACCAGCTGCATGATTGACTTAAAAATTGTAAGAGGAAAATCATTTTAAACTTACCTTATTACTTTTTAGGCTAAAACAGGAGAAAGTAAACAGTATGACACCAAGCAAAAATAAAAATAAACAAATAGAAGAGTTGACACGCAAATGCGAAGCGTTACAAAAAGAATGCGTTAGTCTAACAGGAGACCTTGAGAAGGCTAAACGGGAGGCTACCGAGATGATTGAAGAGAAAGAATTCTTAGAGGTAAGGATAATGCTATTCCTTTAAAGGTTTTCTTTAAGTTGCAACGCCCGTTTATTTGCTAGTGCTTTAGTTCAGTTTTGATATGAAATGAAATTATCTATTTCGCAAGAACAGGTGTGATCGTCTTGTAACTAAGTATACATAATGTAGATTGGATGTAAGTGTAAATAAAAAAGCTTTTATAAAAAATAATATTATTATTAAAATTAAAATTTAAACTTTTTTTCATATACCATGTCGGTATTGTCGGTGACAAACAAGCGTACGGTCCGCTGATTGTGACCGGCTAACTGACAAATGTATCACAATATTGCATTACAACAAAAGAGAGGCAGTTTTAGTATGCAATATGCATCCAGAAACCAATGTATTCAAAAGTTAGACATCTATTTGCCAATTGGACACGATTTTGATATATTTACATAATTAGTGTACCATCAGCCAAATATGTGGTCTGCCACCCAAATACTGGCATTTCACATGGCGTTGCGTGTTCGCGTTGCGCTATTGCCATCTTCGTCGCATACGCTAGAAACAGTATAGTGCAACCCCTTCGCTCACGCAAATACTTGGATAAATACCGCAAGTGGAGTGCCAGTATAAGGCTGAAAATGATTTGCACGTCACTATATATAAATACCGTTACAACTTGAAAGTTCGACTTTAGCGACATATATTAATGTGATAATAAGTTGGATGAAAAGTGGCAGACGACTTATTTGGTCGACCGTATGCCATGGCATATTTGTAGGCCTACACAACACATTTTATATTGTACTGTACTGAAACCTAGTTTACTTCCGTTCCTAGCGGAGAATTACCGAGTTGGAGGGTCAAGTAGAGTCCACTCAGAAATGTCGCGTCTCCCTTGGCTCAGTTGGAGACAACTCGCGTCGCCGGCGACAGAGCCTTCTGGACTCAAAACGGACTTTCAGCGAAGACAAACAGGAAATCGGTGAGTTCGGTTAAATGTCTATTATTTGGGTGGATGAACTAGTCAACTTTCTTGTCACTCGTTGCTACCCGTTTCATAGTTGACAACATTTCATATTTCTGAGCCTATAGTTTTAATGGTTCTCTGTATTTTGTTTGAAAAGATGAACATGCTGACAGTTTAATGTTTTCGCTAGGGCTTGTATTTAAACTATAATTAATTTATTAATTTGTGCTTATTCTAAAAGGGCGTAACTCCGGTACTACAGAATATACACTTATCCCTTTGTCTTTTCTCTATAGAAAAAAAAACTGACGTTAATTTCAAATTGTCAATGTCAGGTCCTAGGGGGCAACTCCGAAATCCGATTTTCGAGGTCGTGTCACACCGTCCCTCTCACTCTCAAATTAATAATGTAGTGGGGGTGGAGGTGAGATGCAATAAAAAGTGTAAATCACTCGCAAGAACTATAATGTAGTAATAGTAACACAACACGGTATGTTTTAATAACATAGGTACACAAATGAACTATCCTAAAGAGCAAATACAAATTAGTAACATCACGCGGCAGTGGCGGCAAGCGGACTGGTCGCGTGATATAGCGCGGGCGCCGGGAACGAGTGGCCGTTAACGAGCGAGAGCGACTGATTCAGCTGGCGCGTGAGAGAGTGAGACGGATGCATGAGCGCGGGGCGCGGGAATGAACGGAGCTAACTTTGTACCAGGCTAACAGAAATTAATAAGAGCGCGAAAACGACGCGCGAATGAGGCGACCGTTTACATTTAAACTTTAGGTAGCAGCGGGTTTCTTCCTATATACTCCCCCTTTTGACCAGGACAGTGCCCTCACTACTGGTCAAACAAAACCTCCTACTAATTCTTACGAGGCCGGCCTCTTCGTCTTGCCGGTGCGACCGGATGTGGAACCTCGAGTCCTTCACCCTCTCTACTGTGGTAACGCCTTAAGTCGGAGATGTGATACTTCCCTACTATCTCATGAGGCTTCTCGGGAAATGCGACGCAGTAAGTAGTAGGACTCGCCTTCTTACTTATCACGTAAGGCCCATCACGTTTCGGAGCGAACTTTGACGTGACACCTTTCGAAGCACTGCTAAGGACGTGCGATTTCATAAGGACCAGATCACCAATTTCGAGTTCATCGTGGCGACGACGAAGATCCTTAGCAGCCTTTTGAATGTCCTGCTGTTTCTCGATGGACTCCTTACTTGAGCTGAGCGTATCTGCAAGTTTAAGCAGATAAGGTGTGATCTGTGGCACATAATTTTCCGCCATGATCACTGCACGGAGATCTGTTTGTACCTCTAGTGGCGACCGTAACTCACGAGCATAAGTAAGGTATGCAGGGGTCTGTTCTGTAGATTTGGTGCGCGAGGAGTTCATCGCGAAACGAATCGAGGGGAGAGCTTCTGGCCATTTGTTATGGTGATCCTGTACTAGGATTGCCAGCTGTGTCTTCAAATCACGGTTCTTTCTTTCCACCGGATTGGCTTCGGCATGATACAATGGGATAAGGTTTTGCTTAACGCTCAGAGTGAACATGGCTTTTTGCATAACTTCCGCAATGAACTGCACACCGTTGTCTGAAATAATACGACGAGGAAAACCAAAACGTAAGAAAACTTCCTCAATCAGTGTTTTGGCACAAACTTCAGCCGTGGCGTCAACGAGGGAGAATAGCTCAACCCATTTACTTGCGGTGTCTTCAACGATAAGCACCCATCTTTCACCGTTGGCACCCTTCGGAAGTGGTCCAAACAAATCAACAGCCAACACTTCGAATCGTTGGGCTGGGACTGGAGTTTGCAGTAAACCGGTAGGTTTCTCATTTGACGGTTTAAACCTCTGGCAATCGATGCAAGTTTTCAGGTAATCAGCTACGAACCGACGCATGCCCGGAAAGTAGAACCGTCGTGAAATTCGATGCATAGTTCTATCCAGGCCTCCGTGACCCGAGGTAGCAGCGTCGTGGCATTCAATCATAACCTGCTTTCTTCTTTTTTCAGGTATTACCAGTTGCGGCTCTTCGGTCTCAGCATCAGTATAGCGGTACAGGACTCCTTTACACATATGGTAACCTCTTTCAGTCCACCTGTTAATCTCTAATTCGTCTTTTCCTTCTAGGCCATTGATGATCTTCGCTACTTCAGGGTCGGCGAGCTGATCGTCACGTAGAGCGGCGGCTTCCCATCGCGGAGCTTCAATGATCACCGTGCAGATTCCGCAGGAATCACGAGCTTCATCTACGCACGGAGGGCGACTAAGTGAATCAGCAATAACGTTAGCCTTCCCCGGCGTGTACTCGACTTGAAGATCGAAGGATTGGAGCTTCATCGCCCATCGAACCAGTCTTCCCGTCGGCGATTTCAGGGTAAGTAACCATTTTAGTGGCTGATGATCGCTAGCCACACGCACAGAATGTCCATCAATGAATCCACGGAACTTTTCAACCGCCCACACGACTGCAAGAGCTTCTCGTTCTGTTGTAGAATAGTTGCGCTCGGCAGGTGTGAGGAGACGGCTAGCATACGCGATCGGACGTTCTTCACGATGAGACTCCCCCTGCAGCAAGGCCGCACCTATTGCGTAATTGCTGGCGTCGGTCCTGAGGACGAATGGAAGAGCATAGTCAGGTTGGATGAGTATTGGTGATGAAGTGAGAAGACGTTTCAGTTCGTTGAATGCGTTGACTTGAGCTTCCTTCCACAACCACGGCTGATCCTTCTTGGTGAGCATCGTTAGCGGCTGTGCAACTTGAGAAAACCCTGGAACGAACTTCCTAAACCAGGAACAAGTCTGTAAGAAGCTTTTCAGGTGTTTCACAGAGCTGGGTTCCTTCATGTCTGATATCGCGTTGATCTTGTCTGGATCTGGTGATATTCCTTGAGGCGTGATGACGTGCCCCAGATATTTGACGCTTTCCCTCACAAATACGCATTTGGTGCGGTTGGCTCGCAAATTGAAAACACGTAAGCGGTCAAATACAGCACGTAAGTCTTCCAAATGTTGCGAGAAGCTGTCGGAAATCAGGATCAGGTCGTCGATATACCCTAGAATAGTCAAGCCTTGAAGTGATGCACCAGAACGAAATCTGTCTATTAAACGCTGGAACGTAGCCGGAGCGTTCCGTAATCCAAAAGGCATGCGCTTGAACCTGTGGACCCCGAACGGTGAAACGAACGCCGTTTTGTCTCGATCCTCTTCCTTGACTGAGACTTGCCAGTACCCGGAGCGAAGGTCAATAGTGCTCATATAACAGCTTTTACCTGTGTACTGTAACAAGTCATCAATAACGGGCAGTGGATAAGAGTCACTCTTTGTTACGGCGTTGAGTTTCCTGTAGTCCACGCAAAACCGAAAAGTTCCGTCTTTCTTCGGAACCAACAGAGCCGGTGCAGCCCATGGAGACTCACATTCTTCAATAATGCCCTCGTTCAGCATCTTCTCTATTTCAGCCTCCATGATGGCTTTTTTGGCTGGTGTAAGTCTATAAGGCGGCGCAGCGATGGGTTTGTGGTCGTCCGTATCGATGCAATGTTCCGCGAACGGCGTTGGACCTCCCCCTTCTCTAAAGATGTCGTCGTATTCCTGCAATGTTTCAGCCAGGATCGCCTTTTGGCTCGGTGTCAGCATGGTACCTTCGTCACACCGAATAAGATCCGCGGTCGCATAACCCACATAAGATCTTGATGTCTCACACTGCAGAGGGTGAATGACTTCAGGTTTATCCGATATAAACCACACACTATCAGGAATGTTAATAACTAACCGCGCCTTTCGTATGAAATCGATTCCCAATAACGTATCGTTATTAGCCGCGTCAGGCAAAATAACGAACGTAATAGGTATCACAGAGCCTTCTAGGTTTACTTCTACGTCCGCAAGTTTAACGTCGATGTCACGCACTACACCGTCAGCGAGCTTTATTGTCATGCAACTATCGCGAAAAGGGTGCTGAAGTTTACGTAACAACGCGTAAAGACTAAAACCCGCGATACTACGTTTAGCCGCTGTATCCACCAAACCAGTACCTCGAAAACCGGAAACTTCGAAACGAAGAATGGGACGTCCGCCGGTACCGTTATTCGACAAAGTAGGTAAATCACGTGCGCGGTCCGCTTGCAACCCATCACCATGTTGAACATTCTGTGATAAACTATTCTTTGATAATATATCAGTTTTACAAATGCATACATTCTGTTCTGTATTAATCTTTGGCACATCACATACATGTTTAGTCTGACCTAAACTAATCTTTGACTGTTCAACACCGTGATACGTCTGTTCAGGTTTACTCTGTGACACAATATTAGAACTACCAGAAGATTGCGAAACATTATCGAAACAGTGATGCATCTGTTGTTCATTAATCTGTGACATAGTACTTGTACTTACATAGCAACATTTCGAAACATTATCGACGCAATGATGCATCGGCTGTTTATCACTCTGTGACACAATATTAGTACTATCAGAAGGACATTGCAAAACATAATTGACACAGTGGTGCCTCTGTAGTTTATCACTCTGTGAAACAATATTAGTACTATCAGAAGGACATGGCAAAACATCGACACAGTGATGCATCTGTTGTTTATCGGTCTGTGACAAAACATTAGTACTATTAGAAGGACATTGCAAAACACCGACACAGTGATGCATCTGTTGTTTATCAATCTGTGACAAAACATTAGTACTATTAGAAGGACATTGCAAAACATCGACACAGTGATGCATCTGTTGTTTATCAGTCTGTGACAAAATGTTAGTCGTATCATACCGCGTTAACTTATCACTTCTAAAGTCACTATTGAATGAACAGAACGAATCTTTATGGTTGCAGTTATCACAGTTAGCACGAATTACGCCCTTGGCGTTGCAACCAAAACAACGGATCTCCGTAGGATCGATTTTATTTTTCGCTTTTACACACTCACTACGTTCGTGGCCACTTCTACGACAGTAAACACAATAAAGTTTTTTACCTTGAGTCGTAGTCGGGCTTACCGCCGAAGTACGATCCTTTGCAGGCGGCGGGGGCGCCGCGCTCGGCGCGCGGGCGAGGGGCGCCGGCGCGCGCGTGGCCGGCGCCGCGCGGAGCCCTACGCCTGCGGCGCTCGCGGCTTGCGGCGGCGCTCGCGGTCCGTTGCCGCCGCGAGTAGTTTGAACACGCGTAACCTCGTTCTCGCTTGAACACGGAGCGCGCGACGAAGACGAACACGACGGGGCTTCGGCGAGCGATTCTTCGATGTTTATGGCTTTTTCTAGTAAATAATCAAGGTCACTTACAGATTCTCGCGTCAATCGTTTTCTTATTCGTTTGTCGAGTAAGCCATAAACTATATCAACCTGCATTCTGGTATCAACCGGATATGGAATCTTGGTTATTAAAGCACGAAGTCGCTCAATAAAAACTTCTGCCCGTTCTTCACCCTGTTCCGACGCGTAGATTTCTCTTAGCAATTTGTGAGGCGGCTTCGGCACGCCGAACCTGGCGCGCAGCTTCTTGAGCGCGTCGTCCCACGTCAGGACCGTGGCGCGGACCCCGCGGAACCACAGCGCGGCCTCCTCCGCCAGGAGCATGGGCAGCCCGCGGAGCGCGTGCTGGTCGCTTACGTTAGTGGCTTCTTTGTACACCACTACGCTGTCTATGAATGCTTCTAACACGTCGGGGTCGCGACTCGCACCAGTAAACCGAGCGGTGCAGTTGGCGAAGTTAGCATTCTGTGAAGCCATGAGACCCGCACAAGATGGCGACGGCGACGGGGCGGCTTGCTTGTCTTGCGAGTTCGCGATCGACGCGGCAACGAGGCTCTCGACCAGTTGCCGGTTGGACTCCGCCTGAGCCCTTGCGAACGCCGATAGGAACGACGAGAGCTGCCCTTCGGACATCGTGGGGTCGTCTTCAGAATTCTGCGTAGTACTTCTGCGACGCGGCAGTTTAGAATAGACAGTCAGTCAATTACACTTACACACCACATATTACACTGTTTATCATTATTCACTATCCACTTTTCCACTGAGTTCGTGAGTTCCTTCGAGCACGATACCTAACGACGCGATTCGCGGAAGTCTAGGTAGGTACGCGTGCCGCTAGTTGTGCGCCAATGTAGTGGGGGTGGAGGTGAGATGCAATAAAAAGTGTAAATCACTCGCAAGAACTATAATGTAGTAATAGTAACACAACACGGTATGTTTTAATAACATAGGTACACAAATGAACTATCCTAAAGAGCAAATACAAATTAGTAACATCACGCGGCAGTGGCGGCAAGCGGACTGGTCGCGTGATATAGCGCGGGCGCCGGGAACGAGTGGCCGTTAACGAGCGAGAGCGACTGATTCAGCTGGCGCGTGAGAGAGTGAGACGGATGCATGAGCGCGGGGCGCGGGAATGAACGGAGCTAACTTTGTACCAGGCTAACAGAAATTAATAAGAGCGCGAAAACGACGCGCGAATGAGGCGACCGTTTACATTTAAACTTTAGGTAGCAGCGGGTTTCTTCCTATAATAACTATTAGTGAGAGCGGAACGAACGAACTTTGAAAATCGGATTTCGGAGAATAAGGCCTATTCTCCAATATTCGATTTTCGAGGTTTGCTTCGTGCTGTTCCGCTCATACTAATAGTCATTATCTTGAGAGTGAGAGAGAAGGTATGCAACAAACTTCGAAAATAGAATTTCAGAGTTGCCCCCATTGGACTTTGAAGTTGTCAAAAATACAAAATTATGATCGCTTATTTTTTCTCGTGAAAAAAGCAAAGGCGTTTCACCTATCCTGTGGTAGTATTGGTAAAATTAGGACATATTTTTAATATTTTTTTATTTTTATAATAAGCGATATTAAAGTTATATAAACATAATGCAGTGATCAGGAGGCAAAATGCTTTCGAACCATATATACATTTTCAGGTGTTATAAAAATTAAATGTTGTCAATTGGCCATCTACTAAGCATGTTAGTGTAATGTGATACAGTTCTTCTAAAAAACTGTAACATTTGACCCCTCGCTGATGAGACGGAATAACAACAAGAAGTTTAATTAATCATCAGTCATTTAATTAATCTCTGCTTTTCAGACCAGAAGAAGATTGAAGCTTTCTTCTCCACAGCTGATAAGCCCGAGGATATGTTCATGGATGTCGATGAAAACTCAAATAGAAGCACTCCTGTTCGAGGTCGAAGGTGTGAATGTTAAAAATTCGATACAATAAGAGCCTTAACCACAGTGAATAAAAGCCTATGTGTATTTCTTTGCATTTGGTTATAAAAAGTGGCGTTATTATGGATCGACCGCTTAAATGTGTCTTCGGCCGCGGGGGGTGGGACGAGGCGGGGTGCTAGAGGTCTCTGCGGGGGGCGCACTCCCCGCCCGCACCGACAGCTCCCCGCCGTCCGTCGTCCCACCCCGCGCCCCGCAGCCGCTCCAGCGAGGACTCTTTTAAGTGGTTCATCTATAGCTATTTTAAATAGTCAAGCGACAAACATAACAAGTGACAAATCAATCAATACGTAGAGTTATTATTAAAAAGTGTTGATTATGTTTTTTTTACTTACAGGTCTGGCAGCTTCCAATTCAAAAATGAGGAGGTGAGAATATATATCACTTCGTTCTTAGCACTAATAGTACTCTCGTATCAAACCGTGGTACAAGCGAAATGGCTGTAATGTAATAGTGGTTTGGTGAAAAGACCACCCACCACCCTTACCTACTGATATATTTTATAAGGTGCTGTCTCTATTTATTACTACGAAACAGACAGAGATTGCATCATGGATATATATTATGGCGCTTGAAATATGAGGAACTAAAATGAGTCCTCGCCCGCACGGCACAGGGTCGCAAGGTGGGACGACCGCGGGGGCCGAGACGCGGGCGGCAGACGCACTACCGGCCGCACCTCTCTCGGCCTCCTTTGTCGTCCTACCCCACGCAAATTTACGGCAAGGGCGCTACATTGAATCCAGAATGTAGCGAAGGATTCTAAAATAGAATCCTGAGCGTAGCGAGGGATTCTAAAGTACAATCCAGAGCGTAATGAGGGATTCAAGTGTTAACGCCCAAGATGAAAATAATTTTGCTCCAGAATAGCTCATACAACTTTTCACACCGAACATTAAAAAACTTTAAAATGAATTTTATTCTAAATATAGTTAATGAGCTATCAGCATAGAAAATGGCGTGGTTTTACAATTATCAACTTCAAAAAATTGCATTTGCAAATAACACCTGGAACATCCCCCTTGTTCCTTGCAGATGTTCTGATAACTAGTTATCAGAACATCTGGTTCTGGTACTGGTTATGGGTGGTTATCTCCCTTGAACAGAAAAGTTGCACTTTGATCCCTCTCGATAGGGAGCAAAGCTTACTTTTCTGAATGAGAGGTGTGAAATATCTATTCCGTCGTTTGGTAGAGCGACGAGGGCGGGTCGCGGCCCGGCAGCGCGCTGGCGCGGCGCCGGCGCAGGCAGAGTCTGCACGACATGCATCGCAACACGCAGCTGCCGACGCAAGGTATGTACCCACTAAACGGTGGCTGATGGACACAATATGGCGACGAAAGCATTATATGGATAAGGCTTAAATTAATTGTTGTATAAAAATGTTTTGAAGTGAAAACTTCTTTAGCGGCGCTGAGCGCTTTTTGGGATGGGTAAAAAATGATAATTTCAAGACAGACGTAAGACGGAGAGAGAGTTTAAGTACCAGGATATCAGGATCCTCTAAGAGCTTATTTTGAAATACGAATGAATCGCGAATTTTTGAAATGTTTTTTTTTGTTGAGTCGTGGAGCAAAAGTACTAGGGCATCAGCACATTGCTAGAGGTCTGTCAATATTGATAATACGTACTTTTTTTTGTAAGCGGCCAGTACGGTACACGTATTGAGCAATTTGAGCATCATGGAGGTTACAACATTAAAATCTAATCTAACCTGCTGTTTTCACTTCTGCCGGCACTCCCAGAGTGCTACGCGTCGCTTTTTTGTTTTATTAATATGTCAGGACAGACGTAGTAAATGATCTTTGAACATTACTTCCGAATGATGCCGACGTGTCTATGAGTCTGACTGAAGTAGCATGACAAAATACCATACATACGAACATTTCCGAGATAATACGACGGGAACGGATATTGCTCGACATCTGTTCGTATACATATATTTTGTGCTAGCTGTTCCTCGAGTTTTGCGCTTAGCAACATACATTTTTATTTATAAGAAATTATATCAAAAATGAAGTGGCCTGTGACGAGATAGGTTTTTGGATAGGTACAAATATTTGTTTCTTTTTTTTTTCAGATCCTTTGAATACTTTGGACGAGATTAACAAGTTAGATAGCGGTGACAACAGGTTAGTTCATTCAAATTATATTATTGCAGTGTTGTAACTGAACCAAAGTATTATGAGGAGTGGGGACTTTGAACCTCGTGGAAAGGCATAAAGGTAGTTTTATTTCGGAACATTGCATAGACTACGCGGCGTAGCGATTAACGAGTTCTTTGCAGACGAAGTAGCGGGCAAACACTAGTCATATCTATAGACTGATCGCTTATGTGTCCTCGTGGGCGGGGCGCGGGGTGGCACGACGGCGGGGAGCTCTCGGTGCGGGCGGGGAGTGCGCCCCCCGCACAGGGAGAGCACTCCGCCTCGTCCCACCCCGCGCGTCTGCACTGCATGGCTGAGGACTCATTTAAGGCGCTATCAACCGCCAATGACCTTGAGCAGCGCCACTCTTCACACATACGGCTAGCGTGCCTGTTAGTGAAAGAGAAGAAAGAAACTATTCCGGCAGCGTAGCGCGCGTCTAATGTCTTGTAAATAAGACACAAATAATCCTACTAATATTGTAATGAGATTAGAAATAAGATTAAAGTAATTATGGATTATTTGTGAAATATGACTCGTTAGCGGTTTAGGTATAAATATGTTGACTTCATGTTTTTAATTGCAGACCTATACGTCGAAAAAATAAAGACATAGAACCGTTTAATGATGATTTTAAGATCAATCTTTGCAATTACATATTTTCTATCGAGCCGATTTCGTTCCATTATGTATCGAGTCCGTCCACGGTCTTTGAAATATGATGATTAACATTTTTTTTTGATGTGCTAGAACAAATAGTTTTTCTTAAAAAAGTGCTTAAATAACATCAATTTCAGCAAAATTTGGTGTTTTCAGCCTCAAGCGGTTGGTCTATAATTTATACATTTCATCATCTTACAGTGACGTATTGCAACTGAAAGAACGATTGGAATGCTGTCAGCAAGAGTTGGAAGATTTAAGGGAGAAGTATCGCGAAGTGGACGCAGAGTGCGAAACGTGTGCCGAATACCTGCGCGAGCGCGACGAACAGTGTATGCAGCTCACCATACGCAACAAGGCGTTGCAGGTTTGTGTATTGGGTATCTAACTAATATTATGAATGCGAAATTATGGATGGATGGATGTTTATTTGTTACTCAATCACGCCAGAACGGCCCAACGGATCTGGATGAAATTCGGCAAATAGATAGAGAAAAGTCTGGAATGGCACATAGGCTACTTTTTATCCCGGAAAACTCCCGTGGGATAGCGATAAACGAATTCTTTGCAGACGAAGTCGCAGGCAACAGCTAGTATTTTATAAATCTAATTGTACAAAATATTGAAGCCGGTGTAGATTTTGTCATCGCAATTTTGGATTCAACATTTAATCGCCATGTTGACTTACACTTAACATTTTTATAATAAAACTATCGTGAGATTAACACTGTAAACGTAATATACGGATGACTGACATAATTACGACTGAGAATTGCTCGACATGGTTCAGACTATTCCGGACCTTAACATTAATTAATTACGCAATTTAAAAATCTTGTATACATTTACAGGTGTGCTCAGTCGTACTATACTTCAGTACATTTGAAAATTATGTTTTTTCAGAAACAACTCTCAGAATTTAATGAAAAACAAAAGAACGCCAGCATGAATCGAAGCCAGAGGGAATCTGAGCGCAGTTACGCAAACGCCTCTGTCAACACGGATGAAGGTAAAATATTTTTGTAAATTTTTCTGTTTTTTGAAGTGAAAACATCTTTAGCAGCGTTGAACACTTTTTGGGGTGGGTAAAAAAAAATTAAACTCGCGTCAGGCGTAAGACGGAAGAGTTTAAGTACCAGGATATCAGATTCTCTAAGTGCATATTTTGAAATACGAATGAAGCTCTACAGTCACAAAGTGGCTCGTATTACTTCGTTTCCTCTTGCGTTGCCGATCGTAGGTACTATATTCTATCCCCCTTATTCATAAACGCTCTATAGACTTCTGCTAACTTAGCAATCGTTTGTCCTTATCTGGGAAAGGTAAATGTCAAAGCGACAGATAAGGACCAACGATTGCTTTGCTGCTCGTCTAGCACGACAGCGCACAAGAGTCGCGTCGCGCGCGAGATAGATTGCCCATCTTTTTCTTACTGTTTGATCTAGAAAGAGACGGGTAATCTATCTCGCGCGCGACGCGACTCGTGCGCTGTAGTGCTAGCCGGACTGAGAGGGTTTATGAATAAGGGGGTATAACTGTGTTTTTAACTCTTACAGACTGGGCGAACCTCCACTCTGTAGTCGTGGACCGTATGTCCTACGACCGGGAAGTCGAGAAAAACAAGAGTCTGCAGCGCTGCGTCGACGAGTTGCGTTTCAAGAACGGAGAGCTCAAAGCCACGCTCGCCAAGATGCAGAAGAGCACGGAGCGCGCGGCGCGGAACAAGGCTGACTTACGGTACGTTTGCATAACATCATCATCATCGTATCAGCCGGGGCAGTGTGGCGTAACTATAACGTCAGGGGCCCGCGGCAAATTCATTACATGGGGCCCTTTCTCACTATAAAGAAATGTGCTCAAGGCTAAGCCAGTTCGGGGCCCCGTAGAGCTGTTGGCCCCTGGCATTTTGCCAGCCCTGCCACCCTATAGTTACGCCACTAAGCCGGGGGACATCCACAGCTAGCCATGAGCCTTCCCCAAGAATTTTCACGAACATCGGTCGACGAACCCGCAGCCAATGGCTTCCAGCGATCTTTATCAGATCGTACGTCCTTGCGGGAAAGCAACCAAAAATTTGTTAAAATAATGAGTCCTCCCTTGCGGTGCAAACGCGCGGGGTGGGACGACCGCGGGGCCGAGAGGTGCGGGCGGCAGGCGCACTACCCACCCCCCTGTACCGCGCGGGCGAAGACTCATTTAAGCAGGTTATAGAACCTTATGGCCACGACGGCCATCGGTTCTACGAGTGATGTGCCCACCCATTGCAAAAAAAAAAAAAAAATTGGTAATTTAATAAATGTAAACAAACCGAAATGGGTTATTTTATAATACGAGGCATAACCTAGGTACACGTTTTAATATTAGTACAGTATTGTCAATCGTCATCATCATCATCATGAATTGTAGACGTTAATTTGAACTTTTACGTCATACTTAGGGAGCTAGAAGCCACCAAGTTAGAGCTAGAGTCCTGCAAACGCGAACTCGACGAGTACAAAGAACGGTGCAAGGAGCTCGACGAGGAGTGCGAGACGTGCGGCGAATACCTGCGCGAGCGAGATGAACAGCTGTGCCGGCTGAAAGAGACAAAGGACGCGCTAGAGGTAACATAGAGCTAACAAACATGACCCTAGAATGATTATATGTATTGTCTTCAGCCTATATACATTATGTCTTAGTCCTGGGCGTAGGCTTCTCAAAAATACTGCAGTTCCTATACTAGTGTGGATAGAAAACTTCACGCGCCCTATTAAATTGCTTGGCAGATATGTGTCACTTTCCTCGCGATGTTTTCAACGAAAGGCTCATGGTATAAATTAAATATCTAATTCAATGTCATGAACTGCGTGACCGTCTGTCTGCGAGGCCATAGGTCAAACCACTAGGCTACCACGGTTGCACATATACCAATTTAAAGTATGACTTTGAAAATCGAAACCGCTTTTTAATTTACTAGCTGTTGCCAGCGACTTCGTCTGCAAAGAATTCGTTTATCGCTATCCCGCGGTAACTAAGCAATTTTTCGGGATAAAAGTAGTCTATGTGCTATTCCAGACTTTTCTCTATCTATGTGCCGAATTTCATCCAGATCCGATGCATGGGCCGTTCTGGCGTGATAGAGTAACAAACATCCATCCATCCATCCATCCATACTTTCGCATTTATAATATTAGTTAGATGAGTTAGATTACACTGTAAGTTCGACACAAAACTTCTAGCTTTGAGACAGAGATCCTTACATCGATTTTTTAGTTTACAATCTAACCAATTTAATTTTTTGACAATGAAATTGCAACTTCATGATTTGTGCTTCATCATCCTAATTACATCAGCTTTTTCCCCGTAATTAGTATAATTATGAACTAGGCCATTGATAATTTCGCAACGAATGTCGTTCCAGGCTAAACTTGAGGCGCTTCTTGAGAAAGAAGCGGGCAGCAAGGCCATGTCTGTACGAAAGAAGCGGCAGAGCATGCACGACCAGAACCGCAACTCCGCCGTCCAGTGCGCAGACGCCTCCACAGAGACCAATGAAGGTATATCATCTTCAAGCTATAATAAATATAGGGGCGCGGGGTGGGACGACCGCCGGGGCCGAGAGGTGCGGGCGGCAGGCGCACTCCCCGCCCGCACCGAGAGCTCCCCGCGGTCGTCCTACCCCGCGCCCCGCAGCCGCGCCCGCGAAGACTCATTTAAGCGGTCGGTCTATAGAATAGAGGGCTGACGTAGACCTCATGTGCAAGTAATTTCAACAGCTGTCTACATGTCTATTGAAAATTATTTTTTTATTTTTATTTCAGATTTATTGAGCTACCAAGTCGAACGCGATAACGACGCAAAGTTGCAACATGGTGAAATGCAACAACTCAAAATGGTTAGTCAAAAGCACTGTTGCTTGGCCGTAGGATTAGAGAGTATAGTAGACGTTTTACTTATTTGCCGCCTACAGTAAGACCATGGTAGCGATCTGGGCGGACCCTGCACGAGGTCCTTCCACCCGCCAACGGCAATTTTCACAATTATAAGTCATTCACTACTATATAGTTTGTTAAGGCTTTTTGTAAATTGGTTGATATAATGGAGTCATTATTTGTAGTTATTAATTGTTACAGCGCCGTGTTACCACCTTATTCATAAACGCTCTGTAGGCTTCTGCTAACTTAGCAATCGTTTGTCCTTCTCTGTCACATTGACATTTACCTTTCACAGATAAGGACAAACGAATGCTGAATTAGCAGACGCCTATAGAGCGTTTATGAATAAGGGGGCTAGTATGTACATATTACATCCGTGCAATGCCGGGACGGGTCGCTAGTTGATAAACGCTTTTAAAGCTGACCTGAATAATAATTTGCTTTTGCCAGAATAGTTCCGTAACTTTTGACGAATAAGGGTAATGTTTATTTTGATTACATCCATAGGCTATGGAGAGGTTGTTGCAACAAAACGCCGGTTTGGAACTCCAGTTGCACGCAATGTCAAGTGCCGTACCCATGACGCCGCCCGTCTATGTGGCTACCGGCAGTGCTATCGTACAGGTATGTACTTTTGACAATTTATTACATATCTGCACGCACGAAAAAGTGTCACATTCCGCGTGACGTCAGAGCGTGCAAGCGTGAGCGCGGAACAAGCGAGAGGCACGATCGGCCGAAACGTCTACATACATAAATCATGTCTGTCTCTTACGGGGTAGACTGAGCCTAAGGTAACAAATAAAAAGACCACGTTTAGCATGATTTTGGGCGTATGGATGGAATGGGGAATCAAATAATGGGTTGCTAGCCACATCGCCTATAACATGATACCTAAGATTTTTGCCCCCCCTCGATGGGTGTTCACCATCTGCGCGGGAACTGGTACATTCTATGTTTTAGTATTCCACTAACTTTTACATTTTACTTATGTCTTCTGGTGACTTTTTTGTGCATTGGACAAAGAGCTTGATGAATGATTGTTATCAAGATCCAAACCAATAGAGTTCAATGTATGAATGGTGACTTCACATTTAAAAATATGTACGTATTTACTTGTTTGTTAGGGCGTAACTAATCAGTAGTAAGAATAACTGCCGATTATACTATATTACGTACTTTAGATAAGCATGCAATGTTTTTTTTTTCAGAATCAACATATGACCGACATAATGAAAGAAAATCAAAAACTCAAAAAAATTAACGCGAAGTTGATTACCATTTGTAAAAAGAGAGGCAAGCCTCTGGGAGAGTCGAATAGAGAGAATGACGATCCCGCAGAGACGGGTTAGAACAAAGGTGCTTTAGATGAACAAAGATGTAATCATAATTAATGATAATAGTTAATTTTATTTTCTTAGTGGTTTGACAACAATGGTGAAAGTTGTGTTAAATATTAGTCACAAAATTATAGTACGGTCCCGCGAATTTATCTGGCACGGTGCGGCGTCGCTGTCTGTGATACTGTTGTCGCTAAGTTGACATTGATATGGTTTCCATAAGTTCTAGTTTTGACCACTGGATCAGAAAGGTTTGTGGTACGGTAAGATCGAATACAGCATTGTCGTGTGACGCCAAAGTTGTCATGGCGACAAGAAAATTAATCGCTACGATTTATTTTATACAATTTGATTATCGATTAACGAATTGAACCAGCTAAATCGACGAGTTTAGTGAATTATGGCATGACAATTTATGATTTATAGATGTTATATTTGTGGTTATTTGGAGAATTATTTAACAAAGCAGCTACAACCGGTTTGTTTTATGTTATTGTTAGGTAGGTATGTCAATGACCTTAGAAGAGATTCATAAAGGACTGAAGGCAAATACGCCTAGAAAAACGGGGAAGGCTGCTAGAATTTCTTTCATGTCGCGCTAGTGTGGGAAATAGTGTTGCTTCTTTTTTAAATTTGTCAAAATAATTCAACTGTTAATTTCTCAGTAGCCTTCCCTTGTACATACAACGAATGTGACACTAGACAAAGACTGAATGCTACGAATGACATTCCAGAAGCATTTGCGTGTAGCAAGGTAGACTGCAATGTGATTGATATTGAACAAAGTGTGTTGTGAGACTGGTGCCATGTAGATTACGTAGTCTGTAGTCCGCCGTCATAAATACTTTTAAATTGTACGTACAATACGAGTATTATTAGAACGTACTTAATGGGGAGTGAATTTAGTTGTATTCTCTGTATTATTCTTACTTCATTGGAGCGCTATGGGAGCCTCACTAGATTATTTTTACATATAATTTCATCAAAGAGTAAGGCAAGGACAGCATCAAATGAAGGGCAGCGCCTCTTGTTAGATTGTTGTTGCATGCACAAAAATGTGATTTACTATTAAACTGGATTAATAAGAATTGTGTCAACAACATTGCATTTTAATTATTAATATAACATGTTCTATTCTATTGTGTTAATAAATATCTTCATCTGTGACTCAGTATTTGATTTTCCGAATCTGACCAAGAAATAAAACGAAAATTACAAATTTGTTTTTTTATTATGTAGAAAACAAATTAAACTTAAACTTAACAATAACGATAGTTTCGAGAACTGCGGCTTTTGCAAGCCAGCACAACAGTTAAACTCTTGACCGCCCTAATCATCCAGTCGTGACAGCCAATGTTAAAGATTCCACTGAAAATAAATCCTTCTGCAATCGAATTAAAAATGAAGTTAGTATATCGTTTGTTCATTCAACTTGTTTCGTGTTTACCGTTTTATACGTGGACGTCGTGCACCTTATACAATACAAGTTAAAATGGAGCTAGTTTTTTATTGTGTCTTCACACTGACCATTTGGCTCCTCATTTTCTTTAACACGTTCTTTGTCAGCCTCCGTTTTTTCCTTCGAAATCAACATTGCTCCTTCACATTGACCATTTTGCTCCACATTTTCTTTAAAATCTTCCTGTTTTTCCGATACTTCCTCCTGTTTTTCCTTTACTTCCTCCTGTTTTTCCTTTGCTTCCACCAGTTTTTCCTCTACTTCCTCCTGGTTTTCCTTTACTTCCTCCTGTTTTTCCTTTAAAAGTAACTCCATCTTTGTTGGTAGTTGTTCCAGCAGCTCCTCTACTGTTTCCGGTGTTTTCTCCTTTATCTGGGCTTTTCTCACCATTATGTGGTCGGACAGTATGGTCTGGCCAGCGGCTTTGGCCAGGTCCGCAGCTAAGCTCAGGCTCTCTTGATCATTGCATGTACCAAGAACTGTAGCCGCTTCTAATAAATTTCCCAGGGCGATGTAACTGGAAGAAAAAAATAGTTAAAGATGTGTTTGCGATATACCTATACAACTGTGTTGAAATATCGAGAGCTCATTAAAGGTAATCGCAATTTACTTCCCTTAAGGTGCTGATACACTTGAGCATTCATTTGTAACAGAACAACGTGCATTCGCGATTTTCAAGCAAAATTCAGCGAATATTCGCGACATTTTGGAAGCTTTTACCTGTTATAGTGGCACTCCACTTGGCGTTGGATGTTCGCGTATTTGCCTTATTTGGCCAAAAACAACCATGTGAGGAGAATTTATTCGTCTATATTTGGCATATTTGCACGAATAAGACAAACACGCGTTACCGCCCGCCTGTCGGTTTTTGGTCACGCATCAAAGGACGCAAATATGGCAAATATATATATGCGTTCACCGTCTACACATGTGCTCGCTCAGTTTTACACTACTTGCGTATTTGATATATTTTCTGTTTGGGATCGCAAGTATGGTGTGGTGTGGATGTCGTGTTTGTGATGTTTGGACTTCATAACGAATATTTAGACAAACACGGCGAATACGCTACGCGAACACGCAAAGCCAAGTGGAGTGCCACCATAATGTAACATTCGCTAGTGCTCATTGTAAGTGAATGCTCACGCTTAGAAAATAAGATGATTCAATATCGATATCAATAATCAATTCAGGGCACATTCATCTAAAGTACTACTTACCAAATCGCAGCCATATCTGGCACTCCAGAGTGGATGCAGCTCTTGGCCCAAGCTTGTAACACTTCCTCTGCAACCGTGTCTATGTACCTGTAGAAAAAACAAAGAGACTACGGTAAGTATTGTTGAGCCACTTACCTATGTAGCTTAGTCATGTAATGCAAATCGAATAGCTGTCAGCTCAGTAACATCGGTCATCGATTACACGGCTAAATTGCGAACAATGGCAAGTGGTTCAATCCGAGTTCACGACTTTAAAAATACTGTTAACGGATTTTCTGTTTTTGAATTGAAAACTTCTTAGCGGCGTTGGCCACTTTTTTGGATGGGTAAAAAATGTTAAACTCGCGTCAGACGTAAGACGGAGGGAGAGTTTAAGTACGAGGATATCAGGATACTCTAAGAGCTTATTTTGAAATACGAATTAAGCTATACTTCATTTAATTTAGGATGAGAAACCACAACAACCTTATATTGCGGTTCGTGAACTGTAATCTCTTAACAATTTGTACTAGAGTAACAATTGACGACACGCAAATAAAGTGACATTAAAACAAATTTATTTTGCGGCTGCCAAACTATTGCACTGTACTATTTGCTAGGTAAGAAATAGTTGACGAGACGCAATATAATGCTATTGTGGTTTCTCATTCTAAATTAAATGAAGTATAGTCGCGTTAGATTTTTGAAATGTAGGTACGTTAATATGGTCGCTTTAACGTATGTGCGTTCGGCCTAGTGGTATAAGGTGTGGAATAACAGTGCGTTCTCCCTAGTGACCGCATTTCGAATCTCGTGTAGAAAGTTTTTTCTTTTTCTTTGCGCGAGTGTGCGTGTGTGTAGTTTTCACTTCTGCCGACAATTCCGGAGTGCTACTCGGTGTTTTTTTCTGTTTATTTGCAAACAAATGATGACAAACGAAATCTAACTTCAATATTACTATTACAAGGATATCGTTACCTAATCCTGCAAAGCAGGTAGGCTTCCTTGTAGAGGCGCGCCTCGCAGAGCGTGTTGACCGCTCCCTTCGCGTCTTGCAGACTCAGCAGCGTCATCGCCTTGCGGTACACGGGCCCGCCATACGCCCGGCTTGCTGTCAAATAAATCATAATCATTACTTTGATATAAGTGCCGGCACGTAAGTCTAGCGATGACTTTGTATGCACAGAAGTATAAAATACGGTATCCGTGGGTGCGCAGATCCCCTCCACGTGACTCGTCATCGCTAGACTTACGTAACGGCACGTATACTCCAGTTAAGATGGACTAATGATTTGGTTAGTCGCGGGACCGGTCTTTATAGCACTTTGGGGTTGGACGTCTTGGCTGATGACGATGACGATTATGATATTCTGCTACTCACGGTAAGATCACGATTAAACATTAAAGGGCTTATTATTTACACATGGCTAAATTTAGTCGCGAAAGATCTCGCGGGCGCTCCCCGACACGGTGGACAGACCTCATCAAAACTGTAACGCACTCCAGCATAAATGATTGCTACCACACTGCCAAACATCGAGCTACTTGGCGACGCGTCGCGAGAACAGCGGTGGCGCAGGAATCGACCGAAACATGACCACGACCACTCTGTCAAGAGTGCACGACTTAGAAGAAGAAAATTTAGTCATCCTAATTAGGATGCGCTTCTGAATTAGAACGCCTCTGATTACACTATTCCTGTATTTAGTCACTGAATCGGACACGTCCCCCCGCCGTGCGTGGCGAGGGCCACTAACTGCACTAAATATTATTACACGTTTCTAACTAGGATGCTAAACCATTCAGCTTGTCAGAAACCATCCTTGTTCCTTCCTAATTAGGATACTTTTTAGGATCCTTACACTTTACTAAATTAGGTTTCTAAATCATTTAGCATCCTAAATTTAGCCAAGCGTAATACTCCCTTAAGCTATCACGGCTTCTGCAATATTTTACCGATAGTTATTTGTCTTTTATACAAATCACACTTACCAACTAATTTTTCATCTTCTCCACTGGCTACGAGTCTATCAATTTGAGCTAAATACAGTTTCGATGAGTCTTTCCAATACCTACAAAAAAAACATACATAAAATATCTCAAAAACATCACCGAAAAAAAAATTGCACCGGGCGTATATCGATGGTCTAGTTCACAATCATACCTACTAATTATTTTTTTGTCAATGCACTGCAACTTCATGTCTTGCAAGGGCGTCGCCAAAGGGGCTGCTGCCCCCCCGTTCCCCTCCCTCTGGAGAATCGAAAATCTACTTACCCCCTTATTCATAAACGCTCTACTAACTTAGCAATCGTTTGTCCTTATCTGTAAAAGGTAAATGTCAAAGTGACAGATTTATGAATAAGGGGTTGGTCTTTATTTTTTGTCAATGTTGACATTCAAAATGCCGCCATACTGTTCGACCTACCGAGTTTGTAATTAGTACGATTGTGAACTAGAGCATCGATACGATAACTGACTTGAGAGACACGCTCGGCGCGATGCTAAGTAGATAAGGACAGATGAGGTTCTTCTCGCTCGCGTACTGCATCATAGCATCGATGTGTCCACGAAACACAGACAGCACTATCCACGCCTCCGTGTTGCCGAACTCCAGGTGTCGCTCCACTGGAAAAAGCGACGATTCATTAAAAAAAATTGTTATAAAAGTAGTCGCAAGGTAAAGGAAGAATGCCCATACAACTTTGCGCAAAGATTTTTTAGACGTTCTCTGAGGGTAGTTTAAAATGTTTCAGTATTTTTGGGAAAGGAAAACATAAAACAATATGTAGCGTCATGTGTTAAACAAAAAAAAATAACTGTAAAAGCTATGTCATCCATCCAATCTCTTGAGAGTGAACGTTACTCAGGGGCGTGCAGTGGTTTCTGACAGAGGGTAGGCATATTGACAACAAAACCCATATTGGTACGAAACGTGTCGGGCATAATATAATCATGGATCTTCTATATACAAATGGGTATGTTCCCTTAGATCTTTTAAAGTACACAATGGATTTTAATGCGTTTTTCAAGGGTTTTCGTCAATAAATAGAGCGATAGGTACAAGAGGTACTTATAGTTTAATAATTATATTTGTTTTGCATTAATTAGTTAAATGATGACCACAATTACCTAATACATCACACAATTTACATTAATTACCTATGAAATATGGTAAGATTAAAACTATCCACAAAACACACCACACCTCACACATTAGTATAAATTCACATTACAGCCGTGCGAAGCCGGGGCGAGTCGCTAGTTTAAACTATAACATGAACTCCAAAGTTTATGTTAACTACTGTTCTGTTGTAAATAAATTAAAACAAAAAAGGAAAAAGTCTGGTAAACTTAGGATTCGAACTCAGGTTCCAAGCTTGACAGGCGACTCCAGAACCGTCGAATAGCTAATGATGTGAAATTTTGCTATACAACTAACCTTCAACTAACCGACCATAAGTTCACAAATGTGATTATACCTATTATTATTTAAAACAACACAACCGTTAAAGTAAAACAATTTAAGCACTCACCAATGTTTTTTTTTAATATTCAGCCAAAGCGGGTCTGTTAGTTGTGCGTTGTAACAATAAAATATGTATACATGCAAAGGAAGGACAAATCAAATCAAGTTGGCAGTAAAAAATTATGAATATTTAACTAAGTGTAACGTGAAATTGTTGAGTTGCCTTTTGTTTAAGCCAAGTAAAAGTTACGTACCGGTACTTATAATTAGTTAGGTACTTTTGTCGTTTTATTATATCACTTTCGTCGCGAATTAACTTTCACAACACTCACAACACAAGACCAAGGCCATCCCATAAGTTAGTTCACGTTTAATTATGTCGAACTAAACAAATAACTTAATAAGCCTTCACAGAATTACACAATTAAAATAACATCATTAATGTTTTTATTATGATCATGAAGGAAAACATCAAAAAACAACAAATCAGAGAGCCCGAACATTACGAGTTTTAGCAAATGAAATCACAAGATCTGCCTAATTTTACCCAATAAAACGAGGTCTTTTCGCGCATGCGTTTAAACGCATCATGGTGATTGGCGCGAAACATCATAGCGCCACCTTGCATGCTTAGTTCAAGCGTCCGCAGTGCTGCCATTTTAGTGTTTTGGCAGCTAAATATGGCGGTATTTTGGGTTGTGATATTTTTATTTGTCGACTAATATTTCGTTCTGAATTTTACCGGGAAAGTTACAGGTACAGAAAAGTTGAGGGAAAATCAATAAATCAGTGTGGTATTTCTTTTAATTGCTATTTTTAAATAAATATTTTACTCCAATACAAACTAAAAACGTAAGTATAAAAGTTTATAATTTATTAATAAAACAAAGTCTCAGTATAATCTCGTGTATATATGATTGAATAAATAATAAAAAACGTTTATTTTGGGTTTTAGGGCATATAGATGAAATTAGTAACTTTTAACTAAAATATTTTGGCGACTGTTTGATGGACCTGGCATCACTGCGGAGTCAGGCGGTCTGACTTGGAATTTTATGAACCCGAACGCTGAAGGCTATCTTTGTGTGCGTAGCCATACACAACTGTAGGTTAGTCTTGTCTGGACGTAGTTCACGGACGATATTTACATATGCACGCTGTAGACATGTGTGCATTTTTGCAGGCAAGTCGGTTCGCTGCTTTTATAAGCAAAAGAGTGAAGTGAAGTAGGTATCGTGTCGTCCATCGGTATGGCAAAATTCGAGCGCTCAGGGTACCGTAAGAAAGATTGAAGTTTTATAATAAATTTGGTTAGTAATAAAAAAATATTTTATAAGTTTGGTTAGTAAAAAATAATAATAATGAAATATGAACATAATAGTAGTATGTAATGTACGTATGGTTATAACGCACTGCTTATGTGCTTCTAAGGAATACCCGCGTGTGACGTTACTAGCATGCTTAGGGCCTGTATCAGAACTCTCTTTTATTAACTTCCAATTACTTATCTCAAGTGTCGGTTATCTATGATTCCATCTCTATTTATTACTACGAAACAGACAGAGACGTCATCATAGATAACTGACACTTAAAATAACTTTAACTTAACAGAGAGAGGTGAAACAGGTCGTAAGTGTATGTTTTCGGTCACAAAAAAAAGTCTCGAACGCGTTGGCGTTAAAATGTCTAATACCGAGAACAGGTTGCTGCCGTATCGTTAAAGCATTCAAGACGTTTTTTTGCGTGAAAACTTACACTAGAGACTCAAACTTACTTAAAAAAAACCGTCAAGCATAAAACTACTCACTTTCCATATCGAAAACTTCGTTGACCTCATTACTTTTTCCGAACATCTTTACAAAATCAAAGTCATGACACTCTTCCCCCTCCGCCTGGTCAATGACTTCCTTGTCCACACATTTGGACAACAGTTTCCTGGCAGCTAGAACCTTCGACGGCCCCATTTGCTTTGAGATGATGGGCAGAAGGAACCTGTTTGGCGCCCTAGTCTTAACATCTAGGACCGCTGCATGGGCGTCGTCATTCATAAGCTCCCCATCAAGAGGTTGCTTGACATATTTGACCTTTTTCTTCTTGTCCTTTTTCGGGATTGCAGGTCTTGTGTCTGTGGAAGGAATAGGTTAATGTTAAATACCGTCCTCACTGAGAGCATTTGTAAATTAATTTAATTGAATGTAAATTAGACATTGATTAATTTTAGTTTTTAAATTGTGACATAAGTACCTACTTTATAATATTATGATTTATTATTGTTCATTATAATTTGCATGCTGATGTATCGGCTGAATACTGTTTCCAGTTTTAAATTAACATCCTTTTGTACGTGTTCTAAGCAAATAAACGATTCTATTCTATTCTATTCTATTCTAAATAAGCAATCAGTGTAAGCTTTGCAACGCTCGGCTCAACGTCCACACCACTCGAATATTCCCTCAGCACCTTTGGAGCTACAGTAGATCACTGATGGCAACAATTGTCACAATTTCAACGTAGTGAGACAGGAGAGGTTATTTTATTACCTGTGCAACCTCTCTCAGTCAAATATCTATGGTGCCGTAGATACTCATTAACTACTACGAAACCCGACGGACGGCATCATAGATTTCTAATAGATTTTCATTAATAGATAGAGTTATTAACGAGGAAGGTTTGAGTATATAATTCGAGATTTTGCGTAAATTGGCTGAAATATCGCGGGTCAGCTAATCATTTTATAAATATAGTACCGTTGAGGGGCGAGGGATGTGCAGTGGTGTCCCACAGCCGCAGGCAGCAGTCTGCGCCGCCGGAGACGATGGTGTTGGGCAGCGCGGGCCACGGGCACCACACAGCCGTCAGCGCCGTCGTGCCGTGGCCAGAGTACACTGACTGACAAGTCCCGGCGCCCGCGTCCCATACCTGACGGATTGTAGATAACTTTCAACTTGAATCATCCATTCCACATTGCGCATTTTTTCATTCCGCGGAAAGTACGTGAAGCAATTGAAATAAGTCGGTATCTCAATTTTAATCGTGACAGTGGATGATCGGTGCCCCCGAGTTGGAAGACTGTTTTAAATATTGACCAAACGGTGAGTGTGAGCGAACCTTTACGAAGTGACGTAATCAGTGTTGTGTGCTGCCCTACTATTGATAATAATAAAAATGACGATGAAAACGAGGGTAGATGTGCGCCGCTGTCAGCTGCGCCGAGTAGCCGCGCGAGCAGAGCACTCTCTGAAAGACTACGGAATAGTCCGAAACATATTATGTCGAGTATTGTTCGGCTTTTATACGTGAGTTATCCGTTTGTGTAATTATACATACATACATACATCCATACAGTCACGCCTCTTTCCCATAGGGGTAGGCAGAGACTACCTTGTTCCACTTGCTACGATGCTTGCTTGCTTGTAATTATGATTGTAGATAAATTCACAAGAGCTGGCACGAATAAGTCGAATGATAATGCATGTGTATGCATCCGGGTCCCTTATTGTCCCATAATTTTCATTGCTCATAATATTTGTTAGTCTAATAATATATGTCGAATACGATAATGACAGCGGCTGCCGCGAGTCTGCGTTTAGTAGTCAATACGAGCGAGAGATGGACAACATGACACCAACTCAGAGTTGTCGACTATCCCGTTCGTACCTGCACTGTGCCGTCGTGCGAGGTGGTGAGCAGCCGCGTTTCCTGATGCGGGCTCCAAGCTACCTGCAGCACCGTGCTGCTGTGCCCGCAGAGCGTCTTGTATATCTGCAGCTTCTTACCGCCCTCTGAACCACAGATAACGTATTATTGTCAGAACTTAACTGCGTAAAAATTGTTCTATAATTAGAACTAATCCTCGACGTTTCGGGCACGATACGGCGATGATGATATGGTGTCGTTGTAAAATAATGACCAAGTGCGGGTAGTTCGAAAAACTCGCGCAGCTAAACGAACGCGATACCCTACATGGCAGTCTGCTCGTGACACGACCGCTGTATCGTGGCCGAAACCACAGAATATATAATAGTACTAACGTACAGAATGGCCACGCTCCGCCCCGCACCGATTCGAGTTACCCCACCCCTCAAGCGCAGTCTGCCGGAAAGCTGCTGGCAACTAGTAGGGCTCGCAACGCGATGTATGTCGGCCGCACGTCACACGTTCGGGAACCTATCCTACCTACTTCATTTTATAAAACATTAGAAAATTAATGCTTTCTGAAATTATCGCGATTAATACGTGAAATAACTACAGAATCATTCGCTTAAGTTTGTTGTCGTACATCTATTGTAATTGAAAATAATAATGCTTAAATACACAGACAGACACATTTTAAGTAAGTTTAAATAAATAGATAACGATTAAGTACATTTATTTGCACACATCTAAGCCATATCTTCATTATAAGTACCTATATTTATTTCATTGGTAGTACTTATAGTACTAGGTTTTTGCAATAGACAGCCCTGTGTATCTTACGCACACATTGACGCGTGTACAGACGACGTCGTGCCTGTGTTCATTTCAGAACGCGGATTTTGTACGTCGTGGCCGCCGTGTGCCGAAACGTCGAGATAATTAATACAATTTTACGCAGTTAAGAGCGTTTATCTCTACTAAGCTGGCAACGTCGCATTTTTGGTGTTTTTTTTTATTTTTACGTTTATTTCACGGAAATGGAATGAAAGTTTCAAATGTGCGTCTGTAGTGCACTTCGTTTTTAGTGTATTAATGTGTCCAATGCTATAATCAATCGTGATGGACTTTTATTTTCTTTTTAAACGAGATATATTAATTTATCCCCTTAATACGAAAATAAAAGCCCATCACGACCAATTATTGCATTAGACACATGCAATGTAATACTCAATGATAATAATCAAATAATTAATGATAGAATAAACAGCTCACCTTCTGTGTCCACAAGCTCAAGTATGACCAAAGAATTGGCCTTGTCCTGCGAGCACACCGCGAGGAGATTCTTGTTCTTAGACTCTTCGCTGGACGACGAGATCTGTTCAGGGTGCCACGCCAACGTGTGTATAATTTTACTGAAATACAATGAAATCTGATGTGAGTTTCAATTGACATCGAAAAGAAAATACTTAAAGCCTGTTTCGCGGCTATGAAGTTTCTGATGACTTACGAGTTTTTTGTATATAATATATACGTCTCTCTTTATTCCTGATAAATAGACGGTATCATGCCTTTTTACATGACGGCTCACACATTAATGAACTAGTAGTGTTAATTACACAAACGGATAAGGATAACTCACCTATGAAATGCCTTACGAAGCCACTTATGACGTGATAACGTCTTATAAATTGATGAACACCGGCTGCACGTAAGAAAAAGTGTAGCGTTCCGCGTGACGTCAGAGCTAGCAGTTTTCATCAATGTTTCTTTATGACGTTAAGGTGCGACCACACCGCCGCTTAAAAAACGGTGACGTTACGGAATCGCAACAAAATGTATGAAGAAACGGTGAGAAAACGTGACGCATACGACACGTCACTGCGTATACGCGGCGGTTTGGTCGCACCCTAATCACGTCAAACTATCCTCCGTAAACCGACTTTACAGACAACCAGTAGGCTTATTGCCTAACTTGCTCGCAATCGCCATCGTGTTCATTTTGACAGTTCATGTATGGGCTGACAATTGGCATCGGAATCAGCTAGCTGTCAGATCCATACAAGAACTGTCAAAATGATTGCGAGCGAGTTAGACAATAAAGGTCGATTTAGACGAGGACTATTTTCAGGCGCCTAAATTTCGGCGCCTGGAAAAGGCACCGTGTAAACACTTTCGGCGCCATTTTTTCGCGGTATGGTGCCGAAAAAATGGCGCCGAAAGTGTTTATACGGTGCCTTTTTCAGGCGCCGAAATTTAGGCGGCTGAAAATAGTCCTCGTCTAAATCAACCTTAAGCCTACAGGTTTTATTTATGACCTCCTTTGCCAGCCGCTTTGCCCATATATCCTGCAAATATAAGTGTACTCACTTGAAGGGGTAGTGGACGGCTAGCAACTCATATCCGGGTTCAGTGAGCACGGCGACGCCGCCCTTGTCGCTGCCGACGGCCAGCCGGCCGGCCTGCGCGCGCGCCGCGCTCAGCGCCCACGCCGCGCCCTCCACTACCACCGGCACCGGCGCCGGCGCTGACAATCATAATAAAATAATTGACACCAGTCGAACTATTCCCAAACTAAAAGTTTGTAATATGAATATATAATTATTATTTTAGAAACGCTAGTCGTCTAGTGTAATACCGACCGACAACATCAAAACTATCAAGATTGTTTGTTCACGGTACACTTTGGACTTTGGGCCTACCGATACACCTGCATAATTGTTTTTCAACCCCACTTGAAGATAACAATTAAACAATAGATGTTGGTTTTAAGTACTTTTCGTCACTTTAACGAAAACAAAATATACAAGACAACGGATAAATATGCTTATACATATAGATAAATACATAATAACTTTCTTTAGTTTTAGTTTTTTTTGTATTATTTATGAAAGCCGGTAAAATTATTGGCTGATAAATTGGGTAAGTAAAGTTATTTTGATATTCGATATTTTATTTTGCACTAGATTTGGACACTCAAACTCAAATATGTTGCTTATTAAATGTCGTTTTCAAAAGTGAACTATAGAGAACCAATTTCACTTCTGCCTAATTCTATCCCGAATGGAGCATATAGTACTGTATATATATAGTCCTCCTCATCGGTTTCGATGACGGCGACCCTGACTACCAGAAAAATAAATATAAATTAAAATACAACAAAATAACAATGAAACATAAGTATATACAACAATTATGTACAATTTTCTATTATGAGCCCTAATGTGGCTAATAGTACTTACTGTACTTTAGCTACAGTAGCTGGTGGTGGATCGATTGGATGGATCATGAAACTGGTGCATATTACTGGCTTCTTAAATATATACCACCTTATTCATAAACGCTACGTAAGCTTCTGCTAACTTAACAATCGCTTGTCCTTATCCGTCACTTCGACATTTACCTTTCACAGATAAGGACAAACGATTGCTAAGTTAGCAGAAGCCTATAGAGCGTTCGTTTATGAATAAGGGGGTTAATATCTACTTTGTACAGTCTAAATAAAATAAATGCAGTAGAAATGAGAGCGTTAAGAAGTATGGAAGGTGGAAGGAATAGTGTGATAAGGGAACATGCTGGTGTGAAAGAAGATATAGTGTACCAGGATAGAAAAGAGTATGCTTAGTTGGTTTGGTCACGTAGAGAGAATGGATGAAAGAAGATTAACTAAACAGATTTATATGGGGAGTGTGAATGGGTGCATTGGGAGGGGAAGGCCTAGGTTGACGTTCCGTGATCAAATTGGGGACGTTTTGGAAAAAGGTCAGGTCAAGAGTACCCGAAACCGATGAGCATGTATGAAGAGATTGATGAATGTGGATGAAGCGAAAGAGGAATGTCAGGATCGTAGCAAGTGGAACAAAGTAGTCTCTGTCTACCCCTGTGGGAAAGGTGTGACGGTACGGTATGTATGTATGTATAGTCTAATAATTTTCGGCGCTAGGGTAGCTATAGCTATAGTATATTAGCAATTATTACTTTGTTAGTAGTGCTCGCAATGGCGTAACATAGCATGGTGCATGGTATACTTACGTTCGTCGGGTTTGTCCGGGTTGTAGAGCACGAGGTCCCCGCGCGCGGCCGCGTACAGGCGCGCGCCGGCCCAGCACAGCGAGTACACGCCGCCCGCCAGCGCAGGCGCCAGCGCGCGACCCGCGCGGTCCGCGCTACGGGCCTCCACTACGCCCACCTGCACACACACACACACACACACACACACATGTATAAATCACTATCCTTTACAGGGTAGATGGAGCGTAAGGTAACAAGACTTATATTCTGTCAAAAAAGTCATGAAATTAAAAAATGGCAATACTGTAAAGTCGTCCCGTTTTCTTATACCTATAGATTAGGAAGGGACGACACTACAGTATTGCCACTTTTTAATTTCATGAATTTTTTGTCAGAATATAAAGGCCACTTTTAGCATGATTATGGGCATATAGGTGGTGGTTTGCGTTTGTATTGTTAATTTAATTTTATTTACTCTTGACGATTTCAATTTAAATTTTCCTAACTTGACAATGTTAAATTTAGTCAATTGATGATGTCATTTTTATTGATTGAATAAATAATCCAATCTAATCTAATCTAGTCTAAGGGAAACGAAAATAGTAATGATTTGCTAGCCGCTTCGCCTATAACATGATCCCCCATCCTGCCCATTGCTGCTGGTTGCCCATTCCTTCGATAACCTTTTACCATCTGCGCGGGAAGAGAAGCAACTGGTACATTCCATATTTTTTCTTTGCTCCCGGACTTCCCCGCTAGTGCCAAATAACGAAACTTATAAGGCCCACTTGCACAGTCCAGAGTTAAAAAATTAAATCGCTAACTCGGGGTTAGGTTTGACAGTTCCATACATTTTGACACTACTTAGCCCCGGGTTAGCATCTAACACAAGGTTAAATCGTTAACCCTGGTCCGTGCAAATGGCCCTAAGAGATCCAATAATTTTAACTACTTAACATTTCACTTAACAAGCACTTGCTTCAAACGAAACGGAATTAAAGTCGCTTGCGAATACCTAGCCTACCTAGCTCAATGGAGCCACATGACCATTGACCATTCATGGACCATTGTAGCTATAGCTACAAATAAGGAGTGACCGTGATTTACAAAATATCTGTGAAAATTATATAATTTTTGAAGTGAAAAACTTCTTTAGCGGCGTTGGACACTTTTTTGGGTGGGTAAAAATCTATAACTCGCGTCAGACGCAAGACGGAGGGAGAGTTTAAGTACCAGGTTATCAGGATCCTCTAAGAGCCTGTATATTATTATACAATTTTTTTACAAGCAAAAATTCCTAAACAGTAGTCAAACTTTCTATCACAAAAAACCATTCGACCACTCACCCTCGCCTCAGCAGTTCCGTACGCCAGCAAATTCTCCCTGGTAGGATGCCAGTCGACAGTGAGGACCTTCCCTTGCACGTTCTGCCAGTACGTGTGGACGCTGCCGGCAGTCAGCTTCCCTTCTGTCTCCGACTCGTCGGTGCTCCACACTCGCACGGCGCCGTCGCCCACAGCAATCGCCACCCTGGAGTAGTAATTGATACCTATACTCTATTTATTTTAGCTAGATACTTAAATGACATTACCTGTGTTGCCTGTTTTTTGCAATTCAAAAATAGTGATGTGCCACCACTATCGAAAAATAACGATAAATTAAATTTTGTATAGAATTTTGTATGTATAAGCTAGTGTAATAAACTAATAAACCTTTAAATTTGCTTGATTATGATACAATCGTATTTTTTTCTTAAAATATAACATGACCAAACCTCTTGTATTCAGACCACAAACATTGTCGATGGTTTCGAGTACACCACTAAACAATAAAAGCTGGTATCATTATTTCACAATTTGACATTTACAATTGTCAATTTAGTATCTAGCTAAAATAAATAGACTATAAGTATTATCCTGCATCAAATCGCATTAAGACATATTTACACTTGACCATCTACATATAATAAAACAGTAGAAAGTTGGTGTCTATACATAAAGAGGGTGTATTTCTACTGAGCTGGCAACGTTGTTGCTCGTTTGCCTTCCTATTCACATAAAAAAAAAAAATTGTCGCAATTTTGGCGTGTTTTTACAATTTTTTCATAGAAATTGAATGAAAGTTTCAAATGTGCGTCTGTTGTGCACTTCGTTTTTAGTGTATCAATGTGTCCAATGTAATAATTGATTGTGATGAACTTTTATATTCTTATTTAAGAAGATAATATTCTTTTATCCTTTTAATACGAAAATAGTCCATCACGATTAATTATTGCATTGGACACATTGATACATTAAAAAGGAAGAACTTGTATTGACGATTTTAAACTTTCATTCAATTTCTGTGAAATGATCTTAAAAAATAGCAAAAATGCGACGTTGCCAGCTCATTAGGGATAAACGCTCTTAAGAGGGTGCATCCGTGCTGAGCTCGCAACGTCGCATTTTTGGTGATTTTTTGCGATTATTTCACAGAAATTGAATGAAAGTATCAAATATCCGTCTGTAGTGCACTTCGTTTTTAGTGTATTAATGTGTCCAATTCAATGATTAATGGTGACGGACTTTTATTTTCGTATTAAAGCGATAAAATACTATATCTCGTTTAATAAGAAAATAAAAGTCCATCACGATGAATTATTGAATTAGACACATTAATACACTAAAAACGAAGTGCACTACAGACGGATATTTGATACTTTCATTCAATTTCTGTGAAATAATCGCAAAAAATCACCAACAATGCGACGTTGCGAGCTCAGCACGAATGCACCCTCTTAAGAAATATTTACACGACCGACCGTTATGAAATAGTTAAGTGCTGAAATTAATGTTGGTTCAAAATACAACTTACTTGCTAGCATCATACGGGCACGTTTGTACATTGTAGATGAACCCCCCACAGGTATTATAAACCGTAGTGGTCCCTTCGTCCAACAGGTGGCAAGCAAGCAAGCGGTCCTGCGAGGCGGTCCAGACGGCCGGTGACGAAGACACGGACCGCCGACTCGTGTTAGTGGCCACGCAATGGAGCCCCCGCTTATGTTCCGTATGGACTGTATGAGTTTCTAGTTTGTTTTTACTGAAACAGGGAATATTTTTTAATTTAGTTCTATACTTTATTTTTTAATTAATAAACAGTAAGCACGTTGACGTTCCATTCAAGAAAAGATGGCGCAATATTTTTGTTTTTAGCTTTTTGGTTGTTTGACAGTTAACAAAGGATTTAACATGATCGTTTTAAATGTGCCATGTAATTTTACTATGACTTTCCATTTCGAGTATTAGGATTAGGTCTCTACTTTTTTTTGATAAGGTACTTACAAGTTTTTCATAATGATCAAATCATCCACGTATCCACTCGATTATTAAAAAAATAAATATAAAGAACATCCAACAACCAGCATCCCGCTTCCAGTAACAAAGAATAACCCAACAACTTTACCAGTACATACATCTTACACTCGCAATAAGCAATGTCCTTAGACAGCTGCATCGCGCGTCTTTTTCCTACTGTTCCTTCTAGAAAGAGACGGGTGGTCTATTCCGAGTCCACGTACGCCGGGACCCTATGGATCTCTCAAAACCGAAAGCAGTAAGATTATTGTCTTACCCATCCAACTGAAGTGGATTACATTTCAACAGGTGGCTCTTGGCGTCGACTATGAGGAGCGTATCAGGCCTGCACCAACACAGAGTGGCCCAGGATGCGGTCTTGTTGCGGCCCTGTTGGGCCTTGCCTGGTGAGAGGCCACAGCTGCCAATCAGCTTGCCTGTCTTAGACCAGATGCGGACGGCACTAGGAATATAATAAAGATAAGAGTATAGTGTAGTATAGTAAATAGTTGTGTGTCGCAACGGTTTACGAGTGACCTTGAATGCGCAGAATTTATTTGGGTCTCTTTGGCGGGGGGACTGAGGCGCGACGCGGGGAGGTAGCGCGCCAAGTGGCGCGAATGCATTCTATTGGTTCGTTGAGTCGCTTCCCGCTCCCGCGCCCCCGTGCACACGTCTCTTGTCCCTGAAGGACAGTATAAACCTGCGCAAACACCCCCACCACTTTGCCAAACCGTTGCGACACATGAATAAATGATTATTGACACTAATAATAAATCTGACTATTTGTAGACATGAAAAGGAGAAGCTAGAGTGTCTTGAGCTGAGAATAAAATAAGTTTAATTACCCGTGTTTCCCTATGGTGGCTATCACATGCTTATGCATATGTGAACTAGAAACTGTATTTGACTTCTCATTTTCATTCTTAGATGAATCTCCCTTATCTGAAGTCTCTTCCTTTTTAGATAGCTCATCCTTACACGGGCTCTGCCCACCAGATGGCTCTACATTAGATGAAGCCTCATTATGGGATGGTCCCTCCTTAGTAGATGGGCTTTCATTACCAGATGGTCCTTCAATATCAGCAGCTTCCTTACTACTACTAGACTCACCATTAATATCAGTCTTATCTAATTTTTCTACTAAGGATTCAATAGTGGGTTCAGGCTCATTTTTCTTATTTAATATTTCTTCTTTAAGCTTCAAGCATTCAGCTAAATAATCAGTCTCCTTTTTTGGTTCTTTTATTTTTACAACAATATCTTCTGGTTCATATTTTTTATGTCCAAACTCATCAGCCTCATGATCCTTGTAGATATCAAACATGTCATCTTCTTCCACTACTTCAAAGTCATCAAAACTATCTTCTGGGAGATTCTTTACTACTCCAGAAACATTCTTTTCTTCTGGGTCTGTTTCTTGTCGAATCTTTGCCATTCTGTCTGAGGCACTGGACTTAGACGTGTTGGGTTTGTTTGATTGGGAGGCCAAAGGCCCATCCCTCGAGGACTCATCCAACAACTTTTTAATCTGTATTTCATATTGTGGGCACCAGCTCAAATTCATGATTTCATCATCTTGGCTGCGTACTTTGTACAAAATTGTGCCATTACCTTTAACACAAAATTAAGGTTTCAGATTTTACTTGTGTTTCATAATCTATTGCTCCTAAATAATAATTATTAATTACAAATTTACAATGAGGTAAAAAACATCAACAAGTAACTAATCACTTAATTAACTCCAATCAAATTCCTGTTAGATATGAGATTTTTTTATAATTATAACTTGCAATAATAATATTATCCTCTTGCAGATAAAACTAGGAAAGTCCTACTATCCTACTAATATTACAAATGCAAATTTTTGTGAATAGGTATGTATGGAAGTTTGTTACTGTTTCACACCAAAGTGGTCAAACAAATCTGGATACAGATATAGATTATAAACAGTCTAAAGAGACACATAGGCTACATTTTATCTCAGAAAATTGTGTAGTTTCCACAGGATAGCGATAAACAAAGTCTTTCTAGACAGTCGCAGGCAACAGCTAATCACTACATAGAATAAAACAAAGTCTATCTGTCTGTCCCTATGTATGCTTATATCTTTAAATCTACGCAATGGGTTTTAATGCGTTTTTTTAATAGATAGTGATTTATATTAGTGGTGGGCCGACTAAGGCTTTTGCTGACTACCCGACTAGTTGGTTTCAAAAATGCCGACTAGTCAGCCGACTAGTCGGCATTGGCGATCATTCTGGGCGCTCGTCAACACACTTCGTTTTAACATTAAACTGTTGCCATTAAAGTGTGTAATTTTATACGACCTAGGGCCTAGGGCTCCTAGTTTGATTTTTACCATGAAATCCCAAAATAAATAACAGTCAGCATGTTGTCATTTTATTTTTTACCTTAAGTATGTACAATCATTAGTAAGTAGCTATACATACATATAAGATAGTCATCGTGGTTTTATTTATGAGCCCTTTTTGTTTAAAAATAACAACCGACTAGTCGTCATTTTTTGCCGAATAGTCGCCGACTAGTCACCGACTATAAAAAGCGTCGAATAGTCGGTTTCCCCGATTAGTCGGCAAGTAGTCGGCCCATCACTAATTTATATGCATAATTCTATGCAGATGAAATCGCGGACAGAAGCTAGTAGGCTATAAAAACTTACCACACAAGTCCACAACAAAAAGCACTCCCTGTTTTGTTCCAACGGCAACATTGAGAGGGACATGGGGCGAACAAGCCATGCAAGTAGCCTTGAACGACTTAAGAAGGTTCTTGAACGTCTTCACTACGTTAGAGTGGAGATCCCACCTGGCCAGGTTGCCATGAACACCCAGCGTCACTGCGTATACGTCAGTGACATAACCAACTGTCAATATACCCTAAAACAATTGAGAATGCATCTACTCAATGATAATGACGGATCATAGAGAAATCAACCAATACATAGAAAATGCCATATCGTCTCTGTAGAGCGAAAAGTCACCAAATCGCAAAATTGACAAAATGTAATTTAAAACTAATCCTAATTTTGGCAATTTTGCGATTTGGTTACTTTTCGCTGCACAAAAGATTTAAAGAAAATTGAAAAAATTGCCTTATCACTGCAACAATAGTTATCATAAATATTGTTAGTAAATGTTTGGTAGAACTTGTTTATCATGAATAAAAAGTAATTAAATTTAACCAACTCTCACTGAATCATAAAATCTGATTATGGCTGGATAGCACATGGCAGATGAAAATTGAGAAAAAAAATAACTTCAATTTGATAAGAATCTGTATTTTAAGGACACAGTCAGGGTCATTTAGTTTGAAGCATACAAGTTGGTCAAATAGAAATAGTATGGTGTCAAACTTTTTGGTCACCATGGATGTTTCATACTTTATGACGCTGAATGTACCAGAGGTTAACCTATAAAGTCAGCTGTAGCCTACAGAGAGTACAGTCCGTGACAATACAATACAATAACTCTTTATTGAACACCACATATAACAATCAAAACAGAAAAAAGGTATACAGAAGTAATAAGGTAACAATAGGTGGCCTTACCGCTTCAAAGTGTGACCTCCTAGAACAACATTGAGGTTTGTCTAGCTATCTCACTCAAATGAACACAAAATATTTACCTTGCTACAAATATTTTGTGTTCATTAAAATGGACCTCCGCAAAGTAATGCCTGATTCAATAAAACTATCTCACTCACTTGTATATACTTGAATTGGCAGAAGGGTCCTGAAACCCAAATGTCTGAAAGGTTGCAAGTGTCACAAACTTTACTATTTTAGCTAAGCTTGGTGTTAAATAAATTAAATCAAGACTGCAGGAATTGTTATCCAATTAATAGGTATATGTACACAACATAGAGAATATTACAAAGTAAAGCAATAGGGGACAGTAGATCAAGTACTAACCTCATGTTCTTGAGCATGCACATTGTGGCTGAGGTTCAACTTGATTTTGAATGTTTCCTCCTCCCGTTCCATGATCCACTGTTTAACAGACCCATTAGCGCTCCCTGTTAGCACCAGCTTATTCACGGGCCACTCGGGAGATATATCAACACTGACAATCCTGAAGGAAAAAAATATTTTATTTTGCGAAACCATTCTATGCAAAACCATTCTAATAATCTGTCTCAATATCCTATTACTTACTTGTCAGGATGAGCTCTGTTTAACACATGTGCTGTATACCGTTGAGGTCCTTCCAAAGCACCTTTGTAGTCAGCCGGTAGGGGCTCCAAGACACAAAGACTTTTGCTGGGACCGCCATACACAACCCAACCGTCGCAGCTAACCGCTAAGCCAGACACTTGGAACCAATTCGGCGAGGGAAACAATATTACTTCGTCCATGTTTAAATTTTCAGCAAAATATTTGTAATTTATTATCTACCGTCAATGCACGGTAACGAACTACAAGACACGCAAATTGCAAACAACGCGCGCAACGACCGGCAATGCAACAGCACTGTTTTCAAGTGTTTTCGTGTTTTTAATTTTATGACAGTTGCTTATTTATTGTCTATGGTAATTATTGTCAAAATTAGAGTTGCTAGATATATTTCCGTTTGCACACTTGTCATTTAAACTGACATTGGCCCAAGCCTTACGGCCGCCATAAAGGGAGAATAGAATATTTCCGTTTGTTCCGTAAATACCGGATATCGGATTACATATTTGTAGGAGCCTAATTATTGTTTTAGATTTTTTTTTAAGAAATGCTACGGCCACATTAGCGTGATTCGGCGAAGGTTCGCCCTATCGCGACATGTGTGGACAGACAGTGCTATATCGCGAATCATTCATTCGGGCGAACTCGAACTGTGTTCGAGCTCCTGTCGGTATCTAGCGCAGATCAAAGGATTTTATCGCGACAGAGTTCGTGTTCGTGCAAGTGTCTACACTTCGTACTTTGAAATTTAGAAAGAAAGAAATATTTATTTCTCAACAACACAATAGTCAGTACAGTTTGTATTCAAAAGAGTTCCATGTCTAATAGATAACAAAATTGTTTGTTGTTTCGAAAAGGGATTCCAACTCAGCATGTGTCGGAGCACCAGCGGCCTTAGCACGCTAAAATGTAGACAAATATATGTCTGTGGATAAAATATATTGTCACGACATATTTTATCGCGGGCCCTAACATGCTATGGACGAAACATAAAATTAACCCTAGGTTTAAATTTTATCACACGACATAAAGCAGTGTTGCCAACGATTTAAAAAAATGCATTTCGGTCATTGTATTCGTTCAAACGCTCAGTGTAATTGAGTCTTATTTTAACATTCTACCTATTAAAGATGTCAAAGAATCTTAGCGGCTGACTCGTAAATAGTGTTTATCGTGATTTGGTCGGATTATCGCATTTGTCGTGATTGGCGGCTTGGTTTAGGCATGTCACATATGAGTGGTGGTGGTTCATTTTTTTAATGTTTGCCGGATAAGTAGGTTAGATGGTCTACTTACGGCTTAGTTAGTTTCCAGCCTCTACAGTAATGTATTATTGATTACAATAGCACAATAATTGAACATAACATAAAATTAAACATCATTTCACACAGTTCATTCAAATCAAAACAATTCGTTATTTAATTCTAGTTTATCATGTTATTTCTTTTGTAACTGTATATGCGTCGGAAATCACTGAGCCCACCGCAGCACGTTTGGGCACAAACAGAGGTTACGATTCTCGCCTTTTGTATGATTAATATCGACATAACTGCCTCTTTTTAAATTTATAATTATCATTGGCCATAGTATTAAATTTGTCGCAGTCCTCAAGCCACCTACATAAATTTATCCCAACTAACTGTCAAAAGGGTATTAATTATGTCTACATTTGGATTACCGTGTTAGAGCAATAGACAAATTGTCTACTCAGTCGTCAAGTGTGGATAAAATACCGCGACATAATTTAGCGTGCTAGTCACCGCGACAAAATATCGTTTGTCGCTCATTTGTAGACAAAATGGGTAGATAAACGTTACCGTGCTAGCCAGGCAGGTGCTACGACGCTGTTTTTCAGTGGATCCTTTAAACAACACGAAAAAAAACAAATAAAAATAAAATACAAATACTTAGCATAGCCTAATTTCTGAAATATACATCAATTTTGACAAATGGCATTTCAATAATTATTTACAGACATACAATACAAAGCAAACGCTTCCTCTATCTTTTTGTTTCTTTGCGCTCTTGGTTCATTTTACCGCTAAATTCAGTTGCGCGACATAGTTCGCTCGAGGTTTTTATCGCAATAATTTGTTCTAAATGTGGCCACGTAGTTCGTGGTTACACGAACTCGAACTTTTTACCCCCGGGCCACAATAGCGGGCGAAGGTTCGTGTCGCGATTTCGCGATAAAAAGTGGCCACACTAGACCAAATTATCACGATAAAAACTTCGGGCAAACTATGTCGCGCAACTCTGAATTTGGCGGGAAAATGAACCAAGAGCGCAAATAAACAAAAAAATAGAGGAAGCGTTTGCTTTGTATTGTACGTCTGAAAATAATTATTCAAATGTCACTTGTCAAAATTGACATACATTTCAGAAATTTCAAAGTACGAAACACGAACTCTGTCGCGATAAAATCCTTTGATCTGCGCTAGATACCGACAGGAGCGCGAACACAGTTCGAGTTCGCCCGAATGATTCGCGATAAAGCGAATTGTCTGTCCACACATGCCGCGATAGGGCGAACCTTCGCCGAATCCCGCTAATGTGGCCGTAGCATAAATAATTATTGAAATGTCACTTGTCAAAATTGACGTCCATTTCAGAAAATTTCAAAGTACGAAGTGTAGACACTTGCACGAACACGAACTCTGTCGCGATGAAATCCTTTGATGTGCGCTACATACCGACAGGAACCCGAAGACAGTTTGAGTTCGCCCGAATGATTCGTGATAAAACGAACTGTCTGGCCACACATGCCGCGATAGGGCGAACCTTCGCCGAATCCCGATAATGTGGCCGTAGCATTATTGTGACAACGCGACACGAACCTTCACCCGCTAATGTGGCCCGGGGGTAAACCTATGTGACACAGGCTATCTTAAACTGTAAATAAATTATGATTTTTTACTTTTCTGCTGTCGGTTGAAAAAAATGCATTTTTAAGTACTTTGCACTCATAATATATCTATGCTGGCCGTTTATATTTTTAGATTTACGATTTCTGAAGGGTAAAAATCAGTTAAAATAGTTTTACCACTTTACAAGGTAAAAATGAAAAAGGTAAAAATGTTAGGTATTTATGAAATAGGTTGGCACTATTGCTTTCACCGCATCATATTATTTTATTTTATTATTCGACTACTCGTTTAAACCGGTACAAATTGTCTTCTGTTATCTAAGTAATTTGAAAATAACATGACATTTTTTTCTCTTTAGTTCAACCCGTAGTATCAAGGAAGCCTTGGTTTGCCAAATCGTTCATTCCAAAAGAATATTGTTCAACAATCATCCGAATGCGCCTTGGCCACTGTTGTACTGCTGCACATCTGGCCAAAATTCACATTCGAGATTCCTCATTGTGTGAATGTGGGTTGGATGAGGAAACCCTCAATCATATCTTCTTTTCTTGCAGCAAATATGATAACTCTGCTTTTTATAACGAGCTGATCAGATTGAGGGTTCCTTTCCCAACGCACATTTTAGAGCTTTTACAATTTAATCAAAAACGAAAGGAAATATTTGTTGCATTAGCTCGATTCTGCCAGCATAACGAACTGAAACTATAATTATTATATTGTTATTAACTAATATGTACTTATATAATTCGTTAAAAATATACTTTGTCTTAGTAATTAGTTTGTCACAACCTGATTTCTTAACATGTCATTAACTACTAACTAGCTACTAACATTGGGGTATTTGATTTGGTTTTGGTTTAATTCCTTATTCTGGGTTATTTCATTTGGTTTGGTTTTGTTTTAATTCCCTTTTCAGGAATAGCAACAGACTCTTTTTCGCCCTCGCTTATTTTTCTAAAGATAAATCGACATGACGCTGGCTCAATTAAAAATAGCCATATAAAAAAAAAAAAAAAAAAAAAAAAAAAAAAACATGACATTTGTTATCATTATCAGCCGTCCGTCAACCATCAAAGAATTTCAAAAATTCCAGCGGCCTTGCTGCGGCCTTTTCGGAAATTTATTTAATTTAACACGAGTTATCAATAATAAGTGGCAGTAACTAGCGAGCGAAGATTATGAAACTATTATCCGTTCTACTTATTCCTTACTTCCAATACATAAAATGTGATAATCCCAATATTCCTGTAGTTATTACTACTTGGAATTTCATAAATTCTACTGAAAAAGGTATATCAGTATTTGTTTTAGTCGCTACGCCTTCATAGCTTCTGGGCCCTTTCGCTGCTACGCTATTATTTTTTAAACAAACTCCTTGTATGCAGTCAGTAATTTTTTTTATTTAATTTTCACTGATTCTAGCATGGGAAGTCTTGAACGCTGGTGGTTCCGCATTGGACGCTGTTGAAAAAGGCGCATCGGTCTGCGAGGAGCAGCAATGCGATGGGACGGTGGGCTATGGTGGGAGTCCTGATGAAAATGGTGAAACTACCTTGGACGCGCTCATCATAGATGGGTAACATTCATAGAATTTGATCCCAACCGCTACCTATAAATTATAATGAATAATATTCATAGCTCAAAGCTCAATGCAGTACTTTCCAAAATATCTGTGAGTTGTATTGTGACATTTGGATTTGGGGCATTGTTTTAAATTTAATAATGTATGTATGTTATTTTAGAAAAACTATGAATGTTGGTGCTGTAGGAGCTCTCCGCCGGGTAAAAAATGCGATATCAGTGGCCCGCCATGTCTTGGAGCACACCTCCCACTCATTTCTGGTTGGAGAGCTAGCAACACAGTTCGCTGAAGAGATGGGTTTCCCCATAGAGTCCCTCACTACCCCAACGTCTAAGAATTTGTGGAAGAAATGGCATAATGAGGATAATTGTCAACCAAACTTTTGGATGGTAATATATTTTTTATTTCATTGATTGAGGTAAATGTAAAATAATGATAAACAACACTTGTAAATGATAAATGTTTGATATCAAATATGGAACACTGATAATTTCATCTAGAATAAAGCTATGAATATTATTGAGATATCAGCCTCTTCAGATAACTTAATTATCTGTTGTATTCTTGTTCCTGTGTCTTGCCATTATCAATCTATGTTGTTGTAATTCTCAGCAAGTCAGTCCTGATCCAAAGAAACACTGTGGGCCATACTCTAAATCAGAGAAAGAACATCGTCAAGGTTTTACTAGAGATGTGAAAGTGGACAGATATAATCATGATACCATCGGGATGGTGGCTATTGACAAGAATGGTGATGTAGGTGCTGGCACTTCCACCAATGGTGCTAAATTCAAGATACCAGGGTAAACAATGAGTTTAACCATAGTAAATATTTATAGTGAACTAATGTATGTAAATTGTAAGTCTAGTATTATTTAAATATACATATAATATTATTATTTTGGTATGAGCTTCTGATCTTGGACTCATGTTGTAACCTCGGAGGAATTAGACGTTGTAACTAGTTCTCGCTGCATAGTATTTTTGGTAACTACCTACCTGTATTCACTTGTTTTTGTTCTTAATAATATAATCAAATTTTCAAATTTGTAATATTTCAGAAGGATTGGAGATTCTCCTATACCTGGCGCAGGCGCGTATGCAGATAACGCCGTGGGTGGAGCTTCGGCCACGGGCGACGGAGACGTCATGTTGAGGTTTTTACCAAGGTTAGAGGATCTTCATACTTAATATTTAAAATCAGCGAAATCAAAGGACATCTATTCATTTGCAAACTAAGCATGCCATCCAGATCATCATCATCACCCCCCCAGTCTAACTTAAATCGAGATGTGAATAATTTATCATACATAAGTGTTTACTTTTCTGTTTCTAGTTTTTTAGCTGTAGAAGAAATGCGCCGTGGAGCGTCACCAACCGCCGCCGCTGAAACGGCAGTGGCAAGAATAGCAGAGCACTACCCACACTTTATGGGTGCAGTTGTCGCCTTGGCCAAGGATGGTAGATACGGTGCTGCGTGCCACGGAATACACCAGTTCCCCTTCGTAGTACACGACCGTACACAAGACAAATGCAGAACTGAACATGTATTGTGTTCCTGAATTTTATTATTGCTGTTTTATCTTATTTTATTAAAATTATAATAAATTTTGGTATAGTACATGGACATAATCAAGTTGGTTTAATTTACAAGAATGTCGCATTATAAGTATGGAGAGTATTTATTTACGAGAGGACTTATTTAAATCAATAATTTGAAGTTTCAAATTCAAATCATCAATACGCTCCCACACTTTGATTTGAAGTGTCAAAAAGTCCGTACATATATTGAAGTGTGGCCAACATAACGATAAAAATATGAGCTGAACCGCTTTCAAACCGCGTCAATTTAACACAAAATGTCTGAACTGGCATAGACAAACCGAAACTTTTTTTAAAACAAAAGGCACTTCATTCGCATAGCTTTTCCTATCGGCCATTTGCAATTTAACCGTCTACTTGCGCTCACGTATCAACGTAAGTTATACAGTATTTATAATTATAATTTTGTCAATTTAAATTCATAGTTCACAAAGTTATCTTATAAAGTACAATTTTCAAAGTTAGTCCTAATCCGCATCATATAAATCTTGTATTTTGTGGTTTTTGTTTGAGACTTAACCTATTTACCACGTGGTTGGAAATTTTCATGATGAGACTTAAAATTCATTTCATTCGTGGTATCTACCATAGTGTTTACACGGTGATGGCCTTAACGCGTCTGATTTTATAAACGTTACCACTCTTATGTGTATTTTTTCTACGCGATGTTTGACATGAAACTATTTGGTTTCACAGAATGGCGGACGCTGCTCCAGCCGGTGGTCGTGGCGGTTTCCGCGGTGGTTTTGGTTCCCGAGGAGGCGACAGGGGTCGCGGCGGCCTGCGCGGTCGTGGACGCGGTCGCGGCCGTGGGCGTGGACGCGGCAAGGAAGACCAGAAAGAGTGGGTGCCGGTCACCAAGCTCGGCCGCTTAGTCCGCGACGGCAAGATCGACAAACTCGAGAGCATTTACCTGTTCTCTCTACCCATCAAAGAGTTCGAGATCATCGATTTCTTCCTTGGGTCATCCCTCAACGATGAAGTACTAAAGATCATGCCTGTGCAGAAGCAGACCCGTGCCGGTCAGCGCACCCGGTTCAAGGCATTCGTGGCTATCGGAGATAACAACGGACACATTGGTCTGGGCGTGAAGTGCAGCAAGGAAGTGGCGACAGCTATTCGTGGCGCTATCATCTTGGCTAAGCTTTCCGTCCTGCCTGTCCGTAGAGGTTACTGGGGTAACAAGATCGGCAAACCCCACACCGTCCCTTGCAAGGTAAATTTTTGTTGTCTATGCATTTGGCACAATTCATTTTAAAGAATTTTAAATGATGAGAAATTTTTTTATTCATTCGTGGTATCCACTTGAGGTTTAACCTGTGAAGCTTTTATGCGTCTGATTAAGTACAAAATCGGTCCAGCCTCCATGTGTTAATTATTTTATATTAATCACTAATATTTTTCAGGTTACTGGCAAGTGTGGTTCCGTCACAGTGAGGCTGATCCCCGCTCCCCGTGGTACTGGCATTGTGTCTGCCCCTGTTCCTAAGAAGCTGCTGCAGATGGCTGGAGTCCAGGACTGCTACACTTCAGCCCGCGGGTCCACTGGCACACTTGGCAACTTCGCCAAGGCCACCTATGCTGCGATTGCTAAGACCTACGCGTACCTTACCCCAGACTTATGGAGGGACATTCCTTTGACCAAGTCGCCCTACTCTGAATTCAAAGCCGTTTAAAGATGGTTGAATTAAATTCGTTCAGAAACCAGTACTCACGCTTTTTATTTTTCACGACATATCATTCTGGACATAGTGGTTTAGTTGTTCTTGTGGCCCCAAGTCGAATTACACTACCATAAGGTATTTCTATTCCGTTTTCCTTTTGGGATTATCACTGATAATTAAGTCTGGTTTGTCAGTTGGCCAGAAAAGAATACTTGAGGAAAGATGAGAGATCCTCAAACAATATTGGCATAAAAAAAGCCCATCCAGCTCCATCGTAAGGATCTAATTCTTTGCTAGATTAAAGGTTCCAAAATTCCAGTATAGCAGTAACACCCACCAAATGTCTATTATTTTATGGAACCCTAAATAAAGTATCTAACTAAAGCCTTGTGAGGTAGTCATTTTCGTACCTACATTTTGAGCCATTTGTAAAACGAAATCGTGCAGTTGCCTCGCCGACCCCCCGGCAACCAGGCCTTCCACTCCGAAATTCGAAGTTCGTTTAGTGCAACGGCAGAATAGTCATTAATTTGAGAGCGACAGGGACGCTATGATACGAACTTCGAATTTCGGAGTAGCCTTCCAAAACGCGAACCCGTTTTGGCAATGCAGTGCTAGATAGTTTTTTTTTTTTTTTTATAATATTTTCAATACAAGCCTTTTTGCTTACTGTACCTGCATTCTTATCCAGTATGAAAGCACGCACGATAATAAATATTGAAATATTGACAATTCTAAGCAGACAGGGATATTGGCAAGTAGGTAATAATAACATTATTATTCTTAGTGGTACGCGATTGGCCTATTTAGTTGGTATTGGTAGCGTCCTGAGTTCAAATCCTGGTAAAGGCATAGGTATATTTGTGTGATGAGCACGAATATTTGTTCCTGAGTCATGGATGTTTCTATCTATCTAAGTATGCATCATTGCCTAGTACCCATAACACAAGCCTTACTAGAGCTTACTTTGGGACTAGGTAAATTTTTGTGAATTGTTTCCTAAAAAAAAAGGACTAATTAAAAAATGCATTGTTAGCTTTTACAAAACTCTTTTACTTCACTTTCAAATAGATCTATAGTGTGATCACAAACTTTTTCTAAATCTTTAAGTCCTCTTTTAAGTATTGCTAATGCGGAAGTCTCATGAGCCTGTATCCTGAAGTGCATTTTTGCTTCTGCGGGGTGCGGCACTGTGTACCCACAGAATTGGACGTCTTCACTGCAACAAAATTAGGTTAAATTTTTAGTTGTTGTTAATTAAATTAAAATTATACAATTACAGACTAACATGCAGACAAAAGGCTTTAAATAACCCATCTCGCATCCTGTGTGCAAGGATGTGCGCACAACAGTTAAGACACTGTAAGGAAATGACAACAATAACGCTCAACGGGTTAACCCGTGGTAACAAATTATTATGACTGAATTAGCATACTATACAGGAACAATTTCTTCATAGTCAATAAACAACGTCAATTACATTTTAACACCTTGGCTGTCGTATAGGGTTGATCAACCCCCATGTGAGTATTGTTAATTACAAATTCAAACTAACAGGATGTTGAGATTCCTAATGAGTTTGAGGTTACAACAATATTGACATCCATAGTCGAAGTATATTCAATGTATATGGATCCTTCAAAATTAATGGCCTTATGCCATAAGTTGTTAACTACCTTTACTAATTAACTGGCTTGGTGTTGAATAGATAAAACAATTAAATAAGTGGTATAATTTATTTCCTGACTACCATATCTTAAACTGCCTGCTTTTAGTTTATATCTTGCACATAATTACTTCTATGTAATTCAGTTACAGCTATTGTGAGGAAATTGTGGTAATACTTACTATCTACTAATAATGCATTTCAAAGCATTTCCTAGAGTGTGGCTCTCGTCTTGGAAGACATATGTGCGGCAAGTAAGACCCAAGTCATCGTCACCTGGCAGCTGAAATTTAAGGATACTTTTAATTTTCAAGTACTTACATAATTTATTAGTTACTAGGACAAAGAAATAGTGCATACAAAATATACCATGTGCTTAGTAAAGTGTGGTAAGTATATGAAAGTGTGCCACCAGTTTTTAAGACATCGTGTTTATTTTAAGAAGGAGTAAAACTAATAGGTACTTAGTTGAAGAAATAACCGAAATGACAGCCTAGAACTAATAAAATTTAGGAAAGTCTGATTTGTGCAAGTTGTTCTTGGACGTGCAACTTGCATTTTTTCAAATCTAGGGTGCATGGCCATTTCCTATTTTTAGACAAACATGTTCCATTATAAAAATACCACATTTTAACACCATCAGCTCAACCAGTCGTAAATGTGGTCTATTACACATGTAGACTCGTATTGAAGTCTAGTCTAATAAGTCAAACACTCACCTCTGAGATCTTCATGTTTCTATTTATTTTTTTAATTATTATCACAACAATCTATCGCTTCACAAGTCACAAAGTAGCCAAAATTTTCACCGCACCGCACGTTGCGTTGGTTTGGTTGTGTTGTTTAGACATGGACATGACATGATATGACTGACACTTTTGACAACAAAAACTACAGATAAAATATGGTGGCTTATGTCACTTTGACGTAACTGATATGTATTTTCTTATCTAAACACTTTAACCTCGTTTCTGTTGATACAAAATTTGTACAAAAATGAATAATACCTACTTAAACAAAATTAAATTTTTAAAATTATTGATTTTTTTATTAAATATGGCAATAGTTTTTGTAGACTTTTTAATAATTTATATACATTTTTTTAGGCTGGTAACAAAAATAGAAACTGAAATGCGCGGCTGTGTTGAATTTGGCGATGCTTAGATATCTCTTTATTCTGTGCAGATGCCAATGATTATTGATAATTTAGATAGGGGTGCGAGTCGGGCTACCTCCGCGTGCGATCAAGAGCTGCGCTGCGGTTTGTTTTTGGATTCGTCCGGTGCACCCTGGGTATCGGCTTATTAGCTAGATTTCCTGGTAGTTTCTGAGGTATATCATATTGACCGTTAGCTAAAAGCCCGTCGGGGGGAGAGGGGTCTTTGACCATACCTATTACCGTACAACGTAGCCGACATTTTTTGTCACAAGATTTTTGAATATCAATATTTTTATTGCTTTGAAATTGGCAAAGTTGTCGTCGCAATGACGACTTGATACGCTAAAACACAAAATAAGAAGAAGAAAAAGATATTTAGATGCTTAAATAAAATGATATCTATCGATGTAGCGATTATTATTGAACTGGGGCTCTCATTAAATTTTTACTCTATTTTTCGGAGTTTGTCGATCCAGTAGTATTCTATCTAGTATTAAACTAGGTACCTACGTGCTCGTTTTTGTGGAGGTATATTTAATTGCGGGTTTTCGACTCACCGCGCTCTGCCTAGCGTTTATTAATTAAAGGCTAGCCGACCGTCATTTCGGTTAACATTGACAAATGAGTACCAACGGAGGCAGTAGCTTTTAATAATAGGCACGAGGTAGGCAGTACACAGTCGAGGTGTCAACCGCACCGCCATTCTTAGGTTTAATGAAGTACTAACGGCATCCAGAGTAATTTCCCTTTGTCTTCGCCGAGGAATGCGTCATTTTGCTCTCACGTCTCGAGCGATCTTTCTTCGCATAAATTAAGGTAAGGGCCACAGCAACCATAATGCACGGTACAAGCACCCTCAAGCAATTTGCGCTGCAACCCGGTGATATTTATGCGCTGTGCGGTGTCACTGGATAACAATGCGTTCTTATTCTTAACGTGAATCCACTCACTATAATAGTCCTCCTATCACCCCACTCAAAGGTTGACTGGAAGAGATCCCCTAAAGGGGTAAGTCTGCATTGGTGCATGTATCTTAGTGTTTGTCAATTGTAATTGTTTTATGTTTATTTTGCAGAATAAAGAGTACATAATACTTACATTACATACTATAGTTATTCTGTCACCCGCAACAATCAAGTTTAACATTTGTCTCTAATGGTACACGTCAATCAGATACTTCATTTGTGTACACCTAATGTGTTAGGAATGTTATGAAGTGGACGGGTCACTATGAGCATTATGAGTGTGCATAGTTAAAATATAATGTAAATATTAGAAGGATTACTTACATTTATTTTAAAAAATGATACAGTCTACGTAGTATTCAACTGATACATTTCAAATATTAAAGTAGTTACCTAAAGTCACGCTGATTTAATGCAAAATTTAATTTGATCTCGTTAAAAGTGTTTAGGTAGGTACGCGAGTAAATATTTGAGCCACAAAAATTAAATAAAAGTTTCAACTCCCTTATTACCAAGGTACGACTTTTACGAAAATAATGGAAGTACCTAGCTGCCGTAATAACGTTTCAATAATGCGCTAAAACCGGCTAAACACGCAAACTTTTAAAATTTAATAACAAAGTGTCAACTCCAAGTTTGCGAGTTGAGGTTTTGGAGAGGCTGACTTCGCCGGCCTGTTAACTTAGCGATATTGATTTTGAAATTTCCTTGTATGCTTACCTAATTATTATTCTGTAATCACATTTGATATCGAGCTAGCAGACGTAGGCCGCGCCACAAAGGTTTCTATTTTAGCTGAGTTAAGTTTAGAGAACATACATACATACATACATATCGTCACGCCTCTTTCCCACAGGGGTAGGCAGAGACTACTTTGTTCCACTTGCTACGATCCTGACATACCTCTTTCGCTTCATCCACATTCATCAGTCTCTTCATACATGTTCGTCGGTTACGGGTACTCTTGACCCTCTTGTTTAGAGAACCTGACCACAAAATCTGAGGTCCCTGGTTCGTTCTATGCAGATTTAATAAAATAATGTTTTGTCGGTGCCCAGCTATTGGGAAATGTCTAAAGGACACATCAAGCCAAAGTTAACTACCTCTAGTGCATACCCTAAGGCAATTTGCTCTACATACTTAGGTACGGATTGAAATTCAACACACATTCCATTATTCGAAAGCAGACAAAAGAACGAGAGTAGTACCTTATGATTTTAAAGAAACATGTAAAGTTCGTTACATTGCATTGACTGCAGGCTTTTAAGTTCCTGGCAGCGCAAGAAAATGAAAAAGGACGGATATCTCGCCTAAAAACAACCTCTATAAAAGGTTCCATTGCGCACTTTAAACCTGATAGCGACGTTGCTAAAGAAAGTGAAACAAAAGATTGCCACTCAATTTCTTCATGAAGATGAGAGTTCAAAACATCGCGATACCGCTCGCGTTTTCCACAAACTACCCAATTGCGTAACTCCACTGCATTTCCCGCGAAACAGCTGACTTTTTTAAATCAGCACTTTTCTGGCACAAAGAAGGCAGATTTGCCGCGTTTTCTTTTAATCTGGGTTGTTCGTGATAGCTGCCGTCGGCGGGATTAGCTTTTAGCGCTTCAAAGCGACGCGTCATTACCTAAATATCCCCAGACGGATGCGAGCCGACGTTTTTCAGGACGGCTTTTAGACGGAGGCGTTTCAAATGCCTTATCTAACGAGATGTTTGGTGCCAGTTATTGCTTACATCTTCACTTTTATTTCCCTAATCTTAAATGTATACATTTAAGTTCATTTTTTCGGTAACTTATCTCAGCTACTTAATCATAATTATTTTTCAAGATTAATCTTTTTCATTATTTTGAGGTTTCGTTTCTACGAAAGTTGTGTTTGTAAGTATTAAATAACGTGTTGTTGTTTTTGCAGTACCTATTTAATTTAATTTTGACGTTAAAAGCCTACTTATAAGTCAAGGAAGGAAAGAATGTAATTTTAATGAGCCATTAATTTAACAATCTAAAGAAAGAAGACATTTTATTCTCTTTTGAAAGACACGCAAATAGAGCATAGGTACCTAGGTAAACATAATTTTACAAAAAGAAACATAGGACACAGACATCAAAATAGATCATCAATAGATTGTCTAGAGCAAAACCCGCCAGTGTGACCTACCGCATTTGGTTGCTTGATGATTTTTGTAATTTGGCGCACAAAAGTTTGGATTCCGCTTTTGTTTTCATAATACCGAGAAATTAACGCTACGTGGGCGAATCAGCAAGTACGAGTTTAAAAATAAACCATTAACAGGATTGTTACTTTGAAAAATCCTGTTCCTTTGATATTTCTAGAGCAAAGAAGGCAAACTGCTGGATGAAGTGCTTCCAAAGTACGCAACCATTGATATTGTTAATGTATATTACTCACTAAGCTAGCAGAAGCTCCTCAATTGCGTTTGTTGAATGGCCTTTGTTTAAAAAACTCATTCTTTTTTATGGTCCAATTTAAACAAAAATGTTTATGTTTGCTGAATGCAATAAATCCACCTGAACACCGCTCAGTACAACACGAACTTCAGACATTAACTTTGATGTGTCTATAGAAAATATTTTGTTGAGTCGAGTACCTACCTACTCCAATATCTATACAGTCGATCTACGACATAAGAAGCGTGTTTAGATATTTTTGAACAGTTGGCTGCATAATTGGAGAACTCTACCAATTTGGAACTTATTCTAGATAACCTATTTTCCGAAATATTTTCGGTTATTGCTATCCAATCCAAACATACGTTGACAAAAAAATCGACGTAGGTAGCTACAGAATTTGTGTGTTCACTACCTATAAGAGTTACCTGCTATAGGTGGTGTAGCGGTATAGCACACATCACGGAATGATGAGGATCCCGGTTTTCTGTATGCTCTAATTTTCAGTGTCGTTTAGAAATTTACGAGTAAGTATAAACATTTTGGTCGAAGTGTAGTTATTGTTCTTAGTCCTACACGAGGAGAAAATGCTTGTGCGCAGTGCACATCGTTAAAGTTAAAGCTAATCGTACGGTTGTGATAAAACATCTCCGTATCTTGCAATACGAGTACTTTAAAACGGGACGACTGAACTACCGGGGACGACTTTAAAACGCTTGACGACGAACACACTAAACTTACCCATTTTTATTCGCGATTGATAATCCCAGCCGAGTCTTTGTTATGGGTCTATTCTCTGTCTAAATCTATTTTGTCCCATAAAATTGAAGTTACGAATCAATCATCATTATCACCAGCCTATAATATACGTCCAACGCTGGGCACAGGCCTCTCAGAATGAGAGGGCTTGGGCTATAGTTCCCACGCGGGCACAGTGCGTATTGGGAACTTCACACACACCATTGAATTGCTTCGCACATGTGCGCAGGTTTCCTCACGATGTTTTCCTTTTAGCAAAATATGTAAAACGAGAAATGTCGTCCAATGGCCACATGTCGGTATTATTAAGTACTTATATTAGTTCTAAAACTACATAATGCAAAGTAATGACCAGCATTTTTAAAGGACACCATTCGAAAGTGGTAAACATCTGCGTGTTGTTATAAAAATACAGTTCAAATTCATTCTTCTGCAAGTTGACCAGATTCATTAGACCTGTAATTTTCTTTACCTGTATTAATACCTCGTATTAATTTCTAATAACAATTCCTTACCACTTATGAACGGTATTTTTGAGTAAACTGTGTTCCAAAATAGGACCGGTTACGGTCAATTTAATTGGCTCTATTTATATACTTTTGGTTGAAAAAAAACTACGATGGACAAGTTTAATCAGGATGAAACTTGTAGTGTGGGCGGCTTGGGTAAGATCACAGCGTGTCACGGTCCAATCAAAGTTCGTTCGACCCTCGTCAATTCGACTGACGCCTCTCAAAGACCCCTTTCTCTGCCTTGTGGAGCATATCTACGCCCTCTAGTCTGGATGGTCCATAGCCACTGTCTGTACTGCATCGAAATCTTTAGCAACTCCTACACAGTTATAATAAATCAAGAACTTTTAACGTATGTTTATCAAAATCGTCGGTTGTAATTTAAAGTTATTGTGAAAGTACTTAACTTATTGCAACTCACACTAAGATTAAATATAATTTGTACGCAGAAAAGACTGTTTTCATTTATTTAAAATGTAAAGCAGTAATTACAAATTTTGGTTGAATATAATTTAAAGATAATAAAACGTTTGTAGTAAACATCTATCTTGCGTGAGTGACGGTAGGTAGATGATTTTAGAAACCAATTTTTTTTATGCTCCCAAAATTACTGTCGTGAATAATTAATTACTTAATCGAGACCTAAACCTTACCTTAATTTATACAGCAAAGTTCCGGTAAACTTCATAAACAAAACCACTGAATCTATCTTAAATTAGTTCCAATACTAATAGTTGAAGTTACCAAGGTTATCTAGGTCGTACCAATAAATATTGTACAACCACTGAAAGGCCCGTTTGCATTAAATCGTTATAAACGTTATTTAGGTCAGATTACATCCTTCAATATCTTAATATTATTATCGAAAATGCCGAAGATTGACATGCATGCAATGGGAAATCACTTGGCATAACTATCGATTCGTGACAACTTGATAAATTTCGACCCTACACCAACTCTACACAGACTTACTCTGCACAATATTGAACAGCGGAATGTGAAAGGAATGTGCAAATATCTGCAAAATGGTGGCGCTAGTGACTTTAAATTTGACGTTTTGTACATGGTGAATCTGTATCCAGGCTGCTAAAAAATCAGATGTGGATATTTTGAGGATCGATTGTTTGCATCGTTGTTAGTCAGTTTAAAGCATACTCAATTAATTACAGTGTCTAATGCAAGGATGATTTTCTTTGGACGGTAATGGTAATTATTATTTTTGTATGAAACAAAAAAATATCATATAATAATGACATAGGTATATTTTTATATATTTTTGGGTTATTAATTACTTATGTACCCTGAAAATATCCGCACTCAATTGTCTAGCACCTTATAGTTATAAAAGTCAACTGTGACTAAATGATCGATCAACGCACAGCGCGAACCGCTGAACGGATTGCGCTACAATTAGGAACGCAGATAGTTATTATGACATAAAATCTAATAAGAAAGGATTTGGCGACAGGGTCGTACTAAGTTTCCTGAGCTCTTTAATAATTTTGCCTACAGCTTTTCAAGTCCTTAAGGACGCGAGTGGCCGAATTAGGCCGAATCTACCCGCGCCGCGCTTGCTAGGAAATCGTGGGCGATGACGCCTGGGAACTGAGTGAGTGGTTATCAAAGAACTAGTAGTATTGGAGTCCCAAACAGGAACAATTTTCCTCGGCCGTGAAAGTTGAATGACAGTTTGATTAGTTAGGTACTTAGTCTTGCCTGATGAATTTTGTACATTTTGTGTTGTTATTAACTAGTCATTAACAAGTTTCGTCGCAGTTGTCGTCGCCAATTTTTGGAGCTTGTTCGCGACAGTTCGCGTATTGTTGTTAATTTCATGAGACGTGAAACATGATTTTAAAAAACTATAAAATAACGCAACGGGCAGCTGGAAGAACATTAGTGCGGGCAGCGCTACTTTCGGGAAAGTTCTCTTCCGATGATGTCTAAACTAGTTAAAGCGTTCCCATCTTTTAACCATGAATCAAACCGCTTATTTTGTTGTTTTTACGGAACAAAATATTCACAAAACGAATATCTTTTACCTGCTATGGGTGGTGTAGTGGTATAGCACGCGTCACGGAATGACGAGGACCCGGGTTCGATTCCCGGCCATAGCTTTACTTTTCAGATTTTTCTATGTGTTAATCTATATGTGTAATTTTCAGTGTCGTTTAGAAATTGAGAATTTTTTTATTGCAAACCGTAATAATAAATACAAATATCGTGAAGTATAATTCTTGATTCATTGATAGCAACGGATATCTTGTATAACATGTGATTTCACATTATTTTGTCGTAACGATAATTAGACGAATTGTTTTGTTCGTAAATCGATTAGGCTAATGGACCCCAGGATCGATGGAAGCTTTTCTGCTGCTAACGATAGTATGATTGGCGGCGTAATCAGCCTCCGGGTTTCATGAGCATCGGGTAAACACAGTTGTAAGTCTGTTCAGGAACAAGCTTAAGGCGCTGTCAACAGCAAATGACCTTGAGCAGCGCCACTCTTCACACATACGGTTCGCGTGCCTGTTAGTGAAAGAGAAGAAACTATTCCGGCAGCTTGGCGCACGTCTAAAATCTTTCAAATAAGACCCAAATAATAAGAAATAAAAAAAAGTATGGATTATTTGTGAAATATCACTCGTTCGCCGTTTAGGTATGAATATGTTAACTTCATGTTTTTAATTGCAGACCCATACGTCGAAAAAATAAAGACATTGAACCGTTTAATGATGATTTTAAGACCAATCTTTGCAATTATTTTCTATTTGTTCAATAATATATCGAGTCCGTCCAGCGTCTTTGAAATATGATGAAAATTAACATATATTTTTTTGTATTTTTTTTGTGTGTAATTTTTCTTAAAAAAGTGCTTAAATAACATCAATTTCAACAAAATTAGGTGTTGTCAGCCTCTTAATAGCGAACAGTCCTAAGTAACTATCGGTTTTAAAAAACTTTTAGTGTGTCCTGGAGACACATCCGGTCATATACTTGGCCTAGTTCTACTAAAAGAAAAATGTTGACTACCCACAAGTATACACGCCCTGAGTTTTCAAAACGTGTCAGCAAATTTTGCTCTTTGTCCGGAATGCACTGGGAATTCTAATACGTTCCGAATTCCAGGAATGGGGATGGAAGCCTCACAAATTCTAGAAATACCGTGCCATCTTTCACCGTGAAAATTCATTTCAATATTGAAGAAAATTCTAAATGAAAACCCTGTGTCCCGACAAAAACCTCTGTGATTTTTCACTCCGCAACCGAAACTAAACTGAATTCTCCTGATTCTTTGCTGTTATTCATTTAGTATTGAAGTTAGTTGTATTTACTTTCTTTAGCTGCATGGCTGACAATTGCTTTAATATTTTCCCCAAACAAACGTTGCCAGATGCGTTACACGAAAAAACATTCCATGTTTCCTGGGTCTGTCTATTTCTTCTTGTTTGTTCGCGGGCCGGTGTTTGTATTGGTATTATTGACATAGGTCGCGAGCCTGCGCTACTACGACGAGCCTGTACAAAAATGCTCGCCAAAGTATCTCAGAATAATCCCGGAATATTTTAACTTGTAATGAACACAAAATATTTACCTTGCTACTCCGCTACTTACGTGCAAGATAACCAAGCTTGTGCGAAATATATACGTTTTGCATGCAAGCCCTCCCACCACTACTACCACACAAAACGCACACAAATCCCACAAACTTAATTAATCCTATCACCACATGTATGTGTATGTATGTGGTGATAGGATTAATTAAGTTTGTGGGATTTGTGTGCGTTTTGTGTGGTAGTAGTGGTGGGAGGGCTTGCATGCAAAACGTATATATTTCGCACAAGCTTGGTTATCTTGCACGTAAGTAGCGGAGTAGCAAGGTAAATATTTTGTGTTCATTGAAATGGACCTCCGCAAAGTAACGCCTGATTCAATAAAATATTTTAACTTGTGTTTGAGTTGGTTTAATTGAACACTATAAAGTTTTTCATAGTGATTTTAGAACCAAAGTTAAATCATCCTTTTGACGACTTAGGTACAGTGAGGGAAATTTATTCACATACCACCGTAGAACCCTGTCGCAATCGATAGGGCGCCGTCACTCAAACTAGAGTGATATGTAGCCTTATTGCGATAGGGTACATTTTCCTTACGGGAACGGTTTTACAAGTCCAACTATTGATACCTGAAATGTAGTACCCGTGGGTGTTTGAGCTAACCAAACCAACTGTTGAATGAGGTATGATGGATCAATTTTAAGAGAATAGTTTTGTCTATAGATTTAGACCAGTGCTTTTCAATTATTGCCTTAGCAAGACTTTAGGCTGGAGTCACATACAAACGGAATGCCTTATCGTCGAAATACTTGTCATCTTTCTTTAACCTGCGACCCCTTGAGTATATAAGGCTTTACGACCCCCCTAGAGGTCGCGACCAATGACATTAGAAGCCCTAGTTTTGTATTGTAAATGAAGTCATATTTCATATTTATTCAAATTGCATCCATGGTATTTACATAGGCATTATAAAATATACTTAGATCTAAACATGGACCCTAGTAGGGTATAGCAATGTTATATATATATATACTAGCTGTTGCCAGCGACTTCGTCTGCAAAGAATTTGTTTATCGTTATCCCGCGGGAACTACGCAATTTTCCGGGATAAAAAGTAGCCTATGTGCTATTCCAGACTTTTCTCTATCTATGTGCCGAATTTCATCCAGATCTGTTGGGCCGTTCTGGCGTGATTGAGTAACAAACAAACATCCATCCATCCATCCATCCATAATTTCGCATTTATAATACTAGTTAGATATTCAACTTACAATAAACTACGATACAGCAATGTTATATTTATATACAATACACGATTTAAATTCCAACAATTTTATTATTATTATTGTTGTTTTTATACAAACAAACATTGCAATATAATGTCAAAAATTATAATTAAATTATTTAAAACTAAAGCTAACCTATTAATTGAACAAAAAAAAAATTACAATTTACATAAGCAGAGATGGACTTAAGTTTTGTCCGCACAAACTAAATGACTCTTTACAATGTCTTATTAATTTCCTAGGTACTCTTGAAATGTGTAAAAACATTTCTTAATCAGGTACATCTTGAGTAATTCGATGAATTTGGGGTATTTTTGTTCCATTACTATTTCTTCAGGAAGATTATTATAGATTTTAACACACATAAGTAAGTTTATTCGTCGTGATAATATGTATCTTGCACAGGCCTATATTATAATGGCATGTTCACGGCTACGAATAATTCTGTTTGCAGCGCCGAGCCCACGTTATTACGATCGTAAAGAGCATAGTTTGTTACCTATTCGGGTAAAATATTCGAAACTACAGGAACTCGGGCAAAACGAGTCTAACGTAGCTTAAGTAGAACTTGTGGGATTCGATTTTGTCCCAAACGTTTGGCCCTAGGCAACAAATATGCCGGGAACGGTCGAAACCTTCAGTATAGGAACGCCAATCTATTGATACTTTTAGATGTGGTTTCTAACCGCATTAATGGGAAATATAAGCAAGAAGAAAGTTCGTTATCGCCTCAGACGAAATAAAATTCAAGACGGCAAGGTGACGCCGATTTTAACTAGGTACGCATTGTATCTCAACTAGTTTGCTTAGCGAAGTTTAGTAGTGTTCGTGCGCGAATAAATAAGCATGTATATGTATAGGCGTAGTTTAAACTGGTCTCACTTCACTTTTCGCAGGACTACGTCTTGACTTTACATTTGGTCTGATATTAATTCGGGTTCGATTCCCGGCCATAGCTTTACTTTTCGGATTTTTCTATGTGTTCTAATTTTCAGTGTCGTTTAGAAATTAAATTTCTAACGGTAAAACCGTAAAAGTAAACATAAAAATTAAGAAATAAAAATTTCTTGATTCATTTGATATTTCCTATCATTTGAAAAACAGCGCCATCTCTCGTCCTTGGTGAGCAGTAGATGTTCCACGGGAGTTTGTAATTGTGTCGTACAGACACATCATTCAAATAGATGACGCTTCGCGACAAATAATCGCATAGTAACAAGGTCACGTGACAGTTAGTAATAGATAGAAAAATTCGAACGCTTACTCACCTGCTATGGGTGGTGTAGGGGTATAGCACGCGTCACGGAATGACGAGGACCCGGGTTCGATTCCCGGCCATAGCTTTACTTTTCGGATTTTTCTATGTGTTCTAATTTTCAGTGTCGTTTAGAAATTAAATTTCTAACGGTAAAACCGTAAAAGTAAACATAAAAATTAAGAAATAAAAATTTCTTGATTCATTTGATATTTCCTATCATTTGAAAAACAGCGCCATCTCTCGTCCCTGGTGAGCAGTAGATGTTCCACGGGAGTTTGTAATTGTGTCGTACAGACACATCATTCAAATAGATGACGCTTCGCGACAAATAATCGCATAGTAACAAGGTCACGTGACAGTTAGTAATAGATAGAAAAATTCGAACGCTTACTCACCTGCTATGGGTGGTGAAGGGGTATAGCACGCGTCACGGAATGACGAGGACCCGGGTTCGATTCCCGGCCATAGCTTTACTTTTCGGATTTTTCTATGTGTTCTAATTTTCAGTGTCGTTTAGAAATTAAATTTTTAACGGTAAAACCGTAAAAGTAAACATAAAAATTAAGAAATAAAAATTTCTTGATTCATTTGATATTTCCTATCATTTGAAAAACAGCGCCATCTCTCGTCCCTGGTGAGCAGTAGATGTTCCACGGGAGTTTGTAATTGTGTCGTACAGACACATCATTCAAATAGATGACGCTTCGCGACAAATAATCGCATAGTAACAAGGTCACGTGACAGTTAGTAATAGATAGAAAAATTCGAACGCTTACTCACCTGCTATGGGTGGTGTAGGGGTATAGCACGCGTCACGGAATGACGAGGACCCGGGTTCGATTCCCGGCCATAGCTTTACTTTTCGGATTTTTCTATGTGTTCTAATTTTCAGTGTCGTTTAGAAATTAAATTTCTGATATTATCGCATGTTTCACTACGGTAGGTACTTCAGAGGCTTCCGACGCGTTGCTTCACACGTGTGGCCGCACTAATAATAACCTTTCTGGTTTGTCTAGCTGTCTCACTCACTCTTGTGGGTTTGATACCCAAATGTCTTTCTAGGAGCTCATGAAGTGTAGGTTTACTACAAAAGCGATTTTGCCTAACCGCTGTCCTACGACTCTTCCTGTTTTTTCTCAGTAAATTATTTGAATAACGTGACATATCTGCCCTTTTAGTTCCAACTTTTGATCGATAATCAGAGAAAAAGTGATGTTGCAAATAATTGAACAATGTTTTGTATAATTTAGTAACGAAGAAGTAATCCAACGAATCTTATGATTTGTAACTAAGAAGTTGAAACTCAAATTTAACAAAACGTAGCGCGTAAAAAACGAAACTACTAAATGATATCAGGTTTAAACGAAAATTAAAACTAGACCAATATCGCATGCGGATTGCGGATAATCAGCGACGGTCCCAGTGAAAATGGACTCAGTCCGACGTTATTAAGGTCCAGCAGGATTAATTAAAGTTTGGCTTAACACCAATACAGCTAGTGAGCTGTCAACGTTGGTTCTACATTGGGGCTTTTACCCTAAGCCTTTTATAAACGCGAGCATCGAACTCCAGTGATGTTGACAAATAAAATATTAAACTTGCAGTGGAAGGACTGCTTCAAAACTAACTACACTTCGATCTAGTTTCTAGTTGAACTAATAAGCTTAATTTTAAAGATGGCAGTAAGCGTAAATTTGACTAACATCAAGCTATAGAGTCAAAATCCTAAAGATCTATTTTATTGACAATAGAAGTAAAAATATCATGACGATTTATTGATGGAAATGAAGCTAATTTGAACGGAGAAGATCGTGTTCAATTGATTAATGAATCTCGACGTTACCAGCCCTTTGCAAGCCTTGCGGTCACGGGTTATCCATCCCGTTTAAATTAGTTATATTTGAATAAAACAGTCCCGTTATTGGGTAAATTAATTTAAGGCTAAAATTTGACCAATTACTAAACATTTCTACAGTTAATTTGGAATTATTATTGAACAAAGTTGTTCGGAATACGTGTACTCGAATAGAGAGGGTTTCATTAGTCCGAACGACGAAGGGATGAAATGTAACTGGAATAGTTTTGGTATCAGAATTCTGGAAATGTAATCTCACCGCGCAAACTCAGCCCAGCGGGAGTAGTAATTAATTTCAACAAAACGCGGCCCTGCTAGTTATCAAAATTCGTTCGGGCGAAGCTCAAATATAGAACAGTTTATTACATACCTACCGCTACAGTTAAATAGAACGCATAAATAGATAGTTGTGTCTCTAAATCTACATATCTAAATGGTGCCTCCCTCGGTCAGGACGAGTGAGTACTTAGGCTAAATCATTTACGTAATTGGAAGCCTAATCACCTGAATTTCTCTCTTTTTGTTGGAGATTTTATTTCGCCTAAGTATTGTTGAGTCATTGAATCATGTAGACAATGTAGAGTTCTAGTTATAATGAGCATGCGCGAATGCCAAGTAGAGCATAAGTGTACAGACGCGCGGCAGTTGGCTTGAATAGTTCAGAATTACGTTAGACGCCATTTTGCAGCGCAACGTTTCCATGCACTAACGCATGGCTTTGAAACTAACTTGAGTGTCTACTCTTGAAGTACTTCGTCTTCTGAAGCGCTATTGAAGTTGAAGTGTTCCCTTAGAAACTACTTTGTAAACTTATTGTCAGTTTAGATGGTCTACGTCAGATGTAAATGTACATCTTTCGTTAGCAATTTTACTTTTTAAAGTAACTTCGGGAGCAAAAATAGCGCGTCGCATTTTATACAAATTTGTATAAACAGTGACCCGTTGTTTTTGCTCGTGAGTGTGTTATTATTAAAATGAAGACCAGCTAAGCTGAATATTATGGAAGCCAAGTGAATATTTCCCAACGAATTGAGAGTAACCTAAATGTTATTGATATAACTTTCATATTAGTAACATCTTATTAAATTTTCGTTATTATTTTATGTAGTGTTTTCAATTAAGTATTTATTTTATTCGAGTAATATTACTTGAATGCACACATATATGTATACATATACATATACATATCACGTCTTTATTTTTATGATTGTGGGCGTATAGGTGGGAAGGGGAATCAAATTAGTGACGGGTTGCTAGCCGTATCGCCTATAACATGATTCCAAAGATTTTCGCATATTCCCTCAATTACTTGAATACAGTACGAAAAAGACGCAAACAAGAACCTGTGCTTATGAAATAAAGTAAACGCTATACGCTGAAAGGCACTCGCCGCGTTCCTTTTAACAAAAATTCGAGCGTACTGAAAAGTGCATTCAAGATAACTGCGCGGTTAAACAAACCCCGAGGAATTGAGAAACTTGCTCGGTGCTCCTTTTGTTGACCTCACGTCACGTTGGTATTGTGCAATACGAATGTTCCTCACCAATTTGTAAAAAGTAAGACAGGTGAAAGGTTGCGTAGCGCCATTAAAGTGTTAACCGATGCTTAAAAGCATCAAGATTACCCCAAAAATACTTAGATACTAGAGATGGGCCGACTACTTGCCGACTAGTCGGGGAAACCGACTATTCGGCACTATTTGTAGTCGGCGAATAGTCAGGGACTATTCGGCAAAAAATGACGACTAGTCGGTTATTATTTATTTAAAAAAAAATGGCGCATAAGTAAAACCTCGGTGACTAAATCAAATGTCTTCTAAAGCAATGGTTGAAAGCAAGGTAAAAAATTACTTAGAAAAATTTGCAAAACCACGATAAGTTGAAAACACGGTTGAAATCAAATGTAGCAAAATTTGGCCTACAAGTATGCGCGAGTGCTGTCAATTAGCCGAAGTCTGACAATTTTATCGAAACGGCTGCAGAAATAAAGCGAGTTGACGAGCGCACACAATGATCGGCAATGCCGAATAGTCGGCCGACTATTCGGCATTTTTGGAACCGATTAGTCGGGTAGTCGGGTAGTCGGCAAAAGCCGTAGTCGGCCCATCACTATTAGATACCTATCTTTTTCATCGTATCTTTTTGGAAAAGTCACAAGTCACACACAAGGGGAATCAAAATAGTGACGGGTGGCTATACCTATAACGTGATTCCTAAGATTTTCGCCCATTTCCTCAATGGGCTTTCACCATCTGCGGCCTGCACGGAAAGTAAAGTTCTTAAATTGTAATTGAATTAAAGCATTAGCAATAAGTCACGCTCGCTGGTAGGTTAAGATTAACAAACTTCGCTAACGCTGAGCTGATTTAGAATTTGCATTAAGGTTCCTGCTACCTATCAGAAATTTAGCCTGAATTAGTGCACGTAATTTTATACCTAAACTAAAGCTGGTGTTGGCAGCTAACGAAATTAGCCTGACGACATGATCTTAACTTCGCGCAACCAGCTTATTTGAATAATTTGAAACGTTATTCTGTACGTTCTGTGAGCAAGTCTATTATTTGTCTGCGCAACAGTAACTTACTTTTAAACTTAGCTTACTTTTTTGGACAAATGAACAACGAAACAAAAAAATAATGCCTTAAATGTATGTTCGACGTCCAACTACTTAAAAAAAGTAAATTTCAGTATAACCTAGCACCAACTTTTGTCTGAACAGTAGTAGTAAATTAAAAAATCTCAAACCACTAAGCTGACCATGTGTGTATACTATCAACTTTGTTTTATAAAGTACCTAGAGCGAAATTAATGATTATAATACGGTTTCGATATCAGTTTAATTCAATTTGCGTGTAAAATATACGTGACGAGTGACATGGTTTTGAACGGACGGACTTAGCCGCTTGACGAGGGTACCGACCATTCGCTTCATTGATGACGGATCTCGTTCCACATGTCGTCTCATTTGGTGACATAAAACTGTATTGTACGTTTTTTTGCTTGCAAGTAGTACTTCCGCATTTTTCTTAATAGAGTGGGCTATATGGCTTATACTTACTGCAGTGCTAAAAGCAGTTAAAACCAAGGACACGAGAGTAGTGTTGTGATTGGAGTCGAGTTTAACACGACAGTTCTGAATTTTTGATTGAAACTACAAATCTCCCCAACAGCGACCGCTTGTAAGCTGTTGGCACTGCACTGACTGCTTGAAACATTCCATCTATGGCTAGTCAAAGTTTCACCCAATAGATTATATGCTACTAAAAAGACAAAATTGCCCCCTATAAAATAAAAATACGTAGTTTGAAGTTGACAAGTAATAGATGCCGCTATGTTTAAGAACTGTGGTCGTTTCTGTTTACGTATTTTTTACGTATTTGGTGTCCTTTCCGTTCATAAATTAGAGACGTTAAAATTATATTCTTCTCATTCTCCAAGATGAAAGTAATTAAAAACGATCTGAGACTTGTACCCGATTGTTAACACTTTTAATTAAACTTCCTGTTCATTTTAATATTGTTGACGTCAGATTCTTTTAAATTTCAATAAAACCTCATTCTTTTTTGCTGAAAACGAAACTTCAAGCAATTTCCTTTGACCGAAGTAGGTCTTGATTGAATTTGAACTTAATTGATTCGTTAGTTCTTGTCAAGTCATGCGGATGATGCAGACAGTCGAGCAGGAACTAATTGGCTCGGCGTTTGGAACTAAATGTCAAAAAATATTATTTAAATAGCTTTTGCTCTTATTAATAACAGTGGGGAAGCTCTTGCTCGCGACTTCAAACATTAAGTCATTATTATATGATTCACTGTCCTGCGGCAATTTAGAAAAATCCTTAAATTACTTTTTCGTAGTTATAATCCCCTACTTTAATTACGTAGATAGGGCCCCTTTGCGGCGGAAATACAAGTCCGTTGGAACTTCGAAAATCTCTTCTTAGTGCACTTCTTTGACGCTCATGGAATATGTCTGCCCTAGTATGTAGCTTTAGTGGTTTAGATTGAGCGTTATCTGCCAGTCAGTTACGTTATCATTTATACCTAAGTATAGTCAAAGTCAAAGTAATTTACTTGCAAACATGGGTAAAACTGGTTACAGTGATGGTCAAAATATATCTAATCTAACGCTTTGTTTTGTCTGAGCTGAGAGCATACAAAATCATTGCCAAATATAAAATTAAATTAAATCGAATTAAAATATAAGGGGACCCAAGAGCTGGCGTGTATTTATCCCAGCGGATCGCACTTGCGGTCCAAAGGGGTAATGCCGCTAGCGTCCTGGGAACCCTGCCACAGCCAGCAGGGCTGGACGGGGTGTTCTTTTTATAACTTATAGCTTTTTATAGTTAGTTTAAGTTTAGTTATTAATTTTATCTTAGTTTAATTTGTTTTTTGTAAATATTTTTTGGTTGAAATAAAATACTTGTAATATTAAAATATTAAATTAACAATCATTAAACATTATCATAATTACATTAACAAATATTAATTATGTCTAATAAGACATGAGTAGAATTAAAATTGTCATTAAAATAATCAGAGATAATTGTCTATTAGGTATTTAAATTGGTAGTGTAAAACATGTTGATGATGGCAGCTACTGGCGCGCCGCCAGAAGCTGCGGCCTGTGCGAACGCGATTATGAAATTCGCCAATAATTTAATAATGCGAAGCGAATCATCTCATCACCGCCGTTAGGGGAGTATCGCGTACATTACGCGAGGCGGATGTGGAACCTAACCAACGGTTTCAAATTAAATGAAAACTTTGATGTTGAATTGTTTAGGTATTTCTCTTGCCGATGTGAAGCGAGTCGATCCTTCATTAGGTACGTTAAATCGGGTTATAATGTAACGTATGTGTAATGGAAAAGGTACATAAGGGCGTTTTGAAATACAAGCTCGTTTAAAAAAATTGAATTTGTTGCAGGAGAATAATTTAAAGTTAATAATATGTGAACACGTCTAAAATATCGATTCAATTCAAACTTACCCTGGCTTGTACATAAATGTAGGTATTTATGTTGTCGCCCGATCATACAATCTGCAAATCATTAAATTTCTAGGCATATTATAAACACATCATAAACCTTTTTTTTTTTTTTTTTTTAACGTAGTGAAAACTCCTTACGAGTACCCCAGGTTCCGGGGGGGCCCGGGGGTTATGTGGGACTCTCTCCCCCGTCCTCTTTCCCTGCGGAAAGGAACACATCATAAACCTAACCTAACCCAGTTCGACAACATAATATATAATTATGTAATAACTAGCTGTTGCCTGCGACTTCATCTGCAAAGAATTCGCTTATCGCTATGCCGCGGGAATTTTCCGGGATAAAAAGTAGCCCATGTGCTATTTCAGACTTTTCTCTATCTATGTGCCGAATTTCATCCGGATTCGTTGGGCCGTTCTGGCGTGATTGAGTAACAAACAAACATCCATCCATCTATCCATCCATCCATCCATACTTTCTCACTTATAATAGTAGTTAGACTATTAAGTACTAGATGTTGTCCGCGACGACGTCAACACAGTATGAAAATTTGTAACAAACAATAAATACATAAAATCACGTCTTCATTCCTTACGGGGTAGACAGAGCCCTTGTGACGTGGCCCCTTAATCCGGCACTGTCACCAAATCTTTTCTTAGCAGATGCCTACAACCTACGACATAGTAATTATATCCAGGCCAAATTTCAGCGTAATCTGTTCAGCGGTTTGAGCCATTCGTTGATTGATCTGTTAGTCACGGTTATTTTTTATATTATACAGATAATGATTAAGCTAAAAAAATTAGGAACAAGCTTTTGAGAAGTGCCAATAATATTTTAGAATTATCAAAGAAATGCCAAATAAAAGGCGCGTAATACCCATAATGATTTTTATAGGCACTCAAACAATCTTTCGAACATTACAGCGTTCCAACTCGCACGTGATTGCTTAATAAATAGCGCGTTATTGCCAGTAGAGCGATTTTCTTAAAACATTGTCATTCAACGACTTTGCAAATGCATGAAAGAATCTAAAATGCCAGCGGTCCTTTGTTTTTGCATCTTTCCAATGCAATGACTTATTCGAATTAAAAAAAATGCATTCTAACGAGAAAAACGAGTATTTATTACACAGTTTGTATCCTGTAATGTTTTAGTCCATTGACAATAAAAAATATAGGGACACTAAAAAATAGACGGATAAAATGTAGTGGAAGTTACAACCAACGACATGAGAGATTGACATACACAGAAAACATTTTTATTACGACATAAAAATGGCAAAGGCGACGTAAAGATAAACACCTACGCCATATCTGTTGGGAGTGCGACGCAATCAAGTTTTGAAAATAACGTTTTTTACGACGAAGTTAAAAGACCAAGCCGTCGCAAAGTCGAAATTACGAGGAACATCATGTCAGGATTGACTCCCTTGTTACCCGGGCCGACTACGTAAAATCTACTTTATCGACGATTTACGCGAACGGTTTGAAGTCACGCGTATGGCGTTGAGACTCCTTTTGAAATTGGTATAACACCTAGTGCCTAATCGTACTGGATTGCTTTAAAAAATTCGTGGGTTACGTATGAGTATATGCTATTTTTGTAGCGCTTTAAAAAAGATGGCATGTTTTAGGATGTTTAATAAATTGTTTTCAGGGCATAAATTATTCGTAGAACTTATAAAATAATTTTAGAGCTTAACGTTACCATTTTTTACTGATGGACCAAAATCCAAACAAACGAAGCGCCAAACGTACGTACAACAACTGCGAAGCGGTTTGCGGTCCCCTAAAGTTCGGACCTTAATAAAATTCTCATAACGCCCGCTCTACAGAAATATTGAATGTACCCGGGACGTCATAACAAACGTACTCTAAACTTTTGGGAGAGGCTTTGCACTAGGTAATGTTAACATTTTACTACATTATAGAAGTTAGGTACGTTCGAGTGCGTCATTCGTATAGTCAGCGTTAAACAATAAGCAGTCCACATTTGTTTTAAATTGCACTAATATGACTTTACTTATGCGATTAAAGAGATGAGGTTGATATCAAATTATGCAGTTAAATACTTCAGGCGTTTATGAACCCACTGTGATGTTTTCACTGTTGTATAATACGCAGTCTTTTATTGTCAGTAGGAAGTTTAGCAAACCTGTATTATCAAAATGGAACTGACCCCGTCTCAGTTCTATAAACGTGTAATCCTTAACAGTTGACTTTAGCCTGTTTACTTATACCCAGGTGGTCATTGAGAAGTTATCTGTCCCCTAACACAAACAAGTTGCGAGTGTTTCCTTCGCAATATATCCAACCCTCGCGAAGTGGACCGAAATTAGTTGCGCAACTGTCATTGTTTGACGAAGGCCCGATCCGGCCGGTGGCCGACATGTCTCTCGATATTACCAATTACACCGAACCCCAATAACTTCTTATATTTTCTGTTTAATAAGTGCCTTCTAACTTAATCAGAGTTTCACACATAACTTTCTGAGAATTTAATCAAGAAAGCAAAACAAATGGCTTTGTGTCAACAGTAGAATTACCCGTCTTTTTGTTTCACAAAGAAACTCATAGGGAGTCTCTTAAGCTATCATAACACTTGAAAGCTATCCTTGTCTTGGTAAGCCATTCTGTATTAAATTTGGGTTCAAAACTTTGTCCGAGTATTACCATAACAAAACAACGGCGTGTTTTGTTGGCGCGACGGGTTGACAATGGGTTAACTTCAGAACATCAAGACAAGGCGATCCATGCTAAAGTAACTATGTCGAACAAAGGAAATTTCGCACCAAGTGGTACCAACAACTTATCACTTCTTGAATAAAAGGACAGTTGCGCTGTTATTTAAAAATATATATCGTGCCGATGGAATTTAACAGAGAGAAAAACTTAGTTCAAGCTTATGCCGTAGTTTTATATAAATACTCGTCAGACCTCCATTGATCAAATACTAACCTAGCCAATATTATGGGACTATAATTTGTCCCATAAAATTGAAGTTCCATATACCTACGTACCTATATTTTTATCTTCTTCTTTTTCAACCTTGACCTACCCAATGCTGAGTAAAGGTCTCAAATCAAAGGTCCAAAATGTATAGTGTCACATAATTTAGTTTTATTTCTGAAACAGTAAGTATATTTTTTGAATTGATCAAAAAGTAACCTTTCTATCCTAATCCTTTGCATTGTGATGTTTCCGAAATTCCTGAAAAATGCGCAATTTCCTGTGTTACCTATGAAAAAAAAAACGAATGAATAATTATGAGAGAGATGCTATGCAAGCGAGATTTTCGTTGTGGCATTGAAATCTTCATTGAGAGCTTCATAATCCTACACACCTTAGCGGTTATAGAATAAGATCTCCGACCTCCCTCAGCGGAGCTCATATAAATGTTTATATTTATTAACCGTGCGCGTCATGATGGCGGATGTTTATGACGTCACGTCCAGACCGCGTGGCGGCTTTAATAAGACGGCTCATAGCTGCTTTATAGCGCCGCTTGTTACGAGCATGCTGCCCTTTTATTAAGGAACTTAGGCTTAATATACTCAGTTCATATCCTGACGAGCGGCTGTCTTAACATATTACGGTGCATAAGGGTGTTATGATACCTATTACTAGTCGTCATAGTGTTAAAGACGGTCCAAAGAGTTTGACGTTATACGAAACATAACCTATACATTATTATTATTAGCCTGAATGGGTGTCTCGCCTATACATTACATATGTTTTATTTGAGATGTTCTACTGAGCCCTCAGAGGCATTACTTATGTAGGTACACCTATGTATGAAAAAAAGGACGACACGCACGCGGAGGATCCGTAAAAACATAGAGATCCAGGAGCTGGTGGCTGAACCCAACATCATCGGCGTAACAAAATCACACAGACTTCGCTGGTTCGCCCACCTACTCCGAATGGGAGAGGATCGTGCTGCCAAGAGAGCGTACGTGGGACGACCGACTTGTCGCCGCCCGGTTGGGCGACCCAGGTATCGCTGGGGGGACAGTGTCCACGCGGATCTGCGACGTCTTCAAGTCGACGACTGGCAAGAAGCTGCGCACGATCGGGACAGATGGCGTGCTCTCGTTTCGGAGGCCAAGACCCTATTTGGGTCCCTGAGCCAAATTAGTTAGTTAGTTAGTAGTGTAGCTTTCTTCTTCTTCGTAGGAATAGCCTTCCATGCTGGTCCGGGAGTAAAGAAAAAACATAGAATGTACCAGTTGCTTCTCGTCCCGCGCAGATGGTACAAGCCCATCGAGGGAGGGTATGGGCGAAAATCCTAGGAATCTGTTATAGGCGATGCGGCTAGCAGTCCATCATTTTTTTGATTCCCCTTTCCACCTATACGCCTGTAAGGGTGAAGCAATCAAAAGCGGACATTTTGACAACTTATTTATTCAAATCTTCCGTCTTACTCTAACACAGTACTTCGATTCTATCTAGCTATCTCTTTTGCCCTTAGGGTCCTTACATGCCCTTTAAAATTTCGAATTTAGTTCAAAAAAACTTAATTTAAATTTTACACTAACATCCTTACATGTTCTACTAATCACTGTTAAGTTCACATGTTAATTTTAATTTTTACAACAATTTTGTATTAAAGACTTATTACATTTCAAAATTATACTTATTTTTACTGTGTTTCAAATTTTACTACTTTACAATGTAATCAATATGTATTTTTTTTCTAAACGTTTTACTTACAATAATCTCTTATGTACTTTATCAGCTTTATCTATCTTTAATTTTTAGTGTTAATTAAACTTTAGTTACTCATCATACTCTTGTTACATTTTATTACTATATTTTTAACTTCAATGAACAATTTATTTTGTATACTATTCAAGTTTTATTCTAATTGACTTAATTGCTACCTATTTATTTACCTTCACCACTTATTTACATTATTTACATGGAGATGTATCATTCATCTATTGTTTATCTTGTGTACTAGGTATTTCAAGAGAATATGAAAGGAACTTAACTTAATATCTATACAATTATATACACAACTTTCACTTCATGAACCGTACATAAAATATGCATTTAAATATACTTATTTCTACTTCTATTTTTTTTTTATACGTTTTATACATTTTTAATATTTTTTTTTGTTACAGGTAAGACTACAATTTTCATCGACTTTACATCATTCACTGTGTCTTAAACAACCATTGCAACTTTTTTTTTTTTTTTTTAATATGACATACAGCTACTTGCCTACTATCTATCTGTGATATTTACCTATACCTAGCTTCTTTATAAACAAACCAAGAAATTGTGTTTTCTTTTTACATTTTATACAACCATAATTTTATAATAAACTAATTAACTACCTGCTTTTATTTCTTTGCTTCCTTCCTCAACTCAATTGATTTCAACTGTGCTATCATTTCTCATTAGCTCATTAACTTTTCTTTCTATTCAAGACAGTAATACTTAATTTAATTACCTATGCTAATTATCTACAAGTGTACATATTTACAACAAATGCCATATTTACACCATCTGTCGCTTCGCAATTATACTTTAAATTTCCATTCTGTTTTTTTTTCATACTTGATACTGATAGTTACTTTTTTCTTATTAAAAAAATAATTGAATTTAAATGTGTTACAGGCCTAAAGAGAATTATAATTTACATTTTACATTTTACTTGTTAATTAATTATGATATCTATTACCGCTAGTACATAGATTGTATACTAAATGAAATATAAATGAAATATATATAATTATTATAAGGTCAATCCGAGTAATCATCGACATACTTGATAGGTCTCGATGTGATGCGGCCTCGTCTGGTTACATATGTGTTACTGTTAGGTCTCGTGGTGTTGTCCTCGTGTGGCTGGTGGTCTGCGCTTTCCATTGTGTGGTGGTCGTCATCATCATAGTCATCATCATTGTTATTATTGTCACAACCAGGTTGCATTTCTTTTGTATCTGAAAAAGCTGAAAAGGCTGAAAAAGAATCCAAAAGAGGTGGTTTTGATAGTGGTTTCAAAAATTGTACATGTACTATTTTCTTCTTTGATGGCTGTTTAACATCTTGAATTTCATAACAAACTGAGCCAACTTTTCTTATTATCTGAAAAGGTCCTTTATATTTTGGCGTTAATTTATCATCTTGTGGTTTTATCCATTCATATAAAACATAATCTTGTTCTTGAAAATTGTGATCTTGTCTTCTTAAGTCAAATTTTGATTTATTGATGTTATGTTGTTCTTGTATGTTTTGAATTGCAATTTTTCTAGCTTCTGCTAAGTAGTCTAACTGATGTGTGCGTTCTATATCTTCTTGTACTGTTCCAATTTGAATTTCCATAGGTGGTATTCTGGGGTGATATCCGTGGAGCAAATAAAATGGTGAGTATCCCGTAGTTTTTTGTCTTGCTGTGTTAATTGACAGTAATATGTTAGGTAACATCATATCCCATTCTTTTTCATGTTCGAGTACCATCTTTGTTAATGTTGATATTATTGTTGCATTTGCTCTTTCAATCAAACCATTGCTTTGTGCTGTGTATGGTGTTGTTGGCAGGTGTTCTATACCATATTTAGCGAAGAATCCTGTCCGCAGCGCCATGTAAGGGTGAAGCAATCAAAAGCGGACATTTTGACAACTTATTTATTCAAATCTTCCGTCTTACTCTAACACAGTACTTCGATTCTATCTAGCTATCTCTTTTGCCCTTAGGGTCCTTACACGCCTACAATTATGCTAAACGTGGCCTTTAGGTCATGTTACCTCATGCTCTGTCTACCCCGGAAGGGATATAGACGTAGGTAATTTGTGTATGTATGTATGTATGTAATTAGTGATTGTATCCGGAAGAGGAATGATACGCCGAGTTTTAAGAACGAAAAAGTATTCGTGTTATTAAATTACGAGTTTCACGCAAAACTTTTTCGAAGCAAACGATCTCGTTAGCCGTTTCGAGCGTAACTCATTAACTTGCTTCTAATTTTTAACAGAACCCGCCAAATTTTGCGCCGAAGAAATTTTGGGGTTTTAATGATGTAGGTAGTGTTTTGTTTAATTCTAATTGCCGAGTTGGGGAATGTCAGCCGTGCGGGCTGCTGAGTCCGTGCCGCTCTTAATAAAAGCCTTCGTTCCATTACCGCGTTTATGTGAGAACCGTTAAGTTTTACGATGTGGCCTTCTGGATTTTGTCACAGGACTGGGCTTACCTAGTCTACCTATTGTCTTTGTTTTAGTACTAAAACCTTTCCGCGACAACCCTTAGTAAAGTTACACATTTAATTGTCACTTGGTGTTTGTGAAATAAAAAACCGTTGTATCCCAGTGGTTTGACGTGTGGCCTCTCAAGCTGAGGGTCGGTGGTTTAAGCCCGGGCTCGCATCTCTTAGTTTTTTGAATTTATCAGCGAAATTAAATGTTAAATTTACCATGATTTAGAGGGCAGACACATACACACACAGGGGTGCGTCCCACGAGATATAACTACAAAATATCTAATTTCATAATAATAACGTTCACAAGATATAATGAACGTTAGCTATAACAGCAAAAAGTATAATTTTTTAGCGTATAAGGCTTAAATTATATAACGTTATTTTTATATAACTTCAATTTGTATAAGATTTATATGGACTAATTTCTTTTGACATAACAAACATTTAACCTAACTGAAACAGCTGCAAGACATTGTTTAATTTTCGGCGAGCGAGCGAAGCGAGCGAGCAAGACGGTACGGAGCGGAAGCGACTCGGATAGGTTAGGTTCAAAGCATTAGCCTTTGGTGTTAGTTTTTTTTTTATAACCACCTAGAAAACCCCCTAATCACATAGCAAATTCAATAAACAACTATGCATTATGCTTTTTGATGTTAGCTGTTATGAACATTATATGCTCTGATCGTTATTTCAATTGATATTAGGGGAGAGTGGGTAGGATTCGTACACATTTTTTTGTAAGCCACATAAAAAAATAACTGTTTACAATTTCATAATAAATTCAATGCTGCTATATACCTCACTTATCTTGCTTTAATAATAATTAAGTGTCTTTTGGATATTAAGCAGCATGGCGATGATACGGTGATTTTTCTCAAAAATGGGAAACGTACGAAACTGCCCCACACGTGGGGTAGTTTCGTACATGCTGTAGGGTACATTCGTACATAGTAGGGAACCTTCGTACAATCAAAGGAAAAACCATTTATTCAATGTAATATTATCATTTCTTGAGGTCAAATTTAACACTAAATCAGCCATTATGTGGTAACAATTAACGATTATTATTTTTTAAGTACTTGAGTACTAATAATAACTACTTATTGGTAGTAACAAAAAACTCGTGATCAATTTTTCTCTTATTAATAGATAAATAATTAATCAACATTATAAATTGTACCGTTACAGTAACAAGTCTTAGTTTTAGGTAATAATAGATGCAACCGACATTAATAATAATAATTATAGCCCTTTTTATTTCAAATTCGCTAAAATTTCAGTACAATAGTCTTTTTTGTTATTATTTTTTTATAAATTACTTATCGCTTAATTCGGCGTGCCTCATGGCATAGGCCTCCTCCGTTTATTGGAGGGTTTGGGCTATATAGTTCCCTACGCGGGCCCAGTGCGACATTATATACAGGGTGTATCAGATACCCCCTAACAATAATCAACTGGGGTATATAACCATAGCGACAGAAGCTAAAAGAAATATTTTTAAAAAATTGGAGTATTTTTTTTTTATATTTTCTATTTGAATGGTAATATTAACTGTAATCATTCCTATAGAAAACATAAAAAAATTACTAATTTTTTTTTAAATATTTTTTTTAGCTTCTATAGCTATGGTTATATACCCCAGTTGATTATTGTTAGGGGCTATCTGATACATCCTGTATATCCGACATTATAATATACTTAGGGCCATATTCAGCGGAACACGCAGGGTCAATAAGAGAGTTATAGTTAGTTAGTTAGCTATAAGAGGTAAACGAAGATGCAAGTCAGCTATAGAAGATATCTTTTATCGCTGACTTGCATCTTCGTTTACCTCTTCCGATCTTGTCCCTTTTTTAACTTATACCTACTCGCGGCATAATGGTTCTGAAATAATAATAATAATATTCATGGAATAAGATCTTTTTAGTTACGCAGTTCAAAGTGGGGAGCTTTCGTACTGTACGAATCTGCCCCACTGACAACTGTACGAAGGTAACCCAACCCAACAAATTTAAAAATAAATTTGAAATAAAATTAACCGTTCTAGATATCCCAAAATGGCTGTTTACATATAAAACCTCGATATCAAATCATAAACTATATTGATCAGTTTATCTAATTCGAGCAAAACTTATAAGATTTAAACGTGTTTCAAGGTGAATACAAAATCAGTTTTCCTGGAGCGAAAACATGAATGAACTTGTCGTGTCGAAGCCGGCGGCCGCACTGTTGCGCCGCCCCGCGGGTAGCGTATGCGCATGAGTGGGAGTTACCCACACAAACGTGAACACGCCACTGTATTCAATAGCGGAGATATCACCACTGTACGAATGCTCCCGGTGTACGAATCCTACCCACTCTCCCCTATATATAAACAACGTTATACCTTACAAAATTAGATATTTTAAGATTATAATTTTCGTTCATTATATCCAGTAAATGTTATACTAAACGAGTTTATATAAAGTGAGCGTATATATTATGAACATTAGATAATAAGTTGTTATATTTCGTATTACTTACCCCACACAGACATCGACGTCAAACTTATAACACCCCTCTTTTTGTGCCGGGGTTAAAAAAGGGTGTTTTGACGAGGAAACTTTACAAGATATCTGAATCATATTGCGTACGACAAACGGTCAAATAATGATTGCCTCTCGATTACTACGTGTACGAGAATAACACAGCTGATGTCTGATTATTGTGTATCGCGTCGCAGATTGTACGCATAACACTTGGAGTGGGCAGTAAAAGTTTACGACGCTCTATCGGTTTCCCTCTTCTGCTAATGAGGTTAGGAAATGGCGTTACAGCCTACTGTATCAGATCTGGCACGCTCGTATCACTAAACTACTCTATTACTTCCTCGTGAGGCCTTGGTTGGAGTAATAAACTTGCAAACTACTACATAATATCGAAAGACGAAAGACCAGCTACAATCATATTAAGTATACTTTTTTGGTGATGCTAATTTCTGCTTGACTTCATTTCCCAGCGAGCATTCGATGTTTAAAAATTTAACGAATTTACTGTACTGTTAGAGTTGTAGCCATGAAGTGACGAAGCCTCATTTTACTAGTAGCAACACTGGACGATGCCGCCATCTTGAGCGATGACGTTTGACAGTGACAGTACGTCACGTACGTCAAGCAGATTCCCTCCAACGGGAGGTCGGATTATTGTTTATTGTCTTGGTTACCGTGCTTTGTGAGATCTTGTGTGGCTTTTCCTTTCTGTTATTGTGTAATTATCTGACCAAATTGTGTGTCCCATCATGCTGAGGACTTGGTTGGAATCGTTATAGCCTTTGTTCTTTGTTTGTGATTATTTGTAAGACCGCTTGGATACAATTTGCTACTGGAATCCTGTGTTTTTAATAAAATAAGAGCATCTTGCCAAAAGTACAACCAATGAATAACTTTTTTGGTATTCAGCAATATGGTCTAAGTACCCAAACGCCTTCTGGAGGGCAAGTCGGAGGGCCGCAGGAGTAGAGGCAGGCCCAAGCTCAGATGGTTGGACGGCATCGAACAGGGGCCTTACCATGACGTCCTAATTCCGACTCAGTTCAAGTTTTAACTGTCACTTTTAGTATGAATCTGACAGCGAGCCAATCTAAACTGAAACGCATTAAAACGTCATGGTAAGGCCCCAGGACACCAAGATCCTGGGGGTGGTGGGCTGGAGAAGGAAAGCCACAAACAGATCGGACTGGAGAGATTTACTTGCCCAAGCTAAGGCCAACACACGGCTGTAATGCCTCAGATGATGAATGGTCTAAGTACCTTTTTTGTAGGTATAAGTATATGACCAGAGGCGTGAATGCCGATTTTTCGTACTTTGGACCTATTTTTTACGTTGTGAATACAAAGCGGCAGCATAACGGGCATTTATATGCGGAGCGGATCGTGCTGACACTTCAGGCTTAAGGCTTAGCTAGACTTCGCAAAGCGACTAGTCTATTCGCTACACAAATGCCCTCAATCCTCTATGGTTAATGCAGTGCTAATAGCCATAGATTCAATGACAAGAATTAATTAAAAAAAACGAATAACTGACGTAATTACTGTCGAGAATAACTCGACGTGTTTAGGACGAAGTCCTTCCTCCAGGAGCGTTTGTTATCCGTGGTCTAAATTATTACCTGTTCTTGGGGTATTTGATTCCCTATGAGTATTTACGCACGAAACTGACAAGAATTTTTGTTTTAAGTAGTGGAAGATTTTTACTGGATATTGTAATAAGTTCATCAAATAAAAAGTTTACTCGAATATTCTATGAATCCTATTCCAAAGTCCTATTTTAATCAAGCCTCCAATAGGCAGAGTAATTCATCATTATTGTACACTGAAGGGAAAATAAAACGAAAAATGGCAAGTAATTATTTGTATCACAGCTTTGTTCTAATTTAAATGCGTGGATTAAAAAAATACATTTTCATACCGTACCTGCGGCATCACCGAATACGGCAGCGGCCGAAGTGAATCCGCTGTATCCAAATTAAATAGAAGGATAATCTGCGATCCTACTTTGAAAGATAAAACCAAATTGCTATTATCAAAATTGGGGATTACGTTCGGAGGCATCGTTTAATTTCAGTTGTTCGGATAAAGCATCAATAAAATTTGCATTTTATACTAAGACCCAGAGATTAATTTTAACCGCCCACTGAAAATAATTAAAATGTTCCCACTCACAACATACTTAAAAGATACCAACTAGAATCTGTTGTTACAGCAGAATGTTGTAGCTAATAAAATTGCAGGCTGAGCCATATTGATCACAACTGTAGGGGAGACCTAGGAGAGTTGTGTCAATTTTTAATTTTAGGGGAATATCTCGCTCCAGAAACAAGCCACAGTTACGACCTATGTGAATAAATGTAGCATCATTCCTTCCCTTTCCAAAATAATCATCAAAATTAAGTAAAGTATTACGATTTCCGAGAAAATCAACAAAATGAAAGACTACTCCCTTTGTCACAACTCCCCTATCACCGAGGTAAGATGTGACAGGTACCGAGGAAAGTTGTGACAGCTATGCATTTAGACTGTTTGTTTATTAAAAAAAACCATTACACATATTATAAATAAATGAGACATGTTTTTTTTTTGCAAAAAGTAGTTTAATCATCTTTTAGCACATCAAGTACCAACAAACACAACGTATAACCTTTCCATTACAAGTAATTATATCTTAGAAGTAATTATGGCATCGCTTTGAGATCAATCCTATTATAATCAGTCAAAATTTTAAATCTAATTTGGCTTTAGAATTATGGCAAACGTATTGCAGCTCGCCTCCAGTACAATCTGCGTGTTACCAGCCTTTGCATTCTAGGCATTGCACCCACTCCTCATTCAATCTGCTGTTTGAATAGGCTTCAAGGCAAACCAAGCAAAAACAATTATTTTCTGCTTTTTCTTCGCCATCACCTGTTTCCTTCTTCTTATTATAGTCTTCTTGGCTTCTTTAGGTTTCTTCTTATCTTCGCTTAAGACACGCTTTTTACATTCTTCGCCTTCCTATTGGCTTCTATAGCAGCAAATTCATCCTTAGTAGGCTTATGGGCTGAAGATCTGGAGGCAACAGGTTCTTGAGCATTGCTGTTCACAATTGTGCTACAGGCAGGCAGTTTGTAGTTAGGCATTCTGAAACAAAAAGTAGTCATCCAGCATGCAACATCACACCACAACCAAGTATTTTATTATCGGAAATTACTTTTTTGACACAAACTTTTATTGCGGACTGTACCTGCAAAATTTGGCCTTAATATACTGATGTACAAACACACATACAGACATCGCAAATGAATAAAAAGTGTCGAAATATCCCAGGTGAAGTCAAATAGGAGAGTTGTGACAGGCTGTCACAACTCTCCTAGGTGCTCAAAATTACGACTTTGTCCGAATAATAATTCAAATTTTCTAAACACGATGCAAACACAAAAAATGAATGCCACGTTTTGAGACTTAGATAACCACACAACTTAAGAAAAAATAACACAACAGCGCACATGTAATATGATATGATATAAATTCAATCAAAATTTTGTCGAAATACTTACTTTTCGCATTTTTTTGCACGTGGACGTCATAACTACGCAACCACTTCGCGAGCGCCCCCGGCGGGTACTAAGTCAACTAGCGTGTCTCTAAAGCGTAAATCGAGCGTTATTGCCAGCTCGCTCACCTTCATGGGTAGAGAGAAATCGCGTCTGTCACAACTCACCTCTGTCACTAATCTCCTAGGTCTCCCCTACCAGAATTTTACTGCCAATCACGAAAAAGGTATTAGTCAGGACGTTCCCTAAATAATTAATCATCAATCAGATTTAAACTTCACAATTCTGAAAGCCAGGATTTGATTAATCCTCTTAAGTTATTAGTTTTGTTCAGGGCAACTTAGTTGTTATTGAATATATAAATATTCATTCGCATTCTAATTCTGCGATCACATTTTATTAGACTACGTGCAAACTTTTACACACTTAAACACAAACATAAATACCGTCAAGCGTCTTTCCCATAGGAGTAGACAGAGATTACTTTATTCCCCTTGTTACGATCGTAACGTAACATACTTCTTTCGCTTCATCCACATTCATCAATCTCTTCATATAGTATGCTCGTCGATTTAGGGTACTCTTGACCATTTGTTCTTATTAAAATAAAGGCATTGTAATTTTCAGCGTAAAAAGTCGGACATGGTGCTATGAAATTTTGATTAAAATTTAAATAAATTGTGAATTACGCATGAGTGCGGGCATGACACGCATATGCGCGGATATCATTTGCATTTAATTATCCATATGTCGCCTCATACTCATGCCCGCTTTTCGTAATATGGCGTTGATACGTTCATATATACGCGTCAATTACGCGAGGGTGTCTGAGGCAAGAGTCAAGAGTTTAAAATGATTGTTACCGACAAGAAGAGCTCAAAGTCCTACGTATGAGCTATATAGCGTTATTAATCGCACCCGTTCTAATATAAAATTAATTGCATTTGTTTTTCCTTCCGACGTGGTTAATTGGACAAATTCATAATGATCCCCGCAGAAGTAATCCAGCTTCGTCAAACAAGAGAATTTTCGTCATTTGCGTCGGGCGCTGGTCCATCTAAAATAATTTGAAACCGCCAAGTCGCCGTTAAACAACCGCAGTGCCCATAAAAGATATTTGCAAACTTGGGGACCCGGATAAAGGACTGCGGAGATTAAGCCACAATAGCTGTGAAATATTGAAGCAATATTCTAAATGGGCCCTCAGGAATAAAACTCTACTATAATCAAACGTAATACACAAGATATTTATTTTAATACCTTCCTTCCACTCGATGCCCACCACCTCAACAACACCTGGGAAGGGAATTCAAGTTTAAATTACTTTTGAACTTTTCTTTAATTTGCCAAAGCATTTGCATAACGTGAAGTCTGAAAATACGGAAACTGAACTTTGATTAAGACAAAGGGACTGTTTAAAAGAAAAGATTGAGGTCGGAGCTGCTACTGAGACGGCGTTCTTTAATTAAAAACCTAGATTTGTGTTTAAACGGTTTTTTTCCACTGCAATTCCAGAGTCCTTTTTCCCGACCATTTTAACTAAGCGCCCACAGTCAACTTTAAAAGGTGCCCCTTGATAGTCTGGTGTGTGGTAAGTATAAAACTTAATTGAACGAATGAGATGGCGTTCATTTAATTTACTCACTGACGACTCCCGTTGCACCGACGCTATAATAATTCATAGTCTAGTTACAGCATTGGTTATCTCCTATATGAGTTATAGCAATTAGTTTAGACAATTTCATATGTAATTTTTTAATAGAAATACTTAATACTGAGCTTAAATCTTATAATGATTTCGTAAAATGAAAATACCTACTTCGAGCATCTATATTTCCAATCCTTATATTATTCGAGAAATTTTAATTATGCTCTGCCAAATAAAGAACAAAAGCTATTGAAAATGTTATTACTTGTTGAACTTATAAATGTTGAAGAGGCCCTTAATGCGAAAATGGTCCTGACAAAATAGCTGTCTTAGTCGAGGTCCTAGTAGAATTTATCTACGTGATTATTTGCATTGTTCCCGACACCAAAGGCCAAAATTTACGTCAATCCACTGACCCACTTAAGACACTTGTGTGTCGGTAACAATACAGTAATTGGTAGACAAATTCTAATAAGGGCCTCGGCTTTTACAAGACAAATCTGATCCGAATCTACAAGTAAACATTGCAAGTTAAAAATCTTGTAAAAGTATAAGTTTTACCAAAGTTCCTCAAACTGGGCAGAGATTGCTAAAATGTTTGCTAGCATAGTTGAAGCCAACCGTAAGCTTGTTATATCACCGTTCAGCAGCCGCGCGCTCGTTACTAACTTCTTCGGCTGAAACTTTTAACGTCCTGACACCCTGAGCGGGATTCCCGTGAGCTTGAAAAATATAGCACGATTACTGACTAAGAAAAGGAGACAGCACGAGCCTCATTAGTGATCTTTAACGGTAGTTACGTTATCATTCTCGATTAACCACTGTTAGTGGGAGTCGCTCCTATAGGTAGGTACTTTACTCGTAACGATGACATTTTTATTAAGAGAACGCCGTGTCTAGGTAAAAGATAACTATTGTGTACAGTCACCAGCATAAATATGTGGTCACTTTTGTACCTTGTCACTTTAAAGTCATGTTTGAAAAACCATACGAAATCATGTAACGACTGAAAGCGACAAGGTACAAAAATGATCACTTATTTATGTTGGTACATGGGGCTTACCATGACGTCTTAATGCGATTCGATTCCGACTCAGTTCAGGTTTTAGCTGGCATTTTTAGTATGGATCTGACAGCGAGCGAACCTAAACTGAATCTGAATTGAATCACATTATGACGTCATGGCAACCCCCCAATAATTTAATTAATACGCTTTCTAAATAAATGAAATCTCCTGTTTTCAAAATCTCAGGAATCATTGTTATAGGCGATACGGGTAGCAAACCATCACTATTTTGATTCCCCTTTCCACCTGTACGCCCACAATTATGCTAAACGTGGTCTTTAGGTCTAGGCTCTGCCTACCCCGCAAGGGATAAAGTCGTGATTTATGTATGTACTAGCTGTTGCCAGCGACTTCGTCTGCAAATAATTCGTTTATCGCTATCCCGCGGGAACTACGCAATTTTCCGGGATAAAAAGTAGCCTATGTGCTATTCCAGACTTTTCTCTATCTATGTGCCGAATTTCATCCAGATTCGTTGGGCCGTTCTGGCGTGATTGAGTAACAAACAAACATCCATCCATCCATCCATCCATACTTTCACATTTATAATATTAGTTAGATTTTCTAATCACATTATTTTTCCCAATCCTTTGCAGGCTGATTGCAAAGTCCACTCAAAAAATTCAACCCCGTACGGGAATAAACATTCCTTTCGCATTAAAAAAACACCCATCAACTTTATTGTCCTCTTATTTTCAACGAACTCCGTACCGAGGGGCCTGGTTCGTTTAAAGCGTGTTAAACGTGGTAGAGTGGCCCCTAATCCCCTTTCAGTTAGGGGGCATTTTGTTTGGAAGCTTTTATCTCGGGTCAAATTGAAAACTAGACCCGGGTTTATTGTTTTACCCGGAGCCCGATCACACGGCCTGCACGGTGGTGATATACGCTCAGTATGGATTGAACAGCTACCACTACTTGTGACAAAAGGTTTTGAATTTCCACAATGAGTCCTAGCTTTTGGCAGTCTATTTTTTTAGAGTGAAGCTAAGAACTAATTGAAATTGAATTAGATTGGTCTGGTAGTTGGGTCCAACTACGAACTAAACTAGGACAAAATTAAACTGCATTAAAAAATCTGAAGTATTAAGCTTAGTTTATAAATAGTGTCTAAATGGATGGCATTATCAAACTTAAATAAGGTTTAACGACTAAATTAAATAAGTCTTAATATAGAAAGAAAGAAAGAAAGAAGACGTATATTTTCTTTTGAAAGACACATAAATAGAGCATACACACAATTGTACAAAAATGAAACATAAAACACAGACATGAAAAAAGATCAGCAATGTATTCATGTGTGTGTGTCTTCGCAAAAGTGAAACGGTCGCTGGCTCAGCATTACGCTGAGGTGTTAGACACCTGCAGCACTATGTTTATGCAATATGTTTGTATTTAGCCTGTGTTAAAGCAAAAAAGGCGTGTCAAACTAAATGAAAATCAAAATAATGTCAATGTCAAACTTCATTATCTACGAAAATTAACCCTTAATCGTTAGTGACCTAAAATAATAGTAGGTAAATCAGAATAAAGTTTGCGATTAGAATTCACAAGTATTTACGTTTCATCTAAAACCAGAACAATGGTTTAACAATTCTAGAAACTTAAATTAGTTACCCACAATCCAAATAAAGCTCGATTGTGTAAAATTTGGGTTCAATTTAGGATGCTATTTACTCGGTTCCACCTCGGGATCGTAAACAACCAATTCGCAAACAAAGTCGGTTTTAATCAGAGCTTCGTCTTCTTTAAACAATTGCCTACTTTATTCCGTCTTAGTTTGAACAATGTTCTTATATAATTATTTTCTTTCAATTTTAGAACTAGCTTCTTTTTACGATTCCAAAGTCAAAATGCCGAAACCGGAATCCTTATAGTTTGCTGTCTATCCGACTATTTTCGATTCGATTTGGAAAATTTTAATTAAAAATACAAAGCTTTAATCAATATAAATATTAGTAGTTCCTCGGAGTAGTTCAGATCCCCAGAATGTTTCGGACTCGAGAAAAAAAACACGATGGTAAAACAAAATAATCATAATTATGTAGCTGCAAATTAACGAGTAGCCAATATTATTACAGACAGACAGATTAATTCAACATTCTATACTCTACTCTTATCATAACGGAGCTCCTGAACACCATTACTTTCTCGAAGATCGTCATATTAAAACGCCCAAAAAGTGTCTACAGCGTAAAACATAACACGCCTTAAACAGCAATGAAAAGAAACATGCAATACGAGTAAAGCTAGAATTATCTATTCCATTGTACATTACCCCAGTCTGTACGCACCTTAACAGCATCGTTGAAACCAATTCTTCTTCGTTACACTCGACAGTTTGGTCGTCACTTCAAGTATTTGTAACCCGCCTCACAATCCGTCGCTTTCCTTTTTCTTCTGCCGTTTACGGTTCCTCTGTTTAAACGACCGGTTAGCCACTAGGCTAACCACAAGATTTATTAACCCTGTCTATGAAGCTAGCTTCATAAGACCATAGCGCTGTTTTTCTCAAATTTCTTGCGTCACGGACCACGTTCAGAATTTCAAAAAGTCCATAGACTCCTGTTTAAGCTTATTATAGCACAAGAAAACAAAGTCTATCGTTAAAATGAGTCGTTAGGGAGGGGCAGGCAATTCTATGATTTTATTATACTCGTAGTAGGTACAAGCTCGGCTTAGTTTGGGACTTAGATCAATTTAGTGTAGGTAAATTGTCCCATGATATTTATTTTATCTAATTGGTCCATTTCATAGGTGACTTTTCATGTATGTAATTGAATGCCTTCAAGTCGACTCTGAAATTCAATTAGAACAGGCTAAAAAGTCATTGAAGCGGATATCACAAGAATAATTGAATGACCACAAATTAACCTCAACCAATTGAATTTCCAACGCATGTTTGAATACGATCATAGCGTGAATTCAAAGATCTTTATTTATTGCGTAACTATTTTAGAATTTCAGTTTGTTATTGAAACTTATTTTAGTCTGCTCAATTTTTGGGGTAGTTGGAGTTTTAAACTTGTGATTTACATCTAGGTTTGTTTTTCATGGTCATGTAGGTACGTGTAAATGTGTATGTCTATGTTCTCCGCTACAGCGTAAATGACTTGATGTCTTAATAGGCCATATTTTTTCCATTGTTTTTTTTACCGTAAATACTAATAACAATAATAATAATAATTTTACCAATGTTCAACCTGTTTGGTGTAAAGCTGAAAAAGTTGCTATGCTCTTTGCCTATGCTGAAAATTACTTCAAAACAATATCGCTGGGTTAATCAATCATTTGGCACTTAGCTAATAACAAGCTATTTAGTAAAGTATAAAGTGTTTTGTAATCTTTCAAAGAGCAGCGAAGAACTCCCTGGAGAGCATGTTAAGCTTGCAGAAGCAACGGAATAGTTTAGTCATGAAAATGAAAGCAATAAAGTTTTCAACTTAAATCATGACGATTAATAAAGTGACTAACAACAACAAGAATAATAAAAGAAAATTGCAACCAAGTTAATTTATAAATTGTTTAGACATCAAAACTAACTAAAAAAAAACCCCCTCCCGCTGTATTGGGCCGGGCTCAAAAGTTCCCTTTATTCTGACAACATAAAAAAGTTCAACGGCACATAGTACCCGCCTATATTTTAATATTGGTACCAAGCGATCATTACCAATCATCTTTATAAATCATTAACAATTCTCATGTCACTCATAACCATTACATAACATCAACGACGTTAAGTCATATTAGTTTATTTTAATTACAGCACTAACATCCTTGTCCATTAGTTCATGGAATCGCATCCGCCCGTACCTACCTCTCGCGAAGACTGCGATTTCTTAATCAAGGTACAATAAAAAAAAAACTGGCCACGTTTCCTCTCTAGACGACAAGTTTAGTAGCATATTAGGTATTAGATTATTGAGCTAATTATGCACAATTTTAAGTTTTTAAGTTTTCATGTGTCATGTTTAAACAAATTTAATGAATAGGTCTGATCTTGAATGATCTTGAGTTACATTTTGCGAAAAAAAAACGGAAACTTGACAATCTTTCAGAGTTGCTTCATCTCGTTGCAGTTCTTTGGTTTACCAAGCCCAAGTCAAGACTTGTATGGCGTATTTGTGCCATATTTGAGACAGCTCTGCCCAATACCAGCACTTTATACTTATCGACAGTGACTCAGTAATGAAATTCCGCCACCTGAGCCCTCGTCACCATAGAAGAACGGCTTGCCTTTCGGTCTTCTAAATACCTGTACATTCCAGAGAGTACGTCAAGAATGTAACCACTTCATTTATTCTAAAAGCTCTTACGTAAAACGTGCACGTATGATTTTACGTAGCTTTGTCAACTTCATTTTTTTTACGTTGAATTGACCAGTCTTTGACCCCTATGACACTTGGCCCCTATTTCACCAAAACGACAATTGTCGGCGACAGGTGACAATTCTGTTTACATTACAAACTCGACAAGTATCTACGCCGGTTGGCTCATATTGAACGTGCATTGCATTGGTCACCGATAAATTGTCGAGTTTATGAAATGAGAACCCACAACAACATTATATTGCATTATAACTGTAATAATCTTTACAATTTGTACTGGAGTAACAATTAACGACACGCAAATAAAGTGACATTAAAACAATTTTATTTTGCAGCTCCCAGACTATTGTATTGTACTATTTGCTAGGTAAGAAATAGTTGACCAGACGCAATATAATGTCATTCTGGTTTCTCATTCTAAATTAAATGAAGTATACCTAGGTTGTATCTGTCCTGTAACACAAACGACGGGGGAAAATTCCACTCCTTAGCAGTTCGCATTAGAAAGGACAAAGCGAACCCGAATTGAAAATAAATTACGAAAACTGTAAATGTATCCCTTCTCTCCAATATCGAGCCCCATAAAGGTTTTTTTTTAATGTGAATAGGAAGGCAAACGAGCAAATGGGTCACCTGATGGTAAGCGATCACCACTGCCCGTAGACACCCGCAACCCCGGAGGGATTGCAGATGCGTTGCCAACCTAGAGGACTTATATGAAATGCCTCTTGTGCCCGTAATTTCCCCGGCTGTCTTACTCTCCACATCGGAACACAGCAGTGCAAGCACTGCTGCTTAGCGGCAGGATTAGCGAGTAAGATGGTGGTAGCGATCCGGACGGACCTTGCACAAGGCCCTACCACCCGCAAGGTTTTTTTGTATGGGCCGTTCATATCTCGACGGTTCTATACTTCATTTAATTTAGAATGAGAAACCACAACAACATTATATTGCGGCTCGTGAACTGTAATCTCTATACAATTTGTACTAGAGTAACAATTGACGACACGCAAATGAAGTGGCATTAAAACAATTTTTTTTTGCGGCTGCCAAACTATTCCACTGTACTATTTGCTAGGTAATAAATAGTTGACCAGACGCAATATAATGTTATTGTGGTTTCTCATTCTAAATTAAATGAAGTATAGTCACGTGGCAGTAATACGTAGGTGCGAACGGTGGTGTCGAGGGCTGCTGTATCTTAGTGAATCTCTGACTTGCATTTAGTATTCATGGCGGGCGTCGTAATGCCACGCCTGGAATATAGATAGCCCCATCAAGCACTTAATTCACTCTAAAAAGACTAAGCCCCTATACCTACTTTTGTTCAACGTTACTCTGTTTAGGCAGGTGCAATCAGATCGAGACGTTAGTTACTATAATTGACTTTTATTTGTAACTGGATACTTACAAAATAATGTTCTCTGTAATTTAAATTATCAGGCAAATTGATCGTTTTGATGACAAAAATTGATTTGTTTCCTAAAATTATTATTAATGATTCTGAACATTTATTTACTGGTTATTATGGTTTGCTCGGTGTAGTAATGTAGTTAAGGTGACGCTATTTAAAGCCTACTGCCAGTCCTTCTACTCGTGCAGCCTGCGGGTTAACTACACCCAGCGGGCATACAGTGCACTATACGCGTACAATACAACGCATTCAGGATGCTATTTAGGCTGCCGCGGTACTGCAGCGCATCTGGCATGTTCGCAGAGGCTAGGACTGATGGGTTCCACGCCATCATAAGGAAGCGCTGTGCCTCCATGCTGAGTCGATGGCGTGCCAGTAGCAATGGCATTCTGAGTGTGTTGGCTGACAGGTGGGACTCTCCAATGCTGGGTAGGTGGATACTCTTCACTTGAGGAGGGATTAGTTTATTAGTTTAGATTAGTTTATAGCATTTTTCTGTGTCTACTAACAATATCTTTAAGACTTTTATAACTAACACAATTCTATGAGCACGAGTGGCTCGAAATAAATAAATAATAATTACTATTATTATTTACAATCCGAAAACTCCATGTCATTTTATCCTTTACTTACAACTCGACGTGAAAATTAGCTTAATTGATAACATAATTAACTAAAGTAGGAACTGGCACACAAAAATATAAAGCACCTACTTGGTATACCTATTCTTGCCGGTTGGGTAAAAAGATAAATTGAATGAGAACATTAATAATTATCATACTCTTATACGGTAGGTATTAAATAAAGTTCAATAAAGTGCACCGTTAATCTGAAAAAATATCCATTTCTTTCTGCACGCTTAAAACAAATGAAGGCAGCAGCAATTATCGCAATCGAGGAAACGTTAATCCACATAAAAAAACGGGCAATCGAGTCCGTAAACCTTTAAATTACGACGGCAAATTAACAGTCGTGCAGTTTTATCGGGCCCTATGTCAACGTTAACGTTCAATTTGGCTGTAGCGCGTTTTAAAAACGTGCTAGGCTGTCCGTTGTTGACCGGGCCAAGGTGCAATTTGAATTGTAAATAGACCCCCAGCGCAGAAGCTGCATAGCCGACAAACAACCTTTGTGCCGAACGACATTTGCATCGAGTTGTCAACGATTGCGACTTAGTTCTTTCTTTCTAGACCACGCCAATGAGATTTTACTTTTAAAATGTTAATGCATTCCAGGTAAGACCGGAATTACGCCTGTAGGTACAGAGGAATAATTCCAGTTTACATTATCTCAAAACACTAAATAACCCTCTTTCTGCCGCATTCGGGTAAAAAGCAGGGCGTTTGAGATGGGAAAAGGCAAGGCGTTTACACGCGAACCGTGAGTTTCCTTGACTCAACCAGACTAAACTACATGAAAACAAAGGACAAGAAACTAAAACTAAAAGGTATTTATTACGCATAAGGGAACCATACTTATTTTTGATAAGTGGGTCCCGCTTAATAATGATCTAGACTTCATTTAAATTAAAAAAAAAACTGAGAAGTCGGCCGGAAGTTGTGCACCAAGACCCAAAAACAATTGAGTTTTTGAATCAAATTTTTTTTTCTCATAAATGGAAAGATCATATATAAGTTTTGTAAGAAAAGTATTTTTAGTTTTTTTTTATTCGCTATAATTAACGAGTTATACCGATTTGAAAATTGATCGTCGAGTACCGCACCGAAAACACACCGACAGTTCCCGAACAAGGCCGAGCCGCGTGTGACGTCACAATGTTAGTTTCCACTCGTAGTTAGTATACAGGTGATACCGTTTTTTGACTTTAATCTACTCTATTCTGTTATTATCCTACTATTATTGTAAAATGCTATTGTTTGTGAGAGCGTATTGGTTTGTGACTCTTTCACGCTAAAACGGCTAAACAGATTTCGATAAAATTTGCCATACACGAACTTTATAATTTATAATCTGGATTTACGTACCGGCTATAGTAGGTGTCATTTACGATGGATGCCATCCACCGTGGTTCTTATTAATTTGTAGTTAAAAGGTTAATTTTAATACATCTACGAGTCTTTGTGGATGGCACTATCTATACTTCTATCATGCTTCTATCCCAACTTTCCACGGTACCGGGATTTAAAACAATAAAATTAGATGAGAATAGTGATGAGTACACTTTGGTAGTAAATATTTATATGAATAAGTAAATAAGTCGTGGGATTTCAGTTGAAAATCCCGTTGATTTTATCCCAGGGGAATTTCATAAGAAAACCCGGAATTTCGAGCACAAAGATGGCGGATGACATTTTGACACTATGACACTAAAAATGTTTATGGGTGTCGTTTTTGAGTAATTTGATGGCTCTGAGCCCGATTTTGACATATTTTTTTAGATTCAAGATGGCGAATGACATTTTGACACTATTGACACTTTGACACTAAAATATTAATGGGTGTCGTTTTAGAGTAATTTGGTGCTTCTGAGCCTGATTTTGACATACTTTTTTGGATTCAAGATGGCGGATGACATTTTGACACTATGACACTAAAAATGTTTATGGGTGTCGTTTTCGAGTAATTTTGTGGTTCTGAGCCAGATTTTGACATAATTTTTTGGATCCAAGATGGCGGATGACATTTTGACACTAAAAATTTTTATGGGTGTCGTTTTCGAGTAATTTGGTTCTTCTCAGCCCGGTTTTGGCGTACCTTTTTGGATCCAAGATGGCGGATGACATTTTGACATTACTGACACAAAAAACACAAAAAGTGTAAAATGTTACTCGAAAACGACCCCCATAAACATTTTTAGTGTCAATAGTGTCAAAATGTCATTCACCATCTTGGATCCAAAAAATTATGCCATAATCGGGCTCAGAGCCACAAAATTACTCGAAAACGACACCCATAAACATTTTTAGTGTCAAAATGTCATCCGCCATCTTGAATCCAAAAAATTATGTCAAAATCTAGCTCAGAACCACAAAATTACTCGAAAACGACACCCATAAACACTTTTAGTGTCATAGTGTCAAAATGTCATCCGCCATCTTGAATCCAAAAAAGTATGTCAAAATCAGGCTCAGAAGCACCAAATTACTCAAAAACGACACCCATCAATATTTTAGTGTCAAAGTGTCAATAGTGTCAAAATGTCATCCGCCATCTTGGATTTAAAAAATTATGCCAAAATCGGGCTGTTTTACTCTCCTCACCCGGAACACATCAGCTCAAGCATTGCTGCTTGGCGGCAGGATTACTAAGATGCTGCTACAGTCGACGTCAAAGATATATTTACACTTTAGTGCCTTGTCGCTCCAAGCACTTTGACAACTTCATATGAAACTTCAAACATATAGTTACAACGACAAGGTACTAAAGTGTAAAGATATCTTTGACGTTAACCGTACCTAGCGATCCGAACGTACCTACCTAGAACAAGGTTAGGCTCTTACACCTGCAAAAATTCCCATTGAATACATAATACAATCCCACGGGATTATAAAAAAAACTAGAAATAACTATCAACCACAAAATCTAGCCATTAAAATTTACGTACCTACGGTCGAAGAAACTGAATCACGTAACCTACCTAATAGGTACAATTTAGCAATAATATCTCTGGCAGGGTGTATGTTAAAATTCCACAGTGGAAGGTAAGCGATTCAGTATCTTTCACTGTACTTAGGTACTTTATTGTGAAATCTCAGGTCCAGTAAAATCAATCCAGTTCACATAAATCAGAAACATTATCAGGATTACGCTTTTATTACCTACCTACACATGACTAAAACAAAAATTTACTTACTATAAGGTGATACGCGTGCTCGTTTGCCACCTTATTTCATAAAAAAAACTTCAGCAGATATTTTTTGTATTAAATTTCGGATATTTTTAGTGAAATCAGCCGTTAACCCAGTACTGTAGTGAAATTGCTTTAACATTGTGACGTCACAGCCATGGCGACCAATCATGGCCCGTTCCCGGTCAAGTGGTCATATTTCAAATTTCATCAATTTTGAATTGCTTATAATTAATTTAAAAAAATTATTTTAAGATTTCTTTGAATTAGATATTATATAATATGCTATAAAGTTTTAAAAAACATAAAAAAAATCGATATTTTTTTTATATTCAAAGACTCATTTCATCATACTTAATTAAGTACGCCGCTGCGAACTATTCTCATAATTGGTTCTCATCGTGTAAGGGCGGGTTGAATGGCCACGAATGGGGCGATCCGATAAAAGCAGAGGTCAAATTAACACACCAAGAGTCACTAATAAAATCCCTTTCACCAAGGCCTGTGGAAGTATAATCTATCAAAGCCAGAGTGCTGACTGTAATTACGTTAGGGTAAATCACATATGTGTGTTAAGAGCGTCGTTAAGAATAATGCTAGTCCCGAGGGGTAGTGGGCAAAAGCTGTGTGATAGATGCGTAAGCAAGCTAGATTATAGAACGTTTATTTTCACCCAAAAATGTGTTTTGGTCGAACGTGTAGAGAAGAAAATTGGCCAAGTATGTCAAACGGTTCCATAGTCGAATTATAGTGGAACGATTACATACCACAGCAATGACTAAAACGAAAGTGTGTCGTCATAGGAACATCATGGCAGTTACTTACGTTAAAGAATCAAGAAATTTTGTTACAGAATAGCGGAGTTTTAGTTCATATCTCAGAAACTAAGGCCATTGCTTTTTGAAACAACTTTCAAATCCAATTGCAAATTCAATTTTGATCAATTTTAGACTTCTTCAGTAGAGTCCATCTCGTGTACATTCCACGTAAAATTCTTTGGATTAAGTAAAGTACTATTACAAAAGTTTCACAAAACAGCATTTTGGTCTTTGGCAATACAATTTACTAATTTACTTATTTCGAAATTTAAACTTATTCAAATTGTATCACCTGAGTTCATGCTTATAGATAGAGTCCTCTAAAGGTCTTCACGAACAAAGGAGTCTCAACACTTTCGTTTGTTTCGAGAACAAAAACTTTATCTCGCATAAACGTAAGACTGAAGTATAGAGTCCTTATCTGTCCAAAAATACTGAGTCGGCTTATTGCTTCTCCAGGTATTGTTTACCTAAAGTATTCACAAAGTCTCCTATTCAACAATAAATAACTTTGTATCTTGCGTCTACGACTCAACATGGATTTGAAAGTTTTTGTCTGAGTGAATCCATCGGTGCGATCCGGCCCGATGGGACGAAGGGTCATTTTTCTCTGCCAATCACTCGTTTACTGTAATTTATAGGTCCGAACGAATGTGTTGTAAGCATTTCTCTTGCCAACGATGTGGTGCCAAGCGCAAACGTCAAGGGATTCAGATTGAAACGAGTTTATAAATCACGTCTAGAAATTCTAGAGCGTTTGATTATGTATAAAGTAAAATATAAAGACTGTACAAAAAAAGTCGTGCTTACCAATGGAACATTCAGAATATTTAATACCTTACATTTAAAGGTAATATGTAATCAAACATCAACACTAGATAAATTATATACTGTAGTAAAACCAATACATCAGTGAATACAAATCAATTCAACCCACACCACAATTTACTACCGCAGCCAAGCTGTGACCGTACGTATTTCACTTCCCAAATTCCCAACTCGAAATGAGTATCCGCATACAATAATATTCAATCCGCATGCACTCGTTCATATACTGGGACGGTTTATAAAGCGATCGATTTTGGAGTCGAGCGATTAAACAGACCACAGAATCCAATATCCGGGGAATGTCGCACGGACTCGAGAACAGGCTCACGCGTTCGCCGGCGCTCAAATAACTCCTATTATTGTTGTTCTTATATTTTATGTCTAAAATAATTGACCCAGTTTACTTTGTAGTAGATCCAGCAAGAGCTAGCATAAGGACAGAATTGAGAACATAACATTTTAGACTTACTTTTGGCGTAGCTAATATTGCTCAAGTAGAATACACTCCAGTTCCTTTATGAAATGAATAGCCCAGGTCATTAATGACCAGCGTCTAACTAGAACAAAGTCAGGCATTAAGAGTGAAACCAGACGAGCGTAATTTTTCGTGTGGTGAGACGCGTAATTTTCGACTTATTTTACGCCATCGTGTGAAAAAAACAGCATTTTGTTTGAAACTGAACGCTGCAGACGCGACCGAAATTAGGAGACCCATAACTCAAAAAATTACGCTCATATCTCTGAAGCCATGATGTAATTATAATGTTAATTACATCATTCACAATACTGTTCGAATTTTTACAGGAATTTTGGGAAAAGCGATCGAGGGAGTTCGTTAATATTTCCTTTTACACGTGCCACATGATTTTTTAAATCAGGAACAGAATAATTTACTTTTATCTTTCATGTTTCCAATGTTACAATCATAACGCGATAGCTACGCGGCGTAGCGTGGGCTACGAACGTGTTACAAGATTACATTTTACTCAAGCTTTCAAAACTGCTGCGCGTTACTTTACAATCTGCGCATTTTTCAATCATTTTGCTTTGACTGCTCACACTGCACAAAGTCCTGTGTAAGATAGAATAGAAATTCCACTTTAAAAATGAGCAGCAATAGAATCTGAAAAATACTGGCGATTTATGTATTGTCGTCGGAATGAATTCTTGTTACTCTGCTAAAGTGACGAACTACGATCTCCGAAAGCTGTCGGGGGCACTGGAAAAGTGTTCAAGCAAGATTGTTGCGGAGCAGAGCTGCAATCGTGCACCTTATTGCTGCAACTGTTCTAGAGACGATTTGCTGACACAACGTCGAGCGCGAACGAGATTTTCTTTTGTTATCTTTACGACGTCAACGAACCTGAAAATTTTGTGCAGCTGCACTGTGGTTTAACCCGCACACCGCTCGCTGGGTTTATGACGCCGAGCTCGTCTGTTGGGACTTGTATGACGATGTTAATAATACAGACTAATGTGGAAAGTGTTTACTTCTACTTACTTTCGCTTGTTACGCTGTGTTATTAATCTCGTCTGTTTGGTAGATATATCTTCTACGTACTGGAGTTTAATAACGATAGGTACTAGCAAACAGAATTAGGCTTCTTTGTCTTAAGCTGCACCATAAAATTACTTTTTATTTGAAATCTGTCGACAATGAATGACAGACTTCCGAACTCCATAATATTGTAAAGTGTGTCGCGTTGGTCAATCAGTACTATAAACACGGAATAAGCCACGTATAGCAGGTTTTACGTAAACAAAATCTAATTTTAGCCATAATAACATTCGTGTCGTCTAATTTAACACATCAGTGTAACATTTGCGTGACCAGAAACCAATTGCAATATTAGTGGGGTCGGCTGACATTGACGCGATGGTCGCGATGTCAAGGGCATCCACGGACGTGAGCGGACGCACGCGAGCCCCCATTACGAATATTGAAACTTTAGCCGTGACTCTTACTGAAACAGCGCACAGAACTCCAACAATACCGCTCCCCTTTTTACTACACCCAGGGACAGCAGCGGACTTAACCTGTAAGAAATATGGCCTTCCAAAAAAATGTGCGCTCCTGTTGGACAATCTTTCCACTGTGTCCGAGACCTATGCCGCGGGCTTTTAGCGTTATTAACACTCTGTTTACCCTGCTCAGACTAACAGCTCCGGCTTTTTCCTATTGCTAGCTGTATCCTGGTTATTTAAAACGTTCGCAATCTATTGAAATTGTAAATCGTATTGGTTCGGAGCTTCTAGTAAATTTGTGTGCTTAATTCGGTTCAGACCGATTGCGTGAAATAAGTATTTGATCATTCAAGTGTGTTAGTTAATCTAATTTTTATTCTTAACTAGCTGTTGCCAGCGATTTCGTCTGCAAAGAATTCGTTTATCGCTATCCCGCGGGAACTACGCAATTTTCCGGGATAAAAAGTAGCCTATGTGCTATTCCATACTTTTCTCTATCTATGTGCCGAATTTCATCCAGATCCGTTGGGTCGTTCTGGCGTGATTGAGTAACAAACAAACATCCATCCATCCATCCATACTTTCGCATTTATAATATTAGTTAGATTCTAAACGCCACTGCTGTCTTCAAGAATAAAATTTATGCTCGTTAATCGGAACAGAACTTCTTGGACGATAATGGTTCTTTCTATTTCTAATTATAAAAAATAAAAATGGCTTTTATGATATCGTCACCTCTATGGCAAAGTCATGAATCTGCAAAAATTGAACTTTTCAAGGGAGCGTTTTGAAAGTTCAAAAATCATATTTGGAAATACGTGGCATCAAAATCTAATTTTTGCCAAAACTGCAGATTCATGACTTTGCCATAGAGGTGACGATATCTGAATGCAGTTAATTTTGAAACCATCAGGCGAGATTTGCAATCCCCAAGTTGACAATGCCGACAGGGAAGCCAAATTAAATTACGGGTCGTTAATTCAAAACAAGTTCAAATACAGGCCTGGTGGGGAAAGATACTGATTAAAATTATGAACACATCGCAGATAAACATGTCGGAAGAGTGCCGCGGCCTCGTAAAGTGCGGAACATAAATCATAATCACACTCGTATTAGTAGCAGCCGCGTCCCTCGCGGCTAGAACCCGCGAAGATCAGATACAGCAGCGTTACTATCGAGACAAGGGCCTTTTTTGAAAGCACTTCACCCGAAAATTAAGAAAATGTACGCGTAAAATAATTTAGTAATATTTTAGTGTGCGCTACCTGCTAACTGATTGAAGTCAGTGCCTTAACCAGCTCTAATATTATTGCCAAGAACAATAGGATCGGTCCACTCCTGCTACATAATGCCACACTAAGCTGGGAGTGTGGGTAGGGAGGGTGAATTGCTTAACATACATACAAAATAAAACAATCGAATTGAACAAGTTCTCCTTTTTAGAAGTCGGTTAAATACAACTCTCATTAATCTAGTCAACTAACCAAAAATTTGGTTTGATCTGTAGCTGCTTGTTACAGCTATGTATTAAAACTTCGAAGTAGAGCATGCATTTGAGTAATCTTAAATTACCCATAAACAGCAAAAAGTAAAATATCAGTCAAAAATGAACAAAGTCGAGTGTAGCGTATACAATGACCAATCTGCAATTCACTTCCTCTAAACCTCAAAGAACAGACCAATAACAACTTCATGCATAAAAAGTGGGGCCTACAAATTAAACAGGAAACAACTTCTGAAAGTGGGTGCCATAAATCTCGGTTATTGTTGGGATTTGCCCTTCTTTCTTGGTGTCGTTTGTAATTTAAACGCAACTGACATTTTAGAGTTTACATACATAAAAATTCAGGGCGAACATAATCGACAATGTTCGTCATAATCTATTTTCACACATTTGAGAGATTGTCCATAAACCACGTAATGTTATGGGGGATAGTCGGGTGGGGGATACGGAATACAATTATTTTAAAACATTACGCGGGAGTGCGGGATTTATTTTCGGCTACATATTTGCTTTAAAAGTTGGGTAAAACGGAAAATAATTATTAGGGCGTGACGTTACATATTCAAACTTTATTTCCAAATTTAACAACCCTACGTAGTTTTCGCAGGAAAGGCCCTTCCTCTTTCCCGCGGAAATAACGTAGGGTTGTTGGATATTATCATAATTTTCATCGCATCACTAATTGTACGGTAAATACATTTTTGGCTCACCTCACAACCTCATCACAATTTTAACAAATTGACAACATTTCATATTTCTGAGCCTATAATTTTAATGGTTCTCTGTATTTTGTTTGAAAAGATGAACATGCTGACAGTTACATTTTTTCGCTAGGGCTCGTATTTAATTAATAATTAATTTGTGCTTATCCTAAAAGGGCGTAACTCCAATACTATCACAGAATGCACACTTATCCCTTTGTCTTTTCTCTATAGAAAAAAAAATTGACGTTAATTTCAAATTGTCAATGTCAGGCTCTATTCTCCAATATTCGATTTTCGAGGTTCGCTTCGTGCTATTCCGCTCATTTAATAGTCATTATCTTGGGAGTGAGAGAGAAGGTATGCAACGAACTTCGAAAATAGAATTTCAGTTGCCCCCCTTGTACTTTGAAGTTGTCAAAAATGCAAAATTATGATCGCTTATTTTTTCTCGTGAAAAAAGCAAAGGCGTTTCACCTATCCTGTGGTAGTTTTGGTAAAATTAGGACATATTTTTAATTATTTTTTATTTTTTATAATAAGCGATATTGAAATTATATAAACATATTGCAGTGATCAGGAGGCAAAATGCCTTCGAACCATATATACATTTTCAGGTGTTATAAAAATGAAATGTTGTCAATTGTGGTAAGTAAATAAGTCTAACAAAGTGTTGTATTTAAAGTTTAACAAACTGGTAAACTTGGTTTAGAAAACGTCAAATAAACGCTTACCTCCCGTTCGCCGGCCGGCCGTCAGGTACTTGGACATCTATTGCAGTTTCGAGTGGTTCGAACGCAATCGAATTTCGAAACAACATTAGGGTGCGACCACACCGCCGCTTAAAAAACGGTGACGTTACGGAATCGCAACAAAATGTATGAAGAAACGGTGAGAAAACGTGACGCATACGACACGGCACTGCGTATTCGCGGCGGTTTGGTCGCACCCTTAAACGGGTTTAAAAAGTCCGACATTGTTACCCGGTAAGTAGTTAAAAATATGTGGTAGTTCGAAAAGTTTCATTGTGCGACAAACAATAACCATAGACTCGTACAACGTATTTTTTTCATTTTCAGAACAACTTTAAAGGTGGAAACACATTGTTAACACGCGACGCGACCCGATGCAACGCGACGCGTGTTGAGTCGAATCAAATTGTATTATTTTCTATGACCAGAACCACACTAATGAACATCCGACGCGAGGCCATGCGCATACATTCGTTGCATCGGGTCGCGTCGCGTGTTAATAATGTGTTTCCACCTTTAGAATTCTACCCGAACTAGTAAAATAACCTCATAGCATGGATTGGTAATTCGTTCATGCAAACCTTTTACGAATAAATTACCAGCATTGTATAATTATTATCTGATATCAAAATTGAGATCTTCGTCTTTTTGAACGAGTCCATGTAGTTTACCATTAAGTTTTTATTTTATTCGAATGAGTCAATATACAACACTTGGAGTTAACCTCACTTTATGAAAAAAACACGAAAAAAAAAATAAGTTGTGTGAGTATGTACGATTTTACAGGACGGTCTATAAGTTTGTGAAACCATTCCCCGATATTAATGTACATATATCGAAAAATCTGAAGAAATAATTAACAGTATCTTAGTGTTTGTAAATTATATTATGGAAAAGCAAAAACAATTAAATAAACAAAGCAAATTAACAGTTACTTTTTCACAATAAAAGAAAAACATTTAAATTCTATTCTACCTCAAAACGTATGACAATAAATCTTCTCGCGGTATTCCCTCGAAGTTTTCTCTGAGCCTCTAAGTCTAGTGTAAGTTTTCACACCAACAAATGTCTCGAACGCGTTCACGTAAACGCCTCAATTACTATGGAAAAATTGGCAGCGCCACTTGCGGATCGAAACGGCAACAAACTGTTCCCGTAGTATTTGGCATTTTAACGCAAACGCGGTCGAGACGTGTTCTGTGACCGAAAACTTACACTAAGCGTACTGTCCCGTTATCACTGGTCTTAACTTTCACTAGCCAATGTTGTCGCCCTACTACTTGATTACATTAGACCCGTGATATTGGTCATGCATGTTTCCGCGATAACCTTGTGAAAATTGTTGCTATTACAAGCGTATGTTGTCTAATACTATAATAGTAACGTGGCTTATATTTCAACGTAAGTACTCCATTTGACTTCTCGTATTTCGTGTTTCAAGAAAAAATATTATTACTGAATTAACCGCGTACTTATTAAGATTTTACTAAGTTTTTGTAGTTAGTAAATATGAATTAAAAAAAACATTAATATGTAGGTACAACGGTTAATTTGTCGGCTCTAGAGAATTCATGTTGCGTTGTAAAATGGCGCGGTTGAAAATTGAAAAATGCCACATTTTTAAAAAGTATAAATTATTAGATTATTAGATACAACTGGGAGTTACATTTGCAGTTATGTGGGCATAATAGAAAAGCATAGAAAAATATACAATTTGTATCGTTAACATAAAGTGGCCCATTTTCTATGCAGTATAATGTTAGTGTGAGTGGACCGTACCTTAAAAGTATTTTTATGGTACAGCCTGTAGGTACGGTACAGGCGGTACGAGTGAAAAATAATAATTTCACCTAGTAAAACCCGGTGGAAAAAGGTACATTGGCATCAATCATAGCTAGAAATACGCTTCGGCCCGTCATGAGCCCGGGGTGAATGGGACCCATTTTCTCCAAATAGCGCTTACCTGGAGTAATCTGATGGATGTGGAGCAAATCTGATGGAGTTCCCCTGTCACGGCCGTCATACTTAAATGTGTTACAATTCACATAAATTAGACGCTATTTTTAAATAAAAGCTTATTGTTTTATATATTTTTGGTTTTAAGTCTGCATATTCATCGAGCATACGCTTTTTAATGACAAATAAAATAATCGCAATAATTATAAAATTTATAGTCCAGCGTGGTGTGGTTAGCCGACTCAGACACAATTAATGCAGTACATCGGTTTACCGTCGTCCGATTATCTGATATATTAATGCGCGAGTAATCCGGTGTATTGCACTAATTAAGACAAATCTGTTGCATAGTTAGACATAAATCCCCTAGGAGTCCAATTTGTATTTAAATTGGTGACCTAGTCTAGATCTAGTCGAGGTGCGACTTAGCGAAGGAAGTAAAGTCGATCAAATTGGATTACTAGGTTTAGTTAGATCATTTAATACCTTTACGATGTCCTTTTCAAGTCAAACCCATCTTCCACGTTTAATCTAAAGCTCGGTCAAAAGCCGTGAAATTTGAGATATGTGTGCTCCCAATAATAAAACAGTTGCCGATTATTTTCTTAGAGAATTGGATTCAGATTTGTCACATAAGTTAACAGGCTATGAACAAAGTCCCGCCAGTTACCTATAGTGAATTACCGAGTCAGTCACCGAACTGCGAGATAACCATGTCTTGTCGGCAATTGCTTCAGATTGGATTACCTATCGTTAACTTAAGTCGCTGCATGATCCCCATACACTTAATTTACAAATGAAATGTTCTTAATTATTCATTGGAGTAGGTAAATTATTCATTCGCAAATGGCATTTGTCCTTACGTAGGATTATGAGGCGACGCGTCGCGCTATGAGCATTGTTGACGACGACGACGCGGCACCCTTCGCCGTCAATTATCGAATTGAATATTCATTTTGCTTTCACTTGCTTTCTATTCAGCTCATTCCGATCCCTGAACTCGGAATTTAATATGTTGATTTTATTCAGTTAATTTAACCAATTAGCAACGCAGATGCGAATAATACGAAGCAGATGTTCGTGAGCTTTGACGATGATTAGACGGAAATTTTTCGCAAAGCTGTACAAATTCTCGTTCTTTAAATATCACTTCATTCATTTCAGGAGAATCTACTCTGATTTATATACAATAAAAAGTTATACACACGCTAAATAGATACTTTGTATCATAATGCACACTGATTTCTTTTCAATTGATGTATGTTAATCTATAAGGCTATGTGATGTAAGGGTACAATAGGGCGCGTAAAAATATTAGGCTGCATATAAAAATAGGAATTTGGGTCGGATTAGCCCCAGCGAGGAGGGCCGGCCGTCTCAATATCAGCAGTGGCCAGCCGAAAAATATGGAGATAATCTTGCATAAGCAATAGGGTTGACATGTGAAAAAGTGGGATAGAGTCTGTAAAAGCGTGTTCTCTTTTCGTCACACATCGTTCCCACGGCTGTGAAAGCGAAGTTGATATACTCAGCGATTTTTAAAATACTTTGTTAGGCATTTCAGTAGTCGTTATGTGAAGCAAGACTGATTTTACTCTAACCTTACGCTGACAGTCGCGCGTCGACGATTGATGCTGAATCATCATTTAAGCAGAACGATGAACAATAAACAAGGGCAATGAACAATTTATTTAATTTGAGAAGCTTCGTCATAAACAAAAAAAAATCAATGATGGTGTCCTGCTTTCTCGTCTTCTTTAGTTTTGATTCGAAAAGAAAACATTTTTAAACGTAGGTAGGTACATGTGGTTTTCCTTCAGCGTCTTTCAATAAAGATTTCATAATGATTGAGTAGAGAACTGAAAAGAAATGATACCTAATAATTTCACCCGATTTAAGTGCGAAAAAGTTTGCGTCAATTCGTCCCATTTCAGCAAATTAGATAGTAACGCTAAGTGGCAACGCTCGGTCGAGAGCCCCAAAACTATCCGGCGAGTTAGACAGATCTCCGATACTTTGTAGTTACTCAGTAGCAAAAGTAATATTGTAATGAAGTTGTTCAAGGGTATAAACCCGTAGCCAGAGCCACAAACCGCTGGCTCGAGCAACCACAGCAGGTAAGTACTGCGTACGCGGGATCTGCGATTTCGGAATTTCATTATTATTACTCCTCATTAACGTGAAGAGCCAGTGAACAACTTGTCTAAATAGACCCCCGCTGATTGCTAGACTCATCAGTTATACAATAGAACTGAGTGGGTAAATACGTAGCAAGAAACCAAGACTTGTAGTTTGCGAAGATCTGTAAGTTTCAATACGTTAGGTACTACTGTTATTGAAGCAGTAGGTATTGCTGCTATTAAATTTAAACTGTTTTGTTTGAGATTAGTTCTCTAAAATCACAAATAAATATGGCTGTAGCTTCTGTGTAACTCCTCTAAACCTTTTTTAAAATGCTGAATTAAAGTAAAAGTGTTGCAAAGTCTTTGACACTGAATAAAAATGTGAAACCTTTTGTAGTTCAATTATTAACAGAGAAAAGATACTTTTAAAGCGTCTAGACCTCATTAACTAACCAGTACATTCTGTCGTTTGGTAGCAGTAAAAGAGGCTGCAGTTAATGACTTTTTCTAATAGTGCCCAGTAAAGAGTTTATTGGCTCTCCGGGTAAAGGCTCGGCCTTAAATGTGTACCTACATAGCTTTCGCTTTATATCACGATTGATTTATTTTTCAAAAGATTACAATTATTGTCACATTAGCACTAACAATTATAAATTTTTAAGGTCCTAAAAGTGTCATATATTGCAACAGTCTTGTTCTTAATAGAAAGGAGATGAAGAAATTGACCCTACTTTACTACCTTTTACTTCATGTTGAGTTAAGTATTTTCTCCAACTTATTAGGTACACATAGATACATACATACCGTCACGCCTCTTTCCCACAGGGGTAGGCAGATACTTCTTTGTTCCACTTGCTACGATCCTGATCTTGCTACCTCTTTCCCTTCATCCACATTCATCAATCTCTTCATACATTCTCGTCGGTTTCGAGTATTCTTGACCTGACCTTTTTCCAAAACGTCCCTAATTATTTGATCACGGAACTTATTACATTTATTTAAATTTCATAATCTGCCTTTGGGACGAACTTCATATATTTTTTTACTTTTATGATAAATATTCGATAAGAATAGTTAGGTAGAGAGCGATATTGAGACTGATAATGCCTGATTGCCAATCTCATGTATGTATATTTATATTTTGTTTTGTTTGTCATTCGATTTCTATTACTTGCAGATTGGATATACTCACGAGCAAAAATGTGATTGCGATTTATAATTGCTTTCGTGTCTTCTGCGGAATATGTTTTAGGAGCTCTCTCATTTGTTACCGTAATGTTGGTGTGGTATTGAAGTAATGAAAAGAAAAAAAAAACCGTTTTTATTGAATATTTTTCCAAGATATTTGGAAGACATTTGTATTCTTATACATCCTTCGTATTTAAAAAGAGACTCTTAACTCGTGTATAAAAATCGGTCGGTCGTAAAAGGAGTGTCGTAGGGGCGTGGGATTGATCGCACACTTAACCTACCAAATGCTTCGGATTTGCTCGACAAATTATACTGACTCTGCGGGTTAATCTCGAGAAAGCTAGTCCCGCGTCCCTTTTAATTAATCGATGAGTCAGCGCACAATAAAGAACATTTAATGGTGAGAGATGCATAAGTAAGTTAAGTAAATAATAAATAAATAAATATCTTGGGACAATTGACACCAATTGACCTAGTCCCAAACTAAGCAAAGCTTGTAATATGGGCACTAGACAACGGATAAACATACTTATATAGATAAATACACATTAAACATCCAAGACTCGAGAACAAACATTCGTATTTTCATACAAATATTTGCCCCGACCAGGGATCGAACCCGGGACCTCAAGCTTCATAGTCAGGTTCTCTAACCACTAGGCCATTCGGTCGTCAAGTTAGTCAAGTTAGAGCTCTCCATCGTGTTATTTAATTTGTTACTATCTGTTGCCAGCGACTTCGTCTGCAAAGAATTCGTTTATCGCTATCCCGCGGGAACTACGCAATTTTCCGGGATAAAAAGTAGCCTATGTGCTATTTCAGACTTTTCTCCATCTATGTGCCGAATTTCATCCAGATCCGTTGGGCCGTTCTGGCGTGATTGAGTAACAAACAAACATCCATCCATCCATACTTTCGCATTTATAATATTAGTTAGATAGGCTTATGAAAAGTGCTAAAACTTCTTTAAATCAAGCTAATAAAATACTCGTTAAGTTATACTCACAGAATACTTATCAATCATTCTTCCTGCTGCAACATTCCCTAAACGGTACAATTTAGGGATCTTAAAAAACCAACCCTTCCTGTTTTTGAAAGGGCCGGCAACGCACCTGTGATTCCCCAAGTCTTGCAGGTGTCCCTGGGCGATGGTGATTACTTTTCATCAAGTGACCCGTCTGCTCGTTTGCCCCCTCTTGTATAAAAAAATCATTAAGTCGGTGAAGGAAAACGTCGTGAGGAAACATGCACACGTCTTCGAAGCAATTCAATGGTGAGTGGGAAGTTCCCAATCCGCACTGGGCCCGCGTGGGACCAAAGCCCAAGCACTCTCGTTCTGAGACGAGGCCTGTGCCTTGTAGTGGAACTATATAGGCTGGAGATGATGATGATGATGATGATGATGATATACAACTACAAGGACTTTCAGAATTATTCCAGAATATTTCAGAAGGTGGTTCCGTTAGTTTGATTGAACAGTCTTGTGTACAGATTTTTCATCATAGTTTTGGATTCAAAATCGTTTTGACGCAACATTTTCCAAGGACCATTTCAAAATCCTGAAAATATTTACAGGGAATTGTCTGAGAGACATTTCGCGCCGAGCATACCCTGCCGAAAAGAGAGTGTCGAACAGTAGGCTTATTGTCTAACTCGCTCGCAATCGCCATCGTGTTCATTTTGACAGTTCTTGTATGAAAGTGACAGCTAGCTGATTCCGATGCCAATTGTCAGCCCATACATGAACTGTCAAAATGAACACGATGGCGATTCCGAGCGAGTTAGACAATAAGCCTACTGATTACATAGGAACTAAATATTTAATCATTCATTCATTTATTCATTAACCCCCTTATTCATAAACGCTCTATAGGCTTTTGCTAACTTAGTAATCGATTGTCTTTATCTGTGAAAGGTAAATGTCAAAGTGACAGATAAGGACAAACTACTGCCAAGCTGTGTGTGTGTGATGTGATTTATATTAAAACGTGTTTGTAAAATATTTCCAGTGCGTTTAATATATTAACAAATGATAGGTACACAATGTCGAGCTACAAATTGATTTATAATTATTTATTTATAATTATTTATTTTTAATTATTCATTTTAATTATTTATTTATAATTATTTATTTATAATTATTTATTCATAAATCTTTAAAAATAAAGTTGAAGGGCCCGGTGATATAGTTTAGTGAGGTAGGTGTGACTTTGATAGGTGGGCCTCTCCAACCTATCTGGAAATTTTCTGTTACTTTTGATATGAAGGTCTCCATCTCCAGCTCAGCTATGCGACGGCCTGAAACAGTAACCACAATATTTATGTATCTGGAAAATATCTGGCAGTGCACACTTACTTATATTACACATAACATACTGTCACGCCTAGGGAAGTAGGTAGAGACTACTTTGTCCCATTTGCTACGATCTTGATATTAACCACTTTCGCTTCATCCACATCCATCAATCTCTTGAGAAGTTTAGACATATTCGTAGAGTACTCTTAACCTGACTTTTGTCAATAAATGAAGTCTACGCGGACGAAGTCGCGGGCATAAGCTAGTAGGTAATAATCTGGTCATCGCAGGATTGGCGTAACGCATGAAGTTGATTTAACCTAGTTCGACCTTTGTTCTGTGGCTTAGTTGCCTATTACGTGGCCTATTACGTGAATCAAAAGTAGGTTAAACAAGTTTACGGGAGACATCAAATCTCTACAGCTGATAAACTAATTATTAATGAAGCATAACTTATCTCTGTCTTCATTACTTGACTAGTAAATTATGTAATAAGTACCAGTGAAAAAAATCTGTTTATGAGTACATAGCCTAAGAAGAGTAGGTTAACTAGTCCAATACCAACCATAATATTTCGACATTATTACACGTATAGGATAATCTTATGCTATCAGTGCTGCGCAAGTAAAAACAAATAATTCCATATCACATCGTTATCGCTATTTTAGTATTGTTGTGTTTATGAATACAAAGACTGTAGGAGTAAAGCAAAATAAAGTGCCGTAAATAGTCACATGCCTAACTAATAGCAGAACAACTCTTTTCTGAACAGGCCGCTACTTAGGACACGTTTTTATTTACCATCAAGCGTGAATGAGGTCAAAGGCAAGCCTATTTGGCATTAATTAAAGAACCTTTTCATTTTAGTACATGACTTTTGTTTACCTATACACATTCTGACGCCGAAACCAAATGGCGCGGTGGCGAAGGGATGAGCGTTGCCGTGGTAAAGAGGGTCGTCTTTTTCGGCGAGCCACCTCTCAGGAATAAACTCTTTGGGTCTTGGATAGTGTTCCTCCATATTTGACATAGACTGGTGGAAAAGTATCATCATCATCTGAAACACATAGGTAATCGTGTTTTTAATAAGATTTAAAACTCTTCTCTCTTGTGGTTGGAATAGTTGATCCTTACATCCTTCGGTATTTTGTATCCTAACAGGTTGTATTCTTTAGTTGTCTGTCTTAGATTCCCATTAACCACAGGGAGCATTCTCATCGATTCTTTGATGCATGCCCTCAGGTATGAACGCTTGCCTTGCTTTGCTAACACCTCTTCTCTAAGTTTGTCCTGTTTCTCAGGGTTCTTGGCAAGGAGATAAAATGTTGCAATTGCTGTGTTTGCTGCCTGAAATAAATTTTATCGTGTTAATCTAAATCCTACAAATAATAAATATCTAGATCTGAAAATATTATTGACGCTTTACTTGTATTGCATCAAAGTGATAGCAACAGCATTATTCAACTGTCCTGGGAGTGGTGAAATTAAAAGTAATAACCATTAGTTAAAAAGAGCAGACTAAGGGCCTGTTGTTTCACCACTCCTTAACTGTCAGTTATCTATGATGACATCTCTGTCTGTTTCGTAGTAATAAATAGAGACGGAATCATAGATAGCTGACTGTTAAGGAGTGGTGAAACAGGCCCTAAGGCTTACAACGAGTCACTTACTGTATCTACGCCTGCCATTAGCATATCCGACGCCATAATGTGTGCCACATGTTCATCAATTTCTAATAACTTTTCTAAAATTGGTTTTTCAGAGTTAGACGCATCACTGTCACTTTTTTTAGATTCTTCCAAGCCTTTTTTCGCTTTGTCAATGAAAAACTTCGTTAAACTGAAAATAAAAATTTAATTAGTTTAGAAATTGAAATGGAAAATGAAAAATTGTTATTAAACTTTGATAAAGTTTTACCTTTCTTGCTCTTCGTAAATTTTCATGGCTTTCCTGAAATTCGGCGTTGAAAAATATCTCCACGGGCTTAGTCCGAAATCAACTTTTTCAGCAATAGCAAAGAAATCGTGGACGTTTTGAATGAGTTTTCTTGCTTCAGAGTCTTCGGGTAGATTGGGGTCGAAACAGTTCAGGCGAGCCCCTAACGCCACCACACCAATAGACTCTAGTGCCCATAAATTCATTTCTACGTCAAATTTGTTCTTGATCATGTTGTTTTCATCACGAATCGACCTCATCCTAATATTGATCAAAAAATATACAATTTATTACTATATTAATAATTATTTACGCCAATCGACCACATGTTCCAAACTAAGCAAATCTTGAACCACAGATACTAGAGGTAGACAATGTATAAATATAGGTACTTAAATATAAAGTACATTATATTTAATTAAATACAATTATAAATATAACGTCCATGTTTCGAGTGTAAACCTTTATTAAATACCTCTAGCTTAGTAGTCTGGGTAACTCTGCTACTAGGCTATTATGTTTATTTGATCATTCAATATAAAATTCACTTCGTGTCGTGTCGTCGCCGTTACGTTATTCGGTCGTCAAAGATTTGCGTCTCTTATTATCCTTATAATTATGGTTATAATGAAGTACCCCCTTATACATAAACGCTCTATAGGCTTCTGCTAACTTAGCAATCGTTTGTCCTTATCTTTGAAAGGTAAATGTCAAAGTGACAGATAATGACAAACGATTGCTAAGTTAGCAGAAGCCTATAGCGAATAAGGAAGGTAGACTTTAGTAGATAGTTACCGCGCAATCACATCGTCTGCTACTTCCGCGAGCACATCGGTATATAACTTGATGGTTTTCGGCTGCAGCATTATATGGTTTACTTTGGAGCGAAACGCTTTCCAGTTTTCACCATGGCTAGAAGTAATAAAATATAAAATAATTACTGTAAAAGGAACATAAAATGAACCTTTTTAGAGTGGTAGGGCCTTGTGCAAGGTCCGTCCGGATCGCTACCAGCATTTTACTCGCTAATCTTGCCGCTAAGCAGCAGTGGTTGCACTGCTGTGTTACGGTGTGGAGAGTAAGACAGCCGGGGAAATTACGAGCTCAAGAGGCATTTCATCTTAGCCCTCTAGGTTGGCAATGCATCTGCGATCCCTCCGGGGTTGCGGGTGTCTATGGGCAGTGTTGATCACTTACCATCTGGTGACCCACTTGCTTGTTTTTCTTCTTATTAATATAAAAAAAACCTCCGCAAAGTAACGCCTGATTCAATAAAATACTGTAAAAGGTTAATACTTTTTCCAGTAATTGCAAAACTAACTGTCCATGAAAATCATTACAGCATTAGTTTTATTTGCTTCACTAATTTCCTACTCTCTATTCGTGGCTTTAGCTATTTTTCATCCACTTCCAGAGGGGTGATACCTAATTATTTGAAATTTGGTTTGAATTTTGTAGATTGGATGATAATAGGAATAAAATGAACAAAATGCATCAGAAATGATGTATTAATTTCATGCTCCTACTCGTAAATGAGAAGTATAAATGGCATGTTACTCTATACGTACTTACTCAGATATGAGTCCAGTTTGCCGATGAGGATCGAAAGTCTTGTTGTATTCTTTGCGATAATATTCAAATGACTGAAACCCAGGACGTATTGGCATTGTGTTCTCACTTCGGAGGACCTTTAGTAAAAAAAAAACTTTAAATATGGCTATTATTGATATCTCCTGTTTGTTTCTTTAGTTCGTTAAAGTTTGAAATGCGAAAATAAAATTAGTGAATCATTTCGAAAAGCTATGATTTTGGTTGGTTGTTTTTGTAACTGTAAAAGTATTTGTATTGTATTGTAATTGTAGGCACCCGGTATTTTAAAAACACTTACATTTTCAACTGCATTTGCATCAGATAGGCAAATCATAGTTGGCGACCCGAGAATACCGTCTATTTTTGATATTGGCCCGAATCTTTTGTAAAGCTCATCAGAGAATTCTACTCCTTTTTGGTTATGCATATATCCTGTATAAAATTATGAAAAATAATTAAATAGTATCATTAAATCTGAGTACCTACTTAAATTAATCATGTTCGGTTCTTTTATATTTTGCACTTTTGCGTCGTATTTCTGTCAATAAATGTATTTCTTCTTATTCTTCTGTTAGGGTTGAGATTTTTAAGAATTCGGACGTAGCCACTTTAGCCCCACCGCCGACGAGAAAGCAATCAGTTATCGAGTATTTTCTCACTTAAGAAACGTAAAATAAGATACATGTCCCGTGACAGTGAAAAAGACACACATTATAATAGTGAATCGCTCGTTGTACTCGCGCATTCGCTTTATAGTTCAGCGACAAAACTATCAGAAGTAAGTACGCACTGGCTTCTTGCTGCTGTGGCTCGTTTCTAACTAACTTTACTCTCTTTTTGCTCATAATCGGTGGCGAGACAAGTGCCTTAATAAGTACAATATCTAAATCTAATTTAAATAGTTAATTTTCAACAGTTTGATTAACGTTGTGGCAAGGCAGGTTATCTTCGGTTTTGCATATTTCTTGGAAAGATCATGGCCTGAAAGCACTTACCACCTGGTAAGAAGGTTAGCAAAGGACCTATAATTGGCCAAGATTTCGGTCCTGGGATCTCCTTCCATGATTTGATATTTTGGGTGGTTTCCACATTGTCAGCTACAGTTGAATTTACTGCGACGTTTCTGAAATTCCATTAATTTTGTCTTTATTAAATCTGATAAAGTAAGCGAACAAATCATAAAAAAGTGAAAACGATTCATCTTACATCTGTCCAATAATGAGCGTTTCTAAAAAAGTTTGTACATTTGTCGTTTGTAGGTGTCCTGTGCAGATTTATTATTTTCTTTAATCACCAGGCCACTGTGTATTTTATTTGAGTTATTGAGCATAAAATTCGTTTCATTATCTTAAATATAAATTAACTGTCTTAAATGTATATGTATTTGATCATTTAAAAAATATTTTTTTTAAATAATCGTTCAGTAAAGTTTGTATGAAAAGGTAAATGTCCCATTGTAAATTTCGAACCTAAAATATCGATTTTTGAAATCAGTTTTACGTTCTCGATTCCGTAGTGTGTTTTATTAACTTATTATAGGCTCAAGCAATTACTTTCTACATTGTTTTCATATCCTTGTCTAAGAAATACTATTTAAAATTAACGATTAAAGTTTGTCCCAGAAAAAGTTCCAATTTTGATTCCAGTTTTTGTTACCGCATTTTCGTCCCAAAAGGTATTTCTTACAAAAATTTGTAGATTCTTTATAGGATGCTGGTAACACTAGCATCATATAGCCACCTTAATAATAAACAGTCACCTTTCAAAAATCAAAACTACGAGTTGATAAAGTGCGTCGATGGTCAAACCTGAAATAAAAGTCCTCCTTTGTTACTGGAAAAACCTGGGTAAATTTTGTTTTTTTATTACTTTGAACTAAATTCTATTTATATACACTTTATCAAGATTCATATTCTTAAATTCTTCATTCAAATAGTACGTTATATTTGGTTTCACGAATTTTTTAAATGTGCTGGGCACCATATTTTCCACCATTGGTTACTTCCTTTTTTGTTACTTTTTAATGGTAACGTATGGCTAGGAAATTGGAGTAACAAAAAATAATTCCTAAGGCAGGGTGTAGACTATTTGAAAATGACTTTATTTATATACATGAGAGGTATTTTTATTTTTATTTGACAGTATTTGTGTATTTTATTTAACGTAGATATTTAATATAAACGTAGATATCAAAAATTTATGGTATTTAATCACTCTATCTTTTAAAAAATGTATGTAGTGATTATAATACTGAAACCTGACTAATGAATACTGTGCCTAAGAGTTCCTAATTTGTTACCAATGTTCCTCTTATTGTTACTGTCCCGTAAAAAAATACGAAGTTTTGTTCATTTTTGTTTATATTTGTTAAAATATATATATTTTAAATATTCCAGACGAATATTTAGCAATTTAATTATGATAATTTCCAAAAAATATTAACCTAACTTTATAAATAAGCATTATATTGTAAATTTTCAGGGTACGTTTGACCATATGGTAACAAAAAGGAGTGAATATCTTTATTATTTTGTGATTACCTTAAAAGAGTAAAGAATTAGCATTAAAAACGTACACAATTTTATTATTGCTACCTTATTTCTTCAATAAAACCAACTAAATAATGTGTGTGGTTTCTATTTACTTAATTGAATCTTAGTAACAAAATAGGAATTATTGACTGCCCCGACTCAGTAGATTTAACTTTACAGCTTATTTTGTAGTTAGAATCTCAAAAAAAATACATTATCTAGAATATTTAAGAACCAGGTAATAATATGCGCTTAAAATAATACCGAAAAGTATTAATTTCAAATTAGCCTATGCTGTCCGCCAAATGTACAAACTTTTTTAGAAACGCTCTAATAATACTTAATGTCTTTACTTTCCCCGCGTTAATGTCTTTATTAAGTGATCGTTTCGTTATTTCCGCAATAACAAGTGCTAGTAGGTATAAATTGAAAAAGTGTAAAGACCTAGGCGACATGCAAATGGATATTTTATCCGCGCATAGATGTGACTTTTGTAAGTAAACAAACACAGTCCAAAACAAGCAGTGGACTTCTTAGTATTTAGGCAGTTTATAAAAAAAATATACATAAGAACAACTAATTCGTAAAGATCTTTTTAAACTATCATTCGATGTAGGTGTAATGCCGTCCGTCGCGGCGAATGTTCAATTACAAGCACTCTATAATAAGCGTTTGAAAGCGAACAATGTTTCATCATCCACACCGTGCGAACGTTCCTTAACAAACATTAAATTTGTAACGATCATAATAACCAGCGTTAGATGGTTTCAATTGAATGAATGAGAATAGCCAACCAAATGAACAGGAAATTCTTACCGCAAAAAGTTTTTATTTACCGCTGTCAGACCAAGACCAGATCTAAGTTTTAAAGTCTGCATTTTGGAATTTAATTTAGATCCTAGACGCTGTTCTTTTCAGCACATTTGCACCAAGTAACACACACACATTTGCGTCAATTCTTAAATTGACAGCTGTATTCACGTTATCGCGGACTTAACCACGACATAGTATTAAAACGCTCTATCTACGAATACGATATGCGTATCACACACACCACGAGTGTTTTTAGACAAAAATGACCTTGAGCTGTGTATCGCCGCTAGGTTTTCTATAATGTTTGGATTTTAACACCTGTTCCTACGGAATCACGGTTCAATATCAGTGTTTTCTGTTGTTGTTTAGGTGAATGGAACGTATGCGTGTATTTTGTTGGTTTACGTATAAATCATTCCTGCCGCTAGGATTGTGATGCGCTGTCGTTGCAATCTATACCTTATAAAGCTTAATTAAGTCTGGATGAGTTTAAATTAATTAAAAGCCTCAGGTTATTTACCTATAGGTTATTTTGAAATTGAGCAATAATTTTGGATCTAGTTACATGCACAAATTCTTTTTATACATTTTATTAATTATATTAGGTAAGGTATGTATATTAGGTACTTAGATGATTCATTCTGCTTATAGTTGAACGAGTGATTAAAAACGAAATAGACTTTGTTTAGGTACTTGTTCAGTTTCAACTGCCCTTAATTGTGTAACCGTGATGCAACTACGAGTAGGTCCCATCCAAATAAGGTAATTTTACGTTGTTACCTTAGTTACATTTTTTAAGTTTAGGTTTCTACCTTTCGTGAACTTCGAAATTTTTAAAGCTTTTTTAAAACTTTTCGTTGACATAATACGTCCAAGCGTAAGTGGACGTTTTGAATGAGCTTCTTCGCTCCTAAATCGTCCGGTAGATTGGGATTGAAATTTAATTTAGCAGTGTTTCAAGAACTACTACTGACAGTGATATAGTTAATGTCGGGTAAGAGGATTGTTATTGTCCGAAATTCCAATAATTCCATTCGTTCGTATTATCATACTATAATATTACTTAAGCACGGCACGCAGTCTTTCCATTCCAGCGTCTGGAAAATCACAATAGCAATGTTTTGGATTTAGTGGTTTGCTCACCCTGCGAAAGATAAACTAAACAATAATTTGAAAATGAAAATCAATTTTACTCAATAATTTTATTATAAAACGTAAATTATCAAAAAAATTCAAGCCAACTGGGTGCTCACCTTCATGGTAAATTCATAATAAATAATAAATTATAATACCTACGTTACATTTTGTGGCGATATCACTATAAAATGAGCGTTCAAATACACGGACATAATTTGAGTCACAGAAAACCGTACCGCACTTCGTTTTGATGGAAGAAACAGGTCCTCAAAATTGTGAATACCAAGTTCAATTTAATTTTATCTTCCTGAATACAGTGGTGGTCGTTATTACAACAGCAGATAACGTAATGCATTATTTACACGCAACGAACAACACATTATCGAATCGTCAACTATCCTGTTATCATTATTCGTTGTCTGTTGTCAACGTTGGTATTAGCTGTTGCTGTTTGTTGTCAGTCAGTATAATAATAAACAAGGTCACAGAGCGTTGTTTTGCTTTTGTTCCCGAACGTTTTTATTATGGTGCAATCGCGCGCGTTGTATCGTAACATTCGTAACGTAACGAAATAAGTATAACAATTATTTAATAATAAGTTCATTATCGTTCTGTAAAACAGCAATATAACAGGATAACAGACAACAGTTTACAATAACAGCTTTTTAAGAATAATACAACACTGTTATTCATTATTGCAAAACAGCCGTTAGTGCCACCACTACCTGAATAGTTACTTTGTACTAAATGTCGTTAAAAATGTAGTTGAGGGGTCCTGTGAGGTAGTTAAGCGCGGCAGGCTCGAAGTCTGGCGGTGGTCCATCCCACTCTATCTCGAAATTCTCCACGACTTTGGATATGACAGTCTCCAATTCTAGTTGTGCGATGCGACGCCCTGGTAAAACAAATGAACATTTACAGCCTTTAAGTTAGTTACTGTTCCACTAACATTTTATTAAAATTACTGTGTTCTGGCAATAAAGAACTGTGACTTTGACTTCAGGTACCCGCTACTAATAGGAGGGTAAAATGCATTTCAAAGCGTTAAAAGGGCTTTTGAAATACGAGTTTTTCAAGATAAATTGACAGTTTTTTGTGGCAATTAAGTTTAACTTTTTCATTATGTCAAGTATCGCTACATAGTACAAAACAAGGTCGCTTTCCGCTGTCTGTCTGGCCCTATTATATGCTTAGATCTTTAAAAGTACCTACGCAACAGATTTTGATGCGGTTTTTTTTAAATAGATAGAGTGATTCAAGAAGAGGGTTTATAATGTATAACTCTTCAGAGACGAAGTCGCGGGCAGAAGCTAGTTACTCAATAAAATTGAATCTTTACCTATACACATCCTGACTCCGAAACCAAACGGGGATGTGACAAAAGCGTTCGCTTTGCCGTGGTACAGAGGGTCGCCTTTCTCGACTAGCCACCTCTCAGGAATGAACTCATTGGGCTTGGGGTAATGCCGCTCCATTACTGACATGTACTTATGGGGAAATATTATCAAAACCTGGAAAAAGACAACTATAACAGTTTTTACCGTAATATTATGTTTGGCCAATTCACCTGCCAATAATAAAATGATTATTTACATCTTTAGGTATCTTATACCCCATCAGCTCATGCTCCTTTGTGGTTTTTCTCGCGTTTCCATTGACCACAGGCATTATTCTCATGGACTCCTTGATGCAAGCTCTGAGGTAAGGTCGTTGGTTTCGTTCCGTTAATAATATCTCTTTTCGTAGTTCGTCTTGTTTCTCTGGGTTTTTGGCAAGAAGGTAAAGTGTTGCAGCCACAGTGTTGGCTGTCTGAAATGATAAAAAGATTTTTTCATGACGCGTACTTAAATTCCAATCTATAACGTGAGATCCAAATGGACTCCACTGTGCAACTTACTGTATCGACTCCCGCCAAAAGCATGTCAGATGCCATAATGAGTGCCACATTGACATCAATGTCAAGCAGTTGATCCAAAATTGGTTTTTCTGTGTTAGAAGTAATTATTCTACTCTTTTTCGAATCTTCATATTTTTTTATGTAAAACCTGGTTAAACTGAAAATCACAACTATTATGTAAATATATTTTCAACATGATTGAAACAACCCGGTTTTAAATTTTGTTTACCTACTTTTCATGGTTTTCGTAAATTTTCATGGCTTTTTTAAAAGTCGATGTCGAATAAACTTGCCAAAAACTTGGTCTAAAATCAAGCTTTTCTGCTATATCGAAGAAATCACGGATGTTTTTAATTAGCTTCCGGGCTGGTGAATCTTCTGTTAGATTGGGGTCGAAGCAGTTCAGGCGAGTCCCTAACGCTACTACTCCAATAGACTCCAGTGCCCACAAACTGATTTCATTGTCAAATTTCTCTTGTATCATAACATTGTTTTCATCACGGATAGACTTCATTCTGGAAATAAAATAAACGCACAGGTAAGTAAATTAATTTTTCATCTCTCATACTCTGAAAGTAGGTTATTGATTATCTGGATAACGGGTTGAAAGTGACTCATCGCGACCCTTGGGTTGAAAGTAATTTTTTTTTCTAGCTAATCCAAGTGAGGTACATAGCAATGGAAATACGTATACAGCCATGTAATTTATGTTTTATATAATCATCTATACTAATAGTTCCTATTTAATTGTAAAAGGCAAAATAATCTTAAAATAACATTCCCGCTAAGTATATATAAGCTTATGCAAGCGTATAGGTACAACGAGAATTAGTAGAAATTATTACGTTCGGTAATTTTTTTAGCTTGAAATATTTAAGTCGACAATTAAGTGATAGCGACCTCCGTGTCTGCAAGTTTAAAAAAATAAATAGCCGGCAGCCATTGGTACGCAGAAGAAATGCGCAATGCGCGTAAATCGCGTAGGTAATAGAAAAAAGAGCGGGAAGAGAATAATAATTGTTAGTGAAATTTGTCATAATACCTTCATTTAATTTCCTCATATTCGAAATGAAAAGTAGAGTGTTCAACTCGGATGAAATTACCCATTTCACCCTCGAACTATTAAAAATAGAAATATCTCAGGTGAAATGGGTATATTTCAACCCTTGTTTATCAATCCACTATTGTTACACTTACTCAAATACTATTTTTTCCTTAGTTCGGTTTACAGAGTTCCAAATTTACTTGGTACAGTCAGCGTCATATTTCGTTACGGTCAAAGTGTCCAAATATATCGGTACATGCCTGTATGTCAAGTGAGTAAGAGCGTGTACCGATATATTTCGACACTTTGACCGTAACGATATAGACGCTGACTGTACTACTACAATTGTATTGAGATAAACACGGCGTAATGGGGGCAACAGTTAAGTCCCCATGTACATACCGTTTAATCATGTCGTTAGCTACATCTTCCAGCACATCGCTGTATAACTTGATGGTCTTTGGTTGGAGCAAAATGTGGTTCACTTTGTCTCGGAATTCTTTCCAAACTTCACCGTGGCTGAAATTTTACGAAAACTGTATATTTTTTATAACTGGAGCTTTGTTTTGTCCTGTATCCTGTTCCATTGCTGCGTTTAATGTTAAATGATAAATTGTACGTATATTATAGTCTTTATAGATGGTTTATTTATATTATCATTTGCTAAAAAAAAATTACAAACTCATCATAATTATGACAAACCTTTATTATCTGCTCATATACATATAAACTTACCTACTAACTTATATGTACTTACCTACTAATCTCGTATAACATCTTTTGACCATGTACTTAACATTACAATGAATAAATGAAATGAACTTTTTTTTGTGTAGCATATTTGATTTGGTGTCCCACTGCTGGGCAAAGGCCTACTCCCCTTTCTCTTTCGGCCGGTCTCTGTCTGTTGCAAGGCTTCTCCAGTCCGGTTCAAAAGACTCGAAATCGTCTCGCAATCTCCTTTTTAGCCTGCCTCTGCTCCGGTGCCCGTCGCATGGAACCCAGTCGGTGGTATTTTTTGCCCAGCGATCCGGATGCATTCGGCAGACATGTCCCACCCAGTCCCGCTTGAGTTTTGCGGGTATCACCCCCAAATCGACAACTTAAAATTTAAAAAGTTTTAAATCTCACCTGACCTAATCTAGTTACGTGAATAGTTTTTGGATTATTAATAAAATTATGGATTAGCGAATAGTAAAGGTTTATCAAATGATGAGTCTGTGAAAAGTTGTAATACATTTTTATTCAACTTAGAAAATATTAACTTTGTGAGGAATGATAAATTATTAAGTAGGGGAAAGTGGTCACCATTCGTACACACCTTATCGTTGAAAAATGGCTATAACCCTTTAACATTTTGACATAATAGTTTTGGACTTTTTTGTAACAAACTACAATATGTTTGTTACACTACACTTAGGTACATAAACTAGCTAAATTTGTCATTAAATAAAAAATGAAAAATGAAATCTAAAAAGTGTACGAATGGTGACCACTTTCCCATACCTACTTACTCAGATATTAATCCTGTTGGTCGATTATGGTCATAGACTTTGTTGTGCCTTTTTCGATAGTAATCCAGCGAGTCAAATCCCGGACGTATCGGCATCGTATTCTCGTTTCGAAGGATCTATTACAAATTTCTTTGATAATAACACCCTGTTTAGAATTCAAATTCTCAGGCGGTCTGTTAAGTACAATTAAGTACAAGTCGGTTAATACCAGCTACAGTCACTGGGGCTCGTATTCCCTTCGGGTGGCAGTGACTTGGACACCCCCTGGCTCTGGCAGACGTCGGCAACATACATGCCAACACGACCAAAATGGGGTCGCTTGCTAAGGGTTTTGAATTTTGACGTTATCCACCTCAAGGCAGCATACTTAAATGATGTCTAACATTCTGTTCGGGGGAAATATGAAATTCAATGAGAGTCTGAGTTAATTTCATCAGAACGGATCAAGTGTAACTCACATATTCAATAGCATCAGCTTCAAACACCCAAACTGCAGGCCGCGTCCCAAGTACACCGTCTATCCTAGCTATTGGGCCGTACAGTTCGTGAATTCGTTTAGATAGATGAACTCCTTTGTACCCATGTAAAGGACCTGTCAAAAATTATTTACATTGGTAATGTACATACATAAATGACTTCTTTATCCCTTGCGGGGTAGACAAAGATTATTTAAAATGTTTTAATACGAATATAAGTCCACATGAATAATTGATTTGCTTACAGGTTACTTCGTTTTCAGGGTTCTGAATGTCAAAAGAAAAAAAGGAACTCTTTTAGGATCACTTAAAGATAAAGATAAAAGATGATTTATTGCCACAAACAACAATTACAAAAACAATTATATTAAGTACAACTTTAACCTTATTTTTACTACATAATAATATTACTTTAATGTTTCTTTCAACATAAAACAAATGTGGCAAAGGGGATGTACTCAGCATTTGGCATACCAAATCTAACCCATAGGTTAGAGCTCGCACAGGAGCCTCCAACTGACACAGCGCTGATTTTCAGTACACCCCCATAATACATCCCTGTTGTAAAATTGTAGGGTTATACACAGTTGAAAGCAATGGGGGAACAAAAATAGAACAAAAAAAAGAAGAAAAAAGGGAACAAGACATGGATACATTACATTCATTAAGTAGCAACTTGTGTGTCTGTCGTCCGTCTGTCTATCTGTTGATTTGTTTGCCAAGAGCCTTTTTCTCAGGTACGCGAGGGGTATCAATGCTAAGGAAATGCTTAGGTCTATAGTTTTACAAGTTAATAAGCGTAATAAAAAAATATTAATGCAAATTAAATGGTAATCTTTATCCTCCATTCTTCATTTAAAATTTTAACCAAAGTCAAATACAAAGGAAAATTAACTAAACACATTCTATAACTTCTTTCTTTTTTCATCTTAATTTAACGTGTGCGGGTTTGACGAGGTAACCAAGAAACTTACCACCATGTAAAAAGTTTAACAAAGTCCCAAACATTGGTAGAGATGGAGGTCCTGGGATCTTCCTCCATGATTTTAGATTCCGTGTCGCTTCAATAGTATTATCAACCGAAGAGATATTAACAGAAACATACCTGCAAGTATAAGAGTTTCACAAGTTGAATTTAACAACTCACACACAGTCACATGTAAATGTTTATTAAACATTATAGGTTTCCATTCATCTTATCAGGTAAGTACAACCGAACTGTCAGATCAAAACAACAAAACGGACAACTGTTTCAAATCAAAGGACATCTGATTTTTCCTTGTAGTCCGAGTAAGTATTTCGATTGACTAGAGACTTGAAACTTTAAGCACAGCATTGAGATTGGATGACGATAAGTTTATTATAAGATAAGTACGTATGTGTATGTATGAGATTAGTTTGTTACCATTACGTGACTTTAGTGGCGCTGTCATTTTTTTCCAAAATAGGTAACTGAGACGTCTTGGGGACGCGTCGAGACTTTTTTGTGTAAAAGACTTCCGCTGGAGGCTTTCTTAGTTAATAACACCTTAATTAAAAACATCTATAATTTTGTGACAACATCACTTAGAGACCAACAATATTATTGCGTGCTACGATCCCGTGAAAATATTTACTAGTTTAATCTGATCACGTGATCAAAACAATTTATTTGTAAACATCCATTTACTAATTAGACCTCTAAAATTTCCACGATGAAACAAGAAAGTAAATTTAAATAAATTCAACATACGACTGGTTTCTTTCTGAAGTAATTTTTTTACCCACGACGGAACGGAGAAGGTATGCGTTTAGGGTTTGTTTGTTTGTGTGTTTGTCAGCAAACGTATGTTGTCATTTATCTTGAGAACGGTTGGACCGATTTACATGCGGTTTTCTGTATTAGGTTCGTAGTTCTTCAGCAGTGGTTCTTAGACAGGTGTTATAATGTCTGTCCATTAGGGGGCGCTGCAATACCTCTATACGTACTACATGTAAAAAGCGAATGTTTCCATTTATCTTCAGAAAGGTTGGACCGATTTAGATGAGATTTTCTGTGTTAGGTTCGTATTTTTTTAGCGGTGGTTCTTAGAAAGGTGTTATGCTGTTTTTCCGCTAGGGGACGCTGCAATATTCGTATATGTAAAAAGCGAATGTTCCAATTTATCTCCAGATCGGGTTAAGTCGAGGCCGCCTTTTTGAGTTCTTAAAAACCATCTCAGACAGAAAATACCTAGGGTTTAAAAATGTGAAAAAAAAATTTTAGACGCAATTTTCTTTAGAAGGTTGGGAATTTATTGGGGATGGTTCTTAAACTAGGTGTTATGATGTTAACTCGATAGAAGGCGGTGCAATCATAAAATTCCAAATTAAATAAAAACTTTTGGGTTTCGGAGCGAAAGCGGTAAAATTTGGATTCCTAATAGTTTAATTGTGTCTAATGAACACAAAATATTTACCTTGCTACTCCGCTACTTACGTGCAAGTTAACCAAGCCTGTCCCTCTACGGGATCATTCTCCCGTAGAGGGATCGAAACGCGCGTCAGTGTTTGTGTGGGGTTAGGATTAATTAAGTTTGTGGGATTTGTGTGCGTTTTGTGTGGTAGTAGTGGTGGGAGGGCTTGCATGCAGAACGTACATATTTCGCACAGGCTTGGTTAACTTGCACGTAAGTAGCGGAGTAGCAAGGTAAATATTTTGTGTTCATTGAAATGGACCTCCGCAAAGTAACGCCTGATTCAATAAAATAATTGTGTCTGTCTGCCTGTCTATCTGTCTGTCCATCTATCTTTAAATTATCCGTTTGTCTACATGTTATCGAAACTACCAATGGTTAGGTACATAATTTTATTTTAAAGACAGGGTTCTTCGTATGCCGCTATAATGTAATACATATATCAAGCTAATGAAATACATATTAAGCTTCTATTTAGTTTCACCTGTCCCGTTGTCTTTCTGTCTGTCCGTAATCAAATATTGCACTCCCAGTAATTGGATTGACGTGAAATTTGGTCAAAAAACAATCCGTCGGGCGCTGCCATTTTCATTTCTGTTACTAAACTAAAGATTAGAATTTAGTACTTAGTAAATTATCAGCACTTCATTCATCATTTTCCTAGCATTTTTCCCGGCATTTGGCACGGCTCAGTGAGCCTGGGGTCCGCTTTGACAACCTAATCCCAAGATTTGGCGTAGGCACTAGTTTTTACAGAAGCGACTGCCATCTGACCTTCCAACCCAGAAGGGTAATTAAGCCTTATTGGTCCGGTTTCCTCACGATGCTTTCCTTCACCGAAAAGCTCATGGTAAATTTCAAATGTAATTTCGCACATAAATTCCGAAAAACTCAGAGGAGCGAGCCCGGGATTCGAACCCGCGACCCTCTGCTTGAGTGCTTATCAGCACTTCATTAACTAAGAATAATAATCATTAAGTCTGTAGTAATGTTACATATTTTATTAATTGAAGACCACATTTTATTAATGTATCCAACGCAATTTCCACTAGTGACAGACTTGTGAAACTACACAATTCACTGCAAGTAATGGCAGCCCCGGGTGGATTTTTCATAGATTATATTTGTCACTATAATAATAAGTAGGTGAATAGGTGTATGTAAATACTTTGAAAATGCATACGTTATAGTTTTATCTTGCACTACTTATTTCCCTAAGATCGGTGTGTTTTTTTGAAATAATTTATTATCTACTTTTTATAAATAAGCATCCGCCGTGGGTTTTTACAAAAAAATAATTTTGCTTTTTATTTAGTCCAAGTCCAATGAGGTAGGTATTCAGAAATAAAAAATGTTGTTAGGGTAGGCATTTTTACACTTAGTCAAACTAAACTTCAACGATAGTCTTATATCGGTATTATTCACTATTAGGTACCTACACAAAAAAATCATCATTTTGTTTAGATTATTGGGGAATTTTTGAAATAGGGTACAATACATTTTTTTTCGTAGATATATTTTGCATGTATCTACTCAAAATAAATAGCACTAGCGATTCTATATACATACGGGAAGGTAAAGGTTGAAGGTAGGACACTAATTTTTGTAGGAAAAACTGAGGACAATTTTGTACGCCATTATAATCGATTGATCCTGAGCAGAAATTGATCCATCCATGTAAAAATTTCTAAAATCGGAGAAAAAGACATAATTGTAAGTACCCAATTTCTGAAATTCCCTTATTACAAAATAGATTGATTAAACAAAAAACAAATACGTAAATAGTTGGCTTACCGAACGAAGCTTTTCTTTACCACTGCCAGATTAAGACCAGCTACGCCTTTCAAATTTACCGTTAGCATCTTAAAATATTTGAATGTTCCCTATAAGCAAAACTGCAATGCACTGACCATACGAGGAGAAGTTAAAATAAACACTGATACAAAGCCGTCCGCTACCATACTTAACGCGGCAGTGTGTAGACAAATAAGTGGTCTGTTACGGCAGTAAGCTTGAGTTAGGATTTGAAGGTGTTGACGTATAATGGACGTTGTTTTGTCTACAATTTACTGTCTACACTCGCGGACAATGAATACGGGTAAGTAAGTACGTATTTATTAAAATAGGAAACAAAATATCAACAATGGCCGTGCCAGGATAAGCTAAGTTATACTGCCCCCCTCGAGTTTGGGCTTGTAATTTTTATGGACGGTATATACATTACATCCTACATTACATACACTACATTACACTACACTACACTACTTGCTACATTAGTAAGTAATGTGCAAAATTTGAGCAGCCTAAACTTTAGTTTTTGTTTAAAAAAAAACGAAATATAATTTTTCATCGATATTTTTTTTTCTAGCTAACCGATTTCGGTGTGCTTTACATATATTGTACTCTCACTATAGATGATAATATGACATAATATATGTCATAGAAAAAAAAGTAAAAAAAAAGCTGACTAAACTTTTCAGATATTTTATTTATTTACTTCACTGGCTAAGTGTAACTGGGGCGGGGTTTAGGGTTCTTACACGCCTCCAAAGCTCGTCCCATACATGCTCAATAGGATTTAAGTCCGGACTTCAGGAGGGCCAGTTCGTACAATTGACAACATTTCATATTTCTGAGCCTATAATTTTAATGGTTCTCTGTATTTTGTTTGAAAAGATGAACATGCTGACAGTTTAATTTTTTCGCTAGGGCTTGTATTTAATTTATAATTAATTTATTAATTTGTGCTTATTCTAAAAGGGCGTAACTCCGATACTATCACAGAATACACACTTATCCCTTTGTCTTTTCTCTATAGAAAAAAAAACTGACGTTAATTTCAAATTGTCAATGTCAGGCCCTATTCTCCAACATTCGATTTTCGAGGTTCGCTTCGTGCTGTTCCGCTCATACTAATAGTCATTATCTTGAGAGTGAGAGAGAAGGTATGCAACGAACTTCGAAAACAGAATTCCAGAGTTGCCCCCCTTGTACTTTGAAGTTGTCAAAAATACAAAATTATGATCGCTTATTTTTTCTCGTGAAAAAAGCAAAGGCGTTTCACCTATCCTGTGGTAGTTGTGGTAAAATTAGGAGATATTTTTAATTAATTTTTATTTTTTTATAATAAGCTATATTAAAATTATATAAACATATTACAGTGATCAGGAGGCAAAATGCTTTCGAACCACATATACATTTTCAGGTGTTATAAAAATGAAAATGTTGTCAATTGATGCCAACGTCCTCAAAATAATCATTTAGAATCTGAGCTGTGTGTCACCTGGCGTTGTCACGCATGAACATGGAATTTTCAGCCATCTTTAATTAAGTATGGGCTCTGATATTTTTATCGAGTATTTCATCCACATATCGCACTAGTTAACGTTCCATTTTCTCTTAACACTAACTACGTGCGACTCTCTGAAGAGATTCCAGCTCAAACCATAACAGACCCACCGCCAAACGACAATTTTTCCTCAAAACGAGACGGAATAAAACGTTCAACTGGCCGTCTATACACTCTTCGCCCCCCGTCATATGCATGGCCACATACATACGGAATTTTCATACGGTTTCCGTTCGGAATGACGTCAGCGAACGGAACAGGGCTACGAATTGACGTCATTCCGTACGGAAACCGTATGAAAATTCCGTGTGTATGTAGCCGTGGCCGGCCTAAATCTGGATTCGTCAGGAAACCTAATTCTTGCCCATTCTTCGTCTCCCCATCGTCTGTGTTTGCGGGCATAAAGTCTTCTTGTTGTTCGATGTCCCTTGCAAGTTTTGGGTCATTTGTTATCTATGTGGGGTCAAATTAGATTCTTGGATTCACCGCCATACAGTCTGCTCGCGTACGTCATCTCTTCGGGTCTCTCGAAGATGACTTTTGACTTCGGCTCAGTGTTGCCAGATGGAATCTGAAGTATTCAGTAGAAAAATTAAAGTTTTAGCAGTAGATAGAGGAAAAAATCAGTAGATTATAAAATTAATACCCACAAGAGGTAAAATAGAATTTAGCTTGAATTACAAGTATAATATAATACATTATTAGAACATATAAATACACATATTCATGTAAATATTTACCTACTGTACTTACCTAAGTTAATCTGAGTCAATGATTTTCTTTTTTTTTTGCTGTAGTAGCTTGTACTACTATTATTATGTATGTATTCTGTGGTGTGTGCTATCCCCGTCGCACTTACAATATAGTTATTAAAGTTATAGAGGACGGCACGCATGGTTCGGGGTGTCTGTCTCTGTCTGGGCCTGTCATGTCAGAGCGGCCTCAGGACTTCTGATAAAAAATACCACAAATTCACAAAACCTTAATGTCGTGTTATAAAGGCCAGATGACACGATACGACAGCAAAAACTACATGATCCGATCTGATTTGGAAAAAGCAGGTAGATTTCTTAAATAATAACGTTCCCAGCAGTAGATCAGTAGATTTTTTTAAATCAGGTAGATCTACTGCTAAATCAGTAGATCTGGCAACACTGCTTCGGCTGCCGTAAGATGCCGATTCCGGAGCATGGTTGTACCGCCGGCGGTCGCTATATGCTTGTCGCGCGGTGTCGCCTCGCTGCAACTTTGATCAGGTTATTGACGACATACTCACGTCTTCCACAGCATTTGCGTCACATAACCAAATCATATCTCGCTTCCCAAAAATACCATCTATTTTCGCTATGGGACCGTATAATTTGAAAATTTGTTGAGAGAGTGCTAATCCTTCGTATCCAGCCAAAGCACCTGTAGAAAATCGTATTTGATGATACTGGGATCAATTTCAAAATGGAAAAAAAACTTAACTTACCACCGGGAAAAAAACTAAGCAATTATTGGCAGAGATGACGGGCCCGGAATCTCCTTCCAAGGCTTGAGCTTTTGTTTTACTTCAGATGTGTTACATACCGATGACGAATTTGCTGCGCCAATACTATTTAAAGTAGTAAAACTATGATTAGTATTAGTATATGGCATGCCATGGGGAAAGCATTTATGTCCAGTGAGTAGCGAACTGACACGGGCTGAATTTATATAAAAAACCGACGTTATTCTTGAGCGTGGTGAAACGAAAAAAAATAGCGTAATTGTATTTTTTAAACGGAATCTCTCGTAACCTTCCGGAACTCAGTGCGTGAGTCTGATTCGCACTTTACCGACATTTTATTGGATTTAAAATGAAAGTGGCATAATGGCGAATGCTCTCGCTGTAGCCCCTAATTGTCTTACCGAACAAACTTTTGCTTCACCGTTGCTAAACCCAGACCGGCTCTCAGTCTTAAGGCCTGCATTCTGCTATCAGTGTATTATAAGCAATATCAAGACTACCGCAGCCCGCTAAACCAAGTAACTAATAAATGCAATGAGCAATGACAGTATTTTTATGTTCGTCTTATCTCTCTATTCCTTTCTAAATCGTGGGATACTTCTTAATGCTTATATCATTTTCCGTGCTCACGATATGTCCACGAACCAAATCATTAATACATTGAGCGATTCTCGATTACCTGCGAGCTCTTTGTTTTGACGCCTTTTATAACCGTGATTTGATTATGTTTTTGTCGTTTTTTTCCTGTCAAATCAAATTGAAAAGGACCTCCGCAAAGTCACGCCTGATTCAATAAAATATTGAAAAGTACATTTGTTTAAATCGATATAATTTTGCAAAATATCTCTGCGAAAGCTCTTTTGAATATTTTTTTACTATTTTCCAGCGCTTTCAGGAAAAAAAAAACATTATTGCCAAGAAGAATGAGCCGCAAGAAACTTACTAGCCAGCTATAGTATAAATATTTTGTGCGTAAACGTACATTTGCGAGTAAGCATGTGTCCAGCACAGTGCGAAGTAGGTATATAATAATATGCTGGATTATGTAATGTTATGTATACGAATATATATATTTTTAGTCTTATACAACGGCGCAACATCAAATTTGACTAATCTTAAAAACTTGACTAAAATCATACCGATTAGAAAATTATATTTTCTTCAATTCCTTTTGTAGTTATTGATAATAAATCTCTATTAGGCGCGCGCGCTGAGTGATTTATCGCCAAGCAGTTATTTGGAAAGGTGAACCGTAATAAATTACGACTGAGGAAACCTATAATTTTCTCTACTTTTGAATTAAAACAATTTCGTACCCTATTACCACAGTATTTTTATTTTACAAACGAGATACCTACATAGGTATCTTTGAGAAAACGATAAATAAATAAGTATCTCGCGATTCATCTTTTCTCGAAATCCTCCTTGACTTTTACAAAGCAAAAGCAAAAGTTGTATAATATATTAACCCCCTTATTCATAAACGCTCTATAGGCTTCTATTAACTTAGCAATTGTTTGTCCTTGTCTGTGAAAAGTAAATGTCGAAATGACAGATAAGGACAAACGATTGCCTAAGTTAGCAGAAGCCTACAGAGCGTTTATGAATAAGGGGGTAATGCTTTAATGCTTTAATATAATTCAAATTTTAAATTGTATGCTTGAAGTTTCCAATGAAAAACTAACCATAACTTACCTGCAAATTCACACGTGCTCATTGCTATATCTGACGGTAGATAAAACAAAAACAGTGGCACGAATTTCAGATGACATTTGAACGGCAATGAACATTCACCGAGAAAAGTATTATACAAAGAAATTAGAGTGTATTCAGCCACTCTCAAACTCATTTGTGTTTAAGCTTAAACAAACACAAATCAGAAGATATTGTGAGAAGGTTCTTAAGCTACAGTTGTTTACATTGTTATAATTGATACCACCCTTGCGAGTTATTTGAATAATTATAACGTATACACGTTTATAAGGCGTGGGTATGTACCTACGTCGTGATAAAGTGTACACATGTTACCGTAGAAGCACGAATCAGGGTAAATCTTAAGAATTTCCAACTAAACCTAAACTATATATCCACAGTTAATTTGAAGTCCGAACTATAACTACTTTTATCGGGTCTATATTTTGTCCCACATTATTGAAGCTCCAAATGTACGGTTTGCCATAATTTTCGTTAGTCATAAAGCGTTAAAACTGAAATTTGTGAAACAGTACTTAAGTATTTTTTTAGAATTGATAGTAAACTAACCTAATCTAACACATTCTGATGGCTTTGTCAAAATCTAATCTAACTAATATTATAAATGCGAAAGTATGGATGGATGGATGGATGGATGGATAGATGTTTGTTTGTTTGTTACTCAATCACGCCAGAACGGCCCAACGGATCTGGATGAAATTCGGCACATAGGTAGAGAAAAGTCCGGAATAGCACATAGGCTACTTTTTATCCCGAAAAATTGCGTAGTTCCCGCGGGATAGCGATAAACTAATTCTTTGCAGAGGAAGTCGCTGGCAACAGCTAGTATCTGATAAATGCACGATTTCATGTGTTATGACCCAAGAAATTATGACTAACGATTATTATGTCCAAGCACCCGACTATTAACATGTGACTTCAAATTTGTGAGCTTCTCTAGCCGTTTTTTGGGTCTCTTGCGATAATTCACAAACGTGTACGTTATTTGTTGTTTTCGTAAGTTTTTTCTAAATTATGATACCCACTCTCCAGTGAAAATATTTTAGTACATACTTTATGACCCGCAAATTTTGTAATTACGTACCAACCCACTTGTGAAACAATTAATGCTGTAATAGACTCAGCTGAGAAATTATAAGTATATTCTATTCTTTTTACACATAATTAAACGCGGCGGTTTTTAGCTCGCGTGACTTTTCTATTTTCCCTGTCATATAGCCCTATTTCGTGAAAAAGCGGACAATTCATCAAATAAAGCCCAGAATTTGCCAAAACACCAGATTTTACAGTAACATAACATCTCGCAGTTGATATACATCGCAGATGTTGTAAACAGAATTAATTGCAGGGTGCGTCAGGTGGGCTTGACATTAATTGTGCGTGTCGTCGTATCAGTTTGTGTACGTCTGGAAACTGATCTAATGTTACCGGTATATCGTTTAATGGATGGCGGTAATATAGGTAACCAATCAGTTTATTGGTTTGACCTTTACGGTGCCTTGAAGATGTGCCAACATAATTAAAATAAAGATAAAGCTTCTACGAGAAGACTTAAAATGAATTGCTAGCGATACGAGTTTCTTACAACCCCTTAGTTTAAGTACATACGTCATGGACGTAGGTAAACAATGAAATTAAAGTACCTACAGTCAATTAACTTTCATGTAAGTATATTATTTAGGCATCATTCGGTATATGTATTTCTAACTCTTTTTCATCGTAATGACTACAAGACAAGAAGAGACCAATACAAAGATTTTTTTCAAAACTTTTAAGTTTAATATCGTCACAGACTTGCCACATTTACTGAAATCATTGGAGTGTGTGAATGATTTAAGCTTATGTTCAAGTATAAACAGGAGTCATACGTGGAATATCTGCTGGCATATCCGCAATCACGTACGACACGGCCGTCCAAAATGCGGCGCAGTCGATTACATCCGTCATGTTCAGGACGTTCAGCGTGTCAGCTTCGCTGTGATGGAACCAATAATACCGCTCATTGTCATTCAGCAGAGACGCTCCTGGCACGCCCTTATTCACAATTAACGTGATATCAGACCCAGGATAATTAGTTGCCTCAAGTTTGTCGATGGGCGAAAATAGTTTCAATACTTCTGCTATCAAACAACGAGCCTCAGTAGATCCTGATACCGATAAACCGCGCGGTTTGAATGTTCCCTCGTCGGATTCCATTATAAAATTGATATTATTCAGCTCATTCATGTGCCTTGTCAAATATGCTTGCGCACCAACTAAACCTGGTTCTTCCGCTGTCCACAAGATGGCTCTTAGAGTTCTCCTCGGCTTCAAATTCAAATGATTCAAAGCAACAGGTGCTAGCCAGCTTATTATCATACCACCACCGTCATCCATAGCCCCTTGTCCTACGTCCCAGCTATCTATATGTCCAGAAACAATTACTAATTTTTCAGGATTTTCTTTGCCTTTCACATCTATGATAGTATTTCGTGATTTAGTTGTATTAAATGTACTGAACATTTCAATTTTTAAAACGATTTTGTATCCTTGATCTTGTAATCTGTGCATTAAGTCAGCATCTTCATGCGTGATTGCTGCTGCAGGAATCTTAGTTACGTGATCATCATAGTATTGGGCCCCAGTGTGGGGTGAATACAATGAAAAAGGCGTAATAGATCGGACTAAAGCTGCAACTGCACCTTTCTTAGCTGCAGTTGAAGCTCCTTGCGATCTGTACTGAACCGTTTCACCATAGCTTACAAAGGGTACGTCGTATACAACAATTTTTCCCTTTACATCCGAGTCATTTTTTTGACTCAGTTCTTGAAAACTGCTGACAATGATGGCTTCTGCTGTTATACCTTCTTTTGGGGTGCTCACGCTAGTTCCAAGTCCAATAACAGCTATGTTTTTATGACGTGGAAGGATCATTGATACGGCCTCGTATCCACGGACCCAGTGTGGTGCCTGAAATACAAAAAACAGTAACATTTTTCATAATCTCATTCAAAACGTTTAATTTTTTGGTCGTTAAAATATCGTTCCCCGATCACTTACGTCCACCTCCTCAGTAGTGACATCTGTAATTCCGTTTTCTCTTGTTAGGTTTATCATATGATCAATAGCGTTTTCCAAATTCTTGGTTCCGGAGGGACGTGCGCCGAACTTGTCCAAAAAGGCAGAAAATCTGTAACAAATAAGGACATTTGTTACTAACTAGAAATAGTAACTACAACAGGACCGATTACAAGTTAGTAGAATAAGTAGAAAATAACTACAGTGTACGAAACCCAACATTTTTACAGCGACCTAAAATTAAAATAGTCGTACTACAAAAACGTTATTTCAGTAAAATCCCGAATAAACTTCTTTTTGATTCAAATTAAAGGCATCATCAGTCCAATGAATAAATGGCCGTTACTTTACGGTAAAAATAAATTGAATACTTAAATTTTATGAATGAAAAGCTTCAACCCAAGTTTATTTTTGTATAATTAACTTACTGTTCAAAAGTTCTTTGACCCAACCCTTTGTTTCTGATTTCGTCCATAATTCTCTGCGTAACATTTTTGTATGAAGCTATATCTTTTATTGTTTGAGGATTTAAACTACACTCACTTTCATCATATCTGGTTATAATCACACTAGCGTTGATAGTATTGAATACTAAACTAATGCACAGAAATATGGCTAATTTTAAATCCATTTCCGTCAATCGTTGTTCATAGTTAGTTCTGAACTAGATCATTATTAGTAAGTTAATCGGTTCTTGTTATCTGCGTGCATTGGCCCCAAGCAAAGGTCTAGCTTGTAATAAAGATAAGGAAAAAATACCCATGTTAAATTCATGCCCTCGATATTATAATTATCATCATCATCGTCATTTCGTCAGACATTTTTACGCTTGCCTTGTGTTATTATTATTTAATTTTAATTAACTAACATAGTACTCTAAGTTGTATTACTAACCCGATATGGACCTTGATGTCCGAAATAAATGTTTTTTTTTTTTTTTTTTTTTTTTCCTTGGATTTTGGATATTGACAATATAGAACGTTTTTTAGTACGGAAAAAGTACTATAAATAACTAAACTGTGTAAAATAAATCCCTAAAAAGTCCTTCACATGGCTCTTTCAAATCTTAGCCTACCAGATTGTTAAACATTATGATTATAAATTAGATAAATAATTAGCAAACATTCCCCATTCCCTAAGTAAAGTTTGTACAAAATGAAAGTTAATTACAGCAATTTTAGCGTGTGGCCAAATAAAACTCCCTGGCGGACCTTTTTCACAAACCTAAACGTAAGGAAATTTTGAATCCATTTGTATTCGTTAACCTCTGAACTTATAGTCTGGCAGCTAAACCACTGCAGCCAGATGACACTTCCAAATGTCATTTTACGAAATAATGATACCACATTTATTTCACTAGTGCTCGACTAAGGTCACGTAATGAATGATTTGATTACTGAACGAACAAATTTTTTATGAATGCCACATTCTTAGTTTAGTATATTTTAAATTAAACGCGATACTTTTGATGGGTTCAAGGTTCATATTAATGAACAAAAACGACTTTTGCATTTCCACTCCGAACTGCAACCAAACTCAAAACTTTAAAGGCTTGGTCCGCTAATTCGGAATAATTTAAGTTTTTAAGTAAAGTACACAGATAGAAAAAAATATTAATGATATCATAGTTGTTTCATTTAAATGGAAAAATGGGGAATGAGTTGAAAACTGGTAACTGATTTGTCATGCTTCCAAATCGCGCTCTTACACTACTACTAACTAGAAAACATACAAAAAACCTTATTGAACAAATAATTTTATTAAAATTCGCTTTGAAAATTCACTATTTCAACATAAATGACGAAAATGAATTTCATTATATCGTTCATTCTTTCATTCACTCACTAAGTCACATCACTATTTAATATTCGCCAAAAACTGACAACACTGAAAGTGTCATCTGGCTGCAGTGATTTATCTGCCAGACTATAGCATTTTTGATTATTTATTGGCATGGTTTACATTATACACATAAAACTAAGGTATACCTAAGACATACCACACATGGTGATAAGGTGTTTTGTACTGATTTCTGGTGTTCAATAAAGAGTATTTGTATTGTACTGTATACCTAAAGACCACGTTTAGCATAGTTTATTGTGGGCGTGTAGGTGTCAAGGGAATCAAAATAGTGATGGGTTGCTAGCCGCATCGCCTATAACATGATTCCTAAGATTTTTCCTATTCCCTGGACTTTTAACATTTGCGCGGGAAGAGAAGCAACTGGTACATTCTATGATTTTTAGGGTTCCGCACCTCTTCACCCGACTCTTGCCTAAGTAATAAGACTATGTTTAGATAATTTTGTACTCCACAATGGCTCATATACTTCTGCTGCCTGTGCACATAATATATTATATATGCATAAATATAATTTATTCTATAAAAGGAAGCAAACTTTCTTGTTTTGAAAATAGTATGTATCCATATTACATTCAAAGAGAAGCTATTTTCTAATGATCTTTTATAGGTTTGCGTGCCGTACTATGGAGCATTAACGAGCAAAATAGAATAACCGATGAGTCTTTTAATATATATTTATGAGAATACGGGTATAAATTACGAATACATGGAACCTCCGCATGGATATTAAGATTTATAACCTATGTGCTGCTTTGCAATACCCCGGGAATTACACGATAAATCATTGCGATATCTAGTAGATGTAAATAATCTATAATACGTAGACAGCCACGTTCCCTCCTTGTTGTGTTGAGTATTGGAATTCAGAATACTAGGACATAGGGATGGGTTATACTTGCTAAATCGCGTACCAGGGCTCAAAAGTACGTCCACCTTCTCATACTAGATTCAGAAACCAGATATCAAAATAATTTCAAATTATTTTCAGTCCAACGCAACGAGTCGAATACTTGCTTCCTTGCAATTCGATTCGTTCGACGTTCGAGTTCGACGTAGTAATACTTACTTTTAAGGGACAGTATACTTTAATGGAAAAATACTTTCAAGTCTTGCAAGTCGGTATCAAAACCTGGTAGTAACGTAAATACGCACCATCTCTAGTAGGACATGTTGCGTGCCGTTATCTTTCAAGGACCAAAGTCTTTGGAATTTGGAGGCTACACAGTAAAGTGAGTTTAAAAAATATGTAGGTACCTAGGTTTTTGATATGTATTACCATTTTAATTTTAATATTTAAATGACAGTGTCTAGCGTACAGCGGACTGTTCTATGGTGTATAAACTATAAGAGCTGAGTCTTTATCGTGTCATTCTAGCTGTTGGCAACGAGCATTCAATTCCTCTGCTTTTGCCAGTGTTTGTGGCCTTCTCAGTTACTTAAAAAACTATCATGGTTTAAATAAAACTGAGGCCCTAGAATAACCAACCACATTTGGCTGTACGATGTGTACATTATTTTTGTGGCACGGGATTCCCAGGCAGCTCACGTACTGTCAAATTTTCGTCATATCGTTCAGTATGGACGAACGTGAGGATGTTACAAAAATCACCCGGGTCGAATTGAATTAGCGTTTCGATCTAACTATGTACTTTCGCAATTTAGTCACTCACCCAAAATCAAATAAATGCCCTGAATCATCAATGTAACACTGACGAAGAATAACGGATCAGTTTCTATGGAGAGTTCCATACAGCGTAGCGACCAAGCTCTCAAGCGTTTAAACACAAGTTGTTGTTGTTATTGTTGTAAACTCTTTATTGTGCAAATAAACAAATAAACATAAGACAAATAAGTAGAACCCCCCCCCCCCCCCGCCTATTGTTACCTTATTACTTCTGTATACCTTTTTTCTGTTTTGATTGTTATATGTGGTGTTTATTGTATTGTATTGACCAACACAGATACATGCACAAAAGCGGCACAAGTGACATTCTTGTTTGTTTAACTTAGTGTAGAAATGATAGAAAATTTATAAAAATGAAAACTCTTCCGATTGACGCTACCTATTTATGTAGGCACTTGATTATTGAATTTTCACTGGAGTTCTGTACAAGTACAAAATTTTAAGTCTATCCGGCTACTGGATGTAAGCCAAAATTCACTTGTTACTTTTAAAATTGAGTTTGTATAGTAGGTAACATTCTTATAACTTTTTGGTATTATAACTTGAAAAAACTAAGTGTAGAAAACATACATTATATAGTTAGCAGCATATATTATATGTATAGTTTTGTTACTAACAAATTATGGATGTTTCTGAAATAAATGATTAAATGATTATATCTCTTTGCGATTTAAATCTTCACTACATAGTATAATATAAAGTCGCTTTCCGCTGTCTGTCCCTATGTAATGCTTAGATGTTTAAAACTACGCAACGGATTTTGATCCGGTTTTTTTTAAGTGATTCGAGAGGATGGTTTATATGTAAAATATGCAGACGAAGTCGCGGGCAGAAGCTAGTTGAATCTAAATTATGCTATCATTCATTTTAGTTACTAGGGTTGTCATCGTAAATTTAATTTATGTTTCATTTAAATTTGATTGATTAAGTAGGATTTAATATGCGCAGAAAATACACAAAAAGTAATAGACGATTACTGACTTTGATTTATAGTAATTGTTTAATGTTCCGTTTGGCTATTAATCATGCTAAATGAAACCCGGTACGGAGCGAATGGAAAAGTTTTCAACGTAAAGAAATGTAATACGTATTATAAAGAGATGAAAAAGTCTTAATGTAGCACACAGGGTAAGTAACCGACAAACCATCAAATCATGCATGTATTACCCTGTAACCATTTTGGTTTCACGAATGGTGTATATCTATATCTATACTAATATTATAAAGAGGAAAGATTTGATTGTTTGTTTGTTTGTTTGCATCGAATAGGCTCCGAAACTACTGGACCGATTTGAAAAATTCTTTTACTGTTAGAATCCTACATTATCCCTGATGGACATAGGCTATATTATATTTTCAAAAAAATCAGGGATCCTTACTAAACTCCAATAATCTAACCCAAGGTGTAAAAAAATTGTAATAAATTGTAGTAATAAAGGCAGAATAGTGTATTATAACAAAATGCAAACTTAATGATAATGCGACCTTAGGAATCATTTTATAGGCGATGCGTCTAGCAACCCATTATTATATTTTTATTTATTTATTTATTATTTTGATTCCCCTTTCAACCAGTTTTGTTAATTCAACCCCGTTGAATCAAAAAATACCAACCCCTTCCGGGCCTTTCCCCGGTTTCCCCAATCTAAATTGTCCGAAGCGTCGCAGCAGTTTTTTCTTATTTTGTACAGAAAATTGGTCGCTATTTATTGCAAGTTACCCATCGAAGAACTGCATTTTAGTTTCATAAGTAATTACCAATCTAACTAATATTATAAATGCGAAAGTATGGATGGATGGATGGATGTTTGTTTGTTACTCAATCACGCCAGAACGGCCCAACGGATCTGGATGAAATTCGGCATATAGATAGAGAAAAGTCTGGAATAGCACATAAGCTACTTTTTATCTCGGAAAATTGCGTAGTTCCCGCGGGATCTAACTATTAGGACTTGTTAATTTTATTGATAATTTTAGTATTTGAGAGAAAATAATGACATATTAATAATTTTTATTGTGACATGCTAATTCCATTAATCGATTCTGTTTGACTTCTATTTGTTTTTGTTACCTGAGCTCTTTGCGTACCTACCTACATTAATATTTTGCATGCCTGATACTGGTGAAGTGCGAAACAATCTTTTTATGTTGTGACCTGTACTGTACCTACCACATCTTAAGCGAAATAAAGATATTTTGATTTGATTTTGATTTTGGGATAGCGATAAACAAATTCTTTGCAGACGAAGTAGCTAGTATTTACATACATACCTATGCAAGTATGATGGCGTGGCGATGGCCACTCACAGGGTAGACAGAGCCTATTATGGTGATGGTGACTAGACCTAAAGACCACGCTTAGCATGATTGTTGGGCGTATAGGTATAAATTGTAAATTGTTCGTGTAAAGTGGGGATGAATTAGTAAAAATACACCGTTTACCAAAAACTTGCATACGATTCTTGAGCTGCGCTAATTCAACCCTGGTCTAATCTTTCAGGTTGGCCAGCAAGCGAAGCATTACGATGCAAAATTTATAGCAAAATGGTAAAGTTTCTTCATCGCACGCCAGAGTAGAATTAAGCACGGGGTAATTATCTCGTAAATTGGACTCAGGGGTAAATTATTGCCATTCGCTAATTAACTTTACATTTTAATTGCAGTAATAACAAACACCCTCGTTCTAAATGACAACATTGGCTATATTTAGTCGAAGTACCTTACCTACTTTAATAATGCCATTGACTAATTTAAATAAACTCAAGAGGGTTGTTTTGTTGGAAACATTATCATCATCATGTCCTCCATGACGTAACCGTCAAAGGCGAACCTTTGCTAGCTCCAGAGATGAGAGCGAAACCAGGTAGGAATACAATACATTTCATTCTGATTTATGTTTCTTTTCGACAGTAAGTAATTATGTTCATTAGGTATTTATTTCATGAAAAGCCAAGAAAGCTTAAATCGATTAAAAACTAAGTGAAAAAAATAACTAAAATGAAAATCATTAAAACTATTATTTCTAAGTTGTCCTTCCGAGACAGAAAGACAAAAAAAGTGGGATCTCCCCCTGTCAGAGTTGACCTACGTACGCCTCCTAGAACAGAGCCCGGACGTCACAGACAAGGCGAGACTTCTTGCCGTGGCGCAGGGAGAGTCGGGCCACTGGCTCCGTGCTCTTCCCTCCGATAATTTGGGTACGGTTTTAGATCCCAATTGCCTGCGTATAGCGGTAGGCCTGCGTTTGGGTGCGAAAATTTGCGAGCCTCACCGTTGTCCGTGTGGACACTCTGTAGATCATCTGGGGCATCACGGACTTGCATGCTTGAAGAGCGCCGGCCGTTTTTACCGGCATTGGAGTCTCAATGACATAGTCAAGCGAGCGCTCACCTCGGTTGCCGTGCCTGCGGTTCTCGAACCGAGCGGTATGCTGAGAGATGACGGCAAAAGACCAGATGGTGCCACACTTGTGCCCTGGTGTCTTGGACGTGCTCTTGTTTGGGATGTCACTTGTGTGGACACGCTAGCTCCGTCCCACGTCGTTAGCACCGCTCGGAGGGCAGGTGCTGCGGCCGAACAAGCACAGTTACTTAAATGCCGAAAGTATTCACAGTTATGTGCCCACTAGCTGTTGCCAGCGACTTCGTCTGCAAAGAATTCGTTATCGCTATCCCGCGGGAACTACGCAATTTTCCGGGATAAAAAGTAGCCTATGTGCTATTCCAGACTTTTCTCTATCTATGTGCCGAATTTCATCCAGATCCGTTGGGCCGTTCTGGCGTGATTGAGTAACAAACAAACAAACATCCATCCATCCATCCATCCATCCATCCATACTTTCACATTTATAATATTAGTTAGATTACGAATTCGTTGCGCTGGCTGTGGAGACTTTGGGCCCGTGGTCTTCACATACGAAGTCTCTGTGTAAGGACTTATCCACTCGTTTAGTCCACACCTTTGGTGATCTCAGAGCGGGATCCTACTTTGCTCAGCGGCTAAGTCTTGCGATCCAGCGAGGCAATGCTGCTAGCATCTTGGGATCCTTGCCACGCGTCGACAGTGGTGGTTTTGTTTTTTAAGTGTTTCCGTACTAGTTTAAAGTTTAGGTTAAGTAGTTATATTTAGCTCTTAGTTTTTTTTTTTACCATATGAAAACTATTTAAAACCCAAGATAATGTTTCTAAGTGTAGTGTATAATTTTATGTACTTACTAGCGATATCAGCATACTCGTTTTTAATCTATATGCAGTAAAATAACTATGAAGATACACTTGACCTGTTTATCATGTAAGTAGGTACATTAAAAGTGCATAATAACAAAATAATAGAGACAGATAACCGATTAAATAGAAGAGACGGAATTCTGCGAACAACAAAGTGAGCTAAGTAAAACTAGGCCTTCACTTGTATGTTTCTCTTCTCTTGCATTACTGATAATAGCTATGTTCTATATCCCTAGCTCTGCCATATACGATGAAATCCAAAGGCGTTGCTTTGCGGAGGTGCATATTAATGAACTAAATACTGTATTTTAGGAGTTTTGTGTAATAAATGATTCATAGATGAGTACTGTAGCGCACTGGCTACTTAGAAGCAGGTGCGATGCATTTCAAATTTGAGTTGTTCGAAGAGTTTTTAGAATGATTGTCATACGGTTGACAGTTGCAGTGTATTCGAAATATTATAAACGGGATGTGAATCGCGATTACCTTTATTGAGCACCTGATATTTCGATACAGTTGCATCCACCCGCAATTTCTTCAGTCTACCCGTGATCATGATGCATGCAACTGTATCGAAATATCGGGTGCTCAATAAAGGTAATCGCGGTTCACATCCCGTTTATAATATTTCGAATGAACTTAACCGTGGATCATTAAAAACTCTTAGTTGCAGTGTAGCTACGTGATGAAGTAAATACATTTTTTTTTATGTGAGTTAGGTAGGCAAACGAGCAAGTGGGTTACCTGACGGTAAGTGATCACCACTGCCCATAAACACCCGCAACCATCCACCATCCAACCAACCAACCGCAACCACCTTGCGGGATTGCAGCTGCGTTGCCAACCTAGAGGACTTAGATGAAATGCCTCTTGTGCCCGTAATTTCCCCGGCTGTCTTACTCTCCACACCGGCAGGATTAGCGAATAAGATGGTGGTAGCGATCCGGACGGACCTTGCACAAGGCCCTACCACCCGCAAAACAATTTGGAAATACTCAAGAAATATTTTTATTTTTCCAAGTTATTACAGTTGGTACTGTAGTACCTACTTTACTATTCCGCTACTATTAAATTTTTCATTAAATATTGATTTACATTATGACTTAGCAACCCGACTAATACCCGACTTGTAACGAAAAAGGTGTGTCAGGATCGAAGCAAGTGGGACAAAGTAGTCTCTGCCTACCCCTGTGGGAAAGAGGCGTCACAGTGTGTATGTATTGTACGACTTGTTACACTACTCGACCAAGATTGCAAAGCAGTGTTCGTAGAGCCCTGCCCGATGGTCCGATGACATAAGGGAGACAGCAGGACCAGTCTGGAAGAGGGAAACGAGCAACCGTTCGGGATGGAGACAGATTGGAGAGGCGTATGCCCAACGGTGGGCGTCTACACGCTGAAGAAGAAGAAGAAGAAGAGTTCGTAGAGCGCTGTCTCGCCTTAACTTACGTGACGCCAATTGTCTCTTTCCAAAGACCGAAGTGCAATATTTATGGCCGAGCCGGGTACTAGTGTACACCTATTTACTTATACTTCATTTAATTTAGGATGAGAAACCACAACAACATTATATTGCGGCTCGTGAACTGTAATCTCTTTACGATTTGTACTAGAGTAACAATTGACGCCTCGCAAATAAAGTGGCATTAAAACAATTTTATTTTGCTGCTACCAAACTATTGCACTGTACTGTTTGCTAGGTAAGAAATAGTTGACCAGCCGCAATATAATGTTATTGTGGTTTCTCATTCTAAATTAAATAAAGTACCTATAGTTACCAGCATAGCTGGGCACCGTTAATCAAATAGTTAACTTCGTTAATCGATAATCCGCTACATAAAAAGTTAGCTTCGTTAAACGTTAAAGCGTTACATTTCGGAAGAATTAACGCAAGTTAACGTTAATCGTTAATCCGTTAATATATGTAAAATTGCATTTTTATATCGTTGCATTAGTGAACTTATAGAACCTGTTGGGTTAGGTTAGGTTCTGCGCTAAGTAATGAAATGATCAAACGAAACATATCTCTTCGCAGTTTTAGTTTAGTTTAGTTTTGTTTTTATTTCACTCGCTGCCACGCGGCGCCCGGCACTTGTCGTTTCATACTTGTCTGAACCTGTTTTTCGCGCCGCGCCGCGGTGCCGTGCGGTAAATAGTAGGCATAGGATTAAGGATTAACGGACTCCTGCATATTAACGGAAGTTAACGTGTCCGTTTACATTCTTAAAAGTTAACTTAAAAGTTAATCCGTTAATCAAAATGTTAACTTCGTTAATTAACGATTAACGGATTAACGAGTTAATGCCCAGCTATGGTTACCAGTGAAGTTTAAATGTGTTAAAATGCACAAACCCTATACCTAGTGAAAAATTCAAGCACCATTGCACCTTTTACCGTCACTTGTGTGCTTTGAACGCATTGTGCGCGGCAACGGATGTGCACCAGTCCGCACTATTCACATTATTCACTCTTTGATGCCTTTGAATGTTCCAATCAACTTTAAATGCGGCTATTGTGTCGCGCGTCAGATATAGAAGTCAGTTTACCATTCTACTTATATTATTAATGTGAACATTTGTATATCCTTATGTGTACCTGTATCTACGTGTTTGTTAATCTGTCACGCTGCAACAGCAGGGCAGATTGGAATAAAGTTTAGTGCACAGATAGTTTATAACCTGCTAGCTTATTACGTAACTCGCTCGCAATCGCCATCGCGTTCATTTTGACAGTTCTTGTATAAATGTGACAGCTAGCTGATTCCGATGCCAATTTATTGTCAGCCCATACATGAACTGTCAAAATTAAGACGATGCTGATCGCGAGCGAGTTACGTAATAAGTCTGCTGGATTTGTTATGCCGGAAAATTACTAACTGATTGAGTCTGAGGTTACTTTGTAGAGGTAATGAAAATAAATGAACAAAAAGCATGTGTTTTTGCTAATTAGGTAAATTACTAACTGTATTAAATTTCCTTCTTGTACGAGTACCCTTAAATGGCATAATAATGAAAATAAAATATGCCCTCTACTGTCAATTCGGTCAGTAACATCTAATTTGTTTAAATCGATACTTCCGCTGAATTACCAATTCTACCGTAAACAATGCATACTTATTTAACTAACGGGAATTATTTAACGTGGTTTGACACGTGTCTAGATTTTCATAATTTATGTCCATTGTACGCACTGGTCATGGTCACTCGATTCTAACACAAGCACTCCTAGTCCGGCTCGTTACTGTATCGCACGCATCATGAGCCAATAATACAACAGTCATGTTCATATCAGTGTCAAAGACGTGTTTGTTCGTTGCGCTTATCGCTCAAGTGCAGAGTGCCGCTAAGAGAAAGAAGACCTACGTCGAGCTCCATTCGTGCGACAATTCGGCGATCGCCGATGAAATCGCCTCTTACGATACCGTCGTGAAGGATATCGTGGACTATGTAACCACGGGACCGTTCAAAGGGAAGACTTATGATGAGTGAGTATTGTTGTCGGTAAATTGAAGAAGTTGTAGGGTTTTGTGTTCCAATATTAAACGGCGGGATGCCACATATTTGATTGGACGAAAAATGCTCGGCTTCACCATCGAAGGTTTTGTTCTGACGACAATCGCGATTTCATTTGAACTTCGGGATTTTGCGAGTGGAAATGAACGTAAGATATTTTTTATTAAAGTGACGTACCCATATCTTCATGAAAGAACTATCTCCTAAGCATTATTTGTCTAATATAGTTTGAGTGGCGGGGCAGATCGCAGATGACAGCTGCTGATTCCAACGCGATAAGATTATGGCCGCTCTACAAAAGGGCTTACGTTTATCGAAACATCTCAATGTAGCAAACGCATAGACGAAATGGGTTCCGATTTTCCGGTATTACTAACCCTTTTCATTATTATTACAAGCGAAGCAAAAGTAGTATCAAAAGAAAATGCTTGTACATCATTATTAGGCGAGGATTTGATAAAAGAAATAGCATCTTACGAATCTGTTAAGGACGAAATATTACATTATGTGACTCATGGCGATTTCAAGGGGAAAACGTATGACGAGTGAGTAGAATTAAATGCTTCCATGGCTCTACTACTATTGTTGATTAATGGGCTACTGTCACCACTTTTCGTTGTATCGTAACAATTTTTTTTGCAATTTTTTGTGCGATTTAGTCTCAGAAAGTAATAGTAATTATTATTGTCATGACGTTTTAGAATCTTTATTTTGTTTAATTTTATACTAGTACCTAGTTGGCCCGCAACTTATTCCACGTTGATTTCAGTTATCGGTATCGCGCGAGAAGATAACCATATTCGTAGTACCTAATACAATCCCTTTCTTTTTAGACTTGCTAAGTTCGTCGATACTTTTGGCGCTCGACCTTCGGGTACCACAATTTTGGAACAATCTATTGATTATATGATACAACTTGCCCGCGATGAGGACTTGAATGACATCGTCACGGAGGAGTTAGAGGTAAATAAATATTTTCATAAAGGCCAATAATGAAGTGAAGGCAGTGAAGTGAAGCTTATATAAAATGAGTATTATAGAATGTGGTATATCAATAACAATAACTAAAATCATGTAAAATAATACGCCATACCCTTACCATTTACAGGTCCCGCATTGGACTCGAGGTGAAGAAAAAATAACGATGCTAGAACCGAGAGTGAAAGATATTGCGTTGCTGGGCTTGGGACGAAGCGTCAGCACTCCACCAGAAGGCATCACCGCTGATGTCATTGTCTTTAACGATTTTGAAGAACTGGAAAATGCCACAGAAGATGAAGTTAGAGGGAAAATCGTTTTGTTTGATCCGGAGTTCACGACGTACGGTGAAACTGTCGTGTACAGATCACAAAGTGCTACGAAATCTGCTGCTAAAGGAGCCGTAGCCTCACTAGTACGGTCTATTACTCCATTTTCTATTAATTCTCCTCACACTGGGTCTCAAACTTACGGAGACGGTGTAGATAAAATTCCGACTGCGGCTATTACCCTCGAAGATGCTGATTTAATCAGAAGATTAGTTGATCGAGATATAAATGTGAAACTGAACATTAAAATGTCATCTACGTTTGACACTAAATCTTCTAGAAACACGATTATAGATTTGAAGGGCACGAAAATGCCAGAGAAATTGGTCATAGTTTCGGGGCATATTGACAGCTGGGATGTCGGTCAGGGTGCTATGGATGATGGCGGTGGCTTATTTGTAAGTTGGGCGGCTCCAGTAATCCTTAAAAGACTCAATTTAAGGCCAAAGAGAACGATACGATCTATTTTCTGGACGGCTGAAGAACTGGGTCTAGTTGGAGCTTATGCGTACGAAAAACAACATCGAAACGAAAGCGATAACATAAATTTTATCATGGAATCCGACGAAGGTACATTTGCTCCTCTTGGCTTGGCAGTGGCAGGCAGTCAGAAGGCCAGATGCATCATAGGAGAAATCCTTAAGCTCTTTGAATCTATTAACGCCTCGACATTGGTTGAAGACGACAGTCCTGGTTCAGACATTGCGGTAATTATTCAAAAAGGCATTCCAGGAGCAAGTCTTCACAATGCGAATCAGAAATATTTCTGGTTCCACCACACTGAGGGGGATACTATGAATGTTGAAAATCCAGAAGAATTGGATTTATGTGCTGCTTTTTGGACTGCAGTAGCGTATATTATTGCAGACATATCAGAAGATATACCGCGTTAAATCCAATGTGAAGTCAACAAATAACTGGATCATATATTACGTTTCACAAAGTTTTACCACTCAGAAGAAAGGAAATAAACAAATTATTTCGAGTAGTGATTTGATTACGGAGGCAATCATTCGTTTACCCTTTTCAAATCAATTTCTTACTGATGGCTCGTATTTTCAGAGGTTTAATACCCACGGGTTCAGTATACTTACCTACTCCTTGTAGGCAGTATAAAAATATTCCTTATGACACCCGAAAACTGTGGAATTTTCTGTAGCCCCAGCGATCACCTTTCGATAAAGGTCCTAAATTTTGCTATCGCTTACTGCTTTTACGATAGGAAGAAAACTTTTCTATAAAAGAGGAAATTCATAATTCATTTCTTTATCGCTAGTAATAGGAATGTTCTTTTTCATAAAACCTTTCGATATCTGAGTAGCCAAATGGTTTAAAAAGAACTTGAAAAATACAATGTAGTATTTCAGATTTTTAGTTATTATAGCTTAGAAAGTAATTTTTTATGCACATAAAATACGAAAACCATGGGTGCCCGTTTTTTTTGCAAGGGGGTGTATTTTGTGATGCATTGATTGAGACTAATACTATGTGTACTTCAATAATATTCTTATATCATTCGCTGGACCGCAAAGTCAAAGCAATGTTGATTAAGAGGCTATGTATCTAAGTTAAATCAGAGATTTGCGAATGTTCATCCAATAAGAAAAAAATGAAAGATGTATGGACTCACGTAGTCTTACGCAACCAAGACTTCTCAGGTAAAGTAAGTAAGTATTTAATGCTTTATTGTACAAATATAAAGAAACAGATACAATTCACAAAAAGAAACAACATTAAAATATGCACAAAGGCGAACTTATAGGTGAGAGGAGCATTAAACGAGGGACAGACAGAGTGAGTTTAAAATTCCAGATAGTGATTAAGTGTAGTCCATCGAATCAAAATAATGTTCGTGCGTTCAAATACAACTTAATGTAACACAAACTCAAACTTCGTAGTTGTAGATGGAAAAAATACTTGATACAAAAATAGAATTTCCTTATCGATAACCTATTTCGATAACATAATTTAGTTAAATCGCAATTTATTCCACAGGGGAATCAATTCCTGAAACGTATTGCATTAGTATCTACAGGAATCAGAATACGTAACATTTGAAAGACTCAACTGGTAGGATGTACTTCAAAGATTTTTGTTTGATACATTTTGTTTTATCTTTATAATATTTGTTGCGAACTCTACCTTTTTGATACTTTTTATATATATTTTTAATTGTTTTTGCTTTTTGAACTTTACTTTGTCATAGTTTGTCAGTCTTGTTGGAGAAGTAAAAGAGTGGTTCAGTTTTGCTGGTGTTCACATTTTCCATTATTTATTACATTTTCCTTAACATTCATACAGTCCACATTTCGTACTCTTCAATATTCGTATCATTTGGTAAATACAAGAGATACAGTTTTCTTGGAATACGGTTTCAGGCTAGAATTGTGACTATGCGTTTAAGAGTACTTAATTCTTAATTGTGTACATTCAGTTCCCATTAATTTGTTTTTAATCTCTCATAAAATCTGTCGCAAAATATGTTAGCAAGTTACATTATCTTCGATTTAATTGCTAAAAAGCTTTATGCTAGCCATGCGGGGTTTCTAAATTTTTTAATGATTTTTATAAAAAGCGACGTAATAAAAAACATCCTCTCGCGTTGTCTGTTTCATTCGGCTTGTGATTACAGAATTAGATGTCAGTCATACATTTCTCCTGAGAGCTGGTATTTCATGTAAGAGCAGCGTTATCGAGAAATTTATCTCAGCTTTAGGGAATTACCAGTCCCTAATCGAATAAGATAGTCAAAATAATATGAAAATACGTCAAAACAAAAATAGACCTACTTCCTTAGTGCTATTTATAAACTGAGCCACTTTTTCTTGTATATGAGTAAATCTTGAGGTACAGTTAGTGACAAAGTCTTTAATCAAAATAGTTTTTCATTCTATTTTGGGCCTTGGATCAAAGCAAAAATTTGTATACTTTTGGTCTTTATTATTTTGCTATCATCCGCGTTTTTGACGTCAACCGGATAGATAAAAATTTCGTTGCCAAACTCGTCCACCGCTCAAAGATCCATTTTCGCAGCTGAAAACATTTTTGTTGCTATTTTTCTGCCGTCATTTTTAGGGTTCCGTACCTCAAAAGGAAAAAAGGGAACCCCTTATAGGATCAGTTTCTTGTCCGTGCGTCCGTCCGTCTGTCTGTCAAGACCCTTTTTCTCAGGAACGCATAGGCGTATGAAGCTGAAATTAATACCTAAACTTAGGTCTGCTCTGCGACCTCTCAGAGTTCTGTTGTAAAAAATCAACCCACTAAGTCAAATCAATCAAAAGATACATTTTATTCGAAAGAAAAGGTGTTTCCGTGCTTCCAATAAATAGGGGTAAGTACTTCTAGTTGTAGAAATCTGTGCTGTGACGATAGCGCAACTAACGCAATAGATCTAAAAATGTTTTTTTTTAAATCCCTCACACTGCTTAACATTTTGCTTCGGAGTGAGGCCTAGCAGGCCTGGGGTTTGCGTTCACTTGCCGTATTTGTGTGGAGCCCGCGGTGTGCGAGTCGGACTCGCTCTTGGCCGGTTTTAGAGATGTTGGGGGAATGGTACTTTTGCGTTGCTAAATAAAATATAATGAGGCGCTATCGGGATTCTCTCATCTTCGCGGTTCATCGGAGCAAAGGATGGGTCGTCGACGGGCTCGTGCCTTACGCTGGGACGTTTTAACGCGGCCCGACATATTTTACGGTATCCGGTCGCTTGGCTCGAAAAGTGAAAGGAAAAGTTGAGTTGAGAAAGGAAAGGTCAAGATTTAAAACTTCGAATTGAGACAACTGACTTCGATCCTCGGGAAGGTGACGAGTTGGAATACCTGATACAATTTTGTTAACTCTATCGAATAAGTTACTGGCTTGATATCGTGTTAGGGTGTGACCAGACCGCCGCGTATACGCAGTGACGTGTCGTAGGCGTCACGTTTTCTCACCGTTTCTTCATACATTTTGTTGCGATTCCGTAACGTCACCGTTTTTTAAGCGGCGGTGTGGTCACACCCTTACATTTTATTTTCTACCGTGTCTGAGACATAAAAACTTTTTGTTGTATCGTGCGTCGTGCGTAAAATGATACTGACCACTAAAGAGATTAATAATTTGTTTTATGAATAAATAATCTCCTTCTTCTGTTACAGGGAAAAGCATGCAGAAAAATACTTATGTGTTGCCACGATTCGACAGCTCTTATTACCACTGATTGGTTCTTTCCTCTATGCGTCTATCTATCTCGCCCTTACATAGTATGTATTACATCGCGTATACGCGTATTACATCGGTCTTTCCTCTGCGTGGCCGTTGTTACTATACCTACCTACACATATTCTATACTTTTTTTTTTATGCGAATAGGAAGGCAAACGAGCAAGTGGGTCACCTGATGGTAAGCGATCACCACTGCCCATAGACACCCGCAACCCCGGAGGGATTGCTGATGCGTTGCCAACCTAGAGGGCTAAGATTTAATGCCTCTTGTGCCCGTAATTTCCCCGGCTGTCTTACTCTCCACACCGGAACACAGCAGTGTAAGCACTGTTGCTTAGTGGCAGGATTAGCGAGTAAGAATGGTGGTAGCTATCCGGACGGACCTTACTCATATCTATAGTAGGTAGAATGTATGCCGAGCGTCTGCGTAAATGTAAATTCAACCAATCAAATTGGTGTCGCGGCTGACTCACATACGCTTGTATTTACATTAGAGTAAATGATACCAATACCTATATTTGTAAATTGAAACGAAATTTAGAAAACGTATAACATCATCCTCGTTCAAAAGTGAAAAGTGTGTTTGATGAAGAACGGGCCAAGTGCGCGTCGGGAAACGCGCAGGGGCCTTACCATGACGTCTTAATGTCAGTTTAGGTTCGCTCGCTGTCAGATACACACTAAAAATGACAGCTAAAACCTGAACTGAGTCGGAATTAAGACGTCATGGTAAGGCCCCAGTGCAGAATTTTTACGAGTACGGGTTATTACCAGAAAAATTGATATTAAAGTGTGATATTAAAAAAAAAAAAAAAAAAAATTAAATCAGAAAAGCTGAAGAATTAAAGGGAATGATACAAGCAATGACTTTTTTGGTGCTTCGTTTTCTCATTTTTCTCATTCTCTACACTACAAATGACTTGACAATTCAATTTGACGATGGTTTCATTTTATAGAAAAGACGAAACAAATTAGGTTTCAAATCGCTGCGGTATCTACCGTATAATGATCGTCATTATTTGCCGTCACAATGCTGAAATTCGATTCAGCTGCGTTATTGGTATTCGTTCAACCAAAATATACGTTTTAGATACGCTGTCGGTTGATTTAGAATTTATATAATGAACAATTTATTTTATCTATTAAACAAAAATGAATGTTGCTAAGCGAAAACGCGAGAAGGCTTGGATTAATTCGGCTAACTATTTTTTTCATAATGTTCCCGAAGTACTCACTTCAAAAATACAGAAGAAATAAAGAAAAAAAAAACAAAGAAATGGAACGGGGGCGAAGCGGGGAACAGCCAGTAAATAATAAAATATGAATCTTTTTGCTTAATCTACGGTGTAACTGGAGGATCGAAAGTGCTGCGATATGCTTCGAGGGAAGGATGGTGCGGGTGTGCTCGACTTGGCGGGGAATAGGTACCTCTACCGTGCCCCTTGATACCATGTAATTGTGTGGTTAATTAAAGTACGTAGAAATATATTGAGCTTCACATCGTAAATATAGACATTTTATAACTTAGGTATTCATGACGTGACAGTGGCTGTAAAAAACATCTGCTACCGATTAACAAATCCGGAACCGGAAGCTTCAAAACATAGCCTTGCCAACTTTGACACTAATAAACTAAATCCTCTTTTCTAGCAACAATACAACCTAAACATTTTCATTGTCATATTATTGTAACAGATTGGCTTCTATTATTTGGTTTTGTGGAAGGAAAAGCAGGTAGGCTGAAACGTGTGGTACGAGTTATATTATAAGGAATGGTGGATTATTTTTACTTTTATGCTGTTGAATCTTCATAAGGAACTACAAAGTTGAAATTGGAAGGGTCTGCTAATGAAGTAGCTGCCAAGTTTACTAATTACAGTACAAAAAATCACGACTCTTCTCAAATAAATTTATTCTGCAAATGACAAGTTCGTCTCTTCTGTAACGGTAAGTTTCCAGTCCGGTCTAGGTACGAGTTCACAAACACTCGACTCTCATTTTATGAAAGAAACACGGTTCTTATTCATTTTGCGACGGTTATATTATGAAACAACGGTGGAAGCTTAGAGTGGAAATGTTCAGCCGCAGGCAAGGTTGACAGATGACTTGATTGACACCACAATTTACTTTGTGTAAAGGATTCGGAGGGTTTTCTTTGTGCGTGGAGCGGTTTCGAGGGTAGTTAACGAGGTATTTGGAGAACTGGTAATGGCTTTTTGTGTGCTGAACCCTCAGCGTAAGTTTTCTACGTCACGGTAACACACATCGTACGCGTTTGGACGAAGTTCAAGTAGTTTACACAGGAAAATCATTATGACTGCTGTTGTTTGGTTGTTCACGATTCAAAAGGCTTGATTATTATGTACGTGACTGTTCCTACTAATCTTACTAATATTATAAATGCGAAAGTATGCATGGATGGATGGATGTTTGTTTGTTACTCAATCACGCCAGAACGGCCCAACGAATCTGGATGAAATTCGGCACATAGATAGAAAAAAGTCTGGAATAGCACATAGGATTTTTATCCCGGAAAATTCCCGCGGGATAGCGATACACGAATTCTTTGCAGACGAAGTCGCAGGCAACAGCCTAGTGTATTATAAATAGGAAAGTTTGTGAAGATGTGAGTGTGTATGTTTGTTCGTTCTTCACGCTGAACGCATATAGCCAAAATTGTAACGAAGATAGTTTGTATCCTAGATTAAAACAGGCTAATTTTTATCCCGGAAAATTGTATAGTTTCCACAGAATAACCGTGTCAAAACGTAGGATAAACGTGTGAAAAGTCTTATTGCAGAATATACTATCAACATCAGTTCTTAAGTCTAATTCCAAACGAACGAAGTCGAGGGCAGAAGCTAGTGTTACATACGTGTTTGTCCTATGGTGTTGAACGTTCAAGTTAACAAGACAGTTAAATCAGGACAAGTTAAGTTAAGTGTTGCCCGTGACTCAGTCGGCGACTCAGTCGGTTATCGCTAATCCCGCGGAAAATATGATTATCCTAATGTCCTTTCCTGGGACTGAAACTATTTCTCTACCAAATTTCACTAAAGCCGGCTGAGTGGTTTAGGCGTGAAAGCGTAGCAGATAGACAGGCTGAGTTATTTTCGCATTTATAATATTACTAGCTGCTGCCAGCGACTTCGTCTGCAAAGAATTCGTTTATCGCTATCCCGCGGGAACTATGCAATTTTCCGGGATAAAAAGTAGCCTATATGCTATTCCAGACCTCTCTCTATCCATGTGCCAAATTTCATCCAGATCCGTTGGCCCGTTCTGGTGTGATTGAGTAACAAACAAACATCCATCCATCCATCCATACTTTGACATTTATAATATTAGTTAGAATAATATAGAGTTATAATATTATAGATGACGTGCAAAATGTTTTCAAACTTAGTGCGGTAGACCACATATTTGGCGGATGGTACCTTCTCTCACTGACTCTTGGAACTATTAGTATTCATCCTACATTACATCTGCCTCAATTACATTAGCGAACTTTTCGTAAACGGTGGATTTATTCACATTACTGCCGAAGTTAAAAAAAAGTAGCTACAATATATGCGCGGACGACGAGCGCCGCCAGAATGACGCCAAAAGTATTAAAAAGTTTTCAAGAATCTGCTCTGCCTAAAAACTCTACTTTATAAAGAACAACATTATTTAATATAAATCTTTAAAACTGACTAACTTTTCTTTCCCGGAATTTAAATAAGGCAATCATTTTAGTATCAAGCAAATAATGCGTCCCTTATAAACCCTTAAGGGTTACCTATTTTCTTGGAAGCTGCAAATCCCCGCGGGTGGAAATGACCTTTACTAAAACAAAAGTAATGGGATTCAAAGCTAGCCACAGACTTCGCGAAAGGATGAACCGTGTTAAGGGTAAGTTCAGCCATTAATTTTGGATGAGGCCAAAGGGTATTTTGGCGTCTTAAATTGAAAAAGGCTGGATAAAAGAAAAGCCCTGCCGCACGGCAAACCTTTAGGTTTAGGGTCCTTACAAATTCACTTAAGCGTTCTAGGGCAGAATAGAGGCATTGCGTGAGATTCTTGTAAGTTACTTGGTCACTTTATTTATTTTTATTAAGATGTACTTTTCTTCAGTCGAGTATTGTAATAGCCTGTAGCCTGATAGTTAAGTTAATAAAGCTTCAATTTAAATTACATAAGTCAATTGGTATTCTCATTTTATTCTTCGTTTATATAACATTTGAAATTTGCCATGAGCTTTTCGGTGAAGGAAAACATCGTAAGGAAACCTGCACACATCTGCGAAGAAATTCAGTGGTGTGTGTTAAGTTCCCAATCCGCACTGGGAGGAGGCCTATGCCATGAAGCACGCCGAATTACGCGACAATTTAATAAAAATAAAAATAAAAAATTGATTGACAACAACAACATTACATGTTTTTACTTACTGAAATTGTAGCGAATTCGGAATCAAAAGGCTTTAATAATAATAATAATATACATATATCTTGAGTCTTACAGTATAACGGAAGCATAAAAACTAAACAATATCTTCTACTGACAAAGTCATTCGAAGAACTACTGTCTCCGAATTCAAATTTGAAAACAACGCTCCAGTTGCGATGCAGCCAGTGTGTCACAGTACTGGGGCCTTACCATGACGTCCTAATTCCGACGCAGTTCAAGTTTTAGCTGTCACTTTTAGTATGAATCTGACAGCGAGCGGACCTAAACTGAAACGCATTAAGACGTCATGGTACGGCCCCTGTAATATAATAAGTAGGTCCTATGTTGGTTTTGGTACGAGCCCTTTGTACACGAGTATGTAATGAGAATTCACGAAAGCTAATAAAGTCACAAAACAACCAAATCTCATCCATTCTAGCAAATTAAAAGCGTAATTCACGGCAACGAAACTGCAGCTTATTCACAATTATCTTAAAGTTAAAGTTAAATTACAGTTGTAATCGGATCCTCCGATGAATTTAACTTCTAATTTCAAGAGGAAGTTCCAATTTCCGATAGCGCGGGAGCGTTTCTTTGTTCCGCCTGTGATAAAGAGTCGCCGGGTGGTGCGCCCCGATAGTCGAGTTTGCCTCGATTTATACAGGCGAGCGGCGTTCGCGTCTCTTTTGGTTGCTAAGGCCCACTTGCGCAGTGCAGGGTTAAAAAATTAAATCGCTAACTCGGGGTTAGGTTTGACAGTTCCATACATTTAGGACACTACTTAGCCCCGGGTTAGCTAGCATCTAACACGGGGTTAAGGCGTTAACCTTGGTCCGTGCAAGTGGCCCTAAGAGAAGTACCTAACAAGATAATGGAAACTTAAAAAAAAAGCCTTTTAGATGGCCAGTTTGTTTTAGCGCGGTCTCATTGGTAAATTCGGAACTATTTTTGCAAGACTGTTAAAGAAAAATCGACGAGTAGGACTAGGACGCGAAGGTTTCCGTGTCATCATCCAAATGTCATTACAAAGGTTGAGCGAATCCAAAAATACAGTTTTTGACCGAGACCTTTGATTGATTGAAACCGTAATTTTGGCAGAAGCGTTAAAATAGCCATTCTTTAGAATCTGTAGGTTAGGTTAGGTAAAATTGTATAACAATCTTGAACAACTTCTTCTCAAGTTATCTTACCTGTAGTTACCAGAAACGGTCTCAGTTTAACCAATTGTTTTACAATTTACATGTATGTATGTAAACTCTTTATTGTGCAAAATAAACAAGACAAATATAATTGACAAACACTCAATTGACATGTCATTGTTATAATCTTATTAGGTACGTACGGTACGAATGACCAGTGGTCCAAATTAGGTTAAGATCATTACCGCAACATAAAGGTTGTCTCACATTGATTACCACAATTATTTTGATCAGAAATAAAATAGCGACCGTACCGTTATAAATGTATATATTTAATATACAAAGCATTTAGACAAATTTGAACATGTTTTTAAAACGTGTCAGTTCACAGAAAAGTGATGTTTTAGGCAGCCCGTTAACGTTTTAAGACCATTTTATATAATTATACACAATAACATAACTCCGTCTTTATCCTTTACGGGGTAGACAGAGCCTGAGTTAGCAAGACCTAATGAATATAGTACGTTGAAAAATATATAGTACAACTGACATTTGACATTTAACTTTCCATCACGCGCACAACAACTGGGGCCTTGCGTTTTAATGCGAGTGGATTCCGACTCAGTTCAGGTTTTTGCTGTCATTTTTAGTATGGATCTGACAACGAGCGAACCTGAACTGAATCAGAATTGAATCGCATTAAGACTTCATGGTAAGGACAGTGTAAAAAATCAACACCTCAAACCCCATTCATAAAGACTAGCGGAAGTGTTTTATTTTTGCGTACGGTTAAGTAGGTATATTTTTTCAATAGTTTATTAGACACAGGGTCGAAATATACTATAATATCGTTGGCAACCCTAGCTGCATAGTTCACAAAATTATATAAACATAACCCATTTTTTTGCACTCCACAGTAGACAAAGTAGGTAATTAAGGGCCGGCCGGGGCAGCGGCGTTAGATGGGAGAGCTCCCTTAGTACTAGCTTCTGTTCGTTGCATGCATTGTCATGCAATCAGGGTAATAGCCATGCATTATTCAAGCTTTGATGGCTAACTTGCTAGATGTCGGTGAGCAGCGTGCATGATTAATGTTTTATGTTGGTACTAAAAGGTCCTTAGTCCATGAAAATGTTGGGCATAAGTAGAACCTTGTAATAATTATTGAGTTGAAATAAAATTATTGTTAAAACAAGATTCAAATAAACAACGACGGTCAGTTTTCTTTTCATACCTATAAACCTAATTCATACTATTATGTACATTTTATTTTTAATTCAATTGTTGACACCAATGTCATGTTACAATTAGACCCCGTTATTTTGTCGCACAGAAATTGTTTTTCAGTAGAGCGTGAATGTTTTTTTTATCGACTATCTAAATGTCGATACTGTATATATACATAATAATAAACGAAGAAATAAAAGTCTAAGGTGTTCGTTAGTTACGATTTATCATAGTTTTTCCAAAATCATTACGATAAACTTTACACAACTGTACATCGCCAGTGTATGGGTTATTATAGGGATTTTCGTGATGACAAAAAAAGTTTTCATTAAAATTGAGCATAGACTTAAAAATCGAAAATTCAATTGCATTGACGACGCGGTTGGCCTAGTTGGTAGTGACCCTGCCTACGAAGCAAGCGTCCCGGGTTCGAATCCTGGTAAGGGCAAATATTTGTGTGATGAGCACGAATACTTGCTCCGGAGTCCTGGGTGTTTCTATCTATATAAGTATGTATTTCTCTATATAAGTATATATTTATCATTGTCTAGTACCCATAAAACAAGCCTTACTAGCGCTTACTTTGGGAATAGGTCAATTTGTGTGAATTGTTCCCTGATATTTATTTATTTATTTATTTCATTGCATTACTATATTATAAACATCGATATCAAGAAGGTCGATAAAAAACATTCACGGTCTACTGAAAAACAAATTCTGTACGACAAAATCTGATAACGGGGTCTAGTTATCATAAATCGGCCAGCGTGCATCGAACCAGAGGGGGCTATTCCGAAATTCGATTTTCGAAGATCGTATCATAATATTATCGTCCCTTTCACTCTCAAATTAATGAGTATTAGTGCGAACGGAAGGCTCGAAACGAATTTCGAAAATCAAATTTTGGAGTAGGTACTATAATGTCAGGCTTATCCAAGAGTTACGTAATGACTAACGATATTAATAATTTAATTAAAGTTAAACTTGTTGGGAAAACCGAAATATTCCTCATACGAGTATTTGCATGAAACTACTTCAACTTTTTACACATGGAAATTCCTAATTATTCTTGATGTTTTCAAGCAATTAATGACGTACATTTAGTTGGAACAATAGACATAATTGAAGAAATGTAGATAGGTCGTGTGCTTTCTATGACTTTTTCTGTGAAGTAATACGAACACGTAATATTATGGTTTTGATATACTTATTTTGTTTTTAGAAGAAGGTATGTATAGATAGCCACATTGCAACTTAGGTATCGTTTTTCTATCAAAGCAGGATATTAGCCTATTCTTTACTCGAATTAAACATACAGCTGATTATTTATTTTAAAAGTTTGAAAAATATTTGCATGAAGAGTTCAGACAATGTGAGAACAATTTCCTGGCACTAAGGTGAACATTCAAGCGTTAGTCGCTTTTTAGATGAAAAATTTACTCTGACTGTACAGATATAACTAGTGGATTGAAAGTTAAAAAAAGAGATCGTTGTAAACTGTTAATTCAATTACGCGGAATTAATATTTCGGGTTGCTTACGTTTAACGTCTACAAAAAGTTTGCGGCAAACATTGCAGCATTAATTATTATAGAGAGCTCCGTTTCCGCTCCATTTTCCTGGGATCTTTAACTATATTCGTACCAAATTTCGTGTAAATTGGTTCAGCTTTAACCGTGAAAAGGAAACAGACAAACAGACACAATTCCGTATTTGTAATATAATATTAGTACGGATTATGATTATTTCAACAGCGTTGTCTTTACAAACTGTAATAAGTGGTTAGGAAGAAATTAGCTTTCAAGACCGCTTTTGATTTATCGTGGTGTCACTTGGAGGGTGGATTTCGTTAGGGCTTGTTTTTCCTCAAACGCTCAAGACCGGTTTCGGTGAAAGTATTTTTCTAACTAATTGACCTTTTTTCTTCGAGATGGTTTTGTCTGGAGTTATAAAAGAAACAAACATTAAAATACTGTTACTACGTTGGCCATGATAGAATTCTATAAAGAAGGCACTATTTAGGAGAGAAAATAACGAGGCACTGGTTTTCCAGGAAAGCAAAAGTATAATCAAAAAGACATTTAGGAACCGTAAACAATAAGGTACCTAACAGGATCTAAGGGTCACGTTTAGCATGATTGTGGACCATGTAGGTATAAATGGGAATCAAAATAGTGACGGGTTGCTAGCCGCACCGCCTATAACATGATTCCTAACATTTTCGCCCATTCCCTCGATGGGCTTTCACTACCTGCGGGTACATTCTATGATTTTTCTTTACTCCCAGACTGCATGGAAGAGTTGTTCTAACCTTGTTTTTGTATCCCGCCACTGCTGTGTGTACAAACAACCAACATATTTTATACTAAGGAAATACAGTTTTACAGCCAAAATGTAACCTTGCCACATAACTGACACCCCGTGAGTCTAGACTTGGCTTACACAAGCGAACGGCTGCCTCAATAAATTGTCCATAAGAACAAAACGTATTACACGCTAGAATTGTAATTTCCTCGAGTGCGCTCCGATACTCGTTTATAACAATAAATTAAAACGTGAGCTCCCACGTGTAAATACCAGGATTCCTATCGCCATTTATCTTGTATTTCTTCCGTGCCGTATACTTATTGCTGAGTTTCTAATAATGTAACGAAGCCTCTACTATTATTGTTTAACAAAAGCTAGCTTCTCGATCTAAGGGTGGCTAAATTAGAATTATTTTTATAGCGATGCATAATATTTGCTAAAACATACAAATATAATCTTAATACTTCCTAATAACTATTTTAAATGTGAGTTTGTTTGATACGCTTTCAAGCCTAAACTATTCAACCGCTCGTGTTGAAATTTGGTATTAAAGATAGTTTGAAACTCCAGGAAGAACAAAGGGAACTTTCGTCCCGGAAAATTGTATGGTTCTCGCATTAAATAAACGAATTGTCCGTGGACGAAGTCGGGGGCAACAGCTAGTTATAACGTAATAAGGTACGTATTGTGGAAGTCAAGAGGACATAGATGGTTTTGATGTTGAAATGATAGGAATAAAAGACGTAAGTTACATTAAAAGCAGCAATATCTTTTGGCTCCAATTGAAAATTATATAAAAATGACTTTAAAATCGCAATTGCAAAAGTTACAGAAGCATAATATGAACCAAATGCTGTACCTTAATAAAATATTAACTAAGTTTAACAATGCGAATAGAGTCGAATAAAACAGTACTTACCCTTATACCGTGTCAAACCAGAACGTAAACAAGTGAATGAGATAGGCACATTATTAATTCATATTAATAATTGAAACAAAAAATGTTAGGGGTGAAACCCACGCCCGAGGCTATTTATAAAACGTTTGCACTCCAGAGGCTTGCGGCAAAGAAATGTTACACGAAGCCGCAACAGGAACTGTTGAGGCTGAAGTGTTACGTAGCTAACTCCCTTCGGCTAATTCAATCAAGAAGGGTTGGAAACGGAAAATTGCCACTGTTTATAATTTTTTACAGCAAAATAACCCTAACTTGAGAGACAGTGAAGATTTGCCCTTTCATTCGTAAAAAAAAACCTGTAATAGCGAAGTGTTTGTTTTGTGTATTCCGAGTAAACGCAAAATGATAGTGACTGGTTATTACCATATAAATTAACAATTTAATCAAAAATTCGCTATTCCTTAAATTAAACAATTAAAATAATATGAACTAATATAAAACTAAACTAAAACTAGGTAAAAAAATATATAAGTGACTTATAAAGTAGTAAATGAAATGCCAAGAGCCTGAGAAGAGGTCTGTGCCCTGCTGCTGTGTGATATATATATGTGATATATATATGTTGGAGTTAATTATAAAGGATATTGAACAGCTTGAGTTGAGACAGTACCAATCCTGGGGAGAGGGTCAGAGAATCCAGACTCAAGCAGTGTACGACAAAATAAATTGACGTGCACGTACGAATAGATAGAATTTCACTAGCAGCGCGTTCCGATAGTGCTCGTAGCCATAGTAGGCGTCTTTGAAACGCCACTGTAATTGAAATAAAATGAAGTTATGATAGTTTACTGGAATCACTGACTAGAGTTCAACTCGATTATGAAAACTTGTCAAGTTGGAAAATTATAAACATAATTCTAGCAATTGAATCATCCATGTAGAAGTCACAGTTTAAAATAACTTAATTTAATGAAATATTGGTGCTACAGTTTCAGTCACTTACAGAAGCATCAACTAATTACCTAACTATATAAAATCGTTTATTAATTTGTTTTTTAAAGGAGTTACATTTTATATTAAATGACTCGTCTGTGAGTGCTGCGGTCGGATTTTCGACATTCTGATACCAAAGTTGGAAACTTTCTCGCATTAATGTTTCGATGGAATCTTGTTATTCCCTATTCAGCTCAGACATCCTCGTTGCCTCCTTAGTTTCACGAGATTTGTTCGAGCAGAAAAAGAAAGGGTTAGTTTCGTTACTTTAATGGAGGGAGACGTGTTGTGTGAAATTCGTTTGCGGCGAGTATCCCTTATCCGATACGAATACATTGTTCATCTTACTGTGGAAGCGTTTTCTGCTTGCATGAATGTAGACATTGGCATTTAAATAGTTTGTTTTCACTTGCGTAACTAAGGAAACCCATTCGGAATATTATAAACGGGATGTGAACCGCGATTACCTTTATTAAGCACCCGATATTTCGATACAGTTGCATGCATCAAGATCACGGGTAGACGTTTATAATATTTCGAATGAACTTAACCGTGAATCATTAAAAACTCTTAAGGAAACCCACATTTTAATACTTGCTAAAGTTGTCTCAATACAATGTACAATGTACAATGTTGTACAATGTGGAGATCCAATGTTAACCTATCATAACTTAACACCAATTTTGTACACCCGGTTTGACAAATAAAAATTTCATTTCATTTCAAAAGTTGCATAAATTATTTGCGTCAATACGATGAAATAAAGCTTCCAAATCAGTTTTAGTTTTTACACAATCAAGCTCAAGTACAATTTTAAGTAGGTAAACGATTTAATATAAACAAAATATCCCAATGACAAAGTTCTCTTCTATTGAATGAAAATCGTAAAATTTTAATTGGAATTAAATTTTAATGTTTCTCTGTACAAATCGCTGTTTTATACGCTAGTACGAGTACATAAATCAGCATGGATTTAAAAAAATGCCGAAATAAATTTCAAATATTCCAATATCTTCTTTTTCTCTCGGAATGTAATCCAATTATATCAATTGGAAACACAAATTGCTCTTAACGCCTCCGTGAAAATTGTAAGACAAATCGAAATAATCGAATTCCATTTGGAAGTAATTTTTCTCTTGATCCTCCCTTAAGATTTTAAAGCAAAATACTTTTCTACTGATGTCTACACCACTATACTTAACATAGATAAATTAAATCGGATTCAGTTCCTTTTGATATAGACAACGACAATTTAGTGTATAAATCACAACACAGTGTATAAAACAAACACGCTTCACTGTCTGTCTGTCCCTATATACCTATGCTTAGATCTTTAAAACTATACCTACAACGGATTTTGATGCCGTTTTTGTAATAGATAGAGTGATTTTAGAGGAAGGTTTATATGTATTACCTATTCTACGTAGACGAAGTCGCGGCCAGAAGCTAGAGAAGCTAGAGATTAAAATTAGAAAACGATGGCTATTGTCTCGTAATTTACGTACAAATGTGAATCCTGTCATAACTTAGTCTTTTATCCATCCTAGGCTTGTTTATATATTAACTAGCGACCCGCCCCGGCTTCGCACGGTATATTATGCATGTATTATACATATAAACCTTCCTCTTGATTCACTCTATCTATTAAAAAAACCGCATTAAAATCCGTTGCGTAGTTTTGAAGATTTAAGCAAGACATAGGGACATAGGGACAGAGAAAGCGACTTTGTTTTATACTATGTAGTGATTCAAAACTGTCAATGACTTATAACTATAACGAAGTGATATCTAAAAAGTTATTTCCATTTGAGGTACGGGACCCGAAAAAAACTTTTTCCCTTTGATATTTGACTTGCCAAAACAGCTTTTAAATTTGGTTTGAAAAGAGTTAAAGGTAACAAGCAAACAAAGCAAGTTCATCAATTATTCAATCAATGGGGAAAGCATTTTCTAGAGTGCCGTTCAAACATAATCGATCATATGTCAAAGTGTTTAATACCGTAAGATGTAGACTTAGGGTTCTGTTTTATATCAGCCAACGCCGAAAGTCAAATCAAAGTACCTTTAGATAATGTATAAGGCGTGAAAATCTTTGTTTTAAATACACAAGGGAAAGCGTTTTAGTGGTTTATAACTTATTAGCTGTTGTTTCTTAGCCTGTGACTTTGTCTGTAGAGAATTTATTTCGAAAACGTAGCAAACAAAGAAGCAAACAACGTCACATTCACATTTATAAATATTACTAGTTGATGCCCGTGACTTTGTCCGCGTAGAATCAAATGTAGCCTATGTACTGTGCAACCCCCACTTGCCTTATAATATTAGTGTAGATGTAGATAGTTATTTTTAAGTTATCTCAATCCTACGTATAGGATTATTTAAAAAGCGAGTGTGATTTTATTCGTTGGCTTCTCTTACATTATTATGATGATGACTGCCTGAACACGTTGTAAAGCAGATGTTAAATTCTAACAAAACATGAAAATAAAAAAGTATTAGGTAAGTAGGTATAACACAAAACAAATTTTGACGACGCGGTTGGCCTAGTTGGTAGTGACCCTGCCTGCGAATCAAGCGTCCTGGGTTCGAATCCTGGTAAGGGCATATATTTGTGTGATGAGCACGAATATTTTTGTTCCTGAGTTATGGATGTTTTCTATCTATATAAGTATGTATTTCTCTATATAAGTATGTATATCGTTGTCTAGTACTCATAACACAAGCCTTACTATCGCTTACTTTGGGACTAGGTCAATTTGTGTGAATTGTTCCCTAATATTTATTTATTTACTAATATTTAAATTATGAACAGATTGCCCTTACTCCGGCAAACATTGGCTCGGACAACAAGATCAAAGCCTGATAACTTTGATTTAATAGCCTGAAGGTGTACCTATGTGGTCTTAAAGTCTAGAAACACCCTCACCTCACCCCAAGTATTGAATAATGTAACATGTGATAGGCACTCTCTGAAATATCAGATTTCAGGTTTCCTTGAATTGGGATAACATCTGGCCCCTATTTCCCCAATTCGACAATTGTCGGTGATAAGTGACAATTTGAATTGCAATGCGTGGTCAATATGAAGCCAGCCGGCGTTGATTTTCGTCGAGTTTGTAATGTAGACAAAATTGTCTCTGGTTCCGACAATTGTGGCTTTGGTAAAATAGGGGGCTGTGAGCTATTCGAATCATTAATGCGTATTGATTACATCTTGCTAGTACCTACTAAAAACAAAAGTTTACTTGGAAATAGGTACCTCGTATTACCTTTTTGTTGTTGTTGTCAGTTATCTTATCCTACTAATACATATTATAAATGCGAAAGTTTGTGACGATGTATAGTGAGTGAGTGAGTGAGTGAGTGAGTGAGTGAGTGAGTGAGAGAGAGAGAGTGTGTGTGTGTGTGAGAGAGAGAGAGAGAGAGAGAGAGAGAGAGAGAGAGAGAGAGAGAGAGAGAGAGAGAGAGAGAGAGAGAGATAGATAGATATGTATTTACACACATTCGATACACGTAGATTAGTGAGTGAATTTTTTTACTTTGACTAGGAGTCGACGTGGTCGCCATGGCCGAAACCGGTCGGAGGGATCATCATCATCATCATCGCATTTTTTAACGGAGATAACTGGTATATCTCCAGCCTATATACGTCCCACTGCTGGGCACAGGCCTCCTCTCAGAATGAGAGGGCTTGGGCTATAGTTCCCACGCGGGCCCAGTGCGGATTGGGAACTTCACACACAATTGAATTGCTTCGCAGTTGTGTGCAGGTTTCCTCACGATGTTTTCCTTCACCGAAAAGCTCATGGTAAATTTCAAATGAGATATCGCACATAAATTCCGAAAAACTCAGAGGTGCGAGCCCGGGATTCGAACCCACAACCCTCTGCTTAAGAGGCCACAGGTCAAACCACTAGGCTACCACGGCTTTTATAACTTAGATAACTGGTACCCTAGATTAAAACATGGGCTACTTTTTATCCCGGAAAATTGCATAGTTGCCGCGGGATAGCGATAAACATGTCAGAGGTACCTAGAGTCGCAACGTAAATAATTATTGCAGAATATTCAATCAACATCAGTTCTTAAGTCTAAATTCTACGTGGACGAAGTCGCGGCAGAAGCTAGTCACATCTTCTATATATATAAAAGGCAAAGTCCTGACTCACTCATTGACTCATCAACGCCCAGCCCAAACCCTTGAACCTAGAAAGCTGAAATTTTGGACAGAGGTTCCTTTAATAATGTATACACGAGATAAGAACGGATTTTTCGAAATTTTACCTCTAAGGGGGTGAAAAAGGGGGGCAAAGTTTGTATGGGGTGACGTGATTCCTTGGTCCGATCTACTTCAAATTTTGCTTACACATTCTTTAACAGAATTGACGGAACACGTGTTTCGTATTTTCTTGATATTCATCCACTAACGGGGTTTAAAAGGGGTAGAAAGTTATTTTGGGGGCGATTTGCTTCAAAGTTGATATCAATACTCCTTAGTGCTTTTGATTAAAAATACATTTTATTTTGACACAGTCATGTTTGAAAACTCAAACCATTGACGTAATATTTTTAAACAGGACCGAGTAGGTGCTCGCAGCTGAAAAACGAGCCGACCGAGATAGTATGATATGGCGCGTGTACCTTTCTAACAGGACTGACAATAACATTTTTGTAATCACTACATAGTATAAAACAAAGTCGCTTTCCGCTGTCTGTCTGGCCCTATGTATGCTTGATCTTTAAAACTAACGCAACGGATTTAATGCGGTACTTTTTTAGTAGATAAAATGTTTTAAGAGAATGGTTTATAAGTATTATATACATAAATAAATAAATAAATAGCCTTTTTTATTCCCAATTCGCTAGAATTTCAGTAAACGTACAGGTTGTTGTTATTGTTTTTTTTTTGTATTAAATTGTCGCGTTATTCGGCGTGCCTCATGACATAGGCCTCCTCCGTGTATTGGAGGGTTTGGGCTATAGTTACCACGCGCGCCCAGTGCGGATTGGGAACTTAACACACACCATTGAATTTCTTTGCAGATGTGTGCAGGTTTCCTCACGATGTTTTTCCTTCACCGAATAGCTCATGGCAAATTTCAAATGTAGTTTTCGCACATAAATTCCGAAAAACTCAGAAGTGCGAGCCCAGGATTGGAACCCACGACACTCTGCTTGAGAGGCCACAGGTCAAACCACTAGGCTACCACGGCTTTTTTTTTTAGTATCTATACATACATTATAATGAAGCTAAAGAGCTTCCAAAGTCTGTACATGGAAGATATTTTCTGGGGATACTTAGAATCGATTACAGAACACGTGTATATTTGCGAGCGCATCACGTGAAAACGGCTGAACGGATTTTGATTGCAAGCTTTACTAATCTGTTGAGAAAATCACCGGCCAGGTTATGGGCTACTTTTTATCCCGGAAAAAATGCATAGTTCCCGCGGGATAGCGATGAACATGTCAAAAATCGCAGCTGGCTAGAGTCACAACGTAAATAAATATTGCTTCTATATCATAGACGTGCACTGGATTTTTTTAAACTCCCACGGGATAGGGAATACATGGGGTTTAAAGTCCTCTGAAAAAGGAGCCTATCTCCATAACTATAATTATTAGCCATGAAATTTGGCATACAAGTAGATAATTATGATATCTGAAAACTGATTTCAGGAATCTGAGAATTTCCCGTGGAATAAGAAAAAAGAGTAATTTTACTGACTTGCTAATATAGTTTCTTGGTATTTGGCAGACATTCCTTGATGATCAAAGAGGTGCACTACACAGGGATTTTCCAATTTTCCCACGGGATAAAAGGACCGTATATAAAATATAAACTTTGTATTTACATGCTCTTTGATGGTTACGTAGGTGTCATAAGATTAGATTTTTCGAATTTCCCACAGAAAAAAAGGATGGGATAAAAAATAATGGAAGTGGATCCATGCAAGAAACTGTTTTATTTCGTTGAGTTAGGTAGGTAGTAGGAAAACCTTTGTGTTAAAGTGTACGACTTCCATTTGGCTGTTTTTGTACATTTTCGATGGGAGAGAGGAAAAATTCTAGCGCAAATCATAATTCTGCGCGGACGAAGTCGCGGGCAAAAGCTAGTAATAATATAAACAACAAATTATAACATAACCCGACAACGGTTTTTTTAGAGAAAGCCTCTGGCAGCATCGCGCGTCGACGTCGTTCGGATGGTTATTATTGCATTTAAAGTTCGAGGAAAAGGAAGTGAATTTCCCTTATCAGATTTATTATAATAATCTGATTCTGTCCCTTATGTTGTATCTTTTTATACACTGTACCAGAATATTCAAATCTATGGGATTTAGTACTGTCATTAGTTTATGTGGAATGTACTTTGCTCTGCCACGTGTCTATTTTCAACATAACGTCTTTTTTTGGGTTCTCTATCGTTTGCCCGAATTTCTTTTGCCATAAATGTATTGTTTGCCATAATGATCATTTGCCATAACTCTTTTTTCTCTTTATTTGTTAATTATTCAGGATTGTTATGAAACAAACCTAACCTAACCTATAGAATTCTACAGGATTGCCATTACAATGCTCCTGAAAAAAATACGGTTTCAGAGAAAAAAAGGGTTATGACAAATGATCATTATGGCAAACATTACATTATGGCATATGAAATTCGGGCAAAAGAGGGGCTCCGCTTTTTTTGCAGCAAAGATACACAGAAGCTTATGATACCTACACAGAATTTTAGATGATGTAAGAAGTACTTATAGACGACCACACTGTGCCATCTCATCGAACCCTTAAAGGGTTAAAAATGTAGAGTTTCAAAAATACCGAACGATATCATAAAGACTGCATTTTTTTTCTTACATTTTATTCATAAAACATGGCTACAATTATAATGGCGCAATTAGTGGCCAGTATCATTTTACGCTCGATGGAATAAAAAAAGCTTCTATTATTGCCGCCGGCAAACGTGATGACATGTGTTCTCTTAAAATAGTTTGCTTTCGTTTCCAAATTCGAAACCTGTAAATACTAAACGCATTGAAACAAACTAATAGTAAAAGTAGGCTTCAGTCAGTGTGGTAGAATCGGTTTGCAGCCATGGCTGAAACGGAGGCGCTCAGTGATCGCGCGGCGTCGCGACCGAACGCACGCGTACATCCCGACGTTTACGGCACCCAAAACGCATATGTGATAGACGAACTATACAAAACTTTGCCGACTAGCATGCCATGTGATTCGAGGATACTTAAGGACTTTTCGCAAAGGGCCAAAGGTACCCAACTAGATTAATTACGTTGTGAGTTTGCGTTTCATTCGCGGGAAGTTAGTTTTACAAGGCCTTAAGTTGTATGCTTCCAGTAAATTGCTCATGTAGGTTGCTGGTTTAATGCATGATGTTTGATTACAACAACCAATATCATGGCCATGGTAAATCTTTGGATACGTAAATCGATCAATGTTTATGGATGTAAACGGTAGTGGTATTCATTTCACTACAAAAGAAATTTGTTAAATTCAATCAGACGATCAAATTTATTGAGCTGAAGTCTTATAAAATCTAAGTTTGGTCAGCATCTTTGCGTGGTTTTTTATGTTTAATTAATTCAGAAGACCATCAAAAAGGTTAGTAATCGATAAGCATCAGTTCACTCCATAAGTAGGTATTAGTTACAAGAAAGGGTTGCAAAATAACTTAACTGATACACACACAAACACACACAAATCACGTATATAATATCCCTTGCGGTGTAGACAGAGTAGAGCAACAAGACCAAGATGATAACAATTAATGATAATTTTATATTTTTATTTAAAATATCCATTACTTAGTTTTCAATGAAATACATTATGATACCTATTCTCTAAAGTTTTGAATTTAACCAAATGAAAGCCTTTGAAAGAATATGAATAGATTTTAAAATAATTCAAATAAAAAAAGACACATATCACATGCATAATATAATAAACTTGGATTTGTTACTATTTACCCCATTTACCCTCAATTTTCCTCACTCCCGGGGCGATATATAGGCAAATATACCCAAATACTTGTTTCATCTCGAGTCGTAGTGGTCTTAAGTACATATTAGCTACAACTGACCCAAACCCTACTTGATCTCCGGCTTACCAAGTTAAGTAAACTCTGGAAAAGCTTTTTTTTAATTAGATCTAAAGGCCCGAAAACTCGCAGAATTATTTTATAGGCACACCGAAGTTTGTTAACGCTGCCGTAACCAAATTACCAGTCAATTACGAATTAGGAGAGGCTTGGTCAGTAATTAGATTCAAGGTGAAATATTTTCTAGGTGGGTATTGGCTCTTCTCTTCTTCTTGTACCTATTTAAGAGCCAGGCTATTGACGGTGGAGTAATCGCCACTCCGCTCGGTCCGGTCGGTGGGTATTGGTGGAGAGTAAAAAAATAATAAGAAGTAAAGACCAACATTATTGAATATTATGATAAATAAAAGTAAGATAATCAAATTGTGTAATGACTCGGATATTGTGCCAGTGGATTTGTAAATAGGAATAATTATTTAGGTATCAAAAGCATATAAATGAATTTTGAAAGTTACGAGTACTCGTAATAATGATCACAGTGTGTCGTGTCATACTCATACGCATAAAATCGCCTGTTGATGTTACTCACTCGTAAATAATTATGGCATTTCGTTTGAAGGACTTAATATTATTATTGTCTGAACTACGAGTAAATTTTTACGAAAACTAATTCAAATACTAAAAAAAGAGTAAAATTAAGCTGTTTTATGTACAATAAAGAGTTATACATACATACATACTTACATAATTATGTACCTATTACAAAATAAATCTTAACCATAAAATAAACATGGAGTTACTGCTTTATTTCATTAATACCGGAAAATCGCGTAAAACCAATCAGCAGCAAAATAGACGATTCCGGAAAAAGCAAAATCACGGATTCTCCGAAATCTTCGGTAAGTATACAAAAGATATTATAATATTAAATAAAGAGCCCTCAAACACTAGAACACTTTAGTGCTTGACATTGAATCTTAATTGAAACCTCAATCGCGATCTTTGCTTTTTTTAAAGAAATAAAAAAAATTGACGCAAAATTTCCTAGACATTCCAGTCACCTGCTAAAATATGAAGTCAGTGCGGTTCGTAATTAAGTACAACATAAACAAATAAAAAAATACGATTATAATATACGAGGTGAATCTAAATAAAAACTGGAAAATTCTAATTCCATCCTAGTTTATTTACGTACTAAAGAAAAATTAATAGTGTCACGACCTGCGCGCAACAAATTTTTAAGTGTCCCACTTTTTAAATCATACATACATATCGTCACGCCTCTTTCCCACAGGGGTAGGCAGATACGACTTTGTTCCACTTGCTACGATCCTGACATACCTCTTTCGCTTCATCCACATTCATCAATCTCTTCATACATGCTCGTCGGTTTCGGGTAGACTCTTGACCTGGCCTTTTTCCAAAACGTTTTTAAATCACATCGACATTATTCAAAAAATAACATTAAATAGTGGAAAATCTATGTATTGCTATAAAACTACAGCTCAAATTATTAAATTATAATTTCACTTGTTCCATTCTACTCAAATATCGAAAATTAGCACAATTTACATCACTTTCGAGCGGTGATTTCACTAAGATAATTACAAATTTTAACTTTAAGCGCGTTGTGTTGGTTGTCTGGTAGAGATCGCTATTAAACGATAAGACCGCCTATTGTATACTTTTTCTTTGTTTCTGTATTGTTTTCTACTGATTTGTGGTGTTCAATAAAGAGTATTTATTGTAATGTTGTTTGTGACAAAAAAATTACACTATTGGACTATGAGCAATGTTTACTCGCGACAGTAGATACACTAATTACTTGGTAGACAAAACGCGCCGGGAGCAATTAGCAGCGTGATGTGAGATGAGCTTCACGGCTGCATTCGCTTGCCCTTTAAATAGGGCTTTGAGAGCGAACTTCTACTTGAAACAGCCACGGTTGTCAAAGCAGACTATCGTGTCGTAACGCTATCTAGAGTCAGCTACAGCTACAAATGTTACGTATAGGGGCCTTACCATGTCTCAATGCGATTCAATTTAAACTCAGTTCAGTTTTTAGCTGTCATTTTTAGTATTTATGTACCTATATAAACTCTTTATTGTGCAAAATAAACAAAACAAATACAATTTTACTGACAAACACTGAGATACATGCACAAAGGCGAACTTATTCCTTTAAGGGATCTCTTTCAGACAACCTTTGAGTGGATGAAAGGAGTATTATATTAGGGACGGACGAGTGATCCTTTGGGTTTTGGATCGTTTGAGGGAACTTTAGTATAAATCTAACAGCGAGCGAACTTAAACTGAATCGGAATTTAATCACATTAAGACGTCATGGTAACCCAGATGTCATGAAAAATCCTTTCTCATCGTATTATCTCGGAAAAGTTCGTATGTATGGTATTTGTCATGCTACTTCAGTTAGACTCATAGACACGTTGGCAATCATTCGGAAGTAGGTAATCGTGTGTTCATGACAGAAAAAGATTATTTACTACGTCTGGACGTAGTTATATTTAAAACCATCTGCTTAAATTTCATTTTTATTTTTATTTAGACGTGATTTGTGTATGTATGCAATAGATAAAGGTAAAAGAATGTTACTTTGTAAAGCGTTTATGAATAAGTAAGTTAGCAAATATAACGGAAAGTACCACGAAGTCAGCGTGTAGTCAATAAAAATACATCTAAGGCGAAACTTTATACAATGAATAACAGAACGAGCGTGTTAGTGAAACAACGAATTGGGTTCCCTGTTTATTTCATCCTTTTACGTTGTGTGTTAAAACTTCGCTATGATGAATAACTTCGTAAAAGGATAAAGTTTGAAAACATGTGAAGGGTTTCGAGGAAATTACCTACTGAAAAGTATTTCAATATTTCACGAACAAAATGTGGGCCAGGGAGCGCCGGGAGATAGAAAAACCTTAATCAAATCTTTTCTATGAGTGGCTGCATAAAAGGGACAGTCACTTGTGAAAAATATTTCTTCTCGAGTAATTTAAAGGCCAAGAGGACTATTTCAAGAGACCAAAGTACCTAAGTAATATGTATATACACGTGAGAATAGCAAGTAATCTTCTCTACTTACTGCTAAGGTTCTTAAAACATTGTCTTTGGCCGTAAATTGGTATCAAAACACAAAAAGTTTTTTATAATATTTTGTCCACATCCCAGTCAGAGCACGCGTAATTAATTCCGTATTATTATGATTATTTAGTGGTAGTGAACTGCACGAAAGTAAAGTAAATCAATAGAATTAGAATTATTCGAGGTTTGATCTCATAATCTTCTAGTCGTGTTTTTATTAGAGGATATTCCTTAATTGTTTTAAACAGTTTGAGAGACAACTTAATTCAATTAGAGATGAAATGTTTTTTTTTTTTTAAATAACACAAAACTAAAATGTTTAGATATACTTCACTGGCTCCTGCCCGCGCTTCGTCTACGTAGAATTAGCAATTGACATGTTTAAGGCTGTCTCCCGGGAACTATGCTATTTTCCGGGATAAAAGTAGCCTATGTTTTAATCTAGGGTGCCAGCTATCTTCGTTCCAAATTATATCCAAATCCGTCCAGTCGTTTTTGCGTGAAGAAGGAACAAACATACGCACTCACTCACTCACATCGTCACATCATCACATGGTCACAAACTTTCGTATTTATAATATTACTAGCTGTTGCCAGCGACTTCGTCTGCAAAGAATTCGTTTATCGCTATCCCGCGGGAACTACGCAATTTTCCGGGATAAAAAGTAGCCTATGTGCTATTCCAGACTTTTCTCTATCTATGTGCCGAATTTCATCCAGATCCGCTGGGCCTTTCTGGCGTGATTGAGTAACAAACAAACATCCATCCATCCATCCATCCATCCATACTTTCGCATTTATAATATTAGTTATATTAGGATTAAGTTTGTTCGCTAATTTTCATTGGGTTTTAAATTCGCATTTTTTATCGCTTCAAGAATGATGACTGACCAATACCATTCGTTTCGGGTTTGTTTTTATCAGTTGATGTTAATGCGATCCCTACCGGCAATATTCAATGGCCGGCAAAAATGGCTGGAATGCCTGAATAACCCATTGTTACTTTTATCCTCGGAGCGGGAGATAAAGGGAGCGAGCTGAAATTAAACAACAATATTGCACGCTTCATGATGTGTCCTGATAATAAAAAAAATTGTATAACTTCGTGGAATGTTCAGCTTTATGCCACGTCGCGACTTTACTTGCGGGTAAAGTAAAGTTAAAACGTTGTCAAAAGTTATTACAGATATATTACTATTTTAGTGCACAGAAATTAAGGTATCTATTATAGTCAAAGCTCCCCAAATGACATTGGTGTTACTATCGTTACTTCAAATATAAAATGAGTATTTAAAAAAAATTATGAAAAGTTTTTACTGTTTATGTGTACCTAGGTAAGTTAGTAATGTTCTCTTGCTTTGTCATAATCGAAGCAACTGTATATTAATGCAAATTTCAACATGAAACCACCATGAGACTTAATCATAAATACACAAACGGATATCTCACGTATAAAAGTGATGCTCGAGATGTTGCGGACTAGTTCGTAGTCTTTCCTCTTGGAGTGCTCGTCCCGGAGGCAGCGAAACGAACACTGCTCACCAGCGCTCTGTTCGCGCGGTTACTCGACGCAACTGACAGCGGCGCACAACTACCCTCGTTCGATGTCGAGAATCACTCGACCTTTATATGTGAGTTATCCGTTTGTGTAATTATTATTAATGCTATCTCTATTTCAGATGAAGGCGTGGACTGCGAGCGAGCAGGACACAACATTGCCCTGCTGCCGCACGCTTCACGTAAAGCATGCAGCTTACGCAAGTGCCCTATACACTTTGGTAAGTTGCACTCTTATGCCAAATGTTTTAATTCTTCTAAAAGCTCACGGATTTCTAAGATTTTCGTCGAAATTAAAATTGCGTGCTTTTCATTGGCTCTGGTTATCATTACCTTTATGGGTACGCGCAGGGTTACGATCAATACCTTTGTACAGAATAGGTCTTAATGTAGGTCGTTCCTTGAAGATGAAGATCCCCAAGTTGTACATTTTCCATTTTGTAGGCAAAAAAAAGGATTTCGCAATCATATCGCTTAATCTTTAAGAAAGGACCAATCGGCTTATAAAAATAAAATAGTTGTCGAAGTATTGTGCGGTTGTAGCGTTCATCTTCTTTGGTTCTGGGCTGCAAGGTTTTTTTTGTGTGCCGTTTCTACATCATGATAGACAAGACTACAGATTGTAAAGCGAAACATTTAAATAAACGGTTTTTTTCACATTAAAATTCATGTTTATTCTAAAAGCAAATAAATAATAGACCCTATAAATGATAATAACAATTCGACACATTGCAGCAACAATCGCAGTCGATAATGAAGTGTAATATAAAGAGAAAAAAACCATTAAAAATATTTAGCATTATAATGCAAAGAGTTCGCAACAAGCATAACTATAATTTCTGATCAGATTTTTCATTAAAATTTCTATCATGCATTTATTTATTTCACGGATACAAATATAATAAAATCATACTATACCATTTTCAATGCAAATGAAGTCCAAATTGGAAATGAAATCGTCACGCACACCCAAAAATTTACCAAGCGATATTTCAACTACCGCTAACTAGTCGGGGAAGCTATTAAACTCATTCGTGCGTGTATTCCAATTGCTCTACTGAAATTACTTAGTCGTACGTTCAGATAAAATCTATATACACTTTACTCATCAGCGCGGAGTCGGAACCGCTCGAGGCCAAAATTTGAAATTTCCGGAGCGTTTGCTCGCGTGACGTTGGTAGGTAAAGAGTTCTTCAAATGGGCATTACTCATTTTTGTGCACACTGTCATTTCCATGGATGTCACTAACGTGGACGTTAATTACTTTGTCCAATGCTTCAACTTTATGAGCTTGTAATTTTATAATTTAATTTGATTTGATTTTTTTGATTTATAATTTTGAAATCCATCATAAATATTTGAAAGAGTAATTACATCCACGGTAGTAACATCCATACCATGTAAGTGAGAGTGTGCATAAAAATGAGAATGACCAAGTCTGGAGCAAAATGTTTGTAATTGGTAGTGGGGTAACTTTATAATGTATAATGGATTAAATACATAATGGTTCCAAATATATAATGTGATTATCTCAGAAAATTTCAAATTAACAGAATTGTTATAAACTAAATCTAACCTAACCTAAACCAATCTACATATAACGCTATCAAAAAAATTCATCTAGCTAATAGTTACACAGAGAATATCATTATATATGTTGAATCATTATGTATTTTACCCATTAGACATTCTAACCTTTATATATTCTGATCCGCACCCTTGTAATTGTTAAAAATCGCTTACACAGACAGTCAATTAGACGTAGCGGCGGATCTCATCGCTTATTAGCATCAGCTGAATAGTACATTTTTATTATCAGGAGTGCTATTTTATAATGAAATAATTTAATTGGATAACGGCTTTTGATCTGTGAATTTTCATTATTTTCCCGTGTGTCCAGATGTATTGTAAAATAGAGATATAAAATAAAAAGGAGAGATCACGATACATTGAGTAGTTTACGCGCGAAAGCGACCAACAAACAAACAACTTATCACGAATGTCTTCTGAAGGTCTCAGAACCTTCAGTGTAAGTTTTTAATAAGAAACAGGTTACCATGACGTCTTAATGCGATTCAAGTCCGATTCAGTTTAGGTTCGCTCGCTGTCAAATCCATACTAAATATGGCAGCTACTAATTAATTATTAATGCATTAAGACGTCATGGTAAGGCCCCAAGTTCGAACGCGTTCACGTAAACGTCTCAATTAGGTCCAATGAAACAAATTGTCACCGCCACTTGGAAATCAAAGCGGCAACAAACTATTATCATAGTATTTGACAACTTGATGCAAACGCGTTCGAGGATTGCGAATAAATGAATCTGAATCTGAATCTGAGGCGAATTTTGTGACCGAAAACTTACGCTAAGCACACAGACTGCCGACGCGTGTAGGTGTAAGGTGCTTACGCGTACTCGTATGGTCCCAGAAACTGAATCGCATTGTGTCGAACATTTCTCATACAATTTAGCAATAATTTCTTTGGCAGGTGTATGTTATGGTAAGTCATTATGACATTTTCAGTGTATAGGTTCCATAGGGTACGCGACTCACTTTCCTTCACTGTACATCATTCAAATATCACCCGTCACACAAAGCCCAGATAAACTTTAACAAGCGGCTTGAATTTAACAATCATTGAGCTATTTGGGCTTCGTAACATTTCCGTTCTGACCGCAAACGGCTTATAGGCCTCCGCAGGCGCTTCGGTGCAACCGAGGCTTACCAAGACGTTAGGTATTCTCTCGTTAGCCGATGCCCGGAATTTGGATAACAAATGGCCTCTGAGATACGACAATTTAGTGCCGCGATAGGCATCGCGGTGCTGGCTTGATTGCTGGCAAGCGCCTTAATTAAAATTATATCTCGATAACATGATACCTCTATCAAAGGTCTTCGGCTCTATTTGTGATTTATGATACTATTCATCACCAGAGTCTGATATATTATCATGCCAGGTTAGGTTTCTAATTATCGTAACGTGTTTTACAACCTATTTAAGTTTTTTGTGAAAACCGGCCAAGTGCGAATCGGACTCGCGCACGAAGGGTTCCGTACCAGAAAAAAACGCCAACAACTACTCTGTTGTATGGGAGCCCCCCTTAGATATTATTATTATTTTGATTTTAGTATTTGAGAGAGAGAGAGAGAAACATTTATTTACATACATTCGATACACGTAGATTTTAAAATATTTGTTGTTGAGCCACAATAAAAATACATAATCTGTGTAAATTTCAACTGTCTAGCTATTACCAGTTCTTGACATCTAGCTCGGCGAGTGGTAGCCATGAAAAAGGGCTAAAATGTCACGTTTTTTGTATGGGAGTCCCCTTAGTTATTATTATTATTTTGTTTTTAGTATTTGTTGTTATAGCGGCAACAGAAATACACAATCTGTGAAAATTCCAACTGTCTAGCTATTACGGTTTTTGAGATACAGCCTGGTGACAGATAGACGGACAGCGAAGACTTAGTAATAGGGTCCCGTTTTTACCCTTTGGGTACGGAACCCTAAAAAAGGATATCCAATTGCATAATTAAATCTAAAGTTATCCGAAATAATTGGAGTGTTTTCTGTAGATACTAGCAGTTGCCTACAACTTCGTCTGCGGAGAATTCGTTTATCGCACGCCTGCGGGACCTATACTATTTTCCGAGTTTTTTTTTTTTGAAAACTATCTTATGACCTTCCCACTTCCCTTATGAGACCCAACTTTCCAAAAATTAAATCAAGCGAGATTGAAGTCAAACGTAAGCCTATTTTATGTAAAAAAAACCGTCCTCTTGAATCACTCTATCTATTTAAAAAAACCGCATCAAAATCCGTTGCATAATTCTAAGCATACATTTTGTAAGCATACAGTTTAATACTATGTAGTGATTAGGATACACTACTTAAAATAAATACTAGTGTGCGATAAAACTCCTATTTACCTGCCTTATATTTAATACCGTTTAGCTTAATACGGATGCACTTTTGTTAGAAATCTCCGAAAGCTTTACATTTTACTGATAGTGCTTCTTGTTTCAAACAAAGATTGTTCCAAAGGGGAGTCACTTCATCCTTGGCTACTTTACAACTTTCTCAACTCTATGTTTCAAGCGAAAAATAGGTAGCTGCAAACTTGGAGGCTAACAAATATTCGTCTTTCGCATGCATTTTCAATAGTTTTAAGTAAATCTTCCTGGTGGTATGGTGCTATTAGGTACTAAATAAAACAATTTCTACTTACTCGGTAACTTTTACACTTTAAAATACAAACTAAGAACACGAAAACATTTACAAAATTTACTTATTTACCTAATTGAATTCATCAAGGGCTTGTGCCGAATGACAATGTACTTAGTAAAGTAAAATTAATGAGTTTTTATCAAAACACGTAAACAATAGCCCTATAATGATAATTTTGTATAACGTATAACTTTACTGTCTGTTCTCACCCTGCGATCCGCTTTGTTATATGCATACTTAACTAAAATTGTGACTGTGAGATCCCTTCATAGAGAAGAAAAGAAACAGAAGCTACGAAATACTCTTTGGGCTGGCGATTGCCACTAGAAATTTACTTGACAAAAGGAGGTTTTTATTTTTCTCACGAGCCTTAATGATAAAGTACATTGTCAAAGTCAAATCAAGATCACTTGTTGAAAAACGAGAGTTTTCTTTCGTTACGTTCAAACGTTGATTAGATCTTTAAGATTTCTTTACAGCCCGACGTAACAATGGAGTGGTGATGTTGGATTCTTGAAATTATTTAGACTTTTAAATTACAGAACCTTTTTCACGGTTGACGCGACAGTAATGAGCACTTGTGTGAATACTACGGCCGTAAAACGTTTTTTTTTATTTGATTTGCAAAAAAACACATTGTTCAATTTGGTCATTGTCGCTTCTTCTGAGATAATTCTAGAAACCGTCCAAAACATGGGATCTAAAATTGAAACTTTCCCTCCAAGCTAACGCTTTAACCAAGACATAACTTGTAGATTATAATCTTAATTGGCCGGTAAAGCCTTCATGATGAAATTTCGAGGCAGATAAATATCTCATTACTCAGAGTGGGCCGCTTAATAAGCCTTATGAAAATCGTCATCCCACATTTTAGGGCGAGCGGTCCCGCGCCCCGCGCCCGGTATGTCATTCCAAATATGTTATCAGTTAACCCCTTTCCTTACTGCTTATCTCTGTAATTATTTTAATTTATAACCTTAATGAATTGCTGTTCTTTTATCATCTCAACGTTTTAATTCCAAGACTTAATTGTGAACGTTATCTTTTGTAACGTTAATTTAGTTATTCAATTACGGTTCGTTATTATCGTAACAGATTTAAATATATATTGTAATGGAAAGTTAATTCTTCTATTATTTAACCTTTACTGAAAATTACGAGCGCTCGTGGTGTAATAACTTTGACAAAATTTCCATGTGATCGAATAATAATTGGGTCCCAGCCGTTTTCATGCATTAATTTGCCTGTCAACTAGACGTTCGTATTTAATTTGGCTGCGTAGGTATGTAGTTAGCGTTAGCACTAAAAAGTACTTAGGTAACGGCCCGTCTCTAGGGAGGGCCCTTTCGGCATGTGAACTGAGCCAGTTTAAATTAGTTAACAATAGTTAGTATCCAAGTACATTCCATTCGCAGCAGGCAGCCGGCACCCGCTAAGCAATAAACCAATAATAAGTAAGTATGACCTAATAGCCACGATTTCTTTTCTGTCAAAAAGTTTAAGCAATGGTCAAATTAGTTCTGTTTAATGTTTAACTTTGTGTATTTTTTTTATGTGACTATGTCGCTTTGGTATAAGTGAGTATAGAGACATAGCTAATTAGAAGTCATAATTATCTGCTGGAAGACTTTCTCTGTTGAACAAATCCCCTCCCGAAATATGAGGAGGGGTACCGTAATGCCCACGCAGGGGCACTCTTTGAGGATCACAGTATGGCTGGCAACGACAGAAGACGCTGCTGGCCGTCTTCTGAATTTTCCTTAGTCGCCTCTTCAGTCACCTAAAGAGACGAGAATACGTCTTCGCAAACATTGCAAAAATTAATTTAGCAGTGGTAATGAATGATTTGAATTAATTTAGAAGCACCCTCTTAACGAATTAAGTGCTAAATAAATATATTTGCTTGGGTTAAGCGTTGCGTCCGCGGTTTGGTCTGTACTTCTGTACTGTTCTTGTTCTGGAGTTTGTTGGGAAACTCGCTCCCTCAACTACAAACTACAAGTCTGTGGACGGGATCAAAGATATTTTCACATTTCTCGGCCTTGGTGCAAGCACGCCTATTTCATGTCCGTTTTTATGAGTAATAAAATTCGTCAGCCGGTCATCACTTTATCTAAACCTGTCGTGTAAAAACCTTTTTCTTTATAGCTTCTTTCGGCCAGCAGCCTAATTTATGATGACACTAATATTCTTTGCATTTTTTTTAATGCGTCTATTTACAATAAATTATGCTTATAACAGGTAGAAAACTTAAGGTAATTTCATGTCTCCTATTGTTTGTTAAGTATAATAAATCCAATCTTGATTAGTTACTACGAGGAAATTTTGTCAGCATCTTTGGGTCTATGCCGGTAGGAACCTCTTTTGTATTATTTTTTTTGTGTCTAGTTGACTTTAGTTAGTTTTTCTTGTAGTGTGTAATTATTTTCATTTGTTATATTATTATACTTATCATATTGATTATTGGTTTACGTAAAATCTGCAAAGGGCACAAGTCATATCACCCCCAATCTTGTTAAAGCAATTTCATTTTGATAATAATCATGAATATATTCATATATAATTAATGTACCTACGTAGTAAATTAATGGAACACATAGAGCTAATGACGTTTGCGTTATACCGCATTATGAATTTACGCATATCGGCTGATTGGTTTGGTGAGCTGTAATCCCATTTGTGAACTAAATTAACGCGGGCTTGACGGCGGGTAAACGCGCGAACGGGTTCTGTATTACTTTCCCAAGCTCGTATCATGAAATCTCGAGATTTTGAAGTTTACGAAGCACCCTTACAACATTTAGGGCCTGTTTCAACACTCTCTGTTAAGTTCCAGAAATCTTAAGTATCAGTTATTTATGATGATGTCTTTGTCTGTTTCGTAGTAATAAATAGAGACGGAATCATAGATAACTGATACAGATAGATGTTATACCTACAAAAATAATTTATTGTTCATGACCCTTAAGTTCGTTCGTCCTTCGCGTCACGTAGGTAGTAATTTACACTCGGTACTCTCATAAGGAATGAAATGAGATTTAAAATTTTATCGATCATCCAGCCCTCTTGCCTTTGCTTTAATAAACCAAGGATACACTAGAGGACAAATGTCGAGCGTGGGAGGGGATCAGAATACATAAAGTTTAAATTGTATAATGGGTTAAAATACATAATGTTCCAAAATACATAATGGTGTTTTCTGTAAAACTACAATACAATACAATACAATAACTCTTTATTAAACTATTAGCTAAATAAACTTTTTTGATAAACGTAATCTATAGATTGGCTTAGGTTAGGTTTGTTTTATAACAATCCTGTTAATTTGTCACTTTCTGAGAAAATCGCATTATATACTTTGAACCATTATGTATTTTAACCCATTATACATTTTGAACTTTATGTATTTTAATACGTATCAATTGAGCGTCACCCGACGTCGCTGGCGACTGGGCTTTAGAATATTTCAGTGTGTAAAAAGCCTTAAATATGTTTTTTTGTTTCAGAATATATCAATATTGGTGGTGCTGTTGTATAGTTGGCGGATCGGTGTAAACGCCAAACGGTACAAGGAGTTGGATGATGTTTATTATGGTAAGTTTTAGTGTTCAAATTTACACCATAACTTTATCTTCATGCGTGTGTTTATGTGCTTGTGGTATGTTTCTTAGTTTATTTTACCAAGTAGGTAACTGTTTGAGAACAGGATAAGGGTTTCTCAATGAAAGTCGAACTTTATAACAAACTCTATGTTGACTTCAAATAGTTACTTTCCTTCGATAATGCAATGAAATCCGAAAAACACAGTTGAAACTGGTCACCTTTACTCTTTACATAGCGACACGCCATTACTATGCTTAAAAGTCACACAGAGTTCCATCTATTGATGCATAGATGAACTGTTCTGTGTCATAGGTACAAGTTGAACAACTCGAAATCTAGATCAACTGTTTTGACTATTAGCCAAATATTATTATAAATGAACATCTCCTACTTAGGCAGTGTTAGAGCTATGGCAATCGTTGTTGTTAATGACAAATAGGAAGTCAACTCCTCGAAGTCACTGTCAAAAATGAGTTAATATATAAATAGAAAAAGAAGTAGGTGCTCAAATTAAATGCCATGAACAATGGCTTTCATTAATATTGTGGGCCGTTTGTGTCCGCTTCAGTTAGGTAATTGTATTGATGAGATGATGAAGTATCGCTAATAACTAATACAGGAAGCGTATTTTGTTGCCAATAATTAATGACACATTAATATCAGGAAACGTGATATTTCCCGCTCGTCGTGAGGTAGACTAGGTTGACGGACATTTTGTTGAAATATCTCATTAGAAGTCTACAAGCGCGCCATTAGCGAATTGACTTACTTTTGAAGAAACAGAATGTAATATATATATAAGGGAAAACTATGTTTTCGAATAAGCTCTATATAATTAATGTAATGTAATGAAAGAAATAAGATGTCTAGAAAATTACTTTAACCTTTTTATTTTTATGTGATCTAATTGGTGTTCCACTGCTGAGCAAATCTCTTTAAATACAGTCTTGTTTAAATGGACCCCGACGTTTATGACGTGCGAATGGCTTAGGTGGGTAACTTTATTTCCCGGTTCGGCTGCGCATTTATTATTATTACAGGAACCTCTTTTAGGAAAGCCGCACAACATTAAAAAAAGTCCGGCTTTCAGAGGGAAAAACTGTCGCACAAAAAGCCTTTGCCTTTCGTCAACGTCTTGACGTCGCCTTAGATTTGTGGAAAGCCTTAAAAGTACACAGACGGCCGACAAAAGGTAATTGTGAAGGCACAATTTTGTGTATTCCAGTGGCTCGTGGAATGGCCAGGCTTGATCGACGGCCGACAAAGAACTCAATTGGCCAGCCAGCTGAAATATCCCCCAAATCTTTAATCAAGGGAAACGTGATTAATTTGCCGTTTTGTTTACGCGAGATCGATGGTCGATATAAATCTCGAATGTTCGGTGTGAATAATGATTATTGTTTGCGCCGATTTGAATACATGAAGGGTCTTGATTTTTTTTGGAGCTATAAGTGATCGGCAGTTTGTAAGTAGCTGGTCATTTTAGTAACTATACCTATATACTTATAACTGCCATGTTTGTCGTTTATTCCAATCGAAGACCACTTTGAAAGTTGACATGGATAGAATTTTTACTACAACAATTTACATTTACCGTGTAGGTGGACAATGTACTAAATTGAAACACATTTTCATACTGTTGATGTTTAAAAAGCGACCTAGTTTAATAAAGGAACATTTGAACACACACCGCTCAACCGCAACGCAGTAATTTTATCCAGCGGAATCCATTGAAAATTCGATTGAATAACACTTAAGTGAATTTATTTCGGGGAAACCGCGAGTAGATAGGTGCTTCACTTCACCCGATGAGCACAAAGAGAAACAATTTCACTCGTGTAAAAAATGAGCAGGTATTAAGCAAGGGAAAGAGCGATTACGGGGTAATGAATTTCGTATAAAAGCCCTGCTCCGCGCTGCGCTGTTTAGCTCATTATCGGGCTTATTTCTCTTTTATTTTCGAACAGTATCATCATTTCTTAGGTAATATTTATCGCGGAGTTACGGCAGGGCGTGAAAAACGGCCTTTTTTATCAGAAAAGTAGATTGTTAGTGAAATTTCCTTAAATTTTCAATAAAATACGGTCTCTTCAATCTGGTTCAAAAGTGGGTACATAAAGTTTGAAACGTATACTGCGACAAAATACATAATGGTCCAAAGTATAATACAGGGCGAACTCTAAATACTTAAATATATATATAAGTGAATCGAAATATTTTTTCTTAGTCCACACAAGTGTTTAGTCTCAAATAGCTTTATCGGAAATCGTGGGCACGATTCACGATAGTAAAATTTTATTCTGCATAATCTACAGATTGTTTGACATCGTATGAACGATGCTGAACAGGCTAGGGTTGCCAATAACCTAAGCCTTGTCTTTGCCTTTGTTTTGATCCAGTATCGTCTGTTTGATGAAAAAAACATTTTCATTTTAAACTGTGATTGCTTTGGAGAATAAATCCTACAGAAGGCAACGAATGCTATTCGTAGAACTGTTGCCCGTTAGGGCCGTAATGTTATGGAGTGGCGACCGCGTATTGGAAGATAATCTTTGAGAATGGCCTTGGAGAAAGCAGTTCCAGCAGTGAGTCTTCCGTTTGATATGGTGATGGTAACTCACTGTACTGTAACAGACAGTATTACCAAATTCTGTTTTCATCTTTATCTAACTTAAACATGGAATACGCCTCGTACCCCGCCATGACTTGTTTGTATTTTCTATGGTCACACCGGTGATGTTTAAAAACACCTAGAATTGCTTACGCCATTTTGCAATGTACCTATCGCCGCGCCATCACAAACAGTCTTCTTAGTACCTATAACAAGTACCCCCACAGGACACGCCTGTTCCATCATTAGACGAGACTCCTCAAACACTATAAACACCGCACTCACTAGTAACAATGACGTTTCGAAGTTTAAGCGTAGTTTTTAATTAAATTGGTGCTCACCGCTCCACTTTGTAGTAAAACACGCAACGTCAGTTCAACATTGTTTATTACAACATAAAAGTGACTTACACTATCGAATTTCCAGTCGGCTCTCCAACATAAATATCACGTTTTCATTCTTATTGCATGCAAAACTAGATAAGAAGATGCTTAAATTAAAAAAAGTAACTGCACCTACATGCACGCATATTTTGTTGGGATAACACGCGCACTACATTCAGCAATCTCTGTAAAAAGTATCTGTATGGGTATATGTATTAATCTTTTGTCATCTCAATAAAAAAAAAACAGTTTTTATATTTCAAACCGTGGCAACTTCAATAAACGGCGCGTGGCATCACCGGCTAAACAACAGAACGGCGTTCAGTGAGATTGGGAATTTTCTGATTAATCTTCATTCAGCCGCTAGCCCCGTTCCCTGCGGACATGGGTCTGGAATTGTTTAATAAATAGGCTTTCAGATAAATACTGACTATTATAGTCCTAATCTAATTGATTGTGAACTTGACATAAAGTAGTGTGGCACCTGAGGGATCGACGATTCCTCACAATACATCTTCTAATTGCCGTTGTTTGTCAAAGTTATTATGTACCAAACAAAACATTAATAGTCGAATTTTAAACGTGTGAGATCTCTTCAAGGGACGAGTTCATTTTTATACATTTTGTTTTATCCTGTAACCTGTAATGGTAAACACCATATGTGTCATGTGCAATATTATAGAGAGTATATTATACCTAATTACCTATACGACTTAATAACTTAGACGTTTATTTTTTATTTATTTATTAAATTGTCGCGAAATTCGGCGTGCCTCATGGCATAGGCCTCCTCCGTGTATTGGAGGATATTGGGATAATAAGTAACCTATGTCTTATTCCAGACCATAATCTATCTCTGTTCCAAATTTAATCCAAATAAAATGGCGTGAAAGAGTAACAAGCATAACATACCTACATCCTCACAAACTTCCGCATTTATAATATTAGTGGGATTGGGATAGTAAGATATATCATTAAAATAACCTCTACTCTTTGGTCACGTTACAGCCGCCGTGGTACGAGTAACTGCACACGTGAACGTCTCTCTCTCTCCAGCCTATATACGGCCCACTGCTGGGCACAGGCCTCCTCTCAGAATGAGAGGGCTTGGGCTATATAGTTCCCACGCGGGCCCAGTGCGGATTGGGAACTTCACACACACCATTGAATTGCTTCGCAGTTGTGTGCAGGTTTCCTCACGATGTTTTCCTTCACCGAAAAGCTCATGGTAAATTTCAAATGAGATATCGCACATAAATTCCGAAAAACTCAGAGGTGCGAGCCCGGGATTCGAACCCACGACCCTCTGCTTGAGAGGCCACAGGTCAAACCACTAGGCTACCACGGCTTACGCTAGGTACTTAGGCTACACGTGAACGTGGACACATTTTAATGTGATTAAGTACTTAATTGGCGTAGAGCAAACAGCCTAAATGAGTGGATCGTCGTAAAATTCACAGGAAATAAAATTACGCCAGGCCGCAATTAGCGATTAGGTACTTAACTGCACTCTGATTGGCCAGCCGAAGATCAAAAGCGTAAATAAAGTTGTGCAGTAGTGATCTATATGGATAGTTATTGTTTAGTCGTTGCACGGAATAGTGAATGGAACTAGATTAATTATTTAAAAACCAAAAAGCTAATATAATCAAAATCCCAATTACACAAATCGGTTTGTTCCATGTAGCAGATAAAGGAAAAAGAATCGCGGAAAAATTGTGTTAGTACGATATAAGTAAAAAAAGACTGATGTGTTGCCACAATTGGGTAGCCCATAGGGGCCGTCTAAGGCGCGGGGGTCTAGTAATAATACTAGACTAATTGGCATTTTCTCCCGCATTGCCTATAACATGCTTCCTAAGATTTTCGCCCAATCCCTCGACAGCCTTTTACCATCTGCGCGGAAAGAGAAGCAACTGGTACATTATATCAAATGTTGAAATGGACCTCCGCAAAGTAACGCCTGATTCAATGGAAGACCAGCGGCCAGAATCCCAACGGAAGACCAGCGCTGGCTGCAAGGCCAGCAAATGCTGAGTTGGGACCATTTTGTGACAATTTATTTATTTATCTGCTGATTTATGTGTTTTTTTTTGATGTGTTGATTGTCATGAATAAACTTTTTTCTTCTTCTTCTTCTTAAAATGGTACATTATATGTTTTTTCTTTGCTTCCACACCAGCTTGGAAGGAACTCTGAGTAGTATAAGTTAATATTTGTCCGCACAGGCCCGCCTTAATGACGGCGAGGTTTGAGTATCATTTTTATACTTCATATTAAAGTTGGTGGATGCGATTGCGCCATGAACTGACTTGTTTATGCTACGTTGAGTTGAAACACCGACAAGCTGATAAATGTATTCTTACGCCAAGAAAAATGACGTGTGAAATTGTTAGGAAGGCTGATCGCTCTGAGGGATGGTAAGATAAATATTCCTGTTTACGTGAAATGTGTGATACATGGACTGATAAGTGTTAATACATTACTGCTTATCCGCAAAGTGCCTGTGTTACTAAGAGATAAATTGAAATATCAAAACTGTAAAATTAGTAAATCTTTCTATATCCAGATTATGACAATTTTATTTAATCAAAATGTTTTTGTGGAAAGAGGAAGGCAAAAAAGCAAGCGGTGGTTTGCGCTACCACCTCTCAGGAGAGTAAAGTTACCGGTCTGTTTTCAGCCTTTAATTGAAAAGGCCGTTTTGTAGCAAACTCTTAATGGCCAATTTCTGGGAAAAAATAAAACTTGATTTGATTGTTAAAACTTGTTTATCTTTGACAGTTGCGTGAATTTTGTCACTTAAACTGAGCTCGCAATTAATTTTCTTCACCATGTGGCCATACCATCTAGTTCTAGTCTACAGTTCAGTAAAAAAAACGCTTGAATATTCGAAAACCAGTTTATTTTTTGCTGCAAGATGGCATTATTGACACAAATTCAAATCGTAGCTGAATCAAATTGACGTTTAAGCTGGTTACAAGTATACCAGGCGCTCGTAACACCCCCCAACGCAACGGCTAGAATAAATAAAGTTTTTACTTATTCAAAACCTCTTGCGGAAGCTGTTTTGAATTTCAAGACGTGGTTTGGAACGTAAAACACGTTTGCCTTCCTTCTTATGTGTACGTAAACTTGACTCATACTAACTCTAGTACTTTATAGCCCTTCTTTGCTGTCAAAAACACGCGCGGCAATATACTGTGGCTATAATAAAAATGGGATTTGGATGAAATACAGACGTCTCAATGACTAACGCATAGACCGTAATTTGTAGTTACTTTCTCGGGGAAATTTTAGTTTATTATTTTGGACTGCTGGCCCTTTAGAAAAGCCGTGGCTAGTGGTTTGTCCTGTAGCCTCTCAAGCAGAGGGATCCTTTTGTTCAACGGTGAAAGTTTTCCAGCTGATGATGTCGTCGATGTATATTCTTAATATTTTTGGATCAAGTTCTATCATTGTTGTATAATTTAAACAGCGTTCCTAATTTAGGGGAGACGTATTTTTCGAGAAGTTTCGTTAAAGACGTCATGCCTCACCCAAGCCGTCTCATATATCAAGGGCTTATGAAAATGAGAAGCGTCGGGTGATGTATTGGAATGAATTTACGGCTTCGAAAAATTAATTTGCGGCCGCTGAAACTGAAAGGAATTTGATGAGATCTTAAGCCTAGATTTCGATTTACTAAGTGGCATTCCGACCTAATCCTAATCTGAAGAAGTTTGATAACGGGAAAATTTTGGCTGAAATGTTTTTCTTATGGAAATTATTCTTTGGTTATTCTTGTAGAGTGCTAGTCGTACTGTTTAGAGTTGTTTTTTACTCATAACTTATGGATGAGGAACAAAAAGTTGGACCTGATTATTCAACGATGTAAAGTGCCTGACTGGAAAAAAAACCGTTATGACACGAAAATTACCCATGGCAAATTTTTGTGACACAACCGATATTTTTTATGAATACTAATTTTAATTGATTGCCATGAGGTGGAAAAGTTATTGGTCTTAACTTTTATGCTTATTCATTGATATAGGTTTTTTTGAACAGTCTTTTTTGCAACTTAAAATGTCTATTGACAATAACGTACAGACCTACTCTGATTACAATAATATATTATTGAGGGTACTCTGGCTCCAGATACCTACCTATCTTTTAAGTAAAGTAGGGCATCAAATGATAAAGTAGGTTACTCGATGATTAGTGAGCGACAATCGTCGGTGACAAGTGACGATTCTGTTTACATTACAAGTAAATGAGAATCTACGCCGGTTGGTTTTGTATTGATCACGCGTTGCAATTTTAATTGTCACTTATCACCGACAATTGTCGAATTGGGGAAATAGGGGCCTGTAACACCAGTTGCAAGCCTAGAAGGCTAGAATATACTTCACGCCAAATGCTGTTTTATACTTCACGCCAAATGCATCAACGCTAGCACTGCTTGGCGACAGGATTGGCGAGTGAGGTAGTAGCGATACAGACAGACCTTGTACAGTCATTGCACTTAATTCTACTCAAATGTGATTCACAAGATTAAATCCGGTTTAGTAATCAATCTGACCACAAGATCCTCAGGTCACTCAACATTGTTTCCGTACCAAAAGTGGCCGACTATTCGTCTTCTCAAGTTGCTTCCAACCTACAACGAGGTCCGCTATTATCTCGGTAACTTGGCAATTTACAGCTAACGCAGTGTTGCCAATTTAGCGAGTTTGTCGCTAGAAATGTCTTCTTTTGCTTCGGTCTTAACGACAAAATTATCCATTAACTTTATCTGGAGACTGGCACCACTTTATAATATATTTTTTTACAGTTTTAGGCACTGCGATAGTAACGAATCGAATGAATATACGAGTATATATATAGCTATAAAATAGCCAAATTGCACCTCTTTCTGTTCACATTATTAATCTCTGTAGATGTCTTCGATTGGTGGGTTCTACTAAACCTCTCCGCTCCCATAAGGCTCTGAGACCTGCGTCCCGTTTAGCAACTTTTGACATTGAGCTTAACGACTTCATTCTTTTTGAGTAGGCAACACTAAAGCTAAAGCCGCGAGAAATGCAGCCTGAAATAAAGATATTGCAGCCCGAGTGCGGTGTTATAAACTGAAACAGCGCCTTGCAAGGGTCTGTAATAAGCCAAACAAATCTTGTGCTACGAGCGGAGCATATTCCATATAAGTTTAATTTGAACATGCCTGCATTTCAATGAGAATTAATAAAGTTAAGAACACACAGCGTTCGGTCAGAATTAGGAAGTTTTCGTATCTCAGAAAAAAAAGATGTTTTCAAAACTGTAGCAACTTAAAAGAGCTCATTTACCTACCGGTACATTTTTTGAAACTTTAAAATGAATAGTCTTAGTTTTTTTAGTCTTTAAAATTCAACCAATAACTAACTACGAACTAAAAACAATGAATTAAAAACGATACATTATTGAGACCTCTCTCAATTAAATAATTACAGGCACTGTAAGTTTCTGACCTTTTAAAGTAAATAATGTAGAGGTAGTAGTAAATGGTTAAAAGTCAATTTCTCAAAATCGTGTTTTGTTTTTGTCAAATGTCGTTTCCCAAACTTACCCCCTTATTCATAAACGCACTATAGGCCTCTGCTAACTTAGTAATCGTTTGTCCTTATCTGTCACTTTGACATTTACCTTTCACAGATAAGGACAAACGATTACTAAGTTAGCAGAGGCCTATAGTGCGTTTATGAATAAGGGGGTAAGTACCTACTTAGTTCTTCTTATTCGTAGTTCGACAGTGTTACTAAATAAAATAATTCCGAATTAATTGATCTCTTTCGACGCGACATCTGCGAAGTTTGTTTACCCAATCTTATGCACCCCTCTCGTTCATTCTATAGTCAAGAGTTGAATCAGAAATACTTGCATTGGATAAGCACCGGCCCCAGGGAGCAGGGAAGAGTAAGAATTCTCATTATCAGCCCCCCTACTCCGAAGTTAAAAATTCTAAGTTCGTTTCGTGCTATTCCGCTTCCACTGATAGTCATGCATAGGGGAGTGAAAGGGACAATGTGATACGAAAGTCGAATTTCGTAGTAGCCCTGTTCACGGGCCGCGCTGGAATCTAAAGCAATATACTCTCGCTGTTTATTTTCAAAGACATTGCTTTAAGGGAACGCGAGCTAAGCCAACATGATACCTAGTAAACAGTAGTTTGCGTGGTTTCCGAAGATAAAAAGCCGTTTAGCGTAAGACACTTTTTTTGTTGGAAGTGGGTGGCAATGGTAAACGAACAATTGGGTCATTTCATGAAAATTGAACAGCAGTGTGGAGAGTAAGACAACCGGGGAAATTACGGGCACAAGAGGCATTTCATCTAAGTCCTCTAGGTTGGCAACGCATCTGCAATCCCTCCGGGGTTGTGGGTGTCTATGAGCAGCGGTGATCGCTTACCATCAGGTGACCCACTTGCTCGTTTGCCTTCCTATTTACATTTTAAAAAAAAATTGAGCGCCCATGGTTACCCATGTAATAAGGCTGCAATAGCCTATTACAATCCTCAACCTGTTTCCAGTTTTACTTCTTTAGAGCAAAGCCCATACCAAATTTAAAATTCATATTGATCGTCTCTTTCGATCCTTTATGACTATGGATTGCCAAACGAGATCTTTTAGTCAACAAGTACTCACATAATTATGTTTCAAGATTTTTAATTTCTAAACGACACTGAAAATTAGAACACATAGAAAAACCACCCATAGCACCTGCTATGGGTGGTGTAGGTGTATAGCACGCGTCACGGAATGACGAGGACCCGGGTTCGATTCCCGGCCATAGCTTTACTTTTCGGATTTTTCTATGTGTTCTAATTTTCAGTGTCGTTTAGAAATTAAATTTCTAACGGTAAAACCGTAAAAGTAAACATAAAAATTAAGAAATAAAAATTTCTTGATTCATTTGATATTTCCTTTCAAGATTTTTATAAAAAGCCATCTTAATGTGGTAGTATATAATAAACCAGTCTCTAACTTGCCATCTGATACCCTGTGGGGAGCTGTGTACGACCACTAGCTAATATTAACCATAATCTCTAAAGGATACTGTTACCATAATATATATTGTGATATCTCTATTATTCCCAAAGGCACATTTGTAAGTCAACTATCTTTATTATTTACCTTTCCTTTGTCTGTTACATTCCTTTATAGCAGTGTATTAGCTATGCACCTATTATTGTAGGTAGGTGCCTTATATTTTAAAACAAATTACAACCTCCATCCGCCATCCGCTGAGTTTCTTTCTTCTCCCATACGCAACGTGATGATGATGACCCTTCCGTCCGATTTCGGCCATGGCTACCACTTCGACTCCTAGTTAGTATGATCCTCATCCGCCCGAAAATGACTTACGTAGCCGATTTTAGCGGTGAAACCTCGCGCACAATGAATGCACTTGAGCATATCGTTGACATAATAGTAGCGAACGGCAGCAGGCTGGCGAGTCTTCAATTCATCGCGTGGTGCTAGCCTAGAAGGTTAAGATATAATACCTTATGCGCCATTAACTTCACCGGTTGTCTTGCTCTCCAAGTCTCAACACACGCAGAGGAAGCCCCATCTGTTTGCTGGGTGAAATACCGAGTAAAATGGTGGTAGCGCTCCAATCGGACCTTGCGGAAGGTCACATCTTTTGAATTACATTCGTTACACAAATTATTGATAGCAAAAAAAGAAAGAAAAGAAAGAAAGAAAGAAAACATTTATTCATGATAACATTAAAAAGACAAAAGAAAAAAAGAAGCAAAAAACATAAGAACATGCATCATGAAATGGTCCCATCTCAGCATAATGCTGGCATTGCTGGCCTTGCAGCCAGCGCTCAAAAAAAAAAGGAATTGTCTCGATAGATCAGTCCAACAGCAACTCGACTTAGAAGTAATGCGTCTAAAGACTTGAATTACCATGCACAGTTAAGATAATCTACGTCGAGAAGTTGCAAGAAAGTCTCAGCGTTAGATGAGGGAAGTTCGCAAGTTAATATTATATAGTGCTACCATATTCATAGCAGTCATGTTTAAACAATGCAGCAATGTGCCCTGACTCAGTTACGTGGTTAGACGTAGCTACATTTTTAAATGAATGCGTCCCAGAGGTTATTGTATCTCGGAAAATTTATGACACGTAAAATAGTATAGTAGTTGTGAATATACTTGCTAAGGCATATTAAAGGGCAAAGGAAACAATCAAGAATAAAATTAAAATCTAAAATACATATAACTAGTTTCTTAAAGCTAACTTATTATTTAAAAAAGGCACCAATATGGCATGGTGCCCAAAAAGCTGGCAGCATTCTCTCGCTGAATTGCTTTGCTATACTTATTCGTTGGGAGAGATAGCTCCCGGCCTTTGGTTGCCTATGTGTCGACATGTCGGTTAAAGGGTTGACAGTAAAAACTTGTAATTTATTTACTACGTAATACTATGAAGAGAAAACTTTTGTATTTTTGTTCGTAACGTTCGTTTTGTTTGTGGGCAGATTTTAATATTTATTTTTCATGTTTCAATATTTGAAAAAACCATTAAGTTTCTACATGGAAAAAATGCAAACGATTATTGGAATAATAAATTAGCGGTGATCATACTAAACTTATATTTTTGTGAGCCACAGTAAAATTTTCCTTGTTTTTCCGTATAGTAGTGTCATTTCCAATTCAACTGTTGAGTACATTCATACATAAGTATATCGAGTAAGCGAAGCAAATACTCCGGAGGCAATCGACGTGATCGACTTTGCCTAGATTTGTCCCTGCTCTTGAGTATCGATTTCGTTGCGAACAGTCATTTTGTTCTTTTTGCACAGTTAGTTGTGCAGAAAATAAGTATTGATTTGCACGCCTTTATTTTTATGACATGAATGATGATTTTGTAGATGTTGTTTAAGTCAAATGGAAGTGTTACGTTCTGACTAAATTGACTTTAAGAGGCTGACAACACCTAATTTTGTTGAAATTGATGTTATTTAAACACTTTTTTAAGAAAAACTGCACACAAAAAAAATACAAAAAAAATATAATGTTAATTTTCATCATATTTCAAACACGCTAGACGGGCTCGATACATAATTGAACAAAATCGGCTCGATAGAAAATAATTGCAAAGATTGGTCTTAAAATCATCATTAAACGGTTCTATGTCTTTATTTTTTCGACGTATGGGTCTGCAATTAAAAACATAAAGTCAACACATATTCACACCTAAACGGCTAACGAGTCATATTTCACAAATAATCCATACTTTTGTTTATTTCTTATGATTTGTGTCTTATTTGCAAGATATTAGACGCGCGCCAAGCTGCCGGAATAGTTTCTTCTCTTTCACTAACAGGCACGTGAACCGTATGTGTGAAGAGTGGCGCTGCTCCAGGTCATTTGCTGTTGACAGCGCCTTAAAGCGCATAAAAGGAAGAATTTGTGATAGAAGAAAGTGGAAGTTATATCTGGTGCGAATGACATTCCTTGTTACATGTCATGTTCTTTATGTGCTTATGATGTAGTTGAGCAAATAAATACCATACTGTGTTCTTTGCAAATTGCTTTTGAGAAATAATAAAAAACCAGCCAGTTTCGAGTCAAACTCAAACATGAAACTTTCTTACCATATAATTGTTCTTGTTAGAATCGAGCAAAATGCCAATAATATTTTTTTATTATTATTTGCTTTTGTCATGTTTGCAGTAATACACTGTACAGTTGATGTCAAAGATATCTTTACACTATAGTGCTTTGTCGCTCCAATCACTTTGACAACTTCTTATGAAAGGTCAAACTTGAAGTTACAACGCCAAGGTACTAAAGTGTGAAGATATCTTTGACGTCAACTGTACAAAAATTCCGTGTCTACCTGTAACAGTTCTAAATAAACCTAGGTAGGTACATCTCTGTGATGACGGTCGGACAAACAGCAGGGTCTTAGCATTAGATACCACTAGCTGTTGCCAGCGACTTCGTCTGCAAAGAATTCGTTTATCACTATCCCGCGGGAACTACGCAATTTTCCGGGATAAAAAGTAGCCTATGTGCTAATCCAGACTTTCCTCTATCTATGTGCCGAATTTCATCCAGATCCGTTGAGCCGTTCTGGCGTGATTGAGTAACAAACAAACATCCATCCATCCATCCATCCATCCATACTTTCGCCATTTATAATATTTAGCCACGGAATCGAAAAAACTTGTCAAAAATAACACCACGGCTTTGAAAATAAAAATAACAACATTCATAATGCTTTATTTTTTCTTTCACTCAAATATTAACTAACTTTATTCACTCGCGCTTAGACGATCTACATGAGTTTGTTGGTACGCACACTGCTATTGTCGAAAGGGGCATTGGGTTGAATATGAAAGGTCGGCTACGTTTATAAATTAATTATTTGTAAAGGCCGAGGCTTTACCTGTTGCTCGTGCTGCGAGACACGGCACAAACAATGTCTTGACTAATTATGATTTACAGTTAAATAAAACGATTTCCACTGAACATTACTAAAAGTTTAATTTTTCACCCAAGCTTTTCTGACGGCCCTTGATATCTTTGGCCGTGTGGACCTCTTTCACATTTGGTATATCATATAATTCGAAGTGAACCAACAAAGAAACAAATTATCTTCAAGGTAAAAACAAAATAAAACTGCGAACGTTTGAAGAAACAAAATAAACGAAGTGATGTGAAATAAAATATGAAAACACACCCTCTTGGGAAGCTGATAAACAAATATCACATTGAAAACGAATAAATTAAGATTGGGAAGGGTTGGAAAACATTGACAAAGGCATTACGTTTGGTCAACCGTACACCATCTCTCTCTTTGCAAAATATATTGTGTAAACATAATTTTATAATAACACGTAAATGAACACAGCATTTATAAAAGTATTTTAGCATGAAGACGACATAAGTTGTGCAAAGTCATACGTTGTGCAAAATTACCAAAGTCGTACGTCATCTATTTATCGTGACTTTCATATGGAAATTTCTAAGACCACATATATTTGGAACGAAAATTACGTAAAAATATGGAACACGTGCATAATTCGGAGACGACTTCGTTTTAATAGCACCAGGGCAGGCGACACGTGCGGGCGGCGAATTGGAAACGTCACGAACGTGTCCAATAAAAAATATTACCTACCTGTAGGTACACACGGCAAAATAATTCGGTAAGCATAGGCACGCACACAAACGTCGTCTATGTGTTGAGTACCGACATGAACATTACGTAGAATCCACATGTGAATGTGTGAGTGAGTTCGATCGTTTATCTACCCACTCAGTACAGATTTTTTTAGTAATGAGATAAATGAGTATTGTCGCTGTAAATTACCTATTTATGAAATTAACAACAACAATAACTATAAAATAACAATGAAGAAAGTTGCAACTATTTTAGTTAGTATATAATAAACTCAATTAAAAATAATCACAAATTAAACTAAAAAATCCCCTTGGTATCGTGCCTGGCTCAAAGGTATAAAAATTTAATATCTCCGGTTTAAGTTAATTCTACAGAAATAATGTAAAAGTATTGATTTATTTTTGCATTTTCCTAAAAACATTTTAAATTATTATCTTACATTGGATATTATCATCGCAAGTGTAAGGCGAGACAAGACACCCCGGATCGATTCATCTTCCTTTGACCTTGAATCTTCAAATTTATGCAATCATGCAATCTGACGCATTGAACTATTATTACCAGTGTTAGCTACCACCTCACTGATTCAACGTGTTATATTTTTATTTCTCATCAAGTCTGGTCTGAGATTCAATTCCAACATTTCCAACCAATATTCCTTACAACCAGCATCGCCATTTAAATAACATCCAAAAATGACATTCTTCCAGGATTCGAACTCGGTTCACTAGAGAGCGAGTGCACAAATCAAGTATTCGACTTGCCTTTGTGACCGCTGAGCCACCGAGATATTTAATATACTTGGTGAATTTATGAATTACTAAGTCCAATCTGTGACTACTGCATTTGCAATGTGTAAATAGTTGTTTAACGAGCTTTGAAATAAGGTTGAAATTAGAAGGTTGAAATTTGCTAGACGATGCACATTTAATTCATTGTCGTCTAACAATATAAAGTATATTCTACCCTCAAATTATTAGTAATATGAATTTGTCAACGCTAGCCGCCATTCGTTACGCCTTGTTTTACAAGTGGTTTTACAACAACGAACTGTTTAATTTTGCCTTTCAAATACCTTGTGATTTGTAAAATATGGATAGTCATCATCTTTTTAGAAAAGAGCAGAAATTATTGTTCTTTACGAACAAAATATTTCTATAAGGAATTGCAAGGCGTTTATTGATATCGGTAAGTAGAAAAGTGTCTGATAAAATAATTACTTCTTATTTTACATCAAATTTCTTCATGGTGTTAAAAACAATGATTTATTATTGTATCCGTAATGTATCCAAATAACTTTCTTTGACGAAAAATGTTTTTTATTAAACTTCATTTATTTTGCAGCGGAAGACTGCAATTATGGATTCACCGTTATGCAGACTTCGGGCACGATAAGAATATTCCTTCTGTGCCAAAACAAGAAGTCTCATCTTCACGCCATTTGGACATAAGTAGTTGCCGCACACGCTAAAGAGACCTATTTCACATCAACGAGAGACAATGTTACCTACGTTGTAAACTGTGCGACTGAGACCAGCAAAAAAAAATGCTTCAACGGATCAGCCAGCATAGAAGAAAAAGAATGAACTTTGATCGTGAATATTTATAATTTTGATTCGAGTAGGTAAAAATGTAGTGATTTTTAGTGATGAAAAACCATTTACGTCTGAAAAAGATGGACGAAAAATTTTGTGGCAAAAAGTGGTTGGATGTCATCCATGGGATTTGTGAGTTAGTGGGTTGGGGGTCGTAATAACAGTGCTAAAAAAAAGTGATGCTCCCTACTGTGTGGTCCGAATACCCAGACTGGCACATTATACCTATTTCGTGCATAACAATATTATTGTGGCATAGTCAAAGACTGGCTGAGCACCCAACAAGATTCCTTAACTGTTATTAACTGGCCTGCTAAAAGCCCTAACTTAAACCCCATAGAAAATCTAAGGGATCAATGACTCTCAACTGGGATCCATTTGATATAAAATCCAAAGCAAATTTAGGTAGCTTAGTCACTTCAAAGTGGAGATTTAATCCAGTGTGCAATGATGTTATTGTTAATGGCTGTCATTTTAACATGTCGATTCATTTCACCACTGACTTAATTTCTCAACAAATAAAACGTTTCGTTCATCTTTCTCAGACTTAAATAAACTTAATAAATCGGAAATTCTTAGAAATGATACTCTTTTCAAAACCCTTGTTAATTCGAATAAATTACATCTTAAAAATAGCCCTTTTGTGGTGTGCATTCAATTTACCATTTGTATTGTAATTTTAAATTATGTTTGTAACAGAAATTTTTAACTAACCTAAAATCATACTATTGTGTGTGTTGTTTTACGAATAAATGTTGTTCTTCTTCTGTTATATTATAAGGAAAAGCATGCAGTTTTATTTTGCTAATTTAATTAGTTATAGTCTTATGGTAATAATAATTACTTAAATGTTGTAATAAACAATTTGAAACAATAATTTTATTTTCTTATTTTGTTTTATTTTATTCTGTATAAATTGAAAAAAAAAAAATACAAAATAGACACACTTGTGCAAGATTCGAACCGAGGTCTTTAACATTCACAGTCCCAATCAGTACGACTGAGCCACCGCGCTCATATTATTCATGACGAAATTATTCTTCCATTGAGCAAAATTGTTTGAATAACAATAACCTATACAATAAGAGATATGTGAAGGTAGTCAAAGAACACAATTAGCACACATAGGCCATGTTAGTGTGAATACTCGTGTGGATACAAAACCATATTGTTGTGTGTGTAATTAAGGCAGCGGATAAGTGCGGATGTGTGTATAGAATGACACACATGGACAACTAGGGTGCATACCGAATAGTTTTGCTGTGTGTACACACGAACATATACGGTCTATTTCGATTATGGTAGACAGGAATAAAGCAACCGACTCATAGAAAATGTATTTGTCGTATAAATTCTAAAATTCGTCAGTTTACAACTAAAAAAGTTGCAACATAAATTACCCTTATTAATTGGCCTTACTTAAATTAGTTAAAAATTAGAGATTTTTTAAAATCTCATTATGACAGAGGCCATGTTACTTATCAGTGGGAAGTAATAGGCTTAAGATAAAACACCTTAAAGTAATAGTTGAAATTCGTACAGTTCTTGTTTTCGAGATTATTATGGTGTTTTTTGCTTTAAGAAAAAGTGATATTTTTGGAGGCAATTACCTGTAATCAGCTTCAGGCAGAGAAAGTAGAAAAATAATTTGCGTAAACCATGTTTTCCACGAAAATGTAATGAGGTGATGTCAGTTCCTGTTTTATTTATGCTTGCCTTACTCTCCACCAGTTAGCGGGAGCTGAAGACAAGAATTCTTTCTTACATTTTTACGTGATAGATCGTGCAGAAGGTAATTTACTAAACGTAATCAATTGAAGGACTAAATGTAGTTAACTTAAACTCAATAATATGTTCTGGTACGGGTAAGTAGACTTTTAAAGTCAAATTGCTACAAAAGCAAGGATAAAAATCGGGAAAAAAGAGCTCTTAGTTATCTTTTTTGTTTTATGAAGGTCGCTTGACAATGGAGGGTACTTTCAAAATCCGGAGTGCTCTCCATCAGAGGAAGTGATGCCAATGACGAGCTCTAATAAACAAAGGACAGATTTAATAACATGCGTTTAATATTTGTGTTCGTTCACATTAAAATCGAGGCAGCAGATATTTTGACAGCTGTGTCCCGTTGAAATGGACGGTAATTTCGCGGTTTGTTTAATTTAAATTTCCTATTTGTTGTTATACTATGAAAGTTGAAAGGCACGGCGATATGGTAAACTTACTATTTTAGTAACACTAGCTTTTGCCTGCTACTTCGTTCGCTCAGAATTAAATTTGTATTCCAGGTTGCTTGACTTTTCCTGAAACTTCACACAAATATCGTTATATTTCAACCAATTTACACAGAACGTTGATAAATTATGCACCTAAACTTTTCACGTGAATTGCTCGATGTATTGTTGAAAGCGGCACGAAAACCCGTTCAGTAGTTTTTGAGTTTATCGCGACAGGCATCCAGACAAACAGACAGACGCGAGGAGGAATTTGTTTTATACAATAATACTAGCGACCCGCTCCGGCTTCGCACGGTATATTATGCATGTATTATACATATAAACCTTCCTCTTGATTCATTCTATCTATTAAAAAAAACCGCATCAAAATCCGTTGCGTAGCTTTAAAGATTTAAGCATACATAGGGACATTGGGACAGAGAAAGCGACTTTGTTTTATGATTATGTAGAGATTGAACATGATGAACTAAACATTCTTTATAACTGAATGGTCTGTGCTTGACGTCTTATTAGTCAAATATTTAAGATATTGGTATATTATTACAACAAAACGAGCATTTATAAACACAGTAAAAACTCGTTCGAAATTATAAGTGTGTTATTATAGTCAGTTGTTCAGCAGCCACAAAACAATGACAATGACACCCCTCCTTTTAAACGTTTATCTACGAGTAACATTGCATTGCACACAATTATTTCAACCGCAAACAACGTTTCTATATCCATCACCTGCGAGCATTTTACGGTGGAAATAATGAAGACAGATGGAAACACGGAAAGAAATTATGTAAAGAAGTCACTTAACATGTACCGCAATTTACTTACAATACGAAAAACATATCGAGGTGAATAAATGAAATTTGCCTCGAAGGTTGAAACCAAGACGCCATTACAAAAGCGAACCGGTGCGTTGTCACTTTCATGAGAATGGAAATTATTTTATTTCATGTACTGATACTTTTTGGTGAGATTGTTTACATAAGGTAGAGATTAATTTAAGGGTGGTGATATATATTCAACTTCATTGTTTGTCCTTGATGAATTATAGACTATGCAACAACATGCACCTGTAGGTACAAGTTTCGAGACAATAACAAACAATGAACACAAAATATTTATCTTGCTACTCCGCTACTTAAAAAAAGCAGCGCTTAAGTAGCGGAGTAGCAAGGTGGAATTTTGTGTTCATTGAAATGGACCTCCGCAAAGTATGATGATGGGTGGGGACGCCTGGCTGGGTCAGGCGGGCTGTCGATCCTCTTCAGCGATCATTCAGCCCACCTCCGCAAAGTAACGCCTGATTCAATAAAATAACAAACAAGACAACCAGTTATACTAAACGGAAAAACTCGCGGCAGTTCGGGTCGTAAATCATTATTGATTGTGACGCCCGCTAATTAGAAAGATGTGCACGCGCAAAACTGGACTGTTGATAAAATGCGCGTGAGTCATCACTGCACAAAATGTGTACAAATAAAGCTTATTATACTGTCTAATAATAACTGTTGACGACGACGATAGTGACACTGACTGCCCTGATTCTTTGCGTTTAGTACAGTTAAAACATTCATCCATTTGGTATTTTGTTCGTAAACCGAAGTCGTTAACAGTGCAATACATTATTTTAATAAAATGAGGTGGAAAACGAGCAAGTGGGTCATCTGACGGTTATTCACGACTTTTTTGTATTAAATAAATGTGCTGTTAGGGTGCTACCAAACCGCCGCGTATACGCAGTGACGTGTCGTATGCGTCACGTTTTCTCACCGTTTCTTCATACATTTTGTTGCGATTCCGTAACGTAACCGTTTTTTAAGCGGCGGTGTGGTCGCACCCTTATTCGTCATTGTGAATTTTCCAACTAATCAAATTTTTCCTTTGTTTCAGGTGTACAGATAGCGTATTTTGCAATAATAGGAACCCAAATGTTTATGATTATGCTGAGCATAATTCTATTCTATGGGATTTATAAAGTAAGTAATTATTTTAAGTGTCTATAATAATATTTCAACGAAGACTTGTCAAACATGGGAAAAAGTAACACAATTCAGTTATACTGTTCTACTGATTGAGCATTCAGTGAGAAACGCGAGAAAAGATTGGCTATACTATATTATTAAGGTTAAGCACTAGGCCCGAGCGACTAAACCCCGACTTAATATTAACTTAGGCTTAGAAAAGATTGATAAGGATCACCCATTAGCCTAGTAGGTAACAATTGCGAATAGAGCCATTTAAGCTTGACCCCTCTCAGCCACTCGATCCGAGAACTATTTAATGTACATCCGAGTGAGACCCGTTTCAAGTTATACCAGTTAGCGTGTGACACTGTATCTTTTATGTGTGAATGTAGATTCGTAAAATAGGTCGGGTGTGCCCGCAACCAAATCACGATTAAAAATAAGTAACCACAATTGGAAAGTCCAAAAATAACTAACATAAACTTTTTGTAGAATTTAGAAAAATAATGCATTTAATAGGGCACCTAATTTTATTGGCACTGGGTGGCAGGAGCATGCTCTTGACAGGGATGAGTGGCATAAAGAAGGGGAGGCCTTTGCCCAGCAGTGTGACCTAATTAATGAAAAAAAAAATCTGAAACTGTGACAATGTTTAAAATCGTGTGCAGACGTGGGTTTCATTAAAATACCAAACCAATAGCATCGCAGTGACGGATCATAAACATTGATGCACCACAAATCCATCCATTTTAAGTCGAGGTTCACCATTCGATAGACTAATTCGTACACATACTATCGCTGTGATAACACTGATGATTTCGGGAAATATGTAAACAAATACACGCTCATTGTCCTAGGGCCTTACCATGACGTCACAATGCGACTCAGTTCAAGTTTTAGCTGTCATTTTTAGCGTGGATCCGTCAGCGAGCGAACGTAAACTGAATCGGAATTGAATCTCATTAAGACGTCATGGTAACCTCCTGGTCTTATCTATACATAACCATAATAGAAAAGTAGAATGAGTTAACGGAACGTATTATCAATGGTTTTGGAATTTTTGTTTAGTAATAAGGCGGATATAATATAGGTATACTTCAATTTTCATGTTTCCTAGATAGATTAACTTACCCTAGAGCATCAAATAAAAAAAATACCAATATGAATACTAACATAGTCATAAGTGATTAGTAATAATAATTGGATCTTTGTTGTCCGAATAAATAACTTTATTGTTATTATTAAATAATATTTGCTTCATCAAATCGTGAAAAAAGTCGTAAAGGAAGTCGTGAAAAAAATATAATAATATGTTACTCTGCTAAAGCAAAATTTACGCGACAGAAGATTTCGGTGCCAGCTAGTTTACTATAGGTGCATTTAACTGACAGCTGTGATATTCCTGTCATAGATAAAAACAGGGAGAGCAGAGGTGACAGTTCTGTTGACGATCAATGTACGCTACCTAGTTCTCAATTAAGTTGTACACTTACGAGTTCATTGTACATGCACTTAATACGACGGAGTTATGAATGAATCTTAACGCCTAGTGTATTTGCAGGAAAATGTGGCGTTTCTAGTGCCATGGGTCGTGGGCTGTATGACCTTCATGGCGCTGGAGGCGATGGCAATGGTCTACTCCAACATCCTTAGAGATCATGTCAACAGAGTAAGTATTTTCGAACTTTATTGACAGCAACTTCTACTTTAAATTGTCAAATAATACTGGGGCCTTACCATGACGTCTTAATTCCGACTCAGTTTAGGTTTTAGCTGTCATTTTTAGTATGGATCTGACAGCGAGCGAACCTAAACTTGAATCGCATTAGTCATGGTAAGGCCCATGAACGGATGCATGCGGTTTTCAACAATAGATAGAGGGACTCATGAGGAAAGTTTAGAATATAATTTGATAAGGTTTTTTGTAAATTGATCGACATAATGACAATAATTGTGGCATCGCCGTGTTAGGCGGGTCGCTAGTTGTAATAAATGCTGTCAATGCAACAAACAGCTTGCTCATAAAGATGAAGACACATTTATAGCCCATGCACCGCCACTTTTGGCTAACTAAAGGATCTAAACTAGCTGTTCACTTATTTTAAACTGAATCCAATATCACTTTGACCAGGGGCCTTACCATGATCCACAAACATCACAATATGAGCAAGAAAACTTTTAGCTCGTATTTATCAAATACAAATTGTCCGGCAAAACCTTTTGACGTTTTGTACTAAACAAACATCGTCCGATGTTTCCAGCCCGCGAACAAAGTCGCCCGTGCCGCAACAAATCGTGGAACAATCCGTATATTGTTGGCAGCAAACAAGGTTACGTCAGTTTGGCGTTAGCTTCATTGTGTTAGGCTGCATTCAAGTCACAAAGGCGAAATTGATTTTGGCGACAACTTAGTTGCCAAAGTTTGCTTAGATTTCTCGCAGATACAAATAAGATAATGCTTGTTAGGATTGTATCGTCCGGAAAGTAAAACTTGTTATTGATAACGCGTGTGTAACCGAAGCTGTAAGTATTATACTTCATTTTAGAATGAGAAACCACAGTAACATTATATTTATTGCGTCTGGTCAACCATTTCTTACCTAGCAAATAGTACAGTACAATAGTTTGGCAGCCGCAGAATAAAATTGTTTTAATTTCACTTTATTTGCGTGTCATTAATTGTTATTCTAGTAAAAATTGTATAGAGATTACAGTTCACGAGCCGCAATATAATGTTGTTTTGGTTTCTCATTTTAAATTTTATTAAATGAAGTATAAGTTCAGTCAAAATCAGAATTGTCAATAATAATTGTATCTGCATACTGTCATGGTAAGGTACACATGTATAGGTGAAAAACGAAAGTACCTGTTGTATGTAGTAGTGTACAGAAACTGATAATGGGACTTAAATTATTTTTCTAATTTGGAACGTTCCTTTGTCTATTCGCACACATTACTCACGCATACAACAGGTCATTTAGGTAGGTACTTAAGTTTTTCACCTATATGTATATCACGGTACCTAATAAGGTACGTGTGCATTTTGTAGTTTTGTCATGTATACACTTCGATGATCGTGATCCTTGATAATCCTTAATTAAAATGAATTTCACCACTCCGCCGACAAATATCCTCTATTTGTTAATTATTTTTAAATACTCACTGAAAAAACAAAACCTTTAAGCAAATGTTAAACCTTAAAGTATAATTACTTCATTTATATCGCTCGCCAATTTATTTGAGTTAATTGCGATGTCGGATAGCCTTTCTCAGGAATATCTCTTCGAATAATGCACCTGCGGTAGATGAACGACTCGAGAGAAACAGCATTTGGCAATTAGCGTGCTCAGGAGTGCAATGAATATCACTTAATGTCGTTTTCGGATTTAAATTTTTATTCAAATTAACGATAAAATTACCACGTTTCAGTACCTATTAAAAGTATGCTATATTTTTGTGTTTTTGGCTGCAGAAATTATTTTTCTAACCAAGATAAAATAAAATAATGTTTTATCCCCATATTAATAGGTGCTTCTTAACTTTTCTTGTAGTTTAAATTTTATTTGTCTTTTCTTTATCTTTATCACTTTGATTGTGAATAATTTTGACTTAGACATTTACTTACTACAATTGGCTAGCTTTTTATGAGTAACTTTGACAATAGAATGTTATAGTATCATACTTGATAACTCACGACATTTTATAATAATTATACTATGGTAACTATTTTTCTTATGAACTCAGGGCAGGGCCCGCGTGGGAACTACAGCCCAAGCCCTCTCATTCTGAGAGGAGGCCTGTGCCCAGCAGTGGGACGTATATAGGCTGGAGATGACTATGAACTTAGGGGGACTTGTTTGTTTACCAAAGTGTTAAAATGGTAAATGTCCATTACGTCTAATTCCCCAAATGTCTATTTATGGTATTATGGTGGAATGTCGATATCTTTATACTCGTACCTTGACTGGACGTTCCGAGAATAGACGTATGGCGACTAGACAGTCGGGGAATGAGACGTCACGGACCAAACCGGTTAAAATGGATTTGAAATACAGACGCACAAAGTTTTAAACATTCCAGTTTACTTAACTCCCAGCTTTTTGTAGGAAGCGAGAGTAAAAAACAGCCATTAATAAAGCGTAGGTATAACCAAGCGAAGGTCACCGTTAATACTGTTTTGAAGTTTCATACGAATGCCAAAGTGATTATGAAGTCACGGTCCGAGCCACTGAACCGAGGCTTAAATCCGCTTTGTTATGAGGGTTGACGCGAACACTTTACCATAGAAATTTCCACACTTAAACGCTTTTGGTTTGGCGTTAAGATGTAGGTTTTAAGAAGCATTCTTAAGCCGCATATTTCGTACGACCTTAGCATATACATGTGAATCAGTTGCTGTCATGTAGTTGTAGAAGAAATGAAATAGATTGGCGACAAACTGAGAACCCTCTGAGAATGCCGTTCATTTTTGATTTTAGAGCTTGTTACGATTATGAATAAGCTAAACATGTTTCTACCTACTAATGTTGACAATGATAAAATACAAAAATTACTTTAAACAGCAAACTAAGCTAAGTTATTTGTCGTATTTAAGTAGTAACCACTCAAGTTATGTCCCTACTAAGAACTTATCGATATCCAACAAAAGAGACTTAATTTTGGGTCTCATTAGCTATTTTTGCCATTTTTTAATTAGATTTCATATCAGTGAATATCAAAAGTTACAAACACGGCATACGTTGCATAAAAAACTACTCTCAGAAATGTAAAGATGAAACAAAAGTGATCAGTTTAAAGTTCGACTCGCCGCATACGGTTGCACGCACACAATTGAAACCTAGCTTTTCCAACAAACTAGTTGAGCTAGGCACATGTACGAGAGGCGATAGTTTTAACCAGGCTCACTTTGTTGTTCGCAGTACTCTGACTTCACTTTTATTTGGAGCACCTGCATATTCTGTCTATCCCTCGCAATTGGCCCTTAGCTTCCTCGCGTCAGTATTCTCTAATCTTACGGAAACATCGCATTAACCCCGAATAAATTTATCCTACCTGGGTATGCGGGTATTAGTTGCAAGGCTCCGTAGATAACAATCCACTAAATTCGAGTAGGTACCTAGTAATAGTCGTAAGCAAAAGAATATCCTAGGTAGTATATTTATGGCAACGAAGAGGTAATTTTACGAATTTTGCTTTTAGGACTAACCCGCTACAAATATTATATTTTTAAATAATACTGCGAACTAGAACGCATGGCAGAATCGGAAAAGTAAAGCTATGGCCTGGCATGCCTATTTGTTTTTAGTGCCAATGCAAAAAGTTAAAGGTTAAATTTTGCCTCTTATGACTAGTGTTGCCCAAATGCAAGAACAAGACGAGACTTAGCCAGTCTTGGTCTTGGTCTTGCGCCAATACACCTGGTCTTGGTCTTGGTCTTGGTCTTGCGCTCCCAGTCTTGGTCTTGGTCTTGGTCTTGCAGCAAGAGTCTTGCAAGTCTTGCAATTACCTATTAGTCTATTACTATTTATTAAAGTTTACTTTAAATCTTAGAAAAACGTATTAGAATTGGAACATTGTGAGCTTGAATTAACATAGCCATAGTAAAGATCAAGCAGATTAATAAATAACTGAAGATTTTATAAGAAATTCGAAAAATCAACTGACCTATATGTCGTTTTCCATGGAAGTAACTGTTTCTTAATAAACATTTATGATTTATAAGCTTACATTTGCTAAAACATGTAAAAAAACAAATTAATTACAATAACTTGACTGTATTTTAAAGAACAATACTTATCTGTCTAGAAAGAGATTGAACCCTCAACTTATAAGAAATTTAATAAAAGAGTTTTACGATTTATCATTTATTTGAATATAAAATAAAATACAACACAAATCAACAGCTGATTTGATTCTAATAAGTGTTTTGCAAAATTTGATCTATCTGGATGATTAAGCCTAAACGAGGGTAGTTTGGTAATATACGAATGTGGGTACATTTAGTTTATTTATAGTTTTACAAATTAGTACGACGTTGGTTCGCATGTGCATCGGTTGTGCTCTAACTTTGAGAATGATCCCGTAGAGGGATCGAAACACGCGTCAGTGTTTGTGTGGTGTTAGGATTAATTAAGTTTGTGGGATTTGTGTGCGTTTTGTGTGGTAGTAGTGGTGGGAGGGCTTGCATGCAAAACGTATATATTTCGCACAGGCTTGGTTAACTTGCACGTAAGTAGCAGAGTAGCAAGGTAAATATTTTGTGTTCATTATTTTATTAGTTTTGTAGAATTTTTTTACACGTTTCAAGTATATTTAAAAGTGGCTACAATATTTATCAAACGGGTGATATTTGAACACTTTTTTGCTATTTTTTCTTGTAAAAACTTAAGAAATATAATGACTAAATGTACAATAATAGTACCTAAGTAATTAGTTTAAAACCATATAAGTAATCAATATTATAATATATACTTACTAGAATGAATTATTATGACATCTACTACCTATCCTTACCATTTTATCCTAATCATAATACTACTTGCGTGATCAGTATAATGTATTCATTTTCATTCTAAGCACTCTGAAACTTATTTATTCTTTGGAACACCTGTAGGTACTCTTAAAATTCGAAATTATTTTGCATGAATAGTGTCAAATGTTATGATTTCGGCGCGGCGGCAACGATTGTTTTAGATTTCAAAAGAAGCCGCCGGCGCGTGTATCATAACCATGTACTTCCGAAAAGCGGCAAATTTCTTTGAGAAGTAAGTACAAAACCTTTGATGCCGCATTATCAAAGTACCGATGGTTAAAACATAACTATGCATGCACTCAGTTTGATTTTAATAGATATTTTTTTATTCGCTATGTTTATGGTATTAGTCGTAATGCGCATAGGTCCAGTTTTTCATATTCTTTGATATAGTTTTTTGCGTCTCATAGAATTCCTAAGCGTACCTACCTATACACCGAACTGTTACACCTAACTACTCCGTGAAATAGCGCTAAGTCCTAGCTGCAAGACGCAAGAGTCTTGCAGGCTATGTCTTGTTCTTGCTCAAGTCTTGCACGGTCAGTCTTGGTCTTGGTCTTGCTAAAAATACGCGGTCTTGTTCTTGGTCTTGGTCTTGCAAAAACGCAAGAACAAGACCAAGACTGCAAGACCAAGACTGAATTTGGGCAACACTACTTATGACCCCTTAACTCTTGCAAAGTGGTACGAATATATCAGCTTCAAAAACAGGTAAATTTACGCTGCAATGTATGGAAGTTGATACGTTGAAAAGATCATTGTTTCGGAAAATAAAGGTAGCAAGATACCCTTTCTCGTACGAACCTTATGAATATTACCCAGTGAAACCCGACAACAGGGGACTGTGATGATATTATGATATGCTAAAAGAGTAGCTAGAGACAAAACGCTACGCGTTGCGGGGTGCGCCTGACACACCCACAAAGGCTAAATTGAACCAATTATGGAAACGTTTTTAAAAGTGCCTTTCAGCTTTTCTTTGTACCTACGTTTCTCATTATGTTTTGGTAGGTGACCGGGTAAAACACCGCGCAATAAGACTGCTGGGTTGTATAAATGTAGAATGCTTTTGTTAGTTACGGGTGACAATTATCTTCTATAAATACTTATAATAAAGCTGAAGAGGGTCGAAAGTCTGTACATGGAAGATATAAAAAAAAAAATAAGCTGGGGATCTTAGAATCGATTACAGAACACGTTCCAACAGTTTTTAGAATTTTTGTCTGTTTATCTGTTTGTCTGTATATTTGTGCGCGCATCACGTGAAAACAGCTGAACGGATTTTGTGGGAAACTTTACCTACTAATCTGTTGAGAAAATCACCGGCCAGGTTATAGGCTACTTTTTATCCCGAAAAATTGCATAGTTCCCGCGGGATAGCGATGAACATGTCGAAAATCGCAACTGCCTAGAATCGCAACGTATATAAATACTAGCCGTTGCCAGCGACTTCGTCTGCAAGGAATACGTTTATCGCTATCCCGCGGGAATTTTCCGGGATAAAAAGTAGCCTATGTGCTATTCCAGACTTTTCTCTATCTATGTGCCAAATTTCATCCAGATCCGTTGGGCCGTTCTGGCGTGATTGAGTAACAAACAAACATCCATCCCCTCTAACTTTTGTGCTCTAACTTTGATAATGATCCCGTAGAGGGATCGAAACGCGCGTCAGTGTTTGTGTGGTGATAGGATTAATTAAGTTTGTGGGATTTGTGTGCGTTTTGTGTGGCAGTAGTGGAGGGAGGGCTTGCATGCAGAACGTATACATTTCGCACAAGCTTGGTTATCTTGCACGTAAGTAGCGGAGTAGCAAGGTAAATATTTTGTCTTCATTTAAACATCAATCCATCCATCCATCCATCCATACTTTCGCATTTATAATATTAGTTAGATTACTTAAAGTATCATAGAGGTGCACTAAGGAGGGATTTTCAAAATTCCCACTGGATTTAATGTCGCTTATTATAAAAAAAAATGTCAGAATAGGGGTGGCAAGTGCCTGTTCAAATATGCATAGCAATATGTTATTTGTCAATAAATGAAGTCTACGCGGACGAAGTCGCGGGCAAAAGCTAGTAATTAAAATATTTATCGATATCAGTCATGTTAAACGCGGCTTATGGGTCATGTTACCTTAGGCTCTTATCTACTCCCGTAAGGGATAAAGACGTAATTTATGTATGTATCACCGACCTTATTGTTTGCGGCAGAAAGGTGTTATTGTCGCCTTGGCAACGTACACACAGCAAAGCTATTCGGTAAGCACCTTTGCATGCACGCGCCGCTTTAAACCTGCTTACTGAATATCTTTGCTGTGTGTACATATATTTACCTATGCCCTAGACTGTACATACCTCTGAAATGTAATGCACGTCGAGAAGTAAGTGTGTGATTCATGTTTATAAAATACTAGCTGTTGCCTGCGACTTCGTCTGCAAAGAATTCGTTTATCGCTATCCCGCGGTAATTTTCCGGGATAAAAAGTAGCCTACGTGCTATTCCAGATTTTACTCTATGTGCCGAATTTCATCCAGATTCGTTGGGCCGTTCCGGCGTGATTAAGTAATACTTTCACATTTTTAGTTAGATACTTGGCTTGTGATTGTGTTAGAACCAAACGGTTGTGCAGAGCCGATAGTGTGGACATAAACAAATGGAATCGACGCTAGAATTACTAAGCGGTGTCTAACTCATTCCGCTCCTCGCCAGCAATGCTACTGACGTCCTGTGTTCCACTTAACAAAAGACAAATTGTCTGTATTTACATAGACAAGACAGTTTGCATACCACGCCCACCCGGGACCGAGTAGGGTTGCAATAAATCTCAAATAAAATAACGGTAATAAGGATTCGATTCGATGTCTCAAGGCAAAAACGAATAGCTGCCAAATCTTGTCTGAGTCGATATAAAAAGACAAATGACGGTTCCATATAAAATCGTTCTTCAATTTGTCATGCGGTATTAGTAATGTGCATAACTTACCTAAAGTAAATATATTTTCATCACACTTGCTCGTAAAGGGTGTTATAACACGCGTGCTTATAGAGCCGTAGTAGCTGATTTACCTCCCGCGGGAATTTCAAATATTTTACTCCCGAGGGAGTTATTTTTGTATGGATTTTCATAACTCCCTCGGGAGGAAAAGTTTAGTTTTAAAATTAAGAGTTCATTGTACGTCATTTTAGACTAAGGAGGTTTCAGATCAGCCAGATTTATTTAATATTAAAAAATAACCACCGAAACCAATTTTATAAAACTTTCAATTAGACATTACTGAGTACGATCCAAGATGGCGGATGACATTTTGACACTGAAAATATTGATGGCGAGTGTCATTTTCGAGTAATTTGGTGGATCTGAGCCCGATTTTGGCATAATTTTTTGGATCCAAAATGGCGGATGACATTTTGACAATATTGACGCTAAAATGTTGATGGGATTCATTTTCGAGTAATGTGGTGGGTTTTGAGCCCAATTTTAGCATAATTTTTTGGATCCAAAATGGTCGACGATATTTTCACACTATTGGTACACAAATGTTGATGAGTGACGTTTTCGGGTAGTTTTGTGATTCTGAGTTTATTTTCTTTATATTTTTTTTATTTCCTCGCAAATGTGATGAAAAACATTGTGTGTATCACGGGCAGTAAGGGGATTACAAACTCGAGTCATTAAAAGCCCTCCGCCTTCGGCGTCGGGCTTCTAATAGACTCTCGTTAGAAATCCCCTTCTTACCGCCCTCGGTGCACAATGTACTATACTTCTACATGAATTATGAATGAGTCATGACTGAGTCAATATTGTTGTATGAAAGTATAGGACAGTTACAAGAAACCAGGGGCCGTACCATGACGTCTTAATGCGTTTCAGTTTAGGTCCGCTCACTGTCAGACACATACTAAAAGTGACAGCTAAAACTTGAACTGCGTCGGAATTAGGACGTCATGGTAAGGCCCCAGTACCTAATAATAACCAAACTTCCGTGACTTTACGTACTTATAACAATGCTTAGATTACTTACCTCAACGTTTCAGCAACATTGCAGCGGTCATGATCATGAATACTGGGGGCCTTACCATGACGTCAATGTGATTCAATTCCGATTCAGATTAGGCTCGCTCGCTGTCAGATCCATTCTAAAAATGGCAGGTAAAACCTTACCGGTTAGGCCGCTGCACTGCAGTGTAAACTTTTCGAACTAACCCGCACTTGCCATTAGTTGCAGCTACGAGTTCCAATCCATTTTCCATTCCAATTCCAATCCATTCCAACCCATTTTAACGTTTTTGTAAACAAATTTCCTCAAGTTCGGTGTAAAATGACGTAAAATATCTAGTATAATCATTCATCATTCCGGTGGATGTGATGCTAAAATTGCATACAATTGATTGTGTGGGAATTGCTTTTGTTTACAAAGACACTGAAATGGAATGGAATAGAGAATAAATACTTATCGAATCGAAAATTGCAGTTCAACGCGTATTTTGTTAGGGTCACCGCAAAATTAATTGGCGTATAATTTCAGTTGCAATCAATATTAAATCCACAAATATATTATTAGCCTCTAGTTGTTTATGCAATACTATGTCTGGTTTGTGTAGCATCTGAATTGGCGCTAGAATTAACCAAAGGTACTAATGGAATTATTATGTCTGGCACGACCTATGCAGCTTAGCATTTAAAAGGTATAAAAGAAAATTAAATTCCTGCTATGAGTCAGTTCTTAATTTTATTCTGTACAAAAAATAACTGAGTGCGTTAGGAGCGCACAACGTGTAAATAAATGATACTCAATTCTGTCTTTTGCGTGATGGTTTTTTTTAGTTTTGGGCTTATAATATAACCCTCACTTGGCACTAACTACATAACTTACTAACAGTGTTATCAAATAGTAAAACTTGATTGTTACCAATAATAGATTGACACAAAAATCGCATTGCTATAATAGATAGATTTTTGTGTCAATCTAAGCAATAATTGCTTACATGGTAAACTAGGTTCAACGCTTAGATACTCTTTTACTCCCATGTATTTTATTAGCTAAATGTGAAAATCTTATATTACTGTGACAGATGAAGGATTCACACTTCCATTAACCTTTAAACCTAGCTTTCTCTTATGTTAGATAACCCAAAAGCATTTAACAAAACAGCATGTCACGCTACAAACTGTTATGTTTGTAACAATAATTGTAGTTTTTGATTACTACTTGTGCCAACAACTTTGCGGTGTGTTAATATTTATGCTGGTTCAAGAGCAAAGTATCGATTGACTATTACTTGCCCTTGAAAACGGTACAATAACACCAAGTCCGTTGTACCGGTAATTTACCGCCATTCATGACAAGCTGGAGTTTAATTGGAGTTTCATGAAATGTTGATACGACACGTCGTAATTGTTGTTAAACGAAAACAAAAATTGGAATGGAATTATGGATTACATCATCGTCTCCAGCCTGTGTACGTCCCACTGGGCACCCGCTGGGCACAGGCCTCCTCTCAGAACGAGAGGGCTTGGGCCATAGTTCCCACGCGGGCCCAGTGCGGATTGGTAACACACGCACCATTTAATTTCTTTGGAGATGTGTGCAGTTTTCTTCACGTTTTCCTTCGCCGAAAAGCTTCAAAATGTAATTTCGCACATAAATTCCGAAAACTCAGAGGTGCGAGCCCGGGATTCGAACCCACGACCTTAATCTAGGTACTCTCTGTTATACACCTAAGTAGGTAAGGTAAGTCCGTAAATCAAATATGATCGATGCGACGGCGAACCTAATTAATAAATATGAAGGATGAGCAACGATCGTTCAAACATCTATAGATACACATAACTATCGTTTAACGAGCTATTTATTTTTTTGATTAGGTTAATTTATTAATGAATAAGAGTGTTTTTTTAATGTAGTATGATTAAAATAGTGTCAAATTTTAACTGCCCACTTTTAATTAACTTAAACCGGTTAAGAGTTTATAAACTCTTAACCGGTTTAGTTGGAATTTGGTTTAAAATTAGTTTCAGACTCGGGAAGGAACTATCGAAAAGTCTTAAACCGATGGACCGCGTAATTTTTTACATGCTGTTACTTAGTTCCTGTAATCAAATATTGCAAGTGAATTTTAATCTACTCTCAGTGGTCAGATAGATAGGTAGACAAACAAACAAGCAAATATACCAGAAATTGTATTTTTAGCTTCTATAGCATCTCCATCTTCTATCATCAGACATCACGTTACAATTTTATTATAAGCCATAGTAAATAGTAAAAGTAAACATTATAATTATAGATGTACAGATGACGCCACCTATATCAGATCTATCCAGTGAGCAGAAAAATAAAATCTGAAACACGATTTAGCTTTCGCTTTTTATGTGACGGCTCGATTCAGTATAGATAAGGTCTGTAGGTACACTGAGAATAAACTGATTCTTCACGTAGCTCCTGGGTCACGTTTAGGTACAGACACTTAAGTTTGCGTGTAGGACGTGTGGAACGCGTAGAGCGGCTACGGCGTAGAACGTCTACGAATATGTTAGAGAATGTTAAAAAGCTGGTATTGATTGTATTGTAGGTTTACGAATATGACATGGAATAAATGGTGTATCGTATTTTTATTCTCAAAATAAACATTGATTGAATTTTATATTTATTTTTAGGTTTGAAATTGAAGTTATATTTTTTATTTTTAAATTTGACACGTTGACAACAAAACGTTTGAATTAAGACGCAATGCAACGTTTGTAACGGAACTGCAAGTCTAAAATTTTGTTTTGAAGTATTTTTTTTGCAATATTTTTTCTTAGGTCATGGACGATAAGATGTTAGATAACCAACGAAAAAAACGGAAGAGGTTCTCAATACGACTTATAATATATATATATATATATATATATATATACTAGCTTTTTCCCGCGACTTCGTCCGCGTAGACTTCATTTATTGACAAATAGCTTTTGGCCACGGCTTCGCTTGTGTGTACCAGGAGTATTTCAATCCCATGCCAAGTTTCAGCTTTCTGCGACCAATAAAACGAAAAATCCCGTTTTTTCCCGTTCCCGTGGGAATTTTGGAAAGTCCTCTCTTAATACTTTTCTACACTCCCCAAGCAACCTACATTTCGAATTTCAGCTTTCTACAACCAATAAAACGAAAAGTCCCGTTTTTCCCGTTCCCGTGGGAATTTCAGGAAATTGTCTCTTAGTGCTTCCCTACACTCATCAATCAACCTACATGCAAAGTTTCAGCTTTCTACGACCGGTAAAACGAAAAATCCCGTTTTTCCCGTTCCCGTGGGAATTTTGGAAAGTCCTCTCTTAATACTTTTCTACACTCCCCAAGCAACCTACATTTCGAATTTCAGCTTTCTACAACCAATAAAACGAAAAGTCCCGTTTTTCCCGTTCCCGTGGGAATTTCAGGAAATTGTCTCTTAGTGCTTCCCTACACTCATCAATCAACCTACATGCAAAGTTTCAGCTTTCTACGACCGGTAAAACGAAAAATCCCGTTTTTCCCGTTCCCGTGGGAATTTTGCAAAGTCCTCTCTAAATGCCCTCCCATTCTCTACACTCCCCAAGCAACCTACATGTCGAATTTCAGCTTTCTACAACCTGCACTGCAGTATAACAAAAAATCCGGTTTTTTCCCGTTCATTTCCGTCAGAATTTTGGGAAATCCTTTCGTAGTGCTCCCCTATACTCCCCAAGGAACCTGAAGGCCAAATTTCAGTTTTCTACGATCAATAAAACGAAAATTCGATCCCGTAGAACTGAAAATAAATCTCGTTTTTTCCTTAAATAAAAAAAAAATAAAAATAAAAATAAAAATAAAAATCATTTATTTCGGACATCAAGGTCCATATCGGGTTAGTAATACAACCCCTGGTTTATCCTGTTGGAATTTTCGAAAATCCTTAAAACTGTTTTTTACTATTATAATCACCTACTTCTATGCCAAATTTGAAGTCTAGTAATTATAGTTCATAGGATTTCGTTGAACTGAATATATAAATCCCGTTTTTTCCTTATCCCGTGAGAATTTCCAAAAATCCTGAAATCATTTTCTTAGTTTTGTAATCATCTACTTGTGTACGAAATTTGAAGTCTATATTTATTAAGTATAGTTACTGAGATAGGGTCACTCGGAATAGAATATAATAAATCCCGTTTTTTCCCGTTCCCGTGGAAATTTGTGTGTGTGTGTGTGTGTGTGTCAGGTAGGTATGTGTGTTGTTGTTGTTGTTGTTCGAAAATCCTTAAAACTGTTTTTTACTATTATTATAATCACCTACTTCTATGCCAAATTTGAAGTCTAGTAATTATAGTTCATAGGATTTCGTTGAACTGAATATATAAATCCCGTTTTTTCCTTATCCCGTGAGAATTTCCAAAAATCCTGAAATTATTTTCTTAGTTTTGTAATCATCTACTTGTGTACGAAATTTGAAGTCTATATTTATTAAGTATAGTTACTGAGATAGGGTCACTCGGAATCGAATATAATAAATCCCGTTTTTTCCCGTTCCCGTGGAAATTTGTGTGTGTGTGTGTGTGTGTGTGTGTGTGTCAGGTAGGTATGTGTGTTGTTGTTTTCGTAATCAGCGACCCGATAAACCGTACAAACAATACTACCCACTATATTATAATAATAATAATACCCACGTTGATTTTCAGACTTTGTCACCCCCTATCCCCTTTTAGGAGTTGAATTTTCAAAAAAACCTGAAACAGGTATTTACTCATTTATCGTTAGGATTACTCCTGTGAAGTTTCGAATAAAATAGTCTTACTAATCTTGTTTCCCCATACAAACTTTGGACCCCCATTTGACCCCTTTAGAGGTCGAATTTTGAAAAATCCTTTCTTAGTGCACCCCTAGACCTTATAAGGAACCTACGTGCCAAATTTGGAATCTCTAGAACCAGCGGTTTGGGCTGTGCGTTGATATGTCAGTCAGTCAGTCAGTCAGTCAGTCAGTCAGTCAGTCAGTCAGTCAGTCAGTCAGTCAGTCAGTCAGTCAGTCAGTCAGTCAGTTTCTTCTTTTATATATTTAGATATATATATATAAACTTGTAACTACATGTATTATTAGTTAAGATATTGCATATCATCACGGAAAACTTTAGTTTTATATACTTACTTACTTGTTCTCTCTACTGTACTGTGAACTACAAATACTACATTAGATATTAAGTTCTCATGTAAGTGACTTATTGTTTTTAATGAGAAATAAATATTCTATGAACCGAATACGACGCGTATGTTTTTTTTATGTGTGTATGACCACGCACAAATACTTACAGAGTAGTCCGATTTTTACTTCGTTAACTAATTCACGATCAAAGTTGTCAATCATCTCATTAACATGTTTGGCTCTGGAAGGACTCGACGACTAATAATGTTATTCTTGTAACTGTCTAAAACTAAGAATAAATTTGAAGTGACAGTTACAAGAATAAAATAACTATTTAATTCTTGTGTGAATAAAGGTGCGTTCAATATTAATAATTATTATTTTTGTTACAGCAATTCGACGCGATGTGCAAAGCGGAGATATCATTTTTAATACCAAGGATACTTTTAAACGTAAGTTCTTATCTTGTTGCTTTCATTATAGTTACATTATAAAGGTTAAATTATAAATAACAAGACGAGGAAAAAAGTTTAATTTAGCCAGACTCGAACAATATTTTGGTGTCCTTTTTTGTAGGGCTGGGGAGATAAAAATTCAAAGCCACTGAAAAAAAAAACTTTGTTTTTCTTTGCGGATTAAAAGTACGAGACTAATTAAAGTGACCTACATTTTTTCGAGGGAGGCTGAATGGAGCCAATCTTGTCACGCCGGCGTTAATACTCATCATTAAATTTGATAAAAATATTTTGGAGTTATAATGTTTTATCCCTTTAATACGAAAACAAAAGTCCATCACGCTCAATTATTGCATTAGACACATTAATACACTCAAAACGAAGTGCACTACAGACGGATATTTGAAACTTTCATTCAATTTCTGTGAAATAATCGCAAAAAATCAACAGAAATGCGACGTTGCCAGCTCAGTAGGGATGCACGCTCTTAAGCACTGGTTGTATACGTATAGACTGTATTTATTTATAAACTTTTCCCTTGAAACAGAAAAGAAACACTATGCCCAACATGAAAATTCGTTCTCAAATGAATAATTAACAGATTCCGAGGATTCGGTTTATTTGTTTGCTTATAAGATTCGCAACTACAGCAAACACTTTTGTACAAGTGGCTAATATTTCTATGTGCAAAATTATGCGTTAAGGTACAATAGTATCAAATTAAATGTTAAACCAAGTATAATGTTCGAATCAAATAGACGCAAGAGCTTGCTAATTACTTTACGGAACAATAGCTTGCGTCGCATATTTTTAGTCGTCCAGTTAACTTGCTTCCTTCTTAGGACATGAAATTATTAGCATAAACTCAACTAAAACCGTACCTAACCAAAACTACCATCACAATAAATTATACTCCGAACTCGTGTTTCGTGTAACTCTCTCCGAGGCATCTTCAGCGGTTGTTAACGCTCCGAAGATCCGTCAAAGAAATCGAAATATTCTTTGGTCAACAAAAATAAATAAAAATAAAATATCATGGGACAAATACATACACATACATACATATCGTCACGCCTCTTTCCCATAGGGGTAGGCAGAGACTACTTTGTTCCACTTGCTACGATCCTGACATACCTCTTTCGCTTCATCCACATTCATCAATCTCTTCATACATGCTCCTCGGTTTCGGGTACTCTTGACCTGGCCTTTCTCCAAAACGTCCCCAATTTGATCACGGAACGTCCGCCTAGGCCTTCCCCTCCCAATGCACCCATTCACACTCCCCATATAAACCAAATGGGACAAATAACACCAATTAACCCAGTCATAAACATACTTAAATACATACAACATCTATGACTCGGGCACAAACATTCGTATTCGTCATACAAATGTCAGACCCTACCGGTATTCGAACCCGGGACCTCTAGCTTCATAGTCAGGTTCACTAACCACTAGGCTATCCCGTCGTCAACAATCCCCGCTGATGATTCGTTTCGCGGAGGGAGGAACATGGACATCCGAAAAGTAACCATCAATTTGTCTGCAGTGTCTATGCATCGGCTGCGTGTTGCGGCTGTATCACCTTCTCCGAGCCGGAGTGACCTGGAAGGGTGCCGCCGCCATCGAGCTGTGACTATTAAAGGGCGAGCCTCCCCCCGGCACCCCTGTGACGCAGCCCTGCGAATCCACCCTCCTGCTAGGAGGCGCCGAGAGCGACACTGACGCGAGTCTGCACTCGCTCTGACTACGTACCAGAGCTTGAGGCTGTTGTCGCTCTTTCTAGTCTGTTTTGATGTTGCGAATAGTAAGCCTAGCTGTTGCAACTCACGAACGCGCGTGACCTTTGAATGTGGTAACAGTAACAATAACAATACACGTTGTGTTAGTGTGCGTGTTAAGGTCAGTTGCGAACAATTGACGCCCGAAGTCGCTGTTGAATCACCGACAAAACAGCAGCCAGTTGCAAAAGCTATAGCTTTTTTAATTCAGTAACTACGGTGTGCCTTTGCGCTTATTGTAACGCACATGGATGACTAAAACAGGATTTTGCTAACGCTATGATTTACAGAAAATAGTAACCTATACCAAAGGTTTCTGTATCAATTACACTGTTTCAAATAGAGGCTCAGATTTTGGCAAGCGTGTTTGTTTACAATTAGGCTGAATGTTAATATCAAAGTATGAAATTACAAGGGTTATTTGTTGTAGCGGACCGTTGTACAGCTTTTAACGAGATAGGATTCTAACGTGGTGGTGGCTTGGTTATAATCACTGGAAGATATACATATTTTGTTCGTCCTATGCCACTTTGCAGCGTTACATTGTCTATGCTAGTTTGTTTAGGTCCAAATATCATCCACTTCTAGAGGTCGGATTGACTTCAAATTTGGTGTGCATATAAAAAGAGGATAAAGTAAGTATTTATGTGCAGTTTTACTTTTATAGCGTCATAGCCGCTCGTTTAGTTATCCATGTTTGACGGTCATAAATAAATTGTGTTTTTTTTTGCAAAACGACCTAGCGGAGATTTTACTCGTAAGCCTTGGTCACACGTACCGAGCTCTTTGTCGAATACTCGGTGCGTATAAAGGCGAAACAGTAGCTATATCGGACCCCGTTCTACCTACTAGGCCGAGTACTGTCTTGCCCTTTTACTCGCTACGTGTGATCAAGGCTTTAATGAAGCAAAATGAACAAAGTGAAAGATAATCACGGCAGCGTTTGGAGTGAAACAAATCAAACGAGAACTTTCCATGGAAAGCCGGATAAGGCTTATTGTTACATATATCTGTAAATACTGTTCGTCTACCTGTAAATGTTTGCAATGTTTGCATTGTATATATGTAATAGTATTTGTTATAGTAAAAACTATTCTTAAAACGTAGTCGCTTGCCGATTGTAAATACAGTGAGGCTGTTTAGCGTGGCAATGTTATCACAGATTTTTGTTAACGTCGATGTTAATTTACAGTGTTACTGAGTAAAGAGGTTTGAAATTTTTTTTTGTGTAAAATATAACGGATTCAAAGACATGTAATAAACGTCTATTAATGAGAAGTAGTTTTATTCCTTGGAAATGTAGGCGAAAATCGTAGGAATCATTGTTATAGGCGATGAACGATAACCCTTCCTTTCTACCTTTTTTTAACGTGTGGAAAATGCACCTTATGCATTCCCATGCGCGGGCAGCAATGACAGGTATGACGGGATGTTTTAAGAAATTTTGGGGCTGTCAAGGAACCGATTTTCAAAAGTATCTACATCGAATTGCTGAGTCAACGGTTTAAGTAAGTACCTATTTATTTATTTTTGCATATTACAGACTTTATGTATTATAAGGAAAATAAAAAAATATGTTTAGCCTTTATCCAAAGCAATAAAAGTTAACAAAGTGACAGATAGAAACAAGAAACAAATTAAAGTCAAATTATCTTAAGCTCTTCTGTGTAATTAAATATCTGACTGACAAACATAATCAGGGCACAGTTAAAACTACTGGGACTAAGATTTTGAAATTTCGCACAGAACTTCCTTTTATCACGTACTAGCTGCTGTATTACATACTTAAGATGTATTTCTACTGAAATTTATCAAACAGCAACAAAATTTGCTAGGATTTTATGAAACTTAAAGTTTTCCTCGCTAAAATGCTACTATAAGCCTATTACAGATTATATAACAAAAGAAATTCAAAACAAAGCTATGTTACACGGAAGGTTATGCTGCACGTTTATTTTCAGTTCACTACTACCGAGCAGCGAAACAAACAAATGCTTTGTGTAAAGCTTGTATTTACATCGCTCCCAGCATTCATTGTGTTAAATGTTTTACAAAATAAGTTGATAATACCTACGCACGTCGAGATTTAATAAAAGGAAAACGTTTTTAAACTCATTACAAACTCTCTCTTTTTCTTACTACGAAACAGACAGAGATGACTTCATAGATAACCGGAACTTTACTGAGAATGGTGAAACAAACCCTTAGAGTCTTATATTCAGGGTTTAACAATTCGACATTTTCGGAATCATTGCGCCGATCTATGACAAGTATAACAACATAATCATCCCAAAATATGAGTAGTAGAAAAATCTGTTAATTGTACAACATGGGCATAATACACGCTATTTTAATCGAGACGTTCATTACTACTCGAGTTGCGGCGAGGGCCAATAATAATAAGAGATGCAAAAGGCGGTGGGTACTCCTGGACACGGCTCGGATAGTCACGAGGTTCCTCTCTCAGTCGCCCTGACCACCGGCACCTTAGGCCTCGCCTCGCTGCCGGCGGCACCCTAGGTTAGGTTTTTATAATGATTTTTATGTTTTGTATTAATATTGTTTTATTACTTTTTATATTATGAACATTGTAAAAACCTAACTTATGATAAAAAGGAATATACAGAATAATAATACAAAAAATCTAGACGAGTTGTTTACTCTGCCCTTTACTTCGATTACGAAGAAATAAGAAATAATTAAAAGTAAATTAAAAACAATAATGTTTTTGAGTAGGTATTTAACAATTAAAGCTAGAGCGTCACATTAAACTTCAATGCTAAAGGCAGGACCATCTTTGCGAAAATTTGGAGGTTTCATTAAATTCTCAAAGGTCTTAGAAATGTTGAAATTTAACCCTACATTGCTGAAGTATTGTAACAGCATAACTCCGAACGAAATTATTGTAAATTAGGTACCCAGAAATAATTTCTTACGAATGTATTTAACGTCTGTAAGAGTAAAATATATAAGTGACTTATTGCTTATTAATTAATTCTCGACATTTTAATAAAAGATTTTATGAATTTTACGAGCGTCAAGCATTTTGCCTGTTCGCGTGAGACATTACTAGGTGTACCAATTTAACACCAGTGTGTTAATAATTGGATTTTAATTTTTTAATTAGAATGACAAGTGGAAGATTCGTCTGAAGTCTGTTCGTGAACAAAAAACTTGCAAGGGGGTAGTAAGAAAAATATGATTCAGGTGATTTATGACAAAATTCAGTACATGATTAAAATTGGGATTTTAAGATGTAGACCGCTAATATTATAGCCGTAGAATACCTAGCATTAATGACAACATAGCTTAAAGTTTAAACTAAATGATTGAATGAGTCACAAGGCAACCGAATCAATAATGAAAAGCAAGATAATTTAAATCCAGAAACAATCATTTGCCTTAGCTTATAAATTTCCAATCGGCAACAAATACTAATCCCGGATTTGTTTCGTTAATCGTAATATTCAGCTTAAACAAAATTGCTTCGCGTCGTCCCTAACTCGAACAGTAGACCGCCATTTTCGTGGAACATTTATTTTGTTGCCGATTTTCGAGTCGAGCTATTATCATTTTTCGCTTTTCCGCACGTTATAACTTGCAAAATGCCAAAATGTTTTTCACACGGACGCGGTGATTTCAAATTACAGGGGTTATTGCATGCTTTATTTACATCGGAACTGATTTTAAATACCTTTATTATTCTACTTAGTGTCCATTCATCTGAGTTTCTACGCTCCACGGCTTTTGGTACGGTAAATTTACTATAGATGTCTCAATATTGTTATACGACCGCTATTCTTATCTTCTTCATTCCATAATAAGTCTTCTTTTTTGGTGAGGTTGCCATCCAATCGGTCGCACGCTTGTAAGACGCAAAACGTCTATTTACTTCCCCTTGTTTCGAAAATATGAATGAAAATAGTACATTACACCCATGAGGGTGGTGAAATAAAGAATTACTCAGATTGCTGGAACTTTCCACTTACTAGCCAGTGGAAGGCGGTGATAAAAAAGCCTCAGGTGGCACGTTGTCTTTGGCTCGTGTGGCAGCGGCAAGTTCCTGCGATCTGAGACATTCTTCATTTCATCACCTTTACTATATATTTTATTATGTGCAATAGCATTCTCATATAACTGCGCACGCCTGTGACTGGAATAACACCGTAACTTGGTATGTTACTATTCGACACACGAGCCGAATTTCAGCGTTGGATGTATTCGCTTTAGATTTGCGGAACTTATGCTCAAGTTTCCGACATTGATGTAGTTGATTTTAAGGGTTAGATCGAGTAGTTTGTTGGGTATTACCAACTTTCATACTGCCTTATGATAATGTAGGCGATGATGGTAGCATAAATTCTTTTCGAAGCCGGACACGCCTCCGTAGAATAAAGGCTTAAGTGAAGGTGTGAGATTTATGCCCTTTCACCGCTTATTTTACTTTTTTACACATTTAACAACGTCTTACAAAACGTGTGCTATATTTATTTATACTTTGTAAAAAAATACTAATATACTTTTGCGTTTGTAGTAGGTATCAGAGTAAATGAGTCTTTTTAGTGGGTATGTATTACATCGAAGAAATATAATAATTTTAGTTCTCATGAGAAATTCAATGATTCACAGTGACAAAAAAAATAACGGCTAAGATTTTATGCACCTTCGTTGTGAACACACTCTCCCGACGAAGGTTATTGAAATAAACCGAAAATAGTTGAACTTAAAATAAATAACAATTTCTAATGACTTTGAATAGTGTACAGTCACTTGCACAAAAAAGGCAGATCTCTTAGTCAATATTAGTCGGAGTGACGAAGAAAGTCGTCTAATGGTGCAAAGCGAGCCCTCTCATTAGAGGCAGTTAGGCAGTCTGGGAAAAACGCTCGTCTGTTCCGTTTCGCATCTTCATGGAAGCTTTCCCTATTCAAAAAGGCTCACTGCGTTCCAATACAATATTTGCGTCGTTTGCTCGTCTTTTATTATGCTTCCTTTGATATCCCCAACAAAGTGTTTTACGACAACAGATCAGGCAAACAGTATTTTGTAAAGGAAATTTCAAAGGAAAAAGAGTGTAGTAAACTATCTTCAAACGACAACTAAAGACGGGTTGTCGCTCAAAAGTCTTTTCGGCAAACGCCTCACTTGCGGGGTGAGGTGGTATTTTGAATAGTTCTTGACAGTTGTTGACAGCTGACACTAATATTGGTCCGTGATGTAAGCTATTTGTATCTCTTTTGATAGATGTTATATTGAGTTGTAATTGGGTTCAGATTTAAGCTTTCGTTATGTATAGGTTTGGTTATAGGTATACCTTTGATTTTGTATGCGACCCGTAATCTTTCATATCTAGTTGCAATTCTGGAATTGAATCAAGGAATTAGACAATTGTACCGTGAGCAATGGTACCAAACTAATAAAGTAGTATTGAAGCCAAAGAAACATACATGATTATTTTATCGTTTTAAATAGGTATCTATGGTAATGGTTACGTAAAGGCTACATGTAACAACAGATTTTTAATATGCGACCTTTCATACTATGAAAAGGGATCCAAGCCCTTGAGCCCGCCTGTTTAGCATACAAATGTTTCCTGCTCCTACTCCAGCCCGTAATTATAAGAAAATAATACGTGGGTTTTACAAGAGTGTGAAAATATACATATTATGGAAGAAATAAGGAATGGTCATCAATCATTTGCACAAAAAAATGAGTTTTGTTCATGACGTTATTTTGTTCTGTTTAAAATGAGAATGTAATCGTGGTTGTGGCATTCTTATACGGAAGTAATTGTTCAATGGTCGACATCTTTCGGCTGACAATGATGTTCCTGGCGTGAAGTGCAGTGGGGTCTTAACATTGGTGTAGACGACGCCGCTCTGCACCTGAAACATAAAGCCTAATCTAATTAGTTATGTAAGAAAAAACCTGTAAATTATATAGTATAAATAAGTTAAGTAGTTACTTACCTGCATTACCCGCACCATTTGTTTGTATGTATTAGTTTAATAAACGATGTACATACGGGGAAGCGCGCATGTGTGTGTGACCAAGACGCATGCACCAGTTGACCTCTAACCGCCGTCACTAACACACGCATACCAGTTTCCCTAAAAAGGTCATCAATACGAGTCCAAGTGTCTTTACTTCACCGCCTTACATCAGCACCGACACCCAGCGCTTACAAATTGGTCCTTCGAGCCGGAACGTCGAGGATCGCGAAGTTTAAGATAGCCGACGACTACCGCACGCAATAATGTTCAGCACACCGCCGCCGCGCACAAACGTTAAAACGCGTGGCGCTCTCGAACGAGAAAAGCTGAGACAAGCTGCACACGTTGATGATGGAATTGATGTGCGATCGCTAAAAGTAAGATCAGAAATAGTGGATCCAAATATAATGAAGAACGAACTAAGTAAAATTACCGAACAAGTGCCTCAACAATCGGGTAGTTTGAAAATCGAACTCGGTGGTTTTAAAATCGCTTCATCGAAGAAAAGTTCCAACAGATCTGCAGTATCAGTGTCGGCACGCAAAAAACAATTGGAATTGGAGGCAGCTGAAGCCAAAGCTACAATCGAAAAAGATTTAATAGATAAAAGGTTGGCCGCTGGAATCGCCGCACTAGAATACGAGTCTTCACACGGTTCCCGTCACAGTAAGGAAGACTCGCTCCTTGCGATTTCATATAAAGTTGAAGACTGGCTAGAGAAGAGCCAGCGCGAGATAGAAAGGAAGCTGCACACGGGTATACCGCTCCCGCCGCACACAGCTAACGCCCCGCCGCCGGCGCCGCACACAACATACGCCCCGCCGCCGGCGCCGCACGCAGCTAACGCCCTGCCGCCGGCGCCGCACACAGCATACGCCCCGCCGCCGGCGCCGCACGCAGCTAACGCCCCGCCGCCGGCGCCGCACGCCAGCAACGCTCCGCACGACGAAGTCCAATACCTAGCTCGAGCGATGGAAAACCTAGCCGCCGCTACTTATTCTACGAACACACAGCTACTATCACGATTAGCTACATCGAAAGACTTACCTGTTTTTTTCGGGGAACCACTCGAATGGTTGCAGTTTAAAAAGAGCTACATCGAATCCACTAAGTTATGCAATTATAGTAACTGTGAAAATGTCGCCAGACTAAGCAAATGCCTTCGTGGCGAAGCGAGAGAAGCTGTGTCATCGCTGCTCATTAGTGACACAACTCCCAGTGTAATCATAGAAGCCCTAGAACTGCGCTTTGGACGGCCTGAGTTAATTATATACAAGATCGCTTCACAATTAAAAAAGCTGCCGCCCCTACCACAAGCTTATCATACCGATATAGTGATATTCGCTGTGAAAGTGAAAAATTATGTCGCAGCCGCTCAGTCAATCAACCAGACCGATTATTTAAGAAGCCCAGAGTTACTTAACACGGTAATTTCTAAGTGCCCCAGCGCGCTCATAAATAAATGGGTGGATTATGTTTACGAAAATGAAGACATCCAGAAAGCTAAACTACAAATATTCGCCGAGTTTCTGCACAAAGAGGCTACAAAAGTTGCCGCAGCAGGAATCAGTCACACCCCGAGCCAATCAGATCACAGAATCTACAAGAAAACCGATGAACGTAAAGTTCAAGTTCACTCCGTACTTAACAACGGCAGTGACACAAGTGTTAAGTGTAAATTATGCCGCACAATAGCTCACCCGATCACCCATTGTACTAAATTCAAGCGGGCGCTAAGAAAAGACAGGTGGCGTATCGTGAAAGTACACAATCTATGTCATAAGTGTATGTTGCCGGGCCATTGTAAGGAAACCTGCACGGCAACGCCGTGCGACGTCGACGAGTGCGGGCTAGCCCACCACCGCTTGCTTCACTGGCCTGCAAAGAAAAATGTGTCATCCTCTCCTGGTGATACGGCTGAAAATAACAATAATAACGATACGAACGTACCGTCAACAAGTGAAACAGAAAACAATAGAAATAATTCGACAAGTGGGACAGTCACAAACACAACTATTGTTACGCCGGGCACGAGTGTACTGCTAAAAATTGTGCGCGTGAATATTCACGGACCGAAAGGTGTTGTTAAAACGCATGCATTGCTCGACGACGGAGCCACCGTGTCTCTAATCTCAGCTGACCTAGCAGACTGTGTTGATATAAAAGGTTTGCCTGAAACATTGAGAATCCGTGGTGCGTGGAACTCTGACATTGTGTGCCGCAGTGAAATTGTGAATTTTAAACTTTCAAACAATAACAATCAAGTGTACGAAATGCGCGCGCGCAAGATAAGTGAATTGGACCTACCTATTCAAAACCTATCGAAGGTAAACGTCGATATGTATGAACATTTACGCAATTTGAAAGACTATTTGTGTTTTAACAGCGATGTAAAACCAAAGTTATTAATCGGACAAGACAATTTCCATTTACTTCGAACATTAAAAACGATCTATCGTGGTAAAAATGAACCGTGCGCAACCCTCAGTCCGCTCGGCTGGTCCGTGAGCGGAATCGTACCCGCACGCGGCCGAGCTCTAACCACTGAGCCTAAGGTCGCGCTGATAACAACATTATGCGCGGCCGCCGCTGCTCCGGCGCCCGACTGCACCGCTTGCACCCCGCTCTCCGCCGCCCCCGCGGACGCAGCTGCCGCCCGGCGGGAGACGCACACTTGCGCAGGCGCACCTACGTACTCAATGCAACAATGGGACAGCGACGCACACACCTACGATCAAGATAGTAAACAACTCCATGAACTCGTCCGACGGGCATTTGCTTTCGATGCGATCGGAGTGACCCTTAAGCCACGAGTAAATAAAGACGAACTTCGCGCGGTCGAGATGATTGATAAATCCGCACGATTAATCGATGGAAGATGGGAGGTTTGTCTGCCATGGAAAAATGATACGAAGATGCCGAATTCTTATTCGAATGCCTATAGACGATATCTGAGCGTCGAGCGAAAAATGACATTCAATGAAAACTACGCTTCGAGATACCGAGAACGAATAAATCATTTATTTGAAAACGACTTCGCCCGAAAGTTAACTGATGACGAACTTTCGATGCCTCAAAACCATGAGTGGTACTTACCTCATTTTGGGGTAGATAACCCCAACAAAAGCAAGTTAAGGTTGGTCTTTGACGCTGCTGCTACTACCGCTGGGCAGTCGCTGAACGATTATTTACTGCAAGGGCCCGACCTGCTGCAATCACTGTTGGGCATCATGCTGCGCTTTCGGGAGAAGCCTGTGGCATTTGTAGGTGACATAAAGGATATGTTTTTGCGAATAAAGATACGAAAAGAAGACCAGCATGCCTTGAGATTTTTATGGCGTGAAGACAAAAATTGTGACGTTGAAAAATTCGCTATGACGTCATTAATTTTTGGCGCAAACTGCTCACCATTTATTGCGCAGCATATTAAGAATAAAAACGCACTGAGGTTCAAAGAAGAGATGCCTGAAGCTGTAGAAGCCATCATAAAATCTCACTATATGGACGATTACATAGAAAGCGTTAACGACGAGCAGACGGCTGTAAAAATGATACAGAATGTCACTGAAATTCATCGACAAGGCGGATTCCACATCAGAAACTGGATCTGCAACAAACCGCAAGTTTTAAAATGCGCGCCAAGAGAAGCCGTCAGTGAAAAGGCAATAACAATGAAAACCGGCTACAATGATTTACCCGAACGAACCCTAGGACTGCTGTGGTTCCCGTCAAGCGACACCTTTGGTTTTGACCTATCACTCAAGCGCATTCCATCGGAAATTACCACCTTTCAAAGAAAGCCCACTAAGAGAGAATTGTTACGTATTCTTATGTCGATATTCGACATTTTTGGTTTTCTTGCCCCATTTACGGTGAAGGCAAAAATTATACTGCAAAATACCTGGAAAAAAGAAATTAAATGGGATGACGTCATACCTGAAAAAGAAAATGTTATATTTCGAGACTGGATTACAGCGCTTAAAAGGTTACAATACTTACGGATACCAAGATGCGTTTTCACCTTGCCATCAGCTGAGAGCGAGCGAGACGACGCGCGCCCAACGCGCGGACATTGCGATACCACGAGCCAGAAAGAGACAACCATACAGCTACACTTGTTCTGCGATGCAGCACCCACTGCATTTACTGCTGTTGCATATTGGCGCACGGAAACAAAAACAAACGACTCGGTGTGCGTGAGCGCCTCATTCATCGCTTGCAAGTGCCGAGCATCGAACATAAACAAATATACATCTATACCTAAGCTCGAGCTGCAGTCAGCTGTTATCGCCTGCCGACTTGCCGACACTATAGCGCGCGAAAGCCGCGTTATTCCTGATAAGAGATACTTCTGGACTGATTCATTGATTGTGTTGCATCAGATTAAAAATGACACAAGAAATTATAAAGTTTTTGTCGCTAACCGACTTGGCGAAATTGACGATTTATCTCAGTCAAACGAATGGCATTACGTACCTAGCAAAATGAACATAGCCGATAAAGCAACGAAGTTAAATACCTACGAATTAACCGACGAGTGCGAATGGCTCCGAGGTCCGGATTTTTTGTATACACCGCACCAAAACTGGCCGAAGTATGTACCTGAAAAAGACAAAGTATTTGGTGATGAGATTTTACAAATAAATACCGTATATAAAATTGAAAACCTCGACTTACCTGTTCCTGACGCGACTAAGTTTTCTTCGTGGCTTCGCTTGCAGAGATGCGCAACAAATGTGTTGCTATTTATTGAGAAGTGCAGAAGTCACGGCACTGCTGAACTGGACACCGGCTTGATGCAGCGCGCTGAAACTGAAATATTGCGTTACGCGCAGATGCAATCATTCGCGCGAGAAATTTATCTACTGAAAAATGAAAAGTCGATCGAATTTGACAGCCGATTACGTACTTTGACCCCCTTTCTCGACGAGTGCGGGTTACTTCGAGTCGGCGGAAGAATAGAAGCCGCTCTGGACGTCAACCCTGAGCTGAAACGTCCCGTAATATTAGACGGCCGGCACCCGATCGCAAAATTAATTGTTAAACACTATCACGAGAGGGCAGCACACAGCAGCAACGAAATGATAGTAAATGAGATTCGCCAAAAATATTGGCTGCTGCATTTACGGCCTACTGTACGGACTGTTGCATCGCGCTGCCTGATATGCCGAATTAAGAAAGCCAAGCCGTCAATCCCACGAATGGGGGACCTACCAGAAGCGAGACTTGCGCACCACCAACGACCCTTTACCCATTGTGGTGTCGATTTATTTGGTCCGATGGAAGTAACAGTTGGCCGCCGTCATGAAAAAAGATACGGCGTGCTTTTTACCTGCTTAACAATACGAGCCATACACATAGAAGTCGTGCCTTCGCTGTCTGCTGACTCATTTATAATGGCCTTGAAACGGATGGCGGCGCGCCGCGGCTGGCCGTACCGGATGTACTCCGACAACGGAACCAACCTAAGAGGAAGTGAAGCTGAATTACGAAAATCCTTCCGCGAAATCAATAAATCACACATCCACGATGATTTGATAAACAAAGGGCTCGAGTGGCACTTTATAAGCCCTGTTAGCCCACACATGGCTGGGGCGTGGGAGCGTCTTATACGATCTGTCAAGACGGCGCTACGAACAATTTTAAAAGAAAGAGCACCCAGAGATGAAGTATTGAACACACTACTGTCTGAGGTCGAAAACATGGTGAACAGCCGCCCGCTGAGCCATGTGTCTGTAGACCCCGATGACCCAGAAAGTTTGACGCCAAACCATTTCCTCATTGGCTCATCGTCCAATTTACCAGTACCTGGAGAGTTTACTGACTGCGATATGTATCGAAAAAAGCTGTGGAGAAAAGCTCAGAGACTCACCGATATGTTTTGGCGACGCTGGGTCCGCGAAGTCCTTCCTACAATGCTGCCGCGCAGTAAATGGCACCAAGAAGGGAATAACCTGAAGAAGGGCGATGTGGTGGTTATTGTCGATCCCTCATCACCACGAAACACGTGGCCCAAAGGGTTGATAGTAGATGTTCACCCGGGGGCGGACGGACGAGTACGCGTTGTTGACATAAAAACAAAGAGTGGAATACTTACCAGACCCGCCACACGCCTTGCCGTTCTCCCTAAAACCGATGATGATTGCCCTTGACAGGCAATAGGGGGGAGGATGTAGACGACGCCGCTCTGCACCTGAAACATAAAGCCTAATCTAATTAGTTATGTAAGAAAAAAACCTGTAAATTATATAGTATAAATAAGTTAAGTAGTTACTTACCTGCATTACCCGCACCATTTGTTTGTATGTATTAGTTTAATAAACGATGTACATACGGGGAAGCGCGCATGTGTGTGTGACCAAGACGCATGCACCAGTTGACCTCTAACCGCCGTCACTAACACACGCATACCAGTTTCCCTAAAAAGGTCATCAATACGAGTCCAAGTGTCTTTACTTCACCGCCTTACATCAGCACCGACACCCAGCGCTTACAATTGGCATTGCGATTCAATTCAGATTCAATTTAGGTTTTAGCTGTCATTTTTAGTATGGATCTGTAAGTAAGCGACCCAAGTTTGCGAGTGCCAATGGGTGTGGTTGTCAAAATAGACGAATTTCTTTGATCGCGGAATCTACAAATTGGTTTGGTTAGGTTTACTTTAAATCAATGCTGTTAAGTTGCCATTTTTTGAGAAAGTCACTTTGTATGCTTCGAATCGATATGTATACTGAGCTATTACGCATTGCAAGCTTTAGATTATGTATTCTAATACGTACTGTCAATGGGTCTATAATTTTGTCCCATAAAATGGAAGTTACGAATGTACGGTTTGACATAATTTTCTTTAGTCATAAAGCATTTTATCACAGTATTTTTATAATTGATAGTAAACTAACCTAACCTAAACTACATACTTACTACATTCTGATGACTTTTCCAATTTTTTTCATATGTTATGAACAAAAAAATTATGACTACCGATTATTATAACCAATGAAATGAGACTCCTCTGCCAATGATGAACAGTGACGCTGTAAAGCTCACATCGTAAAACGGGAAACCAAGACTTGGCCATTGCGAGACAGAAGTCTACAAGTGTCCTATAAGTCAACTAAGTAACAGAAGTCCGATAGCATGGCCGGGGCAAAGTTGCAGCGCTCAATGCCAATTTAAACGAACTCGCCGACTGCTGCAAGACTTGTTCGAGATTAACTTCATGATTTATGCGATCCTGGTAGTCCCTCTTTGAAAAAGTTAAAAACTAACAGCCTCGGTATCAATTATTATTTAACCTTACAATGGTGTCGATTTACCGGACTATATTTTCAAATGCAAAATAAACTGAAGTTTATGAGTATGATCGTTAAATACTAACTTATTTATTTATTTTATTTATTTATAAGCCTTATTATTCCGAATTCGCTACAATTTCAGTAAGTACATGTTGTTGTTGTTGTTATTGTCGTTTATTTATTAAATTGTCACGTAATTCGGCGTGCCTCATGGCATAGGCCTCCTCCGTGTATTGGAGGGTTTGGGTTGTTCCCACGCGCGCCCAGTGCGGATTGGGAACTTGACACACACCATTGAATTTCTTCGCAGATGTGTGCAGGTTTCCTCACGATGTTTTCCTTCACCGAAAAGCTCGTGGCAAATTACAAAATGTAATTTTCGCACATAAATTCCGAAAAACTCAAAGGTGCGAGCCCGGGATTTGAACCCACGACGCTCTGCTTGAGAGGCCACAGGTCAAACCACTAGGCTACCACGGCTTATAATAATAAAAATACTAACTTAAGAAATTACAAAAACCGGCCAAGTGCGAGTCGGACTCGCGCACGAAGGGTTCCGTACTAGAAAAAAAAACGCCAACAACTACTCCTTTGTGTGGGAGCCCCCCTTAATTATTATTATTATTTTGATTTTAGTATTTGTTTTTGTAGCCACAATACAAATACATAATCTCTGCAAATTTCAACTGTCTAGCTATTACGGTTCTTGAGATCTAGCTCGGCGAGTGGTAGCCATGAAAAAGGGCTAAAATATCACGTTTTTTGTGTGGGAGCCCCCTTTAATTATTATTATTATTTTGTTTTTAGTATTTGTTGTTATAGCGGCAACAGAAATACACAATCTGTGAAAATTTCAATTGTCTAGCTATTACGGTTCTTGAGATACAGCCTAGTGACAGACGGACGGACGGACGGACGGACGGACGGACGGACAGCGAAGTCTTAGTAATAGGGTCCCGTTTTTACCCTTTGGGTACGGAACCCTAAAAATTAAGATTTGGTGGATCAATAAACAAACCAACTATGTGAAGATTCATTACCAATTATGTGAAGCCCACATTTTTCAACTCGTGTAGAATCATCACAAGTCTATAACTGTACAATAATGAGTGAACTGTTAGAAACACGTGGCAAAACCATATTAAACTTGATTAATTACTGTAATTAATGCCACGATTAATCTTCCTCCTTGTTTTGCACTGAAGGCAAAAAATCTATTTCGTAAGCGTATCTTCTTAATGACCTCGTGTTTACACCCAGCAGCTAAAACGAGATACATAATTTTAACGGATTTCGTTAAAAATATTATTATGGTTGGCTCAAGTCAGCTTGCAGAAACAAATAACAATGTTCTCCTAAAAAAAAGATCTGGAGGCTTATTGTCTAACTCGCTCGCAATCGCCATCGTGTTCATTTTAACAGTTCTTGTATGAATGTGACAGCTAGCGGATTCCGATGCCAATTGTCAGCCCATACATGAACTGTCAAAATGAACACGATGGTGATTGCGAGTGAGTTAGACAATAAGCCTGCCGTACTGTAATAGTAATTTTAACACAATCATAAGCGGTACCTTTTCCTTACATTAGATACCTAATTGCTACGAACTCTATCATGTTTTCGATGTTATAGGTATACAACGTGTCCCCAGCCTATGGACATAGACGAATACTACACGTTTATTAGGGTATTTCTAACCAATATGCAAAGTATTAAAACAATCGGTCTAGTATTTACCGAGAAAACCATGGTTTTAAAATTTTAACTTTTGGAGCACCCTCTATTTACATTGTGTTGATTAATACGCATTTATGGGACCAATGCAATCTCTTTTGAAGAGTTTGAAGTACTGTAATAACAATATTCAAGTGGAAACTCCTTAGACGTGCATGAAAACTCTGTGGTAAGTGCATGATTTTCTTTTAAAATAAATGACACTGATTAAAGTGACGTTGCCATAACATAAATCAATTTGTTTGGTTTTGTTCATGAAAAGCATTTTGATAAGATGGCACGATATTCTGCTGCAGTTTACATGGATATGATATTAATTTAAGGGGAGTGCCATCAGAATGGCAATCTCGCCATCAGAACGTACCGTGAGCGATATAGTGAAACTAGGTGATGCCCTAATAACCCGTGTACAATAACAAGGGCAGTTCAAAGAGTGAGAGAAATTCGCCCACTGGACCCAACAATTAACCGCGAAGGCGTTATAACCCGGCAATTGCCTATCTGGCAAGAACAACATATTTTTGAATACTTTCGTCGTACGCCTAAATCTAGCTTGCGGCGAGCGGCTCGCCGTTTTCATGTTCACGGTAACATTCGGAAAGTTAAAGACGATGGTTTCAGATAGTGCTCTGATACGAAAAGTCCAGAGCAATATGAGGCGGCGTTTACACATGTGTACACTAAGAAACGGTAGCCACTTTGAACATTTAAAAATTTAAGTTTTTACATTTTTTTTAATAAATGATGATTACGTAAATTTGGTTTCATTAATTATTTTAATCCTAGAGTTACAATTTCGATACTTGATAGTCCGATCAGTTTAATAATATGCCTAGTATTGCTGGTAAATTAGACATTTATCCACTCCGATGGCGCGTGTGTGTTGCCTGTAAGCAGATACGCACACATATCCCTGTTGTCGACTTTGACATGTTTGTCACACTCACACAGGCATATCATTTCATCTTATTGGTGTCAATAATGATACAGTATGTAACTTTTTTCTGTCGTTTATCTGGAATTAAATTTGTTAGAAATTTTTGATTCTTGATTTTACTTCTAATTAAAACAAAAACTGTTTCACAGCATTAGTGAGAAGTAGCATTACGATGGTGTTCATTCTGTGTCCACAGGCTGGGGACACGTTGTATATTGCTATAATGTTTTTTTTTATTATTTTACTTATTTCTTTCATTGATTGTCTTTTTTGCGTTTGTTATACTTTATTGAATCAGGCGTTACTTTGCGGAGGTCCATTTTAATGACCACAAAATTTTTACCTTGCTACTCCGCTATTTCAAGCGAGTTGTGTTCATATCTTATACTTGCATGTCGTTATGTTTTTACTTTATTAAAATATCATAATACTTTAAAATACAGTCCATTCTTTGCACTCATCCTCAATAATGTGAGGATGAGTGTTGAGAGACAACTAATAAGGCCAAATTCATAGTAAATACTGCGTTTAATATAATAAAGACACGCTTATATGGGCTAAATACTGGGAGAGTGACTGTGTGTGGCACAGCTCACACTACAATAATGATCTACAAACAATTCAATCAACCTTATCATACATCATATTAATACGGGAAGCTAATCTGGAAGACAAAAGAGCAATCCACGTAAGCGATGGAGGGGGTGGCAAATGGTGTGAAAGTTAGCAACGCTCCCTCGCGCCCGGACACAAAACGGTGATGTATATGTTCTAAAAATAGTACTAGAACAAGCTAGACTGAACAGCGAGACGAGCAAGAACTGTTTTCATTTGTCATGGTCACGTATACTTAGAGTTACAGTGAAACAAAAGCATCATTAAGTAGGTTTCTATTTATAAGCGTAACATCAATAAGTGAAAAGATCAAATTAAGCTTTTCCATTCCAATTTCAAGAACGGCAGAGAACTGTTCTATCTGACTGAGAATCTTAGAAGCATTTCGAATTAAGTAACTTAATAGACTTTAAGTGGTAGATTGGTTGATCATGATTTTGTTCCAGAAATAATAATCTACATAGTATTGTGTACATAATCTCTACTTGGATGATTATAATTATTATGTATTGCGTCACTATCGTCTTATACGTTCTCTTTTTGAGTCAACGTTGATCCAGTGCCTACCAAAATCCATTTCAATATTTTGCATTCTTGTTTTTCCCGTATCTCGCTTCTTTCAGCTATCTATCACAACGAATTTAGTTTTTGATGACTTTTGGACACAATGTTTCGGAGCCTTATTGAAATTTTATAATTTTAAGTACTATCTTTTTTATCGTAATTCAGCTGAAAGGATCACTGGCTGACTCTCTTCACGCCGATAAAATAATAGGGCCTCCAAACGGCCGGCTGATATATTTTTAAACAGGACTCCTGTGTATGAGAGGACTAAAGCTTTCGCCCTCTTATACATTATTAATGGCCGCTAATGAAGTTGCGTGAAAAAGTTCTTTGATCACAGAAATAAATATTTGGAAGCGATTTCTGTTTCCAGTTCTGAAACCAAATGTTATTTTGTTATTTTGCCCTGTTATTGGACAATCCGAAACATTTGCAATTGAGATGTAGGTATATTTCATTTTAAAATACGTCACTGGCATGAAAACACAAACATTCATATTACGTGTGTTTAATAGTCAGGTAGACTCGTGTTTTTACTACCGGTTTTGTTTTTACTAGTAGCTGGTCATTTTGTTTACACAATACATTTTAATGGTTTTAATGAATACAGGAATATTATTGGCGGTGAGCATACTTTTTGATTATTACAAAAAGCTCCTATGAGGTAGAATTAGCAAGTAAAACGGTGGTAGCGATCCGAAAAAGTTAAGTGTATTTAGTGCACATTCGATCTTAATTTACGCTAAGCATTTTCTACTTTCGTAAACATTTTAATCTCCCCAACCCACACACGCCCGTTAGTTTGACGCCACTTAACAAATTACTAGGTAAATAATCGGCCGTTCCTTTTAACGTGCGATTACCGAAACTCGCACAACCGTTTCGTGTCGAAATGCCCCATTAAGTCGTTAAACAGAGTAACTTCTGGCCAATTAATCTGCTTGTAAAACTGCAACAGAACGCCGACCCGATCGGAGCAATTAATTGAGCTTCCCTAAAACTGGTTCATGCATATTAATAGCAAGTAAGGTGAGCTGCTTAAATTCTGCTTCTCCGAATTCATGTTATGTAAATTGAATGACTTTAATACCTTATCCGAAACTCGAGGTACCCCTGCTTTCTTTTGTTGTTAAACTATCTGTCCTGTTTTGTCTGAATAAGTGAGAAAGGGATACATAGAGGGACAACTGAGGAAAACAGTGCGCCTGCTAGACCTTGTGGTAACCCTGTGCAACCATTTGTTAAGGGATATTTAAAGACATCCATGCTGGTCTGGAAGCAAAGAAAAAACACAGAATGTACCAGTTATGCGGTTGTTTCTCATCCCGTGCAAATGGTGACAGCCCATCGAGAAAATAGGCGAAAATCTTAAGAATCATGTTAAAGGCGATGCGGCTAGTAATCCATCACTATTTTCATTCCTTTTTCCATCTATACGCCCACAAGCATGCTAAACGTAGACTTTAGGTGTTATTACCTTGTAGGCTCTGTCTACCACGTAACGGATAAAGACGTGATTTATGTATTTATGTATGTATAATAATGTATAGACATCTATGATTGTGTCTATGATTGAACAAATTGATTCCTGACACTGTATCTATCTTTTGTTTCACAGTCCTTTGTCTAATCAATATAACGTCACTGTAACATGTAAGCATCAGAAATTAATTTGTTCAATAGTAAACTCCTGCTGTATCTTACTATATAAACTGGCAATTACGACAGCTCCATGAAAGGGTTGAAATGGGATAAGTTAGATACGAGCCGGCATTGTTTGCTGGATCTCTATCGAGTTGATGTAACTTGTGATAGCTCAGTATCGGCCACAATAACGTCACAGAGTGGATATCAGGTTACGCAACTGATGGAAGCGAAGAGCCATTAACGATTTTGCTGCACTCAAGTGTAATTGAAAGGATTGGATGGATTTGAAGGTTTTGTTTTCATTTCACACGTTTCGGTTTACTATGACAACTTATAATGTATTGTATGTTATGTATACATTCGTTAGCAGTAACTAGTTAACATTATAAAGATAATAATAAACATAATTTGGAGAGGTTGAGAGGCCGAGCGGGCAAAGACTGGTTGGTCGTCCTAGGTATCGTTGGAGCCACTTGGTTCAAAGTGATAGCTGGCGAGTGCAGGCTGGTGTCGGAGGCCAAGAGCCACTTCGGGTCACTGCGCCCAGCGAGTAAGTAAGTAAACAAAATGACACGTGGAAATGAACGTCAACCCTTCATCCCAAAATCCTCATCAAGCGACAGCAGGAGTATGTTGTGATATTTATGCCGAACTGACTTAAACCTACAGAGAACCTATATTATATGGGATGTCGACGTTCTGACGTTGTGCTAAATAGAAAAATATACAAATTTCTTTAAGACGTAATTATACTTTGTGGCACAACATGAATTCTGTCGATTGACATCATCATGGCGCTCGCGTTAACGTGTTATAAGGCTCCTTACAAGCTCAACGCGCTTATTTTGCTAAATTCTTAACTTTTTTTCTTTAAAGACTATGGCATATGTGTTCATAATTTCAGTTATATTATTGATGTACAAGATAGTTCACTTCTTAAACTGCGATACTGCTGTGCTTGGCGCTGAATGAGGGTGCGGCGTCAGTCCGCCGTGATATTTAAAAAATTATACCGAATTTGATTCAATACCGATACTAATGATTTTTTTTTCTGAGTCAAAATAGAGTTAAGCATTGCTAAATATTTTTTTTTAGAGTAGAATATCAACACAGTTTTCGAGAATCAAATAAGATGTAACCCTCTTTTTCATCAAAAAACTAGAAGTACGGGATGCAGAACCGAACGATTTGCACCTTCGATATTTATTCCGCTACTATACTTCATTTAATTTAGAATGAGAAACCACAATAGCATTATATTGCGTCTGGTCAACTATTTCTTACCTAGCAAATAGTACAGTGCAATAGTTTGGCAGCTGCAAAATAAAATTGTTTTAATGTCACTTTATTTGCGTGTCGTCAATTGTTACTCTAGTACAAATTGTTAAGAGATTACAGTTCACGAACCGCAATAAATGAAGTTTAAGTAGCATTTTGGCCGGCAATGGACCGGCAATTCTCTTGTGGTTTCTGGTTCTCATGGGTGGCGGTGATCGCTTACCATCAAGTGACCCGCAAGCTCGATTACCTACCTCCCTTATTCCATAATAATATTTTTTGATACTTAGAGCATAATCTGATTATTCCAGAACTACATCATTTATAGGTCTCATCCATTCCAGAGGTGAAACAAAGCGCATTCCAGTCAGTTCTACGTCTTAGTAATGAGGTGGGAGAGCTAGAGACGAGTGCTCCGCGTCGGGATATGATTGATTGCTCGTCGATTGTGCCTCTGCCAATACGAGTGATGCACGATAAGCATTGTTTAAGTTACGATTTGCGATGTGAAACAGGAACTATACGGTCGGCCAAATAAGTGGTCTCACTTTTCATCCAACGTCCTATCAAATGAAAATGTCGCTACAGTCGAACTTTCAAGTTGATGGCCATGACTGTCTTATCGACATTATATTTTTAGTCTACCCCATAAGGGATAAAGACGCGATTTATGTATGTATGTTAATTAATGGGAGCAACTCTTTACTCCTGGGGCCTTACCATGACGTCGTAATGCGATTCAGTTTAGGTTCGCTCGCTGTCAGATTCATACTAAAAGTGACAGCTAGACGTCATGGTTAGGCCCCAGTACTCCTGTAAAAATTTTTCATCGTAAAAAAATTCCGATATTTTTTTGAGAAATCTTATATTTTATTTGTCGACTTGTTAAGTAAGTATTTGATTAAGGGCTTCTTTCACCTCTCTAACAAGTTCTTGGTGATGTAACAAAGTAAACAGAGCCGGTATCGCGTACGTACGTATAGTGCGCATCTTCGATCCCTCCGGGGTTGCGGATGTCTATGGGCAGCGGTGATCGCTTACCATCACGTGACCCACTTGCTCGTTTGCCTTCCTATTAAAAAAAAGTGTTGAAACAGGCCCTTAAGTAACAAACAAATTAATACTTTGACATTCATTGTACAAACATACTAGTTAAATATGCTGATATAATCCTACCAACTATACAACGTGTCCCCAGCCTGTGGACACAGAATGAACACCATCGTAATGCTACTTCTCACTAATGCTGTGAAACAGTTTTTGTTTTAATTAGAAGTAAAATCAAGAATCAAAAATTTCTAACAAATTTAATTCCAGATAAACGACAGAAAAAAGTTACATACTGTATCATTATTGACACCAATAAGATGAAATGATATGCCTGTGTGAGTGTGACAAACATGTCAAAGTCGACAACAGGGATATGTGTGCGTATCTGCTTACAGGCAACACACACGCGCCATCGGAGTGGATAAATGTCTAATTTACCAGCAATACTAGGCATATTATTAAACTGATCGGACTATCAAGTATCGAAATTGTAACTCTAGGATTAAAATAATTAATGAAACCAAATTTACGTAATCATCATTTATTAAAAAAAATGTAAAAACTTAAATTTTTAAATGTTCAAAGTGGCTACCGTTTCTTAGTGTACACATGTGTAAACGCCGCCTCATATTGCTCTGGACTTTTCGTATCAGAGCACTATCTGAAACCATCGTCTTTAACTTTCCGAATGTTACCGTGAACATGAAAACGGCGAGCCGCTCGCCGCAAGCTAGATTTAGGCGTACGACGAAAGTATTCAAAAATATGTTGTTCTTGCCAGATAGGCAATTGCCGGGTTATAACGCCTTCGCGGTTAATTGTTGGGTCCAGTGGGCGAATTTCTCTCACTCTTTGAACTGCCCTTGTTATTGTACACGGGTTATTAGGGCATCACCTAGTTTCACTATATCGCTCACGGTACGTTCTGATGGCGAGATTGCCATTCTGATGGCACTCCCCTTAAATTAATATCATATCCATGTAAACTGCAGCAGAATATCGTGCCATCTTATCAAAATGCTTTTCATGAACAAAACCAAACAAATTGATTTATGTTATGGCAACGTCACTTTAATCAGTGTCATTTATTTTAAAAGAAAATCATGCACTTACCACAGAGTTTTCATGCACGTCTAAGGAGTTTCCACTTGAATATTGTTATTACAGTACTTCAAACTCTTCAAAAGAGATTGCATTGGTCCCATAAATGCGTATTAATCAACACAATGTAAATAGAGGGTGCTCCAAAAGTTAAAATTTTAAAACCATGGTTTTCTCGGTAAATACTAGACCGATTGTTTTAATACTTTGCATATTGGTTAGAAATACCCTAATAAACGTGTAGTATTCGTCTATGTCCATAGGCTGGGGACACGTTGTATATTATTATTTCTATAACTCAACCTTGTTAAACCCTTTTGTTTATTTATTGTTTGCTTTTGTATCACAATTTTAGATTTACAAACAATCTTCAGATAAATATTTATGAATGACCTTGGTCCTCTCGGTCACAAATGAGGTTGTGTTGGAAATATTAATATAACCTACTTTAATATAAGTCCCGCCTATTAATGAGAGTATGGGACAATGGTGTCCCGGGGCTTTTGGTGTCGTGCGCAATGCCAAAACCTGCGCGTTTATGTTCTTTTATACAGTTTAACCATTATCAAGGACACGCTCAGAGAGCGCCCGCCATAATAGCAATATTATCAAAATGGCTCAGGAGCAACATTGATGCGGAAAAGTATAAATAGAGAGGTGTCAAAAGCTGTTTGGGGCATTTTTTTTCATACATAACAAAAAAAAGTAGCCCAAGTTAATATTATTTTGTAACCACTCGTAAAGGGTCATAAAGGGTTACTGGGCAAATAAAATTCCACTTCATAAACCACGGTTACCTGTTCAAATATTTCTTAACCTTTCCTATTTATTTACAAAAACAAAAGCATCAATAAATAAAGATAAGTAAGGAAAACCTTTAGCGAGGAACGGTGGCGTCAATACACCATTATTCTTGTGAAGATACAATGCGATCTCAAAGTGACCCTCTGGCCTCGATATATTGAATCTTGGCGAGGCATTTTAGGGTATTTGGTAATATTTGGGAAGCATTCAACAAAAGATACGAGGATTTCCCCCGTAAGGGTTCGGTTAAGTGTCAATATGAAAGAATTTATGTGAATACATGTACAACGTTGTACGTACGCGGTCGAAGCGGTACAATGTAAATAGGAGGACCCCTGTCAGATGCTACCGTGCCATTGATGCCTGATGTACCTACTCGCGATTTTTGTGAGCCCCAAAAGTAATTTTGCATAAGCTTACGGAAATAGGCTTTTATAGAGAAGGCATTACTTTTAGAAGCCTTTATTTTGGTAACAATAAATATTTGTTTGAATGGTTGTCAAGGTCATATTGCATGTAAATTTTAAACCACTTCTTTTAAACGAATTCACTTGCAATTGGTACCTATTTATGTAGGATGAATGACATTGTAAGTGTAGTCAAGAATAAAGTAAGTTAGAAAAAAAATGTACTCAGTAACAAAGTTATTATCTTCGATGGCCTTCAACATACATTATAACAATCCTTCCAGGACTGAATTTGGAGACTTTCATCTTTTCAAGAGATGAACCTAAAAATTCGTAAAATCAATTTTCACAAACATGCGAACACTGTTTAAAAATCTGATGTAATTTTGAAAACAAGTCACAGGTAAGGTATTTTCATTCTTACCCGTCTGATTTGGCAAACGAAATTCTAACCTCGAAACGTCTCATTTTTGTTATTTTTCAACTATTTCATCGTAAATAAAGGAACTGAAGATAAAATATCAGCTAAATTGTGTACAAAATATTGCCTCAGGTTTATTTGAAACATAAAACACCTTATTCTTTACAAAAATTTGCACATTGAGGTTAGAATTTTGTTTACCAAATAGGACAGGTAAGAATGAAAATACCATAAGTTGCCTAATGGCTTGCTGTTTGCGGGATTGGGATGAAAGTTGTTCCCAAATGAGCCGTCTTCGCTGTTGCTTCAAAATATCAGACTGGTCGTATAAACAGTTCAGCGCTAATTACAAACTTAATGAAGCGTTTTCTTGTTGGTTTAACCTTTACCCGGAGCAGAAATAACAATGTTATGTGAACTGCGAGTCAGCTGACCGCTATAATTACTATTCGGGGAGTGTTTTAATGAAGTGCTTAACGAATTTTTTTTACACGTACAGCATCTTGCTAAATGGTTTTCGGGGTATATAACAAATATATTCACGTTCGAAGCCATATAAAAAAAAACACTGGGTAGCACTCAGGGAGTGCCGGCAGAAGTGAAAACTATGACACGCACACTCGTGCAAAAAGAAAAAAAAAGAAAAAGAAAAGAATATCTACACGAGATTTAAACTGCGGTCACCTGAGAGAACGCACTGTTATTCCACACCTTATATCACTAGGCTAAACGCACATATGTTAAAGCGACGAAATTAACGTACACATCAGAAATCGAATGAGACTCTAGCTTCATTCGTATTTCAAAGTAAGCTCTTAGAGGATCCTGATAATAATATCCTGGTACTTAAACTCTCCCTCCGTTTTACGTCTGACGCGAGTTTAACATTTTTTACCCATCCCAAAAAGTGTTCAAAGCCGCTAAAGAAGTTTACACTTCAAAAATCTTTATGAATAAGACTGTCCGCAACAAAATTTTATGTTAACTATATAATATTATGAGTGATCAGAATCATCAGAATCATGAGATGATTTAAGCATTGTATGAGCGGCACTTTCGTTGGTGACTGAACAATCTAACTAATATTATAAATGCGAAAGTATGGATGGATGGATAGATGGATGGATGGATGGATGGATGTTTGTTTGTTACTCAATCACGCTGAAACGGCCCAACGGATCTGGATGAAATTCGGCACATAGATGGAGAAAAGTCTGGAATAGCACATAGGCTACTTTTTATCCCGGAAAATTGCGTAGTTCCCGCGGGATAGCGATAAACGAATTCTTTGCAGACGAAGTCGCTGGCAACAGCTAGTATAATATATGGAGCGGCATCTCCGACCGCTGAACGGGTCTCTTTCTTCCGTTAAAAATGTTTTAGCAATGGGAAGGTTAATACAGGCATGTAAAAAACAACTAGAACAGAAAAACAATTTTCTTGGTATATATATATATATAGCTTGACTTCTAAGCCGAACCGCCGGGCCAGGCCTTATCATGACTGAATGCGATTCAATTCAGATTCAGTTTAGATTCGCTCCATCCATACTAAAAATGACAGCTAAAACCTGAACTGAGTCGAATTGAACCGCATTAACACGTCATAGCAAGGTCCCTGGTCTTCGCAAATGAGTTACTAAGTATCATTCAATGACACTGGCGAGACGAACGAAGGTATTCATCTTTTATTACAAGTCATACAAACGGCACTGCGCCTTTTAGGCCTCACTTCAATTTTATGCCTCAGTTTTATTGGACAAAAGGCTGCGGTGACTGCTTGATATTCAATGTGCTCCATTGGCTATTTCAATCAGAGTTATATACAGTAAAAAGTTCACGAAATCAATTCTATTTTTGTTTTGTACTTCACAAGAGCCTAGAGGGCTCGAAATGTTACAAAGATGGTGTTAAAAAAGAACTTTACACCTTTTTTACCTTTTACCTTGCTACTCCGCTTCTGCGAGGGCTAGACTGCCAAGCCTTAGATTTGGATCTCTGTAAAATAAAACCTACTTCAATATAGAGGGTGTTGTTACATTGAACAAAACGTTATTTGGTCAGGGTTTAGCTTCGGTTTTTTTTTTCAATGACATTTTGTATAACGGCATGTATTTAAAAATATCAATGAGCATCAAGTGAACAGTAAGAAAATGCTTTAAGCAGATAAAAATTTGGTCGAATTAATAGGTCGCTCAACAAGCCTATAAAAACGTCCCAGTTTAATGCAGTATGACAAAGGTTTTGTTTATAAATTCGGTCAATTAAGGTACTTTAAATTCATTCAAACTGACGCCCGGTGAAAGGGTGACGCAAATTGGATTAGCATACTTATTAAAGAGCTTTCTGAGCCTAATGCTTGCTTTGATCGTGTGGCGATATTGCGAAAAAACTTCGCTTATTTGCTTCAGTCAAAAAATTCTTTGAGCAAAGTTACTTTATATTAAAATTTTCGACATAATGTTGTCGAAGAAAAACCGTTTTATTATAGAATTTTCGAACTTCGCCGGCTTTGCCCTTTGCTGAGTGTCTGATACAACGATCTTTGTGTTACCATTAGAAAAGAGAAACCAAAATGTTTTACATTATACCTTTGAACGTCCAATCTTTATTCAACATGTTTACATTTTTTTATTTCTGACCGATAAAACAAAAACAGCTCTGCTTTTAGTTAACCATTTCAAGTGGAAGTATCCTCGTTAATTGCTTTCCTTTAACTGAAACTAAACCTTACGTTTAGAGAGCTAACTTGTTTTTACAGCAACACTGTTATATTAGATACGATTCCCCTAAAATCTAGTAGAGTCGTTTACCTAATTACATAAAGCCGTGTTTACACTGCATGCAACCGCAGCGCACGTGCACGTCTGCCATATAAGCTAAATTAAACTGAGCAAGTTATATAAGGGGTGATGTACAGCCTAAGTTACGACCTACTCGCAAATTGCTTCTACTTTCGTGCATAATGTAAACTCACCTTAAGTCTTATTACCTGATGGTAGTTAGGTAGACTACGTTAAGAACTTAATAAGCTTGTGCATTGTAAGTATTTTAGTACTGTGATGAAATAATGCTTTAATAACTTTGGTGTACCTGGTATAGTTTAGTTTGAGTACTGAATAGCTTAGGGCTTAGTGACCCAAAAACGTATAATGCAATAATTATTTTAACGTCACGACTCTAGGCAGTTACGACCTTCGACATGTTTATCGCTATCCCGTAGGAACTATGCAATTTTCTAGGATAAAAAGTAGCCTTTGTGTTAATTTAGAGTATCAGCTATCTTCGTTCCAAATTTTATTCAAATCCGTCCAGTCGTTTCAGCGTGACGAAGGAACAAACATACACGCTCACATCGTCACATCCATCCATCCATCCGTCCTCACAAACTTTTGCATTTATAATATTAGTAGGATGGTGACAATGAAAACGTTATATTACTGCTTTAAAGTTTAATACATTAGACCGAGCTTTCAAGAAGTTTTTTGTTGCATAGAGTATTGGAATTTTCTATGTATTGGTAGGGCTAGAATCGAAGCCCATAGTTATCGGAAAACATTTAACAGTATCCACAGGCTGCTCACGTCTTGACCGGCGTTAATGTGATCGGCTGTTATTACACCGCACCGAACAGACGATAATGTTTACATAGGTTTTGTTCTTAAGGTAGTCCGATAAAGATCCGATAAGGCCTATTCTTCACCTCATAATTTTTCTCTGATCTTATGGTATTCAATAAAAAGTCATTGTATTGTAGTGTAGGTATTCTATAAACAAAGTCGCTCCACGCTGTGTGTACCTATTGTATGTACGCTGTGATCTTTTGCGGTTGTCATCAATAGATGGAGTGATTCAAGAGCAAGGCTTATACGTTAAGATAATAGCCCAATGGAGTTGGAATGAGTCACCTTTGAGTCACTATCTTTTTATATGTAAAAATTAATTGCTGTTCGTTTGTCTTGCTAAAACTCGAGAATGACAGGACCGATTTTTTATTTTTAGTTATATTTGGAAGTCCAGGGAAGGTTTAACGAAAAAAGAAAACTGGAACGGGGGCGAAGCCGCGGGCAACAGCTAGTTTATTTATACAAAATGCAACAGTACAATACCGCTCTGTAATTTTAGAAAATCCCTTACAATTCATGTAAACAATCCATGGAAATTCACAAAAAATATCGGAATTAAAAACTGCCAAATCTGAACAAAAACGCGACTAAAGCTTGTTTTATAAATAAAGATCAACCAATGAACACTAAATATTTACTTTGCTACTCCGCTACTTACGTGCAAGTTAACCAAGCCTGTGCGAAATATGTACGTTTTGCATGCAAGCCCATCGCATGTGCATCGGTTGTGCTCTAACTTTGAGAATGATCCCGTAGAGGGATCGAAACGCGCGTCAGTGTTTGTGTGGTGTTAGGATTAATTAAGTTTGTGGGATTTGTGTGCGTTTTGTGTGGTAGTAGTGGTGGGAGGGCTTGCATGCAAAACGTACATATTTCGCACAGGCTTGGTTAACTTGCACGTAAGTAGCGGAGTAGCAAGGTAAATATTTTGTGTTCATTGAAATGGACCTCCGCAAAGTAACGCCTGATTCAATAAAATATTTAAAGATCAACCAGTTATATACAGAGACAGAAAGTAAGTAGTTGTCAAAAAATAAAAAATAAAACCTTCTTTTACATCTAATGACGGTGTAACTCGTCAACTCATCCCGTACATTCAGAAGGGTAACGATAATGGCACTTCTTATTATTTGAGGACATTTCGCGACAGAGGACTGCTTCCACAATCCTTTGCATTATTCCACGCCATTTCTGTTTTTCCTCTTGTAACGGTCTTCTGCTGTCACCTACAAGTAATGTCTCGGTTGTAAAAATATTTCATTATCTCTTTAGCAGTAACTAAATCGTTTACGCTGAGAGCTTTTAAATAATCGTTTGGTTTTTGGTAAATATATTTTGTTTTATTTTATTTTATTTTATTTTTATTTATTATTTCATTCGCATCATTTCACGAAACAGCAAGCACGTGGGTTTCTTTTAATTTTTTTCAAAGTTTAATTTATATATCAAGGTTACTATCACTTACCTATTCATTTTTTCATTCAAGTTGTCACTGTGATTTGTGCTTTGTCTTCCTCATTATAATACAACAACTACTGTCCCGTTATTGCTTTGATTTTGAGCTATGGGCTCGATATGTTTGGGTGGATAAAGCACCATTGTAAAATGGGGTGAATAATTAACAATAATTTCGACTTTCCACCTACATTATATACACCGACAATTATGCTAAGTTGGCCTTTGGGTCTTGTTACCCTAGGCTCTATCTACCCCGTAAGGCATAAAGACGTGATTTTATGTATGTATGTATAATTTGAAAAAGAAAATTACACATTCCGTGATTTTTCGTAGCCTTAGCAACGATTTCATTTTCCACAAATATACATAGGTACCTACCTAATTGAAAAGAAGCCCTACCTCTTCCGCGAACGTAGGTATAGCTTCACCTTGCTCCGCTGTTAATATTCCCATTAAAATTTCACTCGAGGACACCTTATTAAATTCGGTTTTTGCCATTTCTAGCGAATAAACCTGCGCGGTCTTCCTATCACGACCAACAGATACGCCGCGTCGCAATAAATCACAACTCCGCCTTTTAATATCGCGATAAATCGTTATAAAGTTGAAATTTAAACTGTGGCAAAGATTCTTTCGAACACTAAGTTTCGTCGAAGTCTAAGGCTGTGTACGAAGGTCGGCCTCATTACATAGCGTAGTGAAATGTTTCAGCCGTTGTAACCAGCAGGCTTATTAGGTAAGTAACTCGCTCGCAATCGCCATCGTGTTCATTTTGACAGTTCTTGTATGGATGTGACAGGTAGCTGATTCCGATGCCAATTGTCAGCCAATACATGAACTGTCAAAATGAAGACGATGGTGATCGATGTAATAATCTTGCTGTTTTTGTGTAACTTAACTTAATAGTGTTTTCCTTTCTTAACTCCGCGGAGTGGTAAGAGTTGAAGTGTAGTTTCTCAGTTTTAAGGACGTGTAAAATAATGAAACGTGACACTGAGCATTCTATTGGCAAGCACTGGCTTACCTACCTGAGTGGCGTGAATTAGTTGAGCACAATCTGCGCAACAAGATAGAGCGACGATCTGATTAAATAAACCACTGTGTTTTTTTTTCTCTAATTTCTGTAATTGGCAATGTATCTAATATGATACATGCTATAAATACACTATTAAAAATATATTTTTATTTTTTATACCCTATTTTTATCGTCCAGTAACTAAATTATTAAAAAAAAGTGATTAAAATCGAAACCATCCTCTGCCAAGTATAGGGTTAAGTTCGCGGTGGATGCGGAAAGTACAAGACCGGTCTGAATGGAGAGCCTTGGGGGCCTATGTCCAGCAATGGACATCTTTCGGCTGACATGATGATGAATCTGCGCAATGCATTGTCTCAAATTGATAGAAACAACAGAATGCACAGCGTCAATCAAAAACAGATAACCTGCTAATCCCTACTAATGTTATAGTTAAATGCGAAAGTAACTATATCTGTCTGTCTGTTTCGCTTTAACACCTAAACCACTGAATCAATTTTAATGAAATTTGCTACAGACATAGTTTCAGTCCCGGGGAAGGACGTAAGATAGTTTTTATCCAGGAAAATTGCATACCTAGTTTCGGACGGAGACAGAGTCGCGGTCAACTAGTATCTACTATATACAGGCTAGATAGGTATGTGGCCACGCGCCAAAATAAGCTACAATAGCGACATTAGAGCTTGGCATCTTAGTTTCGCTAATTAGAACGCTAAAGCATTCGCCATACCGAAATCGACATGGATGCCATATCATTATAATTTGTTATATTACATACATACATTAAATCACATCTGTACGGTTTACGGGGTAGACAGAGCATAAGGTAACAAGACCTAAAAAAGGCCACGATTAGTATGATTGTCGGGTAATAGGTGGAAAAGGGTTGCTAGCCGCATCGCCTATAACATGATTCCTAAGATTTTCGCCCATTCCGTTGATGAGCTTTACCATCTGCGCGGGAGGAGTAGCAACTGGTACATTCTATGTTTTTTCTTTACATCCGGACCATCATGGAAGAAATATGTGTTTGTGGGAAAGTAAATACCTATGTGATGTTATTATATATTATAGAATGTCTGCGTTAAACAAATCAATTTAGACGATGACTTTAATAATTTTATTAAAATGAAAACCTATTCGGTCTGAAACATGAATTCACACCAATTTGCTAATAATTTGTTAATCTGCAACTCTGTTTAGAGAATTTAATTAAAACTTTGATAATTATTAAATACTTAAAAATAAAAGCAAACTTTTAATTAGTTTCTGTGCCAACTTAATGAACAGTTTAATGAACAAGTGTTTAGAAGTAAGTAAATTAATAGTTATGAATTTTTATTCGCGGGTTAGGTTGTCACCATTGCCTTTAAAATTTAGCAAATTATATTTATAGCTGGGCCTTAAATTATCACTACGTAGTATAAAACAAGGTCGCTTTCCGCTGTCTGTCTGTCTGTCTCTATGTATGCTTATATCTTTAAAACTACGCAACGGATTTTGATGCGGTTGTTTTTAGTCGATGAAGTGATTCAAGGGGAAGGTTTATTGTATAAATCTACGCAGACAAGTCGCGGGGAGAAGCTAGTTAACACAGTCATAATTCATTTCAGTCATTTTAACGACGCGGTTGGCCTAGTTGGTAGTGACCCTGCCTGCGAAGCAAGCGTCCTGGGTTCGAATCCTGGTAAGGGCATATATATTTGTGTGATGAGCACGAATATCTGTTCCTGAGTTATGGATGTTTTCTATCTATATAAGTATGTATTTCTCTATATATGTATATTGTTGTCTAGTACCCATAACACAAGCCTTACTAGCGCTTACTTTGGGACTAGGGCAATTTGTGTGAATTGTTCCGTAATATTTATTTATTATTTATTTATTTATAATGCAGTGTTAAATTTGTAGATAGTTTTAACGTTTGAAATATATATCACTGAAAAAAATAATTTACAAATTTACTCTCTCTTTTAAAAGAACTTACGAACTCACACAGTAGGTCATCAACGTTTTTGCCTATGAAATGTCTGGCCTTTATCAGACAAATGTTAAAATGACTAATGAAGACAAACAACAGAAAAAATACTACCCGCCGTGGAGTAGCAAGGTTAATTTGGTTCGTTCGTTGAGAAAATGCTACCATTCACGTGCACGTAACAAACAGACCGATATTTTTACAACGATCTTTGTTACTGTCTATTTTGTGCTACATTAACGAGTTTAACGGGAGATAAAAGTTAAATGTTCAGTAAAATGGAATTTCTATTTAAGCAGAAATGACACTTTTAACAACTTTTGTGGCACATTGGTTTTGCTGTTTAAATACTGAGGAAATTACTGAAAAAGAAACCATTTAACTAACATCAAAGATAAGGGTCGATCTTTTACCAAACTTATTAAAATGGAAAAGTAACAACACAAACAACAACAACAACAAAACAAAACAAAACAAAACAAAACAAAACAAAACAAAACAAAACAAACAAGTATATTTTACTGATTATTAATAAAAGCTCTAGTTAGATTATTTATCTTCGTAACGCATTACTTTGTTTTAGTCTGTCATTTTGAAATCAAATTTGTATTAAGGCACTGTCAACAGCAAATGACCTTGAGCAGCGCCACTCTTCACACATACGGTTCGCGTGCCTGTGAGTGAAAGAAGAAACTATTCCGGCAGCTTGGCGTGCGTCTAAAATATTCCAAATAACACACAAATAATAAGAAATAAAAAAGTACCTTTGGATTATTTGTGAAATATGACTCGTTAGCCGTTTAGGTATAAATATGTTGACTTAGCCGCTAAGCAGTAGTGCTTGCACTGCTGTGTTCCGGTGTGGAGAGTAAGACAGCCGGGGAAATTACGAGCACAAGAGGCATTTTATCTTAGCCCTCTAGGTTGGCAACGCATCTGCGATCCCTCCGGGGTTGCGGGTGTCTATGGGCAGTGGTAATCACTTACCATCAGGTGACCCACTTGCTCGTTTGCCTTCCTATTCATATAAAAAAAAAAAAAAAAAAAAAAAAAAAAAACTTCATGTTTTTGATTGCAGACCCATACGTCGAAAAAACAAAGACATAGAACCGTTTCATGATGACTTTAAGACCTATATTTGCAATTATTTGCTATCGAGCCAATTTTATTCAATTATGTATCGAGTCCGTCCAGCGTCTTTGAAATATGATGGAAATTAACATATATATTTTTTATTTATTTTTTGTGTGTAGTTTTTCTTAAAAAAGGACTTAAATGACATCAATTTCAACAAAATTAGATGTTGTCAGCTTCTTAAATAATAGTAGATTGATAAACTAGGGTTGAAATATACCCATTTCACCTGAGATATTTCTGGCACCCGAACGAAGTGAGGGTGCCAATAGTTCGAGGGTGAAATGGGTAATTTCATCCGAGTTGAACACTTTACTTTTCATTTCGAATATGAGGAAATTAAAATTTCACTAACGTCGCATGGTCGCATTTAATATTTGTTACGTTTGTCATTCTCTTCCCGCTCTGTTTTCTATTGCGCGATTTGCGCGCATTGCGCATTTCTTCTGCGCACCAATGGCGGCCGGCTAGTTTTTTTTTAAACTTGCAGACACGGAGGTCGCTATCAATTAATTGTCGACTTAAATATTTCAAGCTAAAAAAATTACCGAACGTAATAATTTTTACTAATTCTCGTTGTATACGCTTGCATAATAAGCTTATATATAGCGGGAATGTTATTTTAAGATTATTTTGCCTTTTACAATTAAAAAGGAACTATTAGTATAGATTATTATTTTAAACATAGATTACATGGATAGACCCCTTACATGCATAGATCCCTTTAAGGGATAAGTTCGCCTTTGTACATCTATTTGTCTCATTATCTGTAAAATTAATGTGTTTTATGTACAATAAAGAGTTATACATACATACATACATACATACATACATGGCTGTATACGTATTTCCATTGCTATGTACCTCATTTGGATTAGCTAGAAAAAAAAATTACTTTCAACCCAAGGGTCGCGATGAGTCACTTTCAACCCTATATCCAGATAATCAATGACCTACTTTCAGAGTATGAGAGATGAAAAATCCTTTGTTCTGGCTGACTGATCATCCATGCATGAAAAAAACTAACAAATTTAAAAAGCTGAAAATTGTATTTTTAGGTTCTCTTTGTAGCGTTAACAATGTACCTACTTACTAATAGACTATTTCTACAACTCGCGCATAGCTGCCGCTGCAAGCTAGTATAGTGCGTGAGCTCTTAGAACGCCATTTGGGTTTGTCTTGCTGTCTCACTCACTCTTATGGATTTGATAATTGAATCGGCCGATGGTATCCGAAACCCAAATAAAATAAAATTTGTCTGTAACATGATCATTATTATTATTATTAATAACTAGCGACCCGCCCCGGCTTCGCACGGTATATTATGCATGTATCATACATATAAACCTTCCTCTTGATTCAATCTATCTATTAAAAAAACCGCATCAAAATCCGTTGCGTAGTTTTAAAGATTTAAGCGTACATAGGGACATAGAGACAGGGACATAGGGACAGAGAAAGCAACTTTGTTATGTAGTGATAAAGAATTCTTTTGTAGGTACTAAGACAAAACTAAGACTAAGCAAAAATCAAAGTCAGTAGGTATATTGACAAACAATGATTATTTATGTAGGTATTACTTTTGGCCCATAAATATATTGAAAAACTAATATGTCAATGTCATGTTCAGGAAATAGCAACCCCGGCCTTGGCTCCACTACCTGTATCACGTAGCCAGAATAATAATACACTGACGAGCAAAATAACGAGTCACTTTTCATACAAAGTTCTATGAAAAGCGACCCGTTATTTTTGCCCGTGAGTATATTTCATTTAGAAATCAAAATCATAAATCAGAAAATATTTCTTATTTTTAAAAATCTTCTTGACTGAAAAACAATTAAATTGAGAGATTTTTAAACGCTTTAACAGCCTTTTAATCTAGACATAAAACCGCGTTTTAGTTAAGTAATGAATGTTAAATTAAATGTATATTGTACGGAACGGCGCGTTCTCTTTTGAGTTTCAACGACACAGTCATAAGTGCCCATAAAACGTTTAATATCCTTTGAGTCCTTTGATGGATGAAGGATATTACGCATTCGCTAAGTTAACTTCTGTAGGGAAAACATTATTAATTCTCAAACTCGCTCCAAGAATTATTTCACGGGCAAATGTGAATAATTCATGTAGTTCCAAAAATATTTTTAGCTTGAATAAATGAGGCATTATAACGTAAAAACAAAATCACATTATAACCCGTCAGCTCTTAGAACAACCCTCGTGTTTCGGATACTATCGGCCGATTTAATAATCCGGCCCATAAGAGTGAGTAAGACAGACCGGAAGGTCTTTTCAAATGCTATCACACTGTACCTAGATGTCTACTGTTGTGCAGCGCGCCTTATTAGAACAAAAGGGACTGTACTTTCGTTAAAAACAACATAAGCCCGTAATCCTTAAAGAAAAGTAAGCGCACTGAGCGGGAACCTCCGGAGAGAAAATTAAAGAAACCGCTTTAACAAACAAAGCAATTCTCTGAGCAGCCGCGATCGGCGGAGTTTCCAGAATATTCGAGAGGGATAAAGCGTGAGCCGAGGCCGGAGTTGATAGCGTTTCGGGTGCGGCGTCAACGCGAACGTGGTCAAGGCGATTCGGTGAACGTTTGCTTTGATTGCATTTGAACTCTACTTATATTTTAGTGACAAATAACGGAATCAACTAAATTTCACACACACGTCATATTTAAGTGTTTTTTTAATGGACCAGTGAGAAAAGCTGTAACGATTTTCACCTGATAAATGTTGGATCATATTTTTTATTGTATATTAAACCCTATATTCTTTTGAGCAGTTGCTATGTTTTCAAGAAAATTTTAAAAATTAAAAACAAAACAAGCTCCAATGATAAACATATCCGGAATGACACCAATGACAATATTACTAGCAGTGGGAACCCTGCCAAACTACCATACGTTTGTTTTCAACCAATCGCCATTTTCATACGGTGTGAAGACTTATTTTTCCTTGAAAAGCGTATTATCAGCCTAAACTTTGAACTACATAAAAATTTCAGAGCAGAGTTTCACGCGTACGAAAAAATTTATGCAAATTGAAATCCACTCAAATATTTATTAACATTCGTTTCTCTGCGAGATATAAAACAAGGAAGTTGCATTAATTCTTAAGTTCCGTTTATTACCCCCGACGCATTATACCTACAAGTGGCGCTCACACGAAATTTATGAGTCCCTTGTGGTTAGTGCCGGAAGATATTTCTTTTACACAGACTTAGCAGACAAGTGAATTGAGAGCGGAAGAATTGAGTAAAATCTTAGTCGCTTCGGGTTGTTGGGAACTAGGGCATGGTTTTCGTCAATAATATCTGTTGCTGCTTTCAAAACGTTGATTGTGGCACATGATCCAAGTCACTGTTAAGGTATATCATTACATACATTACATAGTAAATCAAACACAAATACGGAACGAATTTAAAATGCGATTTTCACCATTAGATAGAATGATTCAAGATTGTACTAGTAAGTATACAAATAAAAAGTATATTCGGCAGTATTTTGAAATCAGCTAGTCCAGGAACTTTGTGAATTATAACATTTATTACAAACACTCCGATAACGACGAAAGGTGCTGACAGTAAATCTACTTCGGCAAAACGCCCTTGAAACGGATTGATAAAAACTCAGCGATTTCTTTCACTCCAATAAAATTAGACGGTTTCGCATCCCGATGTCCTCGAAGCAGCCGACACGTCGCACGGCATACGCCGTAGTATTTACTCGGCAAATATCATTCACCGAAGATCAATAAAATTGTATCATATTTTCATTATTTATGTTGCATCACTCAACTCGTGTGCGTTTCTGTGCATAAACCACGTAATTCTGAGCCTCTAGTCTAAGTTTCGACCTAATAGTAATTATTAACCTTCATTATTTCATTCGTGGATATTTCAAACCCCATATTTATTACAAACTAGATGTTGCCTTTGCCTGGCGGCTTCGCCTTCGCTCCAGTTTATTTTTTCACCGTTTATACCTTCCCTGGACTATCACAAATATATTAAGACAAAAAAATTGTTAAATCGGTCATGCCATTCTCGACTTTTAACAAGCAATTCATTTTTACATAATTAAATATAATACCTAATGAATTTGTTGAAAAAATAAAGTTTGTGTTTGGCAAAGAGTCCAATATACGACAAAGACAGTTATACATAGGAATTCAGTTCACAGAAGCATTTATAACGAGAGTTTCAAAGAATATTGGGGTTAATCATATTATCATACCAATCGCGGAATTCAAAAAGGCTTTCCCGTTTTGGAGCCTAGAATTTAAAGATGTTAAGTTTTCGTTCAGATTTAAAAGTCACAAAAAACAAAACGACAAAAGATATACATGTCAAAGAGTCTGACATCTGTCAAGGCGCTGCCTCGTACCGTTGCGTTTACGTAACGTTTTCTCTTAGGACGTTTTATTTATTGTTCCGTTGTAAGGATTTCGATAGCCAAAATGCAAAAACTTACCTTTCACTACGTGTGAACTCCGTATCTCTTTTTGTCTCTTTGTCTACTACTCTTTCGCGCTAAAAGAGCGGGACAAAATAAACTAAAAAAATTATTTTTCTTTAATTATCGCTAGGTATGTCGGTTCTCTATTGTTTGCCCGAATTTCAAATAAACTATTTTCACATGCCCGAATTTCATTTGCCATAATTTTATATTCCATAACGATATATATGCCATAATGATCATTAGCCATATTTTCATTTGCCATAATTTTCAGGTGCCATAACGATACGTTTGCCATAAATTTCGTTTTTCCTATTATCAATTGTCCTAATATCATTTGCCATAAAATTCAAATGCCATAATAATTATTTGCCATAAAAAAACCCAGAATTTTGATTCTTGTACTTAATAATAATAATAACTAATTAAAAATGTTATTTTTTTACTACGGGTTGTGTTAATTATCTACGTTTAACAGATGTGATGACATGTGTAGAAAACAAACATAAATATGAACTGAATGACCCTGAGGCGAAGCCGACGGAGCTCCGCTCCGCGGAGCTCCTATTCCGCCTGGTTTTGGCGCTTCGCGCCTTGACGCCATTCTAACCTAACCTAACCTAATTAATTGATCAGGCATGTGGCTATTGAGGGGGGCTTCGCCCCCCGAGCCCCCCGAGCCCTTAGAGATGCTTCTATTTCAGCTCTGAGGGTCGCAAGAAACCTAACGAACCTACCGTGTTTCGGTAGCAGTAAATTTCAACAGTCTGGATCTGTTTTTTCCTTAATTATGGCAAATGATTGTTATGGCATGAAATATTAGTGATTTTGAAAGTTATGGAAAGTAAAAATTATGGAAAGTGATATTATGGTATCTAATATTAGGGATGTTGAACATTATGACGTTTGAGTATTATGGCATTCAAAAATTATGGCATGTGATATTAGGGCAAATGAAGGTTATAGCCAGTGATCATTATGGCAAATGAAATTAGTACAAATGAAATTATGGGAAATGGAGGGATCCCATGTCGGACGTACTAAGGCTGGATATGAGATGATGATGATTGCCCTATAATAACATTTACCATTATTGCTACCTAGCTCTATAAAAAAACAGATTAAAATCGTCATTTGTTTTTCTTCGTTTTATTGTGGCGTCGTTTGAGATTCCGGTCTGGATCGTGCCAAGATATTAAAAACTCGCTTCCGCCGCCGAGATGAGGTCCCGCCTCCTAGCAATTCAGCTAAAGCTATGATTGCTTTTATAACTTTTCGTCAAATATTACTAACGGATCAGTTACTATGCGCCTTATCCCATTTTCTACGTAAAAATGTTGTCAGAAAATAATTTTCATACCATTGTAGTCAGACAACGGTGAAATCAATATCGTAATAACCTCTTTAATCAAAAGGGTATTTCAGTACCTACCATATTCAAGCGTATAAAACGTTGGTGTATACTTACTGAAGTAAACTTTCTGTGGATATTAATCATAATAACAATTATCTGCTTGACCTTGGATCGGCCAATCACAGTAAAGCAATCACCGCAGTGGTCTGGTGTACATTAATTACTACAAAAAATGGATTGTATGAAGTTTACATTTTAATGGTAAATTCCTGAATGTTTCTGACTTATAACCATCAACAATCATCAACCAATCAATCAATCAATCATTTAACTTCCAGTTCTGTTATTTTAAATCTTGACATCCGAGGGATTAACAACACTATCTTAGCTTAAGTATTTTTTCCAAACTCTAGGAGATCTCATAGAGAGATCTCAATATTATAAAGGCAAAAGTGAGTAAATTTGGATGTTTGTTGCTCTTTCATGGCAAAACGGCTAAACCGATTTTATTGAGGTTTGGTATAGTGATAGATACAGTGATTACAGTCCCGGGAACGGACGTAGGGTAGTTTTTATCCCGGAATATCGCGTAGTTCCCGCGGGATAGCGATAAGCGAATTCGTCGCGGGCAACAGCTAGTGGATATTAAATGTCCGTCATTTTTCGTAGTTCGCGTCACTTGGAAAGGGAAAAGCATAAAAACTTGACGAAAGGGCGTGCTATACCTATTTAACAAAAGGTTACATTAAAGGTCTAAATATCTTCGCAAAGTTAATTAAAGGCTTTAAAAGCCTTTTTTTCGCGATTAGTAAGTATTCAACAAAGTATCAATTAATTAATCTAATATACAATCTTCCTGTTTGTTTGTACTCGAACTTTTTTGTTTCTTCTTCTATATTATTTCTAAACGAGACTGTTTATATTTGTAGTGGGCGTCCTGGCGTTGGAACGTTTTCACCCATATTTTGTTGGCATTCCATTTGTCGGCGCGAAGCGATTCGCTTCATCCTTCTGAATGCGTACTGCTAAGGAATGGAATGCGCTCCTATCATCTATGTATACGAAGGGATAACACCCACAGGGTTCTTCAAAGGTAGAGGGAACTACTGAATGGTTTTCTATCAAGTGGGACAGGGGTCAATCATTGGCTAGTCATTATCATCATATCAGCCATAGGATATCTAGTTGCTTTGGTTGGAAGCGGCTTGCATCCACCGTGAACCGCGACTTTAAGAGGCTGACAACACCTAATTTTGTTGAAATTGATGTTATTTAAGCACTTTTTTAAGAAAAACTACACACTATAAAAATCCAAAAAAATATGTATGTCAATTTTCATCATATTTCAAACACGTTGTACGGACTCGATACATAATTGAACAAAATCGGCTCGATGGAAAATAATTGCAAAGATTGGTCTTAAAATCATCATTAAACGGTTCTATGTCTTTATTTTTTCAACGTATGGGTCTACAGTTAAAAACATGAAGTCAACATGTTCAATACCTACACGGCTAACGAGTCATATTTCACAAATAATCTATACTTTTTTTATTTCTTAATATTTGTGTCTTATTTGCAAGATTTTAGACGCGCGCCAAGCTGCCGAAATAGTTTCTTCTCCTTCACTAACAGGCATGCGATCCGTGGGCGCTGCTCAAGGTCATTTGCTGTTGACAGCGCCTTAACCAGGTCATCCGTTCAGCTCGTTGGTATACGTTCTACGCTGCGCTTGCCAATCCGTGGTCTCCACTCGAGAACCTTTCGGCCCCAACGACCATCCTGTCCTCCGTGCAGGTTTTATAAAAACTTACCCCCTTCTTCATAAACGCTCTGTAAGCTTCTGTTAACTTAACAATCGTTTGTTCTTATCCGTCACTTCGACATTTACCTTTTACAGATAAGGACAAACGATTGCTAAGTTAGCAGAAGCCTATAAAGCGGTTATGAATAAAGGGGTTAAAGTTCCCAGAGATAAGTTAAGTTTGAATTATTTTACTGTTTTGATTCTTTAATGGTTTAGTAGTAGACATACATTAGTTATACGACGACGACGTGGTTGGCCTAGTTGCTAGTGACCCTGCCTGCAAAACAAGCGTCCCGGGTTCAAATCCTGGTAAGGGCATTATATTTGTAATTATGGGAATGCTTTATTATACAAATATAAAGTAACAGACACAAATCACAAAAAAATACATTAAATATAATATGCACAAAGGCGAACTTATCCCTACAAGGGATCTCTATCAGATTTGTGTGATAAGTACGAATATTTGTTCCTGAGTCATGGATTTTTCTATCTATTTAAGTATCTCTATATAGATAGATAAAACGTTTATTTGGTACTGCCAACACACACAATCAAGGTTATATAAAATATTTTTTATTTATTTATTTTTATTTTTATGTGAATAGGAAGGCAAACGAGCATGTGGGTCACCTGATGGTAAACGATCACCACTGCCCATAGACACCCACAACCCCGGAGGGATTGCAGATGCGTTGCCAACCTAGAGGACTTAGATGAAATGCCTCTTGTGCCCGTAATTTCCTCGGCTGTCTTACTCTCCACACCGGAACACAGCAGTGCAAGCACTGCTGCTTAGCGGCAGGATTAGCGAGTAAGATTAAGAGTAAGATGAAAAAAATATAAACATATCAAGCCAAAACTAGAACATTTTCTTTGGTATCATATGGATTTATCTATATACCTAAGTATGTATATCGTTGTCTAGTATCCATAAAACAAGCCTTAAGAGAGGCTTACTTTGGTACTAGGTCAATTTGTGTGAATTGTTCCCTGATATCTATTATATAAAAATGTGAAAACACTTCAAATAAAATCTCGACTACCTATTCTTGACGTTTATTGCGTTATGCAAATAACTTGGTCATTAATAGTCAGTGCTGGACATTTCCGTTCTTTCACACAGACTTCGTTTAATTACCTAAGTTTCAGTTTCATGGCGCCATTTTTAGGGTCCCTTACTTCTATGGGAAATGTGTGTTTGTTCATCCTTATTTCTTTTTATTATCAGGATCTAATTAGTGGGGTTGATTTGATCACACAAATGTAGCAGTGTCATTTGAAATTGTAACAAATTATTAAACTTACTTTGAAGGTTAATTGACGAATGTAGTAAAATATTAGAAAATCACAAAAGTGTATCCATATAATTACGACACACCGGATAACTCACGTATAAAAGACGAAGGAATGCTCCGACAATTGTTTCGGACTATTCCGTAGTCCTTCGTAGTCGTCGCTGCCACCGGAGCGAGCGCTCTCTGACGAAGGACTACGGAATAGTCCGAAACAATTGTCGGAGCATTTCTTCGGCTTTTATACGTGAGTTATCCGGTGTGTTGTAATTATTTTTGAGTCTCACGGTAGTTTCATGTTGAAAGAATACTCTTGGATACCCATACTTAATCTTTCAGTCAGTGAAAAGTGAAGTCTATTGGAAACGGCAAAGTATAACCGTTTTAAACTACGCCTCAGCCTCGCTATATGTATGTACAGCTGCACGCACACAAATGTGAAATAAAACAAGTTATACTTCCGCACGCACACGCGCACGCGGCTAGGCGTAGTTTTATATCAATCTGTTGTTCGCACAATTCTGTATTTACTTTTTATTAGGTCAAAGTAATTAAGAGTAATCAATGAGCTGAGACTAAATCCAAATAGATGTAACACGTCGCAATTTCCTTGCTCTCGAAGATAACAGTATCATATCAGTACCTATCAGTTCATGTCACATTTCCAATCTGTCGAGCAAACATGGCCGGCCGTGTACATACAACATCATACTCTAGCAGCACTAGGGTTGACACCATTTTTAAGATTGTTAATATTTTTCTACTACAAATAATCCTGCCGCATGTAATGTTTTACATTCCATTCAGGATAGAATTAGACGCAGGATAGAAAAAGTCGTGGTAGCCCAGTGGTTTCACCTGTGGCCTCTCAAGCAGAGCGTCGTGGGTTCAAATCCCGGGCTCGCACCTCTGAGTTTTTCGGAATTTATGTGCGAAAATTACATTTGTAATTTGCCATGAGCTTTTCGGTAAAGGAAAACATCGTGAGGAAACCTGCACACATCTGCGAAGAAATTCAATGGTGTGTGTTAAGTTCCCAATCCGCACTGGGCGCGCGTGGGAACTATAGCCCAAACCCTCCAATACACGGAGGAGGCCTATGCCACGAGGCACGCCGAATTACGCGACAAGTTAATAAATAAACGACAATAACAACAACAACAACAACATGTACTTACTGAAAATGTAGCGAATTCGGAATAAAAAGGCTTATAAAATAAAAATAAAATAAACAAGAATTAGTTTGCAGAACAATTTTTGAAATGTCATTTAATAAGTACAGTCAACTGGGGTGACTTTGATTTACGGGGTGACTTTAAAAAGTAGTTTTAATGACAAAACCATTATTTTTTATCTGCGTTTACTGCTTCCAATCAATGTCTTCGTCGATCGACTTTGCGTCTGCATGCCAAACATTCACCGGATATGGATAATATCGATTTTATAGCAATTTTAAAACGATCAAAGTAGCCCCAAAATTACCAAAGTCACCCCAGTTGACGGTACCTAACATTTCTGAGTTGACAGTGTATTTATCACTATGGAAGGGTCCTGTAACACAGGGTATACTAGCACAGGGCCCTTAGTTGTATAGTTCTGTTATTTCTTTTTGGAATAAACACACACGCTTGCGTTACATATTTTTACATATTTTTTTTTAATTTTTACATATTTTTTCATTTTACCTAACAGAATCTCCCTGTTTCTGTTTTTGTTCTGTTTGTCTTTAATAATATTGTTACAGTTATCTGAGGGTTGGAGACCTAGTGACCTGACATACAGGTTCCCCCTAGTTCGGGCACCAGTCTCCACCGCACAAGTTTGAAACCTATACTTATAGTGATGTTTATTAGATGCACTGTATAAACTGTATACTTGGTGGTGGAGTTAATAAATACTTTTTTACTTTTTTTATTTTTCATTTCTAAGTTCTCAAAGACCAGTGCAAAATAAAATATCGAATCATATTAAAATACTTTAATCGCATTTATTATATTACTTATAATAATTAGTATTGATTCAGCTATTCCAACAAAATAAAGAGGTAATTCCAATAACCAGGAGGTAATTTCTAACAATTCAGAGTGAACTAAAAATTATGTATGTAGTAGGACTTAACATCCCTACTAGACTGGGTTAAGTTGGGTGGATCACGCATGTATTTACTTTTCATTTAATCCCCGCGTAATGTGGCGTAATCCTACATATTGCGTGTTTGCGTAAACAGTACTTAGACCTAGTACAAATATTAGGAATTATTACAAGCTAAGTCTGTTGTTAAATTATTCACTTGTTTATATAGTTGAAACCCTCTTGTATGACTAAACGAAACCGCTACAACGACAGAGAAATAAGGCTTTCATAATGTGTAGGTATCCGAGGAAAATTATTTTTTAAATTAAATTAGTTCTATGAAAATCAAAGTTGATTTTTGGATGAAAACCCACCAAGTTCGAGTCGTAGTTGCGTGCCTACTGATGGCTCCTTGCACACATTTATAAGACACCTTCTAGGCAAACGTGTACCATCTTAGGCCTCATCTTTGCCTTCCATCAAGCGAGATTGAGGTCGAACGTAAGCCTATTTTATGTAAAAAAAAAGACAGTTAAAATTAGTTCTATGAAAATCAAAGTTGATTTTTGGACTTTTCCTGGCTATAATGATGATGCTTGTATTGCGAGACCTAACTTCTTGCCGAATTTCAAACCTCTTTATATCTTACATACATACACGTCTCTATCCCTTACGGGGTTGACAGAACCTAAGGTAACAAGACCTAAAGGCCACGTTGATTGTGGGCGTATAGGTGGAAAGGGGAACCAAAATAGTGATGGGTTGCTAGCTTAATCTCTATAACTAATAGATATTACAATACTATACCAGTTACTTTAAACGTTAAAGTTTAAGTTTTTTACGTTTTGACATAACTTATCTAACTAATATTATAAATGCGAAAGTATGGATGGATGGATGGATGTTTGTTTGTTACTCAATCACGCCAGAACGGCCCAACGGTTCTGGATGAAATTCGGCACATAGATAGAGAAAAGTCTGGAATAGCACATAGGCTACTTTTTATCCCGGAAAATTGCGTAGTTCCCGGGGGATAGCGATAAACGAATTCTTTGCAGACGAAGTCGCTGGCAACAGCTAGTTACTCTATACGTCTTGTAGCCTTCGGATAATCTAATCTAACTAATATTATAAATGCGAAAGTATGGATGGATGGATAGATGGATGAATGGATGGATGGATGACTGGATGGATGGATGTTTGTTTGTTACTCAATCACGCCAGAACGGCCCAACGGATCTGGATGAAATTCGGCACATAGATAGAGAAAAGTCTGGAATAGCACATAGGCTACTTTTTATCCCGGAAAATTGCGTAGTTCCCGGGGGATAGCGATAAACTAATTCTTTGCAGACGAAGTCGCTGGCAACAGCTAGTAATACTATATCAGTTACTTTATGCTTCGTCACGTACGAATACTCATCGATCAGCGTTGCACAAATCCCCAAAATCAATTACACTTCAATAACCTGTTACAAAGAAGCCAAATTCCCTGCTGCATCTATGTTCCCTGAACGCTAGTCTCTTCTCTGAATAGGCAAGCGTATTCCATCATAACATCATCGCTTCATCAGGCGTGACTGAGTCAAAAAGCATGAAAAATATCGTAAAACAACAGTTAGCGCGGCATGAGAAGTCAAAAGGGCATTTTTAAACGCGAGTTATTTACGTAGGCGTCATTCACAGCTCGGTGGGGCGAAGGTTACAAAACATACGATGAATAATTAATGGGGGCGCCACGATGCTCTGTGGTCTGTAATTCATTTAGCAAGGGACAAGCCCAACGGAGCTGCCTGCTCAATATTCGCCAGTGAAATTTGGCTGTCGTGTTTTGAGATGGCTCACACAAATCGGTGCTGGAAAACTACTGGCAACTTATACTAAACCTATCCTAACTTCGTCACACAAAAACCAAATTTTGAACTCTTCATGATGTAGAATCTAAATTATTGACTGAGAACGGATAGGATCTTTTGGTTGCACCTATTTGAATCATATAGAGTTACATCGTGATAATCAGACGGACAGACGTTAATGCAGACAGACAGAATAGTCGTCTGTCTGTCCGACGGAAAACGAAGTGATCTTATAATAATTTATTCTCTTTTATGTTTATGAGGTACGGAAGCTTAGAAATATTAAAGAAACTATCTCTTTTCTATTCAAATTGAATACTTTATTCCTTCATCCCTTTTTTGTATTATTTACACCTTTCTATGAGAAAGCCAAGCAATTTCTGAACTCGGCACGATGGTAATAGTTGTGGCCACCGCTTAACTTTTGCTTGCCGAATTTTGCATAGTTTAATTCGAGCCTAAAAGTGATACAATATTCTGGCCGCGTGCCATTTGCATTAGTTGTTTGAATGTTGCCCGCGGATCAAGTTAAAGCACTTAACATAATTATTTCGACAGTTCCTATTCATAATTGTTCAATATTCCCTCCAACAAATTTATATGTACTTCTAATTCATTGCCTTCTTTTATAATGAGACTTGAGATAGGTACCTACCTACAGATTCAACAAAGGCCAAGAGCGTACATTATTTGGCAACTTGTTGCGACGAAAATGAGTGAATCCATGAATAATTGTGAAACTGCAACCGAATCACACTTTCGAGATAGAATATCGTCGTGAAATCAAACAAATCAAATACTTTATTTGAACTAAAACTTTGCTTTTCCGCGACCTAGAATCAGCTAGTGAAGTGGCCGGAGCATTTTAGCAAGATTTACTTAATTGATTCATTTTATATCCAATCAATTCGACCATTTGTTTAAATATGTACTCTAACAATGCTTAGCATTTGCAATTTACATGACTGACAAAAATACGAGTGACTTTTACGCAGCAAACAAGACAAGCCTTCCATTATTATTAATTAACTCGTTCTTTTCCGCTCCAAGCTCGCAGAGAATTGCCTATTCAAAATTAATTAAGTCTAACTCAAACGAAGCGCTGACAAATTTGCGGCTTGAAGTGATTTGTGCGTATTTTACATAACACTGGACGCTTAGCATGCTAAGACTTGCGGCGTAGAAAAAAGACACCCGTCCTTTTCGCATTAAATTACAATGCTTTCAGTGCGACAGGGATAGGTGATGTTCATCAACCCTAGCTAGTGTGCTAAGAGCCGGCAGAACCGCGGTTAGGCAAAACAGTGGTGAAGATTACCAACGATCAGGAACAGTGAATAATGCATGAACGGTCGCGGAAAATAATTTTAATGTAGACACCGGCGCTCGACGAATTTAACCCTTAATCTGCTTTGCGAATTTGCATTTGCTCTCGGTCCGTTTGTACGGGAACTTTGGACCCAGTTGTAATGCGGCGTGACAACGCCGTGTTAAATGCCCGGGAGCTTCGATAAATCTTAAATGGGTTCCTTGGTATGCGTACATAAATCAGATTGTGTAGAGTATTGGTAGAAACTGGTATTAGCCTAAATTACATATAGTAATCGTGTAGTTTCGTATTTTTGCCAGGTCAAGAGTACCCGAAACCGACGAGCATGTAGAAGAGATTGATGAATGTGAATGAAGCGAAAGAGGTATGTCAGGATCGTAGCAAGTAGCAAGTAGGCCAGAATAGTCAACCACTTCATATGAGGACGTAACTCGTTTTATTGCTATAGTGGAAACGCATGATTATAGATCTGCTTCGCAATAGTTCGTCTAACACAGTGCAAGTAGGGCATTATCGGGTGATTAGATAGATTCTCCTTAACCTAGTTTTGGCTACACAACTGTACCGGTTGCACATAAGAAAGCCGGGGTCCAGCGGACCCCGGGAACTCCACCGTACTGCCGTACTTAAGCTAAAAAAGGGTTAAGCCTCATTTGGTCAGTTTTGAGTTAAGGATGCCAAATTAAGGAGCGCAAAATTCCCTACATTTTGTTCTAAGAAACATATCTCTATCATTCTTCGTTCCGGAGATACAAACTGTCGTGAAACAGTTAAGTGACACTTTTTTTAAGACTTACTTAATTAAATACCAGTTAAGCCACAAAAATTGTCTATAAGAGGGCAAAAGGCTCTTAACTTCATGAAATCTACTTGTTTTTTTAATAATTTGTTTAGTTAAAACAAAGTTAACCATTTTTCCTAGCCTAAAATTAAGTCAAGGTCCTTTAACTCTGTTAAAGGCTAGCTACCTCCCAATAAATCTTCTGTTAAAAACAATTGAAAATCAGTTAAGATCCTTTAACCCTCTTTAACCTAAGTAAAACTTTTTTTTTTGACCAATCACATGTTCTTTTAAACGAAGACAAGTAAGTATTTTGTTAGTAATCCTTAGGTTAAATAAAGTTAAGCCACATTGCTAGGTTAGAAGTAAGTTATCTGCAGTTCGCATTCCGCGACGCGGATTTCACGATTCGTCAAATCAGTTCTGTTGGCCGGGAGCCGGGGAACGGTGCGGACACAAAGGTACGAGTAAGACATTAATTCTGTACTATTGACTTTTCGTTAATTATTCACATGATTATAATTTTATATAGAGACTTAACGACTTAACTTACTTCCTTAGCATCAAAATCAGTTCCCTCTATCTGTAAACTAAAAACTACCAAACCGATTTCATGTGAGTTTTTAGTGATTCACGGTTAAGTTCATTCGAAATATTATAAACGGGATGTGAACCGCGATTACCTTTATTGAGCTCCCGATATTTCGATACAGTTGCATGTATCATGTATCGCGGTTCACATCCCGTTTATAATATTTCGAACGATTTCATGTGATTTTTACCAATAAATAGAGTAACTCTAGAACAAGGTTTGTATTATTTGTATGTATTGTAAGGAATTTCATTTCAAACCCATATTGTTGAAATGTTATTTGTTTGTTGGTTGACACGTTAAAGCGAGGCCGTACTCTGTAGTAGTAGGTAGTAGTGATAGTATTCTTCTACGATATTGAACCATTGGTGGGTTGGAAATGAAATTCCACGACTGCACATATACCTACTACGTTCGTAATTGACTAAAAGAATGATTACACTTGTTGAAGGCGAAGAACAGACTCAGACATAAGGCTGGACATAGGCCCTCCCTAAGGCTCCCCACTCAGACCGGTCTTGTGCTTTCCGCATTCACCGCGATCCCGCGGTCTTAATAATCAGGTCGTCGTTCCATCTTGTTGAAGGCCTACCGACAGCAATTCTCCCGGTTCGCGGACGCCACATGAGAACCTTCTGACCCATTGTCCATGTTCATTTTCAAGCCAGCTCGGTCGAAATCTCTGCGGAGGTCAGCGAGCATAGCACTGAGGTCCTCCATGGTCTCAGCCATGACCACAATATCGTAGGCTAATCGAAGGTGAGTGAAGTACTCGCCGTCAATGTTGATGCATCGTCCTTTCCAGTTCATAACCTTAAAAGCATCCTCCAATGCAGCGGTGAACAGTTTCAGAGAGATCACATCTGCTTGTCTGACTCCCCGCTGCAGAGGAATAGGCTTCGTGCTCTGGTCCTGTAGTCGGACGGACATAGTAGCGTTTTTGTACAGACACTTCAACTTATACTCTTCGGTCTTCCGTATAACCTGCAGCAACGCAAGAATGTTGTATACGGTACTATAGCCTTTTCGAAAGCTGGATTATTCGGGAGGCTAGATAACACGTCAAACCTGCGTGCGAGATGATTTGTGATGACCCTGAAAAGCTTGTAAGCATGGCTCAGAAGATATGGGTCTATAGTTCTTCAGCAAGGTGTTACCACACTTCTGTTCCATGCTTTTGGCGTTCTCCATTGGTGGAGGACGGAACTAAACAGCGCCTGTAGGCCCCTTAGGACTGGTTTACAACCCGCATCCAGGAGTCGGTCGTGCCGTCGTCGGTCTTCAACTTCATCAACCGGCTTTGACCTACAGACATACCTATCCCTGGTAAACACCTTAGAGCCCCTGTTGCGCTCAATAGCTTCTTAAATACTATTGGTATTAAATCAGCGTACATCGCGCTTCAAAGACTTTGAAATCTGCCTGTTGAGCTGCCGATAGGGACAAGTGTCACCAGAGAACTGCAGAATCATCTCACGCTTCACCTTCATGAGCCTAAAGGTCCGAGAGCTTGTTTAGTTTGGGACTAGATTAATTTTGAAAATATTCGAATATCTGCAATTATTCGAATAGTGTGAAGATTGGTAGGTATTCGAAAAACTCGATTACTGAATTTAGGCGAATACTGCATGCCCTGATCAACTCACGCCACGATTTAGCAATCGTGGAAAAGTTTGACTTGCCATGAGTAGCTTAAACGCTTTTAAGTGCTATTTTGTTTACAGTAAACAATTAATACGGCGGCGTAGCGGCGTAACGTTTTTTTTTTCGTCAATTTACCATTAATTCATCCTAAGCTATAACAGGGTTAACTACAAGTGATACTTTCTTAACCCATATTTAGCTAAGTAATGTTACATTAATTCATAACTTAAAAAAAAATATTTGAAGTTTTCTTAGTTAAATAAAGGTTAAAATTCCTTTGCCATTTTGTTATCTAGTATCGTAATGCTGTTTTCCATATCATACTTGGTTACAGAACAGTTAAGCAGCTTAACTTGTTTATACCTAAGCAATGCTTAATAACTTTATGATAGTTTTTTTAGTAGTGACAGTAATACGAAATTACTAAGCTAAAAGTAAGTTACGGTATGGTTAGCCCTGTTTTAGTGTCATAATTATTCTAACATTAGAAATAAAATGCTTAGCTTAATTGAAAAAACAGGATTTTTGGTATTATATTGATAATCATTTTCAATAGAAATTAGTTCACGTGAAAGGTGAGAAAATTACCTAATTTTCTGTCTCAAAAAGTTCACTCTATCTTACACAGTTTTTTAGAGACATCAATTCCCGCTTTTTTTGATGATATCTCCAAATCGACTAGTCGGGGTTAACCCTCTTTTAGCTTAAGTACGGCAGCGTATCCTTCCCCACGACCTCTCCTCACGCCACCTTTGCTAATACGAACCTTCGTGGAGGCAAGTATTGTAGTATTCACTACGCGCTAACAACGGCGCTTACAAAAGACAGTGCATTAGTACAATTCTGTATCAGTCCTAGAAAATACACAGTAAGAGTAAGACAGCTAGTTATTAAGGAACAAACTCGCAGGTTTCTTCTTAGGACCACACCATCCAGGCCCACCCACTTACTAGACAATTAGACGGACGGGCGGCCCGGTAGTCCTTCGTGGTTGAGGCTCGAACGTGGGCCAACCCACTCACCAGCCTAGATAGAGGGTAAGCACACAAAGGACAACAAGAATAGCTCAACATGGTAAAAGTGGTTCAGGTGGATACGCTCACCAAGTTCGACGACTGCGCGGCTCGGCGGTCCAACCAAAAGTAACTCAGTCAGGCTATCGTGAGAACCCCCCTACCACGGTCGCCTAACGTCTCCCATCCACAGAGTGAATTCCAATCGTAATTACAGCAACCATCGCTAGATGGCGTCACAAGAAAGGTACTGAAAGAAAGCTTGCTGTTACGATTTAAACACCGAACGCTTATAGCGCCACCACTAGATGGCGTTAATATCAATCGCGCTGACACGGCCGTCCTGCAACATGTCGCGCTCGACAGGCACTACAAAAACAAATCATTTCACAAAATCAATAATTAGCCACTCGGCCAATCCGACAGCAAGATCGCAAAGAAAGAGGCCCCTGTCCTCAACCGGTCTCAAGCATTGGCGTTCATAGAAGGAGGCCCCTGTCCTCAACGACCTCAAGCATTCATGTTCCAACCAACAGCGTGGAGGCCCCTGTCCTCGACACCTGTTACAGTAAAACTTACACAGATAAATTTCAAAAAAGAAACGACCGGTAGGTAATTTGTTACTTCCTTAACTTTCAATGATCTGTTTGTATCGTACGTTCCTCCACAATGATACGGTAATAACGTAATTCAACTTAATAAAGCAAAATTAAAACATTTGTTTAATTCAACCAATCATTCTTTTAACACAGTTTAACCCTAAGCTTTTAACAAATCACACACAACCGACTACGAGTTTCACTGGAAGCAAAGCAATCGACATCCTGAAATTTGTGTATGAATCTGATAATTATTCTATTCATTACATTACTAATCTGGTCACGAATCTATACCAACTTTTCCACCATACTAGCATATTGAATAACAATTAGATATTTCGAATATCTATTCACGGTATAAATTTTTAATCCCTTAACAATACACAATTGATACACCGATAAGTTTATTCCTCTCATCTGTAATCTGAATCTTGAAAAATCATAAATCGAAAACCAAACATTCTATTAGCTTGTTTCAATAATATCGACTCCTTTTTGCCATGTTGCTAAACAATGAACAATCGCGTAAATGTTAATGTTAATCAGGTATCGCAAAACTAATAGGTAACAAAGGAACGTTCTTTTCAAAACACTTGGAACTACCTACATGTGTAATTTTTTAGGACAGTTCACTCTTATCAACATTTTCTACACTTTCACTTGAATTACCTACATGTGTAATTTTTTTTTAGGATAGTTCACTCGTATCAAAATTTTCTACACTGGGTATTTGACTCGCCGACGCGGTTATTTTTGTTTTTTTTTTTCCAATGTTTATTCGGGCACAAACGGTACAATACAACTTATACACAAATGCCACAGGTTACTGATTCACATAATAAAACAGCAAAAGGGTATTATTAAGGAGCATACATGAAATGAATCCGCGACAATTCGAGAAAGTGATTTTAGCCTATTTTCACTAAACAAAGAAACAAAACAAACAAAAGTAAGAACTACAGACAATCAAATTGTAATCCAGCAAACAAATCACATTATTACTAATGATAGCCTTATGTCTGGCTAAAGAGATGTTAAAAAGGTCAATTTCAGAGATTATTTGGCCATCACAAATTCCCGGCCTCGGTGCGAGGCGGAGCCGGTCACAAGCAACCTTTTTCGGTTTCCCCTTGTAACTCACCCTTTTAATCCGGTAGTGGTCTTTGGGAGACATTTTCCAAACTTTGTAAGTTTCTGGGTATTTTAAATCTAGCCCGATTTGAGTTCTTGGGTTTGTTTAAGCAATACAATTTCACCTTCTGAAATCTAGGATACCCGTGCTTTGCTTTCGTCGAATCTATGCTTGTCTTCTAAGCTTTGCCTATCTTTTTCTTGCGAACGTAGGTATCCAATTAAAGAGAAAGAATGAGACTCTGAAATATCTAGGGCGTAGGTAAGGCTTAATCTCGGAGCAACAGGAAATGCCGAACAGAATCCATATTAAAGGCGCCAGGTGCTCTCGTTGACAAACGAATGATGTGGTTAAAAGAAACTATAAAATGGATTAACAGCTGTTTAGTTCAGTTGCAGAATTAAACAACAAAGCGATTTAAAAGTAATTTTAAACAAAACTACATATTATGTTCAATTTCGGAACAGAAGTGCAAATGTCGAAAACATTGTAGTCTCATACGAAAACCAGGTAGGTATTTTTATGTTTATATAATCATAGATAGTGTTCTTGGAAACATCATTATCAAGACGTCAAGAGTATGGTAGGCAGGGTATATCGCTTTGCTTATGCACTACGGAGTCTAACGAAAATTGCGGACGAACAAACAGCACTAAAAGCCTATCATGGTTATGTTGGTTCTATACCAAGACATTGTATTGTATACTGTTGTGGGGAAATTCAGTAGATATAAACAGGATATTTATAGGGCAAAACAATGATATTACATTATGAACTGAGAGTAGATATGTCACTACCGCGCCCGAGTTGAATAATAATAATAATAAATTCTTTATTTGTTAAACAAAGTTAAACTACATACAAACACAAACAGCAAAATACAAACTAATACAAGTTTAAATCTTATGCTGCTCCTTCACAATAAAATTAAGTACCAAATACCATCAATACACCAAGCAGGCAAATCTACCGCCCGGCTGACCGCGCGCAGCGCAGCTAACGGGCGGGGGTAAGGCGAACAAATTGAATTGATTGATTGAAGATTCATAAATGACCCAATTGTCTCATTTATCTCAAACAAGCCACAGTATGAGTAGTCCGTGACAGTCAATGTGACAGTTGACAGAGGGAACGTTTTATAATCTATACTATGAAATATCATTGGGGCAAAAGCAATGTATACGTGGCCTATGTGATGCCCCCTCTAGCATCTTGTAAACCACTATTTAAAAGACTACTAAATTTATTGACAGTTACTTGTTTAAATATTTGAAATATGTAGCCTTGTAAAATCTCATCCAGAATATTTTTAAAAGGTAGGACCAGGTGTGTCATTTCAGTACCAGATACCCAAATAAGTTAATTTATCCTAAAACGAACACGCTTTTGTATCGCAGAAACTGTTTTCCAATGGCAATACGGATATTTAACAAGCTGCTTAAGAACATAGCTGAGTTGCCTCTAAGTAAATTCAGATTTAAATTATTTCAATGGCTTAAAGACAGAGCATTTTATTCAATCAAAGAATACTTAAGATAAATACTTGTAATACTGCTAACTTATAGTAACATTCATATTTTAATTTATTTCAATTTATTGTTTAATAATACTGAAAACTCTGTAAAATGTGCTATTTCAAACTACAAAATCCACTTTAGAAAATAAGCTAGATAATGTTTGCATGCCAATTTATTTGGTTATACGTGTCGCTGGACATTTAACACTAAATATGTCACTTTTTTACCATTCTAAAGCAAAGCAAATTATTTCATTTCATTTCAATTTTATATTTTAGGAATTAGGGAGACTAAATTAGAGGGTAGACCCGCGATATCAAAATCTCGGTAAAGTAACACAACGCGTTCGGTCTGTTGTTCAGCTGTTAAAATAATTATTTAGATTAGAAGGATATAGTTACATTCCGAAGACTCGGTATCAAATATCGGGGCTCGATATCGGTTCGAAATTGATGATAAAAAGGTCTTTATATAGTTTAAATTAGGTTAGACTAATTCGATATAATAACAGTACGTGACACAGCAACACTTTGGTCAAAAATCGGTTCTGAATATCGGGTTGAGAATAATTTCAAAAGTCAGAAGCACAATACTGACGACTAAAAGAGTTGAAATGGACAAGGCATGACTGTGTCAAGGTACCTCTCCTAGTACCTATTGACAACAAAGAAATCAAGGTGACAGTATGATAATTTAGAGAACGTAAACAGAAAGTTTATCTTCAAAGTTCCGAGTAGATACAAATGAGATTATGTGGAAATGAGCAGCCAGAGTAACAGTAAATAGTATATTAAAGTGTAAATACTTAAAAAACACACACGACGTACACACGTCAGCCTCTAGGTACAATCATAATAGTTATGTCTAAACAAACCGTTCTATGTTGCTTAGACAACCGTTTGAACATGTATGGATTACATCAAGCCAGTACACTAGGCGCTATACAGCCTCCAATACGCCCCCTTAATCTATTACATGTTACAAACATACACACATACAGACAAGTTATAAAACACTTCAGTACTTGCCTGTACTCTTCACATTATTATTCAAATAAAACAAAACATACAAAACCTAAACCTAACAAATGAATAACCGCATAACTATCAAGAAAAATAAATTAATCTAATACCTACACAAAACAATTCAAACATAAAACAATTATAACAACTATACGTCCGCCCCCTTATTAGAATAATTTATCAAAGATAAGTGTCCTAAAAACTCTTTCAGTTTTGGGCTATGCACGGACTTGGTTAAAATGTCAGCTATCATTTTATCGGTTGACATGTACCTGATCTCGACTTTATTACTCAGAACACATTCCCGTATAAAATGATACTTTATGTCAATATGCTTTGTTCTGTTATGCATCATTTTGTTAGTTGCAATTTTGTGCGCAGACTGGTTGTCGTTGTAGATTACAACCGCTTTACTATTCACAGTTAAAAGAAGACTGTCCAGTAAACTACGTAGGTAAAGCGCTTCCTTTGAAGCCTGACTAAGTCCTACGTATTCCGCTTCTGTGGAGGACAACGATACAGTAGCCTGCTTCCTACTCTCCCATGTCACGACATTCTTACCTAATTTAAATATTAGACCAGTGAAAGATTTTCTATCTAGCGCTCCACCCCAATCTGCGTCTACATAGCCTCGTAAATCTAAATCCCCCGACTTTTTAAAGGTAAGACAGAGGTTAGACGTACCCTTCAAATACCTAAGGACTCGCTTTGCGCATTTAAAGTGTGTTTCATCGTAACACGAATTAAACTGCGAAAGTGCACTTACTGCATGCGCTATGTCCGGCCGCGTATTACAGGCTAAATAATTTAGACATCCTATCAAACTTTGATATGGCAGATGACAGTTCGAATCAGCTGACTTTTCTAGCTTGATTCCCACCTCCATTGGAGTACTAACTGTTAACGCCGTATATACCCAACATCTTCCAGCAAAGCGCTCGGCTACACGACAAGCTCCGAGCGCCCTCACTCTGCTTTACGACGCGGTTCTAACCACACGTAGTACATGTGTACATACCTTTATTTTTTTATTAATATATTTGTAAAGTTTGAGTCACTTTTTAATCATCTCCATATCTCCACCACGCACCCTTGCATCGAGATTGACGCCTCAACATTTGGCCTTACGAACCGGATTACTGCCTAGCGACCGCACTGTGCAGGAGGTCAATTAACGGTCAAGCAGTGTGCAAACAGCGAGATCAAGAAATTGCGCAAGCGACACGCGGCGGATTTGCAAGCTTTGTACTCAGATCTGGCCCATCGGCGCAACAATAAACACAATTCAACGATCCACGCAGTCAACAAGAAGCGGATTTGCAAGTGTTGATACTCAGATCAAGCCTAGTTAATCTGCGTGGCACAAACAGAAATATTCGTCCATCATCAAGAAGTCGTCATCTGTGATTATTAACCTAACTACAACAATACGTGAGCACCGAGGAAGGCATAATTCATTGTGAGTCCGTTCCAATCATTTGTTTTGTTGTTAGGTCCCAGTTGCATTCGACGTTATTAAAAACAATTTTATTCCTTGTAAATCTTGTAATAATCAATCGTTAATAGGTACCTACCTATACAGGTAAAATCATTTGCCTTGTTATAGTTACCCTAATTCAATCGTTTCGGTACGAGTAAAAGTACCTAACTACCTGTCTGTTTAATTCCGTACGTTCGTAGTTCATACGAGTACAATTGATATCCCTTAATTTCACTCGTTATTGTTTAATCTTCGTTGTTAAACATAATTAACCAACGATTTATGATAACCTCAGTGGTTACTTACTAAGTATTTAATCGAGTCAGTATTGTTTAACTGCTTCACACTTCATAATTGTCCATTTTAGTTTATTCGTGCATACGTTTGATTTGCAAGTTGCAATTAGGTACTATTTAATTTAATTTGTGTGCTTAATTTTAAAAAGATCTTACGGTACTTTCCAGCAACGCAACACGGTGTCTCACCGTGTCGAGCTATCTTGCTTGGCTATTCGAGCGCGCACACAGCGCGCCTTGCAGTAGTGCACGGTGTCTCTGCGTGCACCGCGGCCAACGCGCATTCTTCCGCCTTGCGAACAAAGGGCGACCGGCGCATGTTTACTTATTTCTTCGCGCTTACCTACTGCCTGCATTTATTAAAAATTTAAGTATCGCTTCAATTGCAGATCTATTTACAATACAATACAATACAATACAATAACTCTTTATTGAACACCACATATAACAATCAAAACAGAAAAAGGTATACAGAAGTAATAAGGTAACAATAGGCGGCCTTATCGCTTATATTTTATTTACTTATAAATTATCACTTGCATTTTTCTTCTTAGCACTATAATGGACCTCAAAGGCTTAACTAGAACGCGAGCTTCGTATAAATCTAAGCTTACACAATTTAAATCCTATTTGGAAATCATTCTAAGTTGCGAATCACTTAGTAATCTACAAATCAAAGAAATTAATATTAGATTGTCTAAATTCGAAGAACTATATGCATATTTCGATAATACGCAATCTGACATAGAACGTTTATCTGAAATTCCAGACAACGAATTTAAGGAACGTAAAGAATTCGAGGACGACTACTATGCGGCCGTCGCTGCTGCTCGGGAGGTGTTGGACAGAGGCAGCGCCGCTGCGGGCTCGGGCAGTAGCCTTCATTCTGCGGAGTCAGGTTCGAGAGCTGTCCTTACAGGTGGGCCAAGCTTAAAATTACCTACTATCCAGCTCCCACGTTTTTCTGGTCGCTATCAAGATTGGCTGGAGTTTCATGATACGTATGCATCGCTAATTCATTCCAATAATTCAATACCGAAAATTCACAAATTTCATTATCTGCGCGCAGCCTTAACCGATAGTGCTGCTTTAATTATCCGCTCATTAGACTTCTCTGCAGAGAACTATGAGGTCGCATGGTCGCTATTATGCGATCGTTATAACAATAACAGGTTACTGATAAACAATCACGTTCAAGCAATATTTAATATCGACTCCGTGGTTAAGGAGTCTCCAAGAGCGCTGAGGAACATTATAGACACAGTTAATAAAAACCTCAGAGCTCTCGCTACTCTTAAGTTACCGACCGATAGTTGGGACGTTCTTGTGATCTACATGATTTCCGGCAAGTTGGATCCTTTAACTAGACGTGAATGGGAGGAATACCGTAACACTATTCAAGACATTCCCAACCTTAATGAGTTTCTGGGATTCCTGAAAAATCGTGCAGACTTGTTGGAGACCATGGCAGAGTCACAATCGCAACAAAGGCGTCGTCATAGCGACGTTACACCTGTTCGGCCCAAAACGTTCGTCGTAAATAAATCAACCCCGCCTTCATTTTCGTATTCTTGCCCTATGTGCAATAACAAACATGCAGTTTATCAGTGTCCAATATTTAAATCATTAAGTGTAGAAACACGTCTTCAACGGGCAAATAATTTAAATTTATGCCTCAATTGTTTACGGCCTAGGCATCCAGACAAAAAATGTCGGCTAGGTCCGTGCATACAGTGTTCAAAGTGGCACAATTCGTTACTTCACACAAACGACGAGTCGTCACATTCACATGGCAGCCCTGACCGCGCTAGCGTTCCAGGCCCCAGCACCGTGCTGACTGCCGCCGAGCAGGGTGATCACAGTGATGAAGACCAATCAGATAATAACATCGCTTTGTCGTCTACCGTTTCAAATCATTGCAGTGTACTGTTATCCACAGCACTCATTGATGTCACAAATTGCGATGGTAATAAAATCGCTGTGCGCGCTTTGTTGGACAATGGCAGTACTTGTTGCCTGATGACAGAGAGTTTATATACAAAGCTGAATTTACCTGCCTATTCTACGTCAACGTCTGTTGAAGGATTAAACTCTCAGTCGTCACGCATAACAAAACGGTGTGACGTCACTATATCTTCACGTCATGACGAACATATAGTTGACATCAATTGTTTTATTGTACCTCAAATTACACAACTTTTACCAGTTCGAAAGGTTGATTGTACTTCATTTAATATTCCACCTAATATTGTCTTAGCTGACCCCACATTCTATATTCCGTCAGAAATAGATATGTTGTTAGGTGCAGAGATATTTTGGAGTGTTTTAGGTACACATCGTATTTCATTAGGCAAAAATAAACCGATACTAAACAAAAGCAAGTTTGGTTATTTAGTATCAGGTGCCGTTCAGTCACGCAAAGGTAACAAAAATAATTCTACAGTCCATTGCAATTTTTCACAAAATTCCACTGATATCGAACTTCAAAATCAGTTAAATCAATTCTTTGAGCTTGAAACAGTTCGAGCACCAGAGCATAGCGTTTTATCTAAAGATGATCACGCAATTGAACAACATTTTACACTTAATACAACTCGTCAGCCAGACGGGCGATTCATAGTTAAAATACCGATGAAGGAATCGCCACAAGTACTAGGAGATTCCTATGAACAGGCGCTTAGTAGATTTATAGGCTTAGAGCGCAGGTTTCAGCGTGATACGAATTTTAAAGATAAATATTGTGACTTTATTTCGGAGTACATCGAACTAGGTCATATGACTGAAAATAATGATTATAATCGTGAGGAAATCTCATTTATTTTGCCTCATCACGGAGTGTTGCGCGAATCGAGTCTCACAACAAAACTTCGTGTCGTTTTTGACGGATCAGCTGTGACGACGTCTGGGTTATCATTAAACCATATTCAGCGCGTAGGACCAACGGTACAAGACGACCTTATAAATATTTTGATTCGATTCCGCCAACATAGATACGTAGTTAGTGCAGACATAGACAAATTTTATAGACAGTGTTTAATTCATGATTCACAGCGCGATCTACAACAAATATTGTGGCGTTTTAACTCCACAGAAATATTAAAAACATACAAATTAAACACGGTTACTTACGGAACTGCTTCTGCGCCCTATCTCTCGACCAGGTGTCTTGTACAGTTGGGCAAGGAATGCGCCGACAATGACGTAGCCTGTGCTATTTTACATGATTTTTACATAGATGACCTGATTTCAGGTCACGATTCTGAAGAGAAACTGATTCAAATATGTAATACACTTACCAAAGAACTTGAAAAGGGTCAGTTTCACTTGCGGAAATGGCGTTCAAATAATTCTAATATACTTAATCAAATTCATGGCGAAAATTCTTGTGGTGAATTGCTTAAAATTACTAAAACTGATTATTCTAAGACTTTAGGTTTGCTTTGGTCCAGTGCAGAGGACAATTTAACATTTTCAATTGACGTTAATTCGTCTCCTAATCCAATCAGCAAACGCAAAATTTTATCAACAATCGCACAGATTTTTGACCCACTAGGTTTAATAAACCCGATTATTTTACGAGCCAAAATTATTTTACAGAAAATATGGGCTACAAAGGTATCATGGGACGAACCTTTGTCTCCTGAATTTCAGACAGAGTGGGTCAGTTTCAAAAAACACTTGCACGAATTGAATGACATAATAATTCCACGACACGTTTTATGTCAATTTCCTGTAAAAATCGAAATACATGCTTTCAGCGATGCCTCCACTCAGGCCTATTCAGCATGTATCTATATTCGTTCAATTTCTAACACCAAAGGGGTTTCTGTACATTTAATGATGGCAAAAGGTAAGGTGGCCCCACCCAAGCCTACGACAATTCCTCGGTTGGAGCTATGTGGAGCCCTCTTATCAGCTCGCCTAGCGGGTAAGGTAAAGGCAGCCTTACGTCTAAACGTTGACAGTTGCCATTATTGGTGTGACTCCACTATCGTACTTGGTTGGATTAATTCACCGAAATCAACGTTGAAATCATTTGTATTAAACCGCATTAATGAAATTACAGAGACTACGGACTCTAGCTCATGGCACTATGTCCCAACTGCACTGAACCCCGCCGATATCGGCTCTAGAGGGCTTAATCCTTCACAGTTAAAACAGTCCGATATTTGGTGGTGTGGTCCCAACTATTTATTATTAGACGAAGAAAATTGGCCTAAAGGCCCAGCACATAAAGTTGAGCATTTACCCGAAACGAAAGTCGCGTGTTATGTATCATTGAACGAACAAGTTCAATCGGAAGAATATGACTTTGTGACTAAGTATTCTAACTTTAGTAAATTGCAGCGGGTACTAGCTTACGTGCACAGATTTATTCACAACTGTCGCCACCCAAGTAATAAGTTTGAAAACTATTTAAAAATTGCAGAGTTAAATTCATCAATAAATTCTTTGTGTTTAATTGTTCAAAGGGAAATGTTTAAACCAGAGTATGACATTCTAAAAACTAATAAACAACTATCGTTAAAATGTAAATTCATAAATTTAAATCCTTTTTTACATACAGACAATTTATTGAGAGTTGGTGGCAGATTATCTAATTCTAATTACGACTACGACACAAAACATCCAATCATACTTCACGCATCGCATCATGTCACAAAACTGTTATTCGAGCACTATCATAAACTATTAATGCACGCTGGGCCACAGCTTTTACTTGCCACAATACGCCACAAATATTGGCCTATTGGTGGACGCAATCTTGCTCGAAAAACCGTTCACAATTGCATTACTTGCTGTCGATTCGCAGGGAAGAGTGTTCAGCCTATTATGGGCAACCTGCCTGAACAACGTGTTCACATTGACTTTCCCTTTAATAATACAGCCGTTGATTACGCCGGGCCAATTTTGATAGCGAACAGAAAGGGTAGAGGATGTCAATTGATAAAATCGTACGTATGTGTTTTTGTATGCTTGGCTGTAAGGGCAGTTCACATCGAGCTTGTCACCGAATTAAGTTCACAAGCATTCATTGCTGCATTAAATAGGTTCATTGCCCGCAGAGGCAAACCTGCCAACATCTTCTCAGACAACGGCTCTAATTTTGTAGGTACTTACAACGAGCTCGCTCGCTTATTAAAATCATCATCGCAGGAAATAAGTAAATATGCTTCGGAAAATTCTATTAACTTCAAGTTTTCGCCGGCTTATAGTCCCCATTTTAATGGTTTGGCTGAAGGTTCCGTAAAGTCGATTAAGCACCATTTAAAACGAGTACTGGCCCTTGCAAATCTGACGTATGAAGAAATGAACACAGTGCTCGTTCAAATCGAAGCTATTCTGAATTCTCGGCCTCTGACGCCTCTATCATCAGATCCTAGAGACTTAGTTCCACTCACACCAGCCCATTTTTTGATTGGACGAACTTTAATGATGTTGCCATCTCCTCAGGTCAACGACATGACGGTCTCTGTCTCACGATATATGAGAGCTCAGCTGTTGAAAACTCACTTCTGGAATAGATACTATAAAGAGTACATTTCAGAACTCCAGAAGAGACAAAAATGGCACAAGGATGGCAGGCGCCTCCAGCTCGGCGAGATGGTTGTTGTGAAGGACGACCGCCTGCCCCCCAACCGCTGGCTGCTCGGCCGCGTCACCGGCCTGCACCCCGGCTCCGACGGCGTGCCCCGCGTCGCCGACGTGTACACCACCTCCGGGACTCTGCGGAGGGCTTTCAATAGACTCTGCCCACTGCCTATTTTGGAAACTGACGTTCCCAAGGGGGGAGCCTGTTAACGCCGTATATACCCAACATCTTCCAGCAAAGCGCTCGGCTACACGACAAGCTCCGAGCGCCCTCACTCTGCTTTACGACGCGGTTCTAACCACACGTAGTACATGTGTACATACCTTTATTTTTTTATTAATATATTTGTAAAGTTTGAGTCACTTTTTAATCATCTCCATATCTCCACCACGCACCCTTGCATCGAGATTGACGCCTCAACACTAACCGGCTTCGCATCAGTCATGTTAAAATCGTTCAATATATTTAATATGAACTGCTCCTGATCAAGATGAAGAACATCTTTATCCCGCCTTAGTCGCATTCCTAAAACATGTCTAGCCGCGCCTAAATCTTTCACTTTGAACTTTTCAAGCAACCCTGTTTTTAATTTTTGCTTTTCAAGTTCACAATTCCCAAATACGAAAATGTCATCAACATAAATCACTACCACTAGCCTTTTATTGTTTATAAGGTGCTTCTGGTACAAACACGGTTCTTGTATCGACTGTTTAAAACCTAACGCTAGCATCTCTTTGTCTAATTCGTTGAACCAAGCATTCGATGCTTGTTTCAACCCGTATAACGATCGCTGAAGCTTGCATACTTTGGTTTCTTGACCTTTGGCTACTGCTCCTTTAGGCTGGAGCATATAAATGTCTTCTTTAATCTTTCCATATAAGAAAGCAGTAGTTACGTCCCATTGATCAATAAACCAATCGTATTCAACCGCTAATGAAAATAACATTCGCAATGTAGAGCTTCTAACTACAGGAGAATAAGTTTCACCATAGTCAATGCCACGTACCTGCGTAAAACCTTTGGCTACCAATCTAGCTTTGTACTTGGTTACCTTGCCATCGCTGTCTTTCTTGACTTTGAACACCCATTTGCATTGTATCGGCTTCTTATCAACTGGACGGTCGACTAACTTCCATGTTTGATTCTCTTTTAGTGATTGTAGCTCGTCGTCCATCGCCTTCTGCCACAAATCACTATCAGGCCTCGCCAACGCTTCTTCTACAGTCAATGGATCGTCATCTATCACGCTTTCCATGGCGTACATGACGTTACAGCCATAACGATCGACTGGTTTACGCTCCCTTTGAGGATACCTCCTTTCAATCGGTTGAGGTAACGTCACTTCCTCTTCAGCAACATCCTCTTCAGGTACTCTCTGCTCTGGTGTACTCGGTACCTCTGGTAGTACCTCCTGATTGACAACGTCGCTTGACGAACTGTTGTCATGCGCCTCCGAATTTCCAGCTCCACTGTTGCTGTCATTGCGTACACTATACTGAACAATCGACTCTGAATCCAGGCTTAAGCGTACGACAGAATCGTCAATTTTCACATCTTGAAGAAAAACATTTTCCAAAAATTTGACATTTCTCGCTGTAGTAATTTGCCTTGTCTTCGGATTCATTAAACGATATCCTTTCTGATTATCCGGATACCCAATAAATATCGTCGGTTCCGTTTTCATGTCTAGTTTGCGTCGCTTCTGTTTTGGTTTCAAACTAAAAGCCAAACAACCAAAGATTTTCAGATGACTCACATCTACATCTTTTCCACTCCAAAGCTTCTCAGGTACAGCATCGTTCAAAGCTTTCGTTGGACTTCTGTTCTTCAAGTATACAACTGTACTTACAGCCTCTGCCCAATACTTTTTGCTCAATTTTGCTTCCGATAACAATGTCCTCGCCTTCTCAATAATGGTGCGGTTAGCCCTTTCCGCCACAGAATTTTGTTCTGGTGTGTAGGGTACGGTCCTCTGGTGTTTAATTCCTGCAGACTTCAGAAAATTATTAAATTGACCATTACAGTATTCCGTTCCACAGTCAGATCTAAGGCATTTTATTGACCTACTCGTCTCCTTCTCAACTTCCGCCTTGTATTCACGGAACTTATCGAAAGTTTGACTTTTATTTTTCAAAAAATAAACATGCGTCTTCCGAGTATAATCGTCAATAAATAGTAGGACATACCTCGAACCTCCGAACGAAGGCTCTTCCATCGGTCCACAAAGATCGGAATGCACGAGCTGTAAAATCTCGTTCGCTCTCGTACCTGTGTTTTTAAAGGTACTCTTGCATGTCTTTCCCTCAATACACGCAATACATGGTTCTGTCAAATCACAACTTCGAAATTCCATTCCCGTAACAAGGTTTTTCAATTTATTCATGTATTTTTCACTTAAATGCGCCAGTCGTTTATGCCAAATGTTCGAAATATTTTCATTTTGTTTTGACAATGTCAAATTGACGACGTTGTTTTTGTTTTCTTCCAACTCGTAAATTCCGTCAACTTCATGACATCTTGCAATAGGTCGATTCTGTTTTTGAATCGTGCAACCTCCTTTGTCAAAATTAATGGAATAATTCTTCTTGGTCAAATCGCTAACTGAGATTAAGTTCATGGATAAATCGGGAACATGTAGAACATTATTTAAAGATAATTTCTGCTTCTCGCTGACTTGAGGCTCAGCGTTCCCTCGTCCTTGCACGCGTAGCTTTTCACCATTCGCTACTGAAATTTTCATGTTGCCGTTCTCGGGATTGTAAGACAACAACCTGCTCTTATCATGAGTCATGTGATTTGAGCATCCACTGTCGAGATACCACTTGTCTTTGTTGATCGCCTCCTTTGCATTCAGGCAGACATTCGCGGTTCTCTTCCGCTCTTCGCATTCGGACGCTTTGTGTCCTTGCTTATGGCACTTATAACACTTGTAAACAAACTTCTGCTTACGATCATCGGGTTTAGTGCGAGATCTGGCATCGTTCTGTGCTCTTCTTGTAACTAGGGCTTGTTCGTGGTTTGTGTTCATTTTGCTCTGTCTACTTCCTTCTTGCATCAATTTCGTTTTTATTTGCTCCAACGTGATCTCGGAACCGCTGTTGTCTACAGCCATGATGAGGGGGCCGTACTCAGGGGTCAATCCACCGAGCAAAATCGATATGATCCAGTCCTCTTGAATCGGTGAATCAATATCCGACAGTTGCTGTGCAAGAAACGTAACTCTTGAAATGTAGCTTTCAATACAGTCAAAATTTTCTAACCTGCTACTAAATAGCTCTCGTTGAATGGAGATTCGTCTTCCCCAACCTTTGTCTTCGTAAGCTCTTTGCAGATTACTCCAGACATCTTTGGCAGATTTGGCATTGTAGACGTGAGTAAAGCACTCCGGTTCCAACAACAAACAAATCGTTGTTCGTGCTTTCCTGTCCACATCTTCGTTTACCACATCTTTCGAAATTACTTCCCACCAGTTTTTATTTTCTAAGTAATTCCTCACCAAGAATTTCCAGTTCGGGTAATCAGACGAACCCTTCAATTTTCTTATTCCGCTTATGCCAACCGAACAACTGTTTTCATCTGACATTTTGACACGGAGAAAATTTTCACAAGCTTCAAACCACTTCTATTTTGCTTCAATAACTTTTACGTTATTTCTGGACTGCTGGGGTCCTGGGCCCATAACCAAATGAGATTATGTGGAAATGAGCAGCCAGAGTAACAGTAAATAGTATATTAAAGTGTAAATACTTAAAAAACACACACGACGTACACACGTCAGCCTCTAGGTACAATCATAATAGTTATGTCTAAACAAACCGTTCTATGTTGCTTAGACAACCGTTTGAACATGTATGGATTACATCAAGCCAGTACACTCTAGGCGCTATACAGCCTCCAATAGATACAATCCAAAATAGTAAGTGGTGTGAGGGCTCGGGCAGTGGCGAATCTCTAACTCTTAAGAGTAATAGTGACTTTCAGGTTCCGTCGTTCTCATAATCAGTGAGATCCCAATGTTCTTTAGCTCGATCTACGTGCTTACACCAATCTCGCACGGGCACGTCGCCATCGGGATTAAGTTGTGCAATGTAAACGCCACCTTGATCATTGTTTCGAAGTCGCTACTTTTGATGAAAAGCTCGTTATTCGCGTTTAAATTCACTTGCTGTTGATTTGTAAATTTTTCTAAAATAACGGCCAACGACGACAAAATGCGACCGGACACAGGGTTATTCGTTAGGTCAGATACTGGCGGGGTCATATTAGCGGGCGATTATAGTTGCTGATTCTCACTTCCGATGTCGGAGTTATGAGGTAGCTGTAGGTGAGTCTGTATATGCCTGGCGCTCGGTTAAAGGCCAGAATAGTCAACCACTACATATGAGGACGTAACTCGTTTTATTGCTATAGTGGAAACGCATGATTATAGATCTGCTTCGCAATAGTTCGTCTAACACAGTGCAAGTAGGGCATTATCGGGTGATTAGATAGATTCTCCTTAACCTAGTTTTGGCTACACAACTGTACCGGTTGCACATAAGAAAGCCGTGGTCCAACGGACCCCGGGAGGTCCACCGTATCCTTCCCCACGACCTCTCTTCACGCCACCTTTGCTAATACGAACCTTCGTGGAGGCAAGTATTGTAGTATTCACTACGCGCTAACAACGGCGCTTACAAAAGACAGTGCATTAGTACAATTCTGTATCAGTGCTAGAAAAAACACAGTAAGAGTAAGACAGCTAGTTATTAAGGAACAAACTCGCAGGTTTCTTCTTAGGACCACACCATCCAGGCCCACCCACTTACTAGACAATTAGACGGACGGGCGGCCCGGTAGTCCTTCGTGGTTGAGGCTCGAACGTGGGCCAACCCACTCACCAGCCTAGATAGAGGGTAAGCACACAAAGGACAACAAGAATAGCTCAACATGGTAAAAGTGGTTCAGGTGGATACGCTCACCAAGTTCGACGACTGCGCGGCTCGGCGGTCCAACCAAAAGTAACTCAGTCAGGCTATGGTGAGAACCCCCCTACCACGGTCGCCCAACGTCTCCCATCCACAGAGTGAATTCCAATCGTAATCACAGCAACCATCGCTAGATGGCGTCACAAGAAAGGTACTGAAAGAAAGCTTGCTGTTACGATTTAAACACCGAACGTTTATAGCGCCACCACTAGATGGCGTTAATATCAATCGCGCCGACATGTACATATAGTCCAAATGAAATAAGAAGGCAAAATTCTACTCCTCTACGTATTGCAATGCCTAAACAAAATTATCTTTATTAAAATAATTAATTTGATTCCCCTTTCCAGCTACACGCCGACAATCATGCAATCGTGGCCTTTAGGTCTAGTTACCTTAGGCTCAACTTAACTTGCACGCTGTTCTGGGAGCAAAGAAAAAAACATAGAATGTACCAGTTTCTCTTCCCGCGCAGACGGTAAAAGCCCGTCGCGTGCATGGGCGAAAATCTTATGAATCATATTATAGCGATACGACTAGCAACCCATCACTATTTTGATTCCCCTTTCCAGCTAAATATACCCCACAATCATGCTAAGCGTGGCCTTTAGGCTCTGTCTACCCTGTAAATAAAGACGTGGCTTATATTTATGTAGGTAGGTACCTATGTGTTTATGTACCTTAGGCCTTACCTTAGGCACTTGATCTCTCTGTTGGCGTGCCAGCAGCTGGCAAAATGTGTGCGACTGCTAATAATAAAGATGAACCACAATATACGACATTTTATGCAAATGAAGAACTTCCACTTTATGTATTACTAGCGACCCGCCCCAGCTTCGCACGGTATATTATGCATGTATTATACATGTATTATAAACCTTCCTCTTGATTCACTCTATCTATTAAAAAAAACCGCATCAAAATCCGTTGCGTAGTTTTAAAGATTTAAGCATACATAAGGGACATAGGGACAGAGAAAGCGACTTCGTTTTATACTATGTAGTGATGTACAGTATTATACATATAAACCTTCCCCTTGATTCACTCTTGTCACAGTGGGATAGCCTAGTGGTTATTGAAGAAAACAATGTATGTCTTAATACATTTATTAAAAAGAGAAACTAGAAACCGTAGGCTATACGCAACAATTTATTTAAGTAAATGAGCAAAAGACCTCTCAGGAATGAGTAAGTTCTCTTGGGTCTAAATTCGGACTTTTTAAATTAAGATTTCTACGCCATCCAATGCCTCCACTTCCCTCGAGAATCCGTCGGTCCGGTGACTGGGTGGCAGCGTCACGCTCGGTGTAGCGGCAGCAGGGTTCGGTAGACCGCGCCTTGATGGAAGCTCCAGGAGTGGGACAGCGTTGTTTCGGTGAAGACAGTGGTGTTCAGCGGTAGCGGGCCGTCGAAATTAGGGGTGGCAGTAGCGGTACCGCTGATTTAGTTAGTATTGCTTTTCCTGCGGAGTGCAGTGCCGTGTGCCAGGTCGGCTTCATGGCGGCAGGCGGTAGTTCTCCTGCGTCCAGCCTCATTCGGCGGGGTAAGGTAGCTGCCCTGCGGAAATGGCTGGTGTGAAAAAGAGTAGAGTTGGTAGCGTCCTGCCAGGCGTTGCGATGCAGATGGGACGGATCCCGAGGAAGCTAAATTGCAGTGCATGGCAGGCGCAAGTGTACGGAGTTACAGCAGGCAAAAACTAGAGAAGTTAAGCTAGGTATATAATGCAAGGTAGTTAGCAAGAGTAAAACAGGCGGTAGAGTTTACAAACTTTCAAGTAACAGCTAAAAGGAATAGAGATTAAATTTGATAACTACAGAGACAATTCCAACCGAGTATCTCTGTTGCAGAGTAACAGAGTTATTAATTTTTAAGAATTTAAATAATTTATTTAAATTATTTAAATAATTACATACACGTAGCTATACACAAATTAGAATTAAAGTGATCAGAGAGTGCTTACCAGAAGAGAGCCGGGCGGTTGTTGGAGATTCGAAAAGTGGCCGATTTTGGCCAGAACCTCTGGTTTTATCCAGGAATAACGGTTCCTTCAGATTTTGAAAAAGCTCCGCCCTTGGGCGGGACCGTTTCCGTTAAGTTTCGAATCAGCCAACCAACGCCGGTCAAGTAGAGAGGTAAAGGTGTGATCCTTTTGTATGTGTTACTGAGTTTATAAAAAAAATAGTGTTATAATAGTGTATGTGTTGTTAAGAATCAAATAAATAAAATAAGCTAATGGTTTAGTTAAAATATATATTACGCGGAGAACGACTTAGGCGCCCTCTAGTGCGCGTACGTTGAATCAGATTCCATACTTAGAACAGCGCCATCTATTGATGAACGCACGAACTGTCAGCAACGTTCGGCTGGAGAGACGTCATTTAAAGGTGTGGCGCGTAAGTTCGAAATGTCGAGATGCGACTAAATTATTGCAGCGTGACACTCTATCTATTAAAAAAAAATCGCATCAAAATCCGTTGGGTAGTTTTAAAGATTTAAGCATACATAGGGACATAGGGACATAGGGACATAGGGACTTAGGGACATAGGGACAGAGAAAGCGACTTTGTTTTATACTATTTGTAGTGGTGATGATGAAGAGCGGACAATATCTATCATGGCTCGAAATGTCGTTAATAATTCAGTAAAAGTAGCTCAAAACGTGGCAAAATATATGGAGAACATTTATCTATGGGGATGGATACCTTATGGGGTGAAGTCAAAATTTATCAACTCTCCCCCCTCCCCCGGGGGGCGCGTCCCCCCACTACGCCCCCCAAAGTGTCCCAAAACGCGGTTTTTTGAAGTTTTTGAGAAAACTGTTCGTGATACAGAAAAGGTGTGTATGAATGAAATAATGTACAATAAATTTACTATGAAACAACCATACACATGAAAGCGATATCTCTTATGGTTTTGACGCAAGAAGACGCTGAAAGTCATAATTTTTTGTTTTTTTACAATACATTTTCTTAAAACTTCAGTTTTCTCAGAAAATACTCATTTTACATTTAAAAAATGTATGATTAAAATAAACAATGGAATATTCCCTTTAAAAGGAAGTATCATTTATTTATATATTAGTTAAATTGACCATTTTATGATAGTTTAAATATTTAATTTGTCATGAACCAATTTTTTTACTTGAAGATTAGGTATGTTTAAAATATTTTTTATATAGTTTAGAGTTAATTATAAACCATGCCAGTGTAATATTGTTTATTTTTTCTCATTTATCCGCAAATAATAAGTATATTCATTCATTTCAAAAAAGGTAATATTTATGTTTATTTAATGTAATCAACTATTTATTTAAGTAAGTTACATTGAAATAAACAATGTAAACACTCTTATTATCTGGGGGCACGGTAGTGCCCCAGCTAAGATAGTCAAGTGAAGCGCCAGAAGGGCACTAGTTACCTTTTCTCGAACCGCTTTGTCGTTATTTTGTACCCTCGTAACTTGGTTTTAGATTGTACCAGATAAATAAACTTCTCGGGATATGATGTGAATAGTGGACTTAATACAAGTGTAAAGTTTTAATTGCATAGCTCTTATATTTTAAATTTTATTGATATCTAATAAACTAGCCTCAAATTTGGTTTGTAAGCTAGATTAGTATACAATCAACAGCAAAAATCTAAAATTTGGAACTTTAACACTTCAATCGGTCAAACTAGCGAATGGATATTTGTACGCAACTTCGCAAATTTTGATGCCAGCGGTCTGATAGTTGATAAAGGGAGTTGTTATGAATATAAACTACTTATATATTTCAGGATTTTGAGTTTATTAAACTGAATTAGTGCATGAAATTAAGCGCGTGCAAATGTGGTGTTTTCTGAAGGCACTCGTCATACGCAACAACTTACAAACTTTTTACGTTCTAACTCTACAAGCCCCTAACATTTTAGAGTTTCTGAAGTCTACAACTTAGTAAAAATAATGTGGCTTGGCCGTTTTGCTACCGTGATATAGGCGTAAGGTAAAAAAAACACTGTTCATTACTTTCCTGTTCATTACAATAGTTTTTTAAACATGAAATTACCGTGAGACTCAATCAATAATATGGGACAACAAATAATATGTGATCGCTTCGCTGCCGCCGGGGCGAGCGGTCCAGGAATAAAGACTACGAACTAGTCTGGAATATGTCGAGCATCACTCGACTTTTATACGTGAGTTATTCGTTTGTGTAATTATAATTGTAATTATCATTACAATAGTTCTTATAGTAACGAATTTCAACTTTCTAGGACGTAAATTTGTTGATCACCAGTGAGTGAGTCAGTGACGAAATCAGAGTTTTTTGGATATCAATAAAATTTAAAATATAAGAGCTATGCAATTGAAACTTTACACTTGTAACAAGTGCACTATTCACATAATATCCGGAGAATTTTATTTATCTGGTACAATCCAAAACCAAGTTATGAAGGTACAAAATAACGACAAAGCGGTTCGATGAAAGGTAACTAGTGCCTTTCGTGCGCTTTACTTGGCTATCTTAGCTGGGGCACTACCGTGCCCCCAGATAATAAGAGTGTTTACATTGTTTATTTCAATGTAAGTTACTTATATAAAAGTGTATACTTAAATAAGTAGTAGTAGTATATTAAATAAACATCTTAGTACATAAATATTACCTTTTTTGAAATGAATGAATTTATTCACAATAATTGTTTGCGGATAACTGAGAATAAATAAACAAAATTACACTAGGATGGTTTATAATTAACTCTAAACTCTCTAAAAAAATTTAAACATACCTAATCTTCAAGTGAAAAAATTTGGTCATGACAAATTAAATATTTAAACTATCATAAAATGGTGAATTTAACTAATATATAAATAAATAATACCTCTTTTTAAAGGGAATGTTCCATTGTTTGTTTTAGTCATACATTTTGTACATGTAAAATAAGTATTTTCTGAGAAAACTGAAGTTTTTATAAAATGCACTGTAAAAAAACAAAAATGTATGATTTTCAGCGTCTTCTTGCGTCAAAGCTATAAGAGATATCGCTTTCATGTGTATGGTAGGATTATAGTAAATTTACTGTACATTATTTCATTCCTACACACTTTTTCTGTATCGCGAACAGTTTGCTCAAAAACTTCAAAAAACCGTGTTTCGGGACACTTTGGGGGGCGTGGTGGGGGGACGCGCCCCCCGGAGGAGGGGGGAGAGTTGATAAATTTTGACTTCACCCCATAAGGTATCCATCCCCATAGATAAATGTTCTCCATATATTTTGCCGGATTTCCCATACATTGGATTCTTATTTGCTTGAGCTATAAATCAAGTGAGGTGTTAACGCAAAAATAACTGTTATCTTGATTGATGACCGCAAAATTTTAAAAGTACATTTCTGGAAAATGTTCCGCTGTAGATAATTCCCGCTCGAGTTGGAAAGCTTGCAATTTATCGAGGGTTTGCACCTCGTTTAAAACCATTGAAATGCACGTTTAAACATTTACCAAGTTTAACTCCAGGCTGCGGCCAAGATTGGAAAGTTTTAAAACAACCAACATCTCTGCTATTGGAACACTAAGAATTACACAGTAGGTACTTCGAAAAAAATAGATTGTGTTGATTTCTTGCAGTCGTTAGTATTTTGATCTTTTGTGACATATTTTTGAAGTTAATTCTTCTTTATCGGCGTTGGACACTTTTTGGGATGGGTAAAAAATGTTAACGCGTCAGGCGTCAGACGGAGGGAGAGTTTAAGTACCAGGATATCAAGATCCTCTAAGAGCTTATTTTGAAATACTTATAAAGAAAGAGTCGCATTCAATTTTTAAAGTGTACGTTGATTTCGTCGCTTCAACGTATGTTTATACTAATTCTTAAATATAAGAAATACTAAGAAGCGTGCATCCATTACTTTCACTCACCTAGTGTAATCGTTCTAAAACACACAACAATCCTATCCTACTAATTAATTATAAATGCGAAAATTTTTAACGATGCACGATGTGACCATGTGACGATGTGAGTGAATGAGTGTGTATCTTTGTTCCTTCTTCACGCTTAAACGACTGGACGGATTGGGATAAAATTGGAAACGACGATAGCTGGTACCCTAGATTAAAACATAGGCTACTTTTTATCCCGAAAAATTGCATAGTTCCCGCGAGATAGCGATAAACATGTTATGTAAAAAGTCGTAGCTGCCTAGAGTCGCAACGTAAATAATTATTGCAGAATATACTATCAACATCAGTTCGTAAGTCTCATTCTCGAAGTCGCGGGCAGAAGCTAGTTTGTAATAAAGCAAAAAGGCAAAAAGGGGAAATTACGGGCACAAGAGGCATTTCATCTAAGTCCTCTAGGTTGGCAACGCATCTGCAATCCCTCCGGGGTTGCGGGTGTCTATGGGCAGTGGTGATCGCTTACCATCAGGTGACCCACTTGCTCGTTTGCCTTCCTATTCACATAAAAAAAAAGCTTCTATTCAAACCACATCTATCCTGTAACCCTACCCAATTCACCACCTTACTAAAATAATGACTCTCAACCAACTATTTGGGAGACTATCAAAGATTCCCAATCAGGCAAGTCATACAACCAGAACAAACGTGCAGTGCTACGGGTTAATTGGAAACTACCTCGCAATTCGTTCAGAGCAATCGCTCCGCCAATATCCGGGGGCGATCTAACTTGCCAGCAATATCTTGCCGAGATACGATAGGTCAGAACTTGAAAATCGAACTCTAACTCAATTCCCATGTGAGCTGAACACGAGTACGGAGAATCGCGTCACTGCACTTTAGTTACTTCTGCATTGAATGATTAAATGTATGAATGAATGCAACGTTTATTCACAAAAAACATATAAAAAAAGAAAGAAAGAAGACATTTATTCATTTTGCAAGACACACAAATACAAGAAATGTACACACAATTTTATTGAAAAGAAACAACAACAAAAACCAGACATGAAAATTAGATCATCATTCATCAGGCGTTGTGTGTGTCTTCGCAAAAGTGAAACGGTCGCTGGCTCAGCATCACGCATCATCATAATATGGTAGAGTAGGTCTTATACATATTACAACAATGGTATTTCCCATAATATGTTTAGCCAAGGCAGGCATGTAAAAAGTAATTTCAGTGATTTAATAACTCACTGGTCTTAAAGTTAATCATTAATAGTTATGTCATTATATTGAATATAAAAAAACAGTTACATATGTTACAATAAAATTAAAATTTGACATGCTATGCGTGTTTAAATCTTATATTGGATTTCGTTATAATATCTTTAAACCTCTGGATTCCTAACTCGGGAAACTGATTGAATGATTTTGCATCGTTTTTCAATGAGACGACAATTTTGGAACGTGAAAGTAGTTTAAAGATACATTGTTTTTAGTTCTTTGTTATTATTACAGGCTTATTTTATTTTGTTAATAGCTTCTGCCCACAAAAATGATTTGACGAAACGAAAATGTTTTTTTTAGGGTAGGTTATTTTTATATTGAATGGTCATGCATAACTAGGTAGGTATTTGTGTGATTTTACTGAATCACATTTTAAAAAAATCTATGCGATATTGTCCTAGCAACATTCAGTCAGTCCTCATTCAAGTAACATTTGCGTAGTGTGCTCGTATGTCTTCGCAAAAATAGTGTTACGTTCGTTTTTATGACCGCGTGCACTCAGCGCAAACGCCCCATTTCCATTGAAATGTCCACGATTTACGACCAACCCAAATCTCAGAGCTCTTGTTCTCGGATTGATACTAAGTTTAATTTGATCACGATCTGCGTAATTCAATAGCCGGTGATCGAAATTAAATAAAATGGCGGCGTTTTAGCGACATTGATGTTATTACGCAGATTTCGATAGGCACTCCCCCGAGCGGGATTATTAACCGTCTCAATTGTTGCCCGTGGCTTATTGTAATATCTTTTTATTGAAAAATCTCAATAGACTTTGTAATTTATTCGTGGATATTTTAAAGTTTGATCGTGGATGTCAAATTCGTATTCTTCAAAGGAACAAGTTTTTCGTTCTGAATTTTCATGACTATTATTAAGCGAACATCATAAAATCGGGTATTTACAATAACAAACACTTGATTTTTCCATTATTGAAGCAGCTTGTAAAATCTTGGAAATATTACTAAACAGTTGACAACAATAAAAATATTTTATTGAATCAGGCGTTACTTTGCGGAGGTCCATTTCAATGAACACAAAATATTTACCTTGCTACTCCGCTACTTACGTGCAAGATAACCAAGCTTGTGCGAAATATATACGTTTTGCATGCAAGCCCTCTCATCACTACTAGCACACAAAACGCACACAAATCCCACAAACTTAATTAATCCTAACACCACACAAACACTGACGCGCGTTTCGATCCCTCTACGGGATCATTTTCAAATTTAGAGCACAACCGATGCACATGCGAATTTTTAACAATAAAAATGCATGGGTGTCTATGACAATAGACTTTTTTTTCCATAAAATAGGCTTACGTTTGACTTCAATCTCGCTTGATGGAAGGCGAAGATGAGGTCTAAGATGGTACTCGTTCACACACTTCATAGTATTCCTTTGTAGTTTCTTGATGGATTACAAATCACTTGTTTATGTGGATGTTTGTTTGAACGCTTGCTGAGATTGCTCAAGTGGTGAAAGACGGGCAAGAGACGTATTAATTTTATGCCACGCCACGATTCTTTAAATTGAATAATAATATGTGTAGAATACCAACATATTACAGCTTTGTTTACTGCGCTAGCTCATTCATATTCAAATGTGTTTATCATAATTATCGTAGGTAAGCTGATACACTTGTATGTAAATTTTAGACGCTATGCGGGAATGGAAAATAGTAAAAATGTACAACCCTGTAGCTCGACTTGCATTGTTAAATGTATTAATAAAAAGGTGGATACCAATTATAATAGCGCTAAGAAAATACATTTTTATTTTGTAGAGTCAAGGCTCTGTGCTGTGTGATTTCCTAAAAGTACTTAATCATAACTTGAATCATAATGGAGTCAAGTGTCTTGACATTGGTAGCGCATTATTGTTGATGTTGACCGAAGTCAAGACACCTTCCTCCTTAGAACGCATATACGAGCAAGAGGGTCAAGACAGAATTGCCGGCGAATGATGCAAATGATGTTATTCTTGTGTTAACGGAGCTATTAGGTAAGAATAAATATTAGATAATAACAAGGAATATTAGGTATAATATCAGCGGAAACGTGTTTTTATACATTTATTTAACTAATGACAATAAGGTAAAATGCCAATTTCCTCTTTAGTAACGAATAATGTTATTAAGTAATAAATAATATTGTATTATATTTAACTGCTAGATAGTTGACAGACATAAATAATTAGCTATCTTGAAGAACAATCACCGCGTTGATAGCAATGAAAACAAAGCGCCTGATGTGCCTGCCTCCGGCAGTTAGGTCGCGTTACACTGAGCGTTGTTCTATAGTACTATAAAACTGCGTTAGACTAAGAGCCTGTTTCACCACTCTCTGTTACAATCCTGATATCTTAAGTGTGATATATCTAAAGCACCATCTCTATTTATTAATACATAACAGACGGATATCTAACACTTACGGTATCAGGAACTTATCGAGAGTGGTAAAACTACAAACCATTTCTGCCATCAAGGGTGGATCCAGTATTTTACAAGAGGCGAACGAACAAAAAAAATAATAACTGTTAGAAATAAACTTGAAGTATGTACTGTCCACAGCATACAAAAATACGGTCTGGGGGGGCACGCGCCAATGCTAAGTAGATACTAGTAGGGTAGGTAGATGTTAACTTTTATCAGTTTAGGTAGTTAGTTCGCTTGGAAAAGTACGATTTCAACAGGCTTCATTTGACATCGTTCGACTTCACACGATCTGCCATTTTCTTTTATACCCTTACAAGCTGATTCCCACAACTTTACTTTTGAAGAATTCGTTCATCGCTAACCCGGATCTCTGCAATTTTCCGGAATAAAATGTACCAATAATTATGCGTTAATGCAAGTTAAAAACCGCTTTTGCGCGTTACATTACACCCATCCTTAAGAGTATGTCCCCACCAACTTGTTTTATTTATCACAATAATTTCGTAACGCTTCGTAACTCTTTCAAAATCTCGTCGCAAAATGTTTTACTAAAAATTTAAATTACCATCCACTTTACCAGCACAGCTTTATCAACAACAAAGTCGTCTACATAACAGTAATTATTTCAACAGAACGCCTACTTAATAAACCAGCGTTTTCATTTACCGTGGAAAATATAACGTTACCCTGTGTAAAAACGCCTTAATGGGCGTCTACCGGAACGGGGTAATAACTCATTTTACTTGCCTCTCCGCACAAACGTAGATAAAGACGGGAGCTTGACTTATACTCGAATAACTTTACTACCCACGCAGTGAAAGACATTTCACAGGCGGAAGGGTTTTTCGTGCATTATTGTCGACGCGCTCACAAAAATATTTTCTGATAAATGTTATAAATACCAGCCAGTACCTAGGTAAGCCTGATAGCACCTAATAAAAGAATTACCTGTTTAGAATCAATAAGTCTCTATTAAAGAGCTTCTATTTTCTTAAACGGCAAACTTTGTGTTTGAGTTCAAACGTCGTCGTATGTGAAGTTTTTCGAGCGACAATAAGAATAATAGAAACACTGTAAGTTTAGTAGGTAAGTATATCTATCTAATGAAAATCCATTAAGTACTTTAATTTGGAACTCCTTATTAAGACCTAGAACAACCTGGTAAGACATTTCGGCTTAAAACTGCAAAATCCTGTTTTTAAATATAATATTTGAGAATAGCAATAAACTATTTCGACTAGATAAATTACTCACATATTTAATGGCATCCGCTGTAATGTGCTTTTGAAACATACTTACCGAATGCTTTGTCTCAGTTTTTTTACAAACTTTCTTATCTTAACATGCAATGTTTGTATACTATTAGGTAATCTTGTAAGTCAAAGTTAACTCACAATGTAGGTAGAATCAACAAAAAGCACAGTCAACAAAAAAAAAAAAACTACTATTTTTTTTTTGACCCGAACGTGAACATTTTTAGTGATGAACCAAAGCATTATTTTCAGGCTGTAACTGCGGGGTGCTTTGTAGGTATTGCGATGCGAACACGCGGCTGTATTTCAATATTACAAACGTGCCACAGCTACGTAATGGCAACCGTCAGCTGTGCTGCTACAACTTTACAACCATTCCATAATCGTTTACAGCGCTAGCTTACGAAATCACGTAGCTTATCCAATTAACAAGCATTTTTAGGCAAGTCTAGAGTAACCGAAACCGACATGTGTGAAGAGATTGATGAATGTGGATGAAGCGAAGGTGAGTCAAGATTGAAATTTTAATCAAAAATGACACCTCTTGAAATCTTAAACAGAGTCGGAATTGCATAGCATTAAGACATTATGGTTCGAAATATCAAATTAATCAAGAAATTTACTTCTTGATTTTTAATGTTTACTTTTTACGTTTTACCGTTAGAAATTTAATTTCTTAACGACACTGAAAATTAGAACACAGAAAAATCCGGGAATCGAACCCGGGTCCTCGTCGTTCCGTGACGCGTGCTATACCCCTACACCACCCATAGCAGGTAAGTAAGCCTCCTAATTTTTCTATCTGTTACCAACTGTCACGTGACCTTGTTACTATGCGAATATTTGTCGCTAAGCGTCATCTGTTTGAATGATGTGTCTGTACGACAAAATTACAAACTCCCGTGGAACATGTACTGCTCACCAGGGACGAGAGAAGGCGCTGTTTTTTCAAATGATAGGAAATATCAAATTAAATTAATTTGATATTTCCTATATTATAGGAAATATCAAATAATATAGGAATTTGATATTTCCTATAATATAGGAAATATCGGATTTTTCTATGTGTTCTAATTTTCAGTGTCGTTTAGAAATTACATTATGGTTCATTCATGGTACTGTAATTATACCTGTACTGTTTCAGTAGACCAAAATACGAAGGCTTCACAAACCCGGCTATTGTATCTAGAGGTCTTCTAAATCCAAAATACGAACACACAGTGTGACCGAGACCGCATTATTCTATAATCGATTTTCGAATTGGGTTTAAAATACTTACCTATCTGAAACGGTCAAAATACTCTTCTGTTTTCACACAGTGTAACCTCTTACTTGCGCTTTTGTAAAGCAACAAAACGTGCCAAGAAAAAGTTACAACTTACGCGCGCATCATTTTTTTAATTAAAACCCTGTCGTTTTAAACGCATCATTTATCACGCCCTGCATAAGCTCCAAGCCCCCATTTATCAGTTTGCCCACTCATCCATCCATTTTCCATAAAGATGGTGACCTTAGCCATTCTCGCTTGACATGCCCAGCGTGTGTGTGGAGAGGAATTTGAACCTACATGTGGCGAAGAGAAGGTTTGCTTCTGGTCGTTTATGTGCATACTAATAGCTTGCAGTTGTTTCACGGCCGGTGCACTGACTGGCCTCGATGGTCACCGCATTAATCAATAACATTCGCAGAGTACTTACGGCAGGAGGCGGTGCAGCGCTAATAGGGAATATTCATGTTTTTTATTGATTTCCTGAAAGCTCATTTATGAAATAAACAATTTAAAAAAATATTATTCGAATTACTATAATAATAACCGATATATATCAAAGATATGTCTGTAACTCTTTTTAGAAAAACAGATATTTAATTGTAAAGTTTATTATGGGCGTTGTGACAGTCATAATCACGTCAGATGTCATGTCGGTTCTCTTTCTAATCGCTGTCTGATTATTAATTTAATTTCACTTTTAGTCGTCTCTTTTACGATATTGTCATATTTTGTTAAGAAATGTAAAAAAGAAATACATAATATTTCCCTAGTCTTCTCTGCCAAAACATGACTGCCGGTAACATCTTTTGACGCGGGAAATGTTTCGTAGTGTACGTTTTTTGCATTTGTGTGTCAATTTCGTTTCGGTGCAAGTATGAAAAAACGTAACCTACCTATTTAAATGATAGGGTCTAGTAGTGAACTGTACAGTCGCCATCAGATAGAGTAGTGCATTGAATTGAACATAGGCGCTCAAAAGTCCAGGTGATTGTCAATTATGATTGTGTTCAAAAATCTTTAAGCACGCAGGCAACTCCAATGTACTTATGTGATGGCGACTGTACGAGTAGACAACATAATCTCGCCTTCAACGAAAAGTGGCAGAAATTATGTCGTGCAAAGATTAACTACAGTCAACTCTCGTGATAAGTTGTGATAACAAGGGACGAAGGATAAGAAACTTCATAATTTTAATAGAGAGTTAAGTGTAATGTCATGGGCCATGGGCAATGCTAAAGCAAAGGGTTAGGCCATTGAGTTGTTCTGTTGCTAGTAAAGGGACTCTAGGCTTATCGATAACTTCTTGTTGAACATCAAAAACATATTTCCATTTTTGTTACTTTCGCGGTTTTCCCGTTCAAAATTACTTTGTCGCTAGAGATGGTGTGTTAATGTCAGTGTCTAGAGGGCTTGTGGTGTGTCGCCAGTATAAGCAGCCTGTACAAATGGTGCATTGCCTATCTTTTCGACCCTTTCAATGCACGCTGCTGTACGGTTACACTGTCACCCTACTCTAGTTTAGTTTTTCTAATGTCATCAAAGGTAAAACGGTGTGCGTAGGTACAAAATTGAAGTTCAAACCTCGATAAAAATATTTTCATAGGTGGAAAATAGATTTTTATAGATAAAAATGTTCCGGCGGTATGAGTTTCTCGTTTGATAATTGTTTATTACCTGTCGTTAAGTTTCATAGTTTAACAATAATTATAGATAAAGATAGCAGAGCGCTGGCGCGCAGTGTTCGTTTCGCTGCCGCCGGGGCTAGCGCTTCAAGTGGAAGGATTACGAACTAGTCAGAAACATGTCGAGCATCATTCGACTTTTATACGTGACTTATCCGTTAGTAGAATTATTACCACTTACTGGCTACACGTTAACTCGTGTCACCACTAACCGCAAAACTTCAGCAAAGGCACTGCGAATCATTTCGTCAAACAAGACGTGTTGTTCCAACCACAAAGCCTCCACGCTATTTCATTAGACTTAAATGTTAATACAGTTTGAATCATGCACGTTCGTTCGTATTTTAACAGGCTTGCAGCATTTCATTTCGGTTCGCTGAACAACAATGCGGGAACCGTTTAGCTCTTGGCACAAACGAATTGCAGCATTATGAGGCGGGAAGTCTGTACAATAAGGCATAGAGTTAACCACGGAAAGCCGCTGGTTTCTAAGTACATGTATAAAACAAAGTAATAATAATCATTTTTTTTTATATTAAAACCGACAAACGGGCATGCGGTGCACCTGATGGTAAGTGATCACCGCCGCCCATGGACAATCGCAGCACCATTGGGACTGCTAGCGCGTTGCCGGCCATGCAAGAAGTGGTACACTCGCCTCTTAAAGGTACCCATGTCGTAGCCAGTTGGAAAAACCCCAGCCGCCAGCCCATTCCAAATTTTACACGTACGGGGCAAGAAAGACCGTTTAAATCGTACGGTGTTGGAGCACCATCCATCGAGGTGATGTCGATGGAAACTACTTTTGAATCGAGTAGTACGGTGATGGAACTTGGCAGCTGGAACAAGGTTAAAAAGTTCTTCGGAGCACTCCCCATTATAGATCCTGTAGAACACGCAAAGAGAACTTACGTCTCTGCGAAGAGGAAGAGGGTCAAGTCAATAATCATCATCGTCAAGTGCAAGATGTCCGCTGTTAAACAAAACCCTCCGGTTTAGAACGCCATAATGAACGACAACTTACACTCACTGATTGTCCGAAACTCTTACGATGACGTCCACCTAGCTATAAAATAAGCCCTGGCCCGCGCGGCACAGGGGCGCGGGGTATGACGAAAAAGGGGACCGAGAGAGGTGCGGGCGGGTAGTGCGCCTGCCGCCCGCACCTCTCTCGGCCCCCTTTGTCGTCCCACCCCGCGCCCCTGCTCCGCGCGGGCGAGGACTCAGCTAAGCGGTCGGTCTATAGTGGGAGCTAATGTTGGTAACCGCCTCACAATATAGGTAAATAGTTTTATTAGAAATTAGGTATCTATGGCGAAGAAGCGATGTTGTGATGAAATAACTTTTCTTATACATAGAGTATTTTATAATTTGAGTGAGTTTTATAGGGATCATAATTTGTGATATTTTTAATGTTTTTGATAATTATTACTGTCCCAATCAATTATTGTAGCTGTTGATACCATGTACTTCTTTTCAACTATGTACACCCACAGTTTATGCAATAAATATATCTATTTCTATTTCTATTTCTATAATTTAAAAAGTTATGAAACATTTTTAATAGTACGTTTCAGGGCTATTAAAGAGTTTACTAGCAAAACCCACAAATGCAAGTTTTAAGGTCATATAATAGTGAAGTTAATTCGGGAAAGTTTAGAAACCACGTAACGAGTTAACTTTAGTTTTCTCAAATAGCACGCAATTTATTTCAGACTTTCATTCTCCTTTGATCATAATTACACGGTTGCTTCCTTTTCTAATTAAACGGCAAACATCGTTTTAACGAGTTTTATCAAGGGAAGAGGAAATAAAAGTTCCGCGTTAATAATTCCTGCGTGGATTCGGTTTGTACTTCCTTACTTTTTCTACTTAAGTACAGAATTTTGGCCCGTTTTCTTATATTAGGATGCTGGCTTAAGCACTGGGTTATGTTAAGCTTGCCTTTAGCAATCGTAAGAAATAATTAAGGTAAGCGTTTCGATAAAATACGAGTATGCCGCCATTGAAATAATCCATGATTTCACTTAATGTTGAAGATGACTCTATCAGTTTTATTTTAATCTTTTAGCTCTACACAAGCTACAGAAGTAGCCACGAATTGGTAAGTACAGGATCTTAACAGCCGAACCAATTCAGTCAGCCTCGTCTGATATTTGAAATATTATTTTTGTAGCCCAGGGTGCACTGGCCCAGACTACACTCTTCCTTTTAGGAAAAATTCTAACGTTCAAGAACACAAGGAAGTAATCCGATTCGAACCCCTAAAATAGGACATTTCTTGTCAAAATTATGATAAGCTGGCGACATCAAAGCCAAGCGATCATTTGCCATACGACTTTGCTATCAAAATCACAACCATTACGAGTACAAGCGGCAGTGATTCTTTAAAATTGTTGGAACGTCGGTGCTGTGGCGTCTAATTTATATATTTTCTAGTTCAATTTTCACCTAAAAACCAAACAAAAAGTGACAAACGCGGAGCTTACATACATAATAAATAAAAATAATAAATAAATATCTTGGGACAATTGACACCATTATGAGCTAGTCCCAAACTAAGCAAAGCTTGTGATATGGGCACTAGACAACGGATAAACATACTTATATAGATAAATACATACTTAAATACATAATTAAACATCCAAGACTCTAGAACAAACATTCGTATTTTTCATGCAAATATCTGCCCCGACCGGGGATCGAACCCGGGACCTCAAGCTTCATGGTCAGGTTCACTAACCACTAGGCCATCCGGTCTCACATACATAAAACACGTCTTTATTCCTTACGGGGTAGACAGAGCCTAAGGTAACAAGACCTAAAAGCCAAGTTTACCATGCGTTTAGATAGCCGTCGGTGCCAGCTGGGCCTTACCATGACGTCTTAATGCGATTCAATTCCAACCCAGTTCAGGTTTTGGCTGTCATTTTTAGTATGGATCTGACAGCGAGCGAACTTAAACTGAATCGGAATTTAATGCTTAATGCGACGTCATGGTAAGGCCCCTGTATTTCAGTTCGTTGAAAGCTCTACGAGTTGTTACAAAGCACGGCGGTTGTTAGCGGCCCTATTAATCTCTGGAGAAACGTCTCATTTACCACAGCTCGGGGCCTTTGTCCGAAAATGGACACTATTATTTAGGCCATTGTCCAAACGAACGCAGCAACTGGGAAAAGTTTGACGAACGCTAGTCTTTTTCTTGTACGGCGAGAGAATTCGATAGATTTCTAGGTTTCAATATCTTTAGTTTGGCGAGATTATATTGATGCCCTTTGTAATAAAATATATTTTTGTAGCCAGAACGTTTTAAATGTTATCAGCTCTCTGACTAAATATCTATACGAAAATAGATTTTTCTCAAAAATGCAATGAAATGTTAACCTTACGTTCCAAATAATAGGCCGGGACGTATCACGTTGCGGGCGCGGTTGGACAAAGTGGTATGTAATGGATTTTCATACAAAATGGCAGGCCTTGGCCTGCAAAGCGATCGTGTTTTGTTTTGTGGTCGTCGTCGTCGTTTGTTGCGCGGGCGCGGGGCGCGCTGCTGGAGGACACGCACGCGGAGGACATGCAGCTGCTGCTGCTCGGCCGCTACCTGATGCACGCGCTAGCGGCAACATTCTAAGGGTTTTTTTGGAGTTTTTTTATTTATTTCATTGCATGTTTGAGAAAAGCACTATACAAGCCTCGGCGTGAAAGAACTTGCAGGCTTCGTACTCCTATCCGGCCTCGCAAAGCTCGGCCGTCTAGATACGTTACTCAGCCTGCAAGCCTTTCTTCCCCGGCCTCTGCAGTAATGTACTATGTCCAAACTACACTGAGGAGCAAAAAATAACGGGTAATTTTTCATACAACTCTCTATGGGAAGCGACACGTTATTTTTGCACGTGAGTATATTTGCCACTTTATTGTCTCAGTAAAATAAAGTCCATCAGGCCCACACTCACTTTTAACTGAATTTATTTACGCAAGGACGAAGATTGTTTGCAAACAGTCAAATATTATCAAGTTATCTATCAAATATTGTCACTTCTAACTTGCATTGGGCCTTTTCCATCCTTCTTCATATGTCCCTTCATTTGAGCTTCACTAAGAATTTTTTCACTCTTTCAGAGTTGTGACAATAAACCTTATTGACACACTATTTTAGTTACAGGTTAACGTAAAAGAAAACGCAATTGTGTTATTTTTAAACGTAAGTATTAACAGATGAAGATAATTCTTTTTCCAACTATAATTTATTTTTATGTTAATTGAAAAGAAAAGTTTCCAGGTATTCGACTGTCTTAATTGCCGTTATCTAAATATCATAATAAAACTCAAATCACAAACTCAATGTTAATTCGAACTTGAGGCCAAACGCGATGGAGTTTGACCACCAGCGCCAGTGGAAAACTACGTAGTAGTTAGTAGTCGGTGAACTACGGCACATACATGGATGTTGCTATCTTATATTTAAATAAGCATGTATTGTTAGAGTTGTAGCCATGAAGTGACGAAGCCTCATTTTATCAGTAGCAACACTGAACGTGTGAACGTGAACGTGAAAAGTGACAGTACGTCACGTACGTCAAGCAGATTCCCTCCAACGGGAGGTCGGATTATGGTTCCTCGAGGTGGAATCGACGCAAAAGTCTTAGCTATTCCTCCGAGACGCAAAAGCAGCATGGTCTTGGTTACCGTGTTTTGTGAGATCTTGTGTGGCTTTTCCTTTCTGTTATCTGACCAAATTGTGTGTTCCATCAAGCTGGGGACTTGGTTGGAATCGTTATAGGCTTTGTTCCTTGTTTGTGAGTTATTTGTATGACCGCTTGGATACAATTTGCTACTGGAATCCTGTGTTTTTAATCAAATAAGAGCATCTTGCCAAAAGATATTATAGTCTAGTATCGCAAATCTGTCTATCGAAACATATATGTGTGTGTGCGTAAGCTGTGTATGTTTTTGAAGGAGCACGGTTTTGTACTTTTTGTTTACAGACTCCATCTCTACTTTTTAGTTGATCTAGGCTTGTAGAAAAGTTCCGCACGCGACCGCTGATTTTACGGGTCGTTACATTTATGAATATAGCCGTTGTTCGTTTGTCTAATGCTAATGCCACGTTCGCGTGAGTCTCTTCATTTGCCGACAAAAATAGCGGCAATCTGAGACAAATCCCAACGTAAACGAAAAACAAATCAAAATTCAGCAGCACGCAAAATAGGCGCAGTTTATATTCGTCGAAATGCGGAAATAGTGTCCGTTACAAAATAAAATAACAAATCAAAATACGGAGCTCAAGAATTTCTAGATTACACAAAATGTGTATGAAAATGTAAGTTACTGAAATCTTTGTTTTGACAAGTGGCTACTTGTAACGGTTCAAAAGATGTGTAACGAACGGATAGCGGAGTTGTTATTCTTCCGTTACTAACCCTAAATAACCTAACCTAAAAATTTAATTTTCGATACAAGCTTTTTTGGTGACTGTACTTTTTGTTGACTGTACTTGCATTGTCATCAAATTTCAAGTCAATTGGACAAACTGTTCAAGAGTTGAGGTTGAGACCGGGCCACCAGAATTCTACTATCAGATTATTAGGTAGGTATATTGTCATCTGACTTACACAAGACAAGTATGCAACATTTCAGCTCAATCGGATGAAGATATCTGCTTCAAAATTGAGTTGCAAGATTCCAGCCGGAAAAACATAGGTACTTGCATATACATACATACGTTTAAAAAGTAGATATTCGAAAATACTTCATAGTTTCGTAGCAAAGCACAGGAACTACGAAAAACTTTACTGGCAGAAAAATCTTTATTATCTAAGTCCTGATCCAATATCGTTACTTGACGGAACTAGTTTAAACTTCGCCTGCTGCTGTGCTGGTGTCAGCTCATCCCATTTACATGATATTACTTCAATATTGACTTTTCGACACTTTTATTGGTAGTTTTCATATTAAATTTCTGTCTCATTTGAACGGTTTCAAATAGTGAAGTTTACGCGTCTACATTTAATTATGGAATGCACTACTCGGAAGGACCAAAGGGAAGCAAAGAGCGCAAAATAAAAAGTACTGGGGCCCGATTTTTGAAAGCACATAATGTGAAAATATAAAATACCACTCGAAAATGGTGAAAAAGTGTGCTGAATTTGAAATACGAGCAGCTTAGAAGATACTTACGGCTCTCATTAATCTTGTGAACTAGTCAAAAATTTGATAAGAGTTGTAGTTTTGAAGATGTAAACAGATTTATACCACTTTCGAGTGGTACTTTCGACTGATGTGCTTTCAAAAATCGGGACCCTGGTGTTAATTAACGGAGGATAGAATCGAACAGAATTTGAATCGAGTAAAAGCTTAGAAAATCAAATTTTATTTTAGATTCACTCGATTCACTTACTTAATTTCGTGATATTTCTATTGTATTTTTAGTAAATTATCAATAGAAATAAGTACTTTCAACATGTTACTACCGTGAGACTCGATCATAAGAGGAAGGACTAAGAACTAGTCCGAAACATGTGGAGCATCACTCGACTTTTATACGCGAGTTACCCGTTTGTGTAATTATAGTAGTACTAGCGACCCGCCCCGGCTCCGCATGGTATATTATGCATGTATTATACCTACACATAAACCTTCCTCTTGATTCACTCTATCTATTAAAAAAAAACGCATCAAAATCCGTTGCGTAATTTAAAGATTTAAGCATGTATAGGGACATAGGGACAGAGAAAGCGACTTTGTTTTATACTATGTAGTGAAGTAGTACGATCACATTTTGCGTAACCACTGGACGTCATTCCTTTGTGTGGGTTGTACCAAGTTACTTTAACGATAACTGTGACCATTACCGACGATTTTAACAGAAAACCTTTGAAACATGTCTAAAGTGTCGGTTAAGGTTTATGGTTAAATTTAATAGTAGGTAACTTGCTGCTACTCAGACTAAATGATAAATCTCTGCAGGTAATAGGGAATATGCATTAAAAAATTATCACAATTTCATAATAAAATATGAAAATATCTTGAAAGAGATGACAAAAAGTGAAATTTCTAAACGACACTGAAAATTAGAACACATAGAAAAATCCGAAAAGTAAAGCTATGGCCGGGAATCGAACCCGGGTCCTCGTCATTCCGTGACGCGTGCTATACCCCTACACCACCCATAGCAGGTAACAAAAAGTGAAATGAAAGTAATATCGGTCAAGAAATACGGAAATCATAAGAGTTTTAAACTACTAATTAATCAGTGATTAGAAAGAGAGATCCGATATGATTTTTCACAACGCCCATTATAAATATAAACTCCATATGAAATATTTTTTAAAGTTTTTCTAAAAAGATACAGAGACAAATCCTTGATAGCTTAAATCTTGGTTATTTTTATATTTAATTGAAAAATAACTTTTATATTGTTTATTACATAAATGAACTTTAAATGAATGCCATAAAAAAAATCATGAATATGCCCTATGCGAGGGACAAGAAAAACATGACCGCACAAAAAAATATACGTTTTTACATAACAGATCTGAATTTGAAGCAATCAGCCACATGTGACGCATGTTTAAACGCACGCTCGTTATCTCATTACATATTACGTCTAAGTGCGATCGTTTAGTGCCACGTTGGCAGAGAACGGTAAGCCATTATTGTGTCTGGGCCTGTTGGAAGAGACGGCTTCGGCTTTATACGCTGCTTCTGTGACTTATTTACAAAAACCCGTTCATCGCTATCTCTTGGGAATTAATTAGGTATATGTGGTATTATGCCGTGAGGACATACATACATACATACCGTTACGCCTATTCCCCACAGGGGTAGGCAGAGACTACTTTGTTCCACTTGCTACGATCCTGGCGAGGTTCGCAACCCGTCACGTCCCGTTCGCCACGGGGGCGAGAAGTGGGCTACGGAGAGCCGTGAGGACATCTCCTTTTTTAATTGTTTTATTTTAAAGATAAGTTTCTAATTAGTTTTTAATGTAATCTCCAACTCGGTTTTCATACACACACTTATATACACACACAATTTTATTTATTATTATATTGTCACGGATTAAAAAGCGATTTGCGTTAATCCCGGTTATTGACTAACGGCATGACATCTTTAAAACAAATTCCGTTTTAGTGTGAATGAGAATGAACAAACACACAAAGACACACTCACAAAGACACACTCACAAAGACACACTCATAATCATTACCTAACAGTAGTAGGATTATTCTAATTTTTTATTTGTATTTATTGCTAATCTTCTCTACGCTATGTTCAAGATCGTGACTCAGTTCTCAGTAGTTCAGTAAAGACTTTTGAGACTCTTCGATTTGAATATTTATTTGAATAGCTATAAGACTTTAAGTCAAGGCAAATGCCACATAACAACCCTGTTCTGCATTCAAGTACATCATTCTGAATTTTGACACTCACTTAAAATTGCAAGAATACCCCGTTATAGAGCCGAAGATTATGTTTCGTGGCGTGCCATGGAAAAAGCCTTCGTCTATCACGATTATCCGAGTGGAGAGCCTTGGGGGAGGCCTATGTCCAGCAGTGGACGTCTTTCGGCTGATATGATGATGATGAACATGATTATCATTAACAAAAGCTTAAAAAGCGTTTCGGAAAAAAAGACAATAAAATTAAGCTTATAATAACTCTTCCATTCTATTCTCCCGAAGTCACGTGTCATGAAATATGTGTAATGTTTCTCTCGCTTTAATAAACGGGCATTTATTATTAAAATTTCCGTCTGCGAGTAATGTAGGAATTATTGCTGCCAGAGGAATTCTTCTGACACCCGCCATACATTACTCCCATTGTGATACAACGCCCGCTCTCAGAGGCATCATTTATATCACGATATGCCAAATCGTTTGCATCAGTTGACGAGTCCCCACTTTAAGCGATGCATTTAAACAGCAGAGAAAGTAAAATATTACAACGGTTGTTACGAACTCTTTCCTTTTTTTATTGTCATTTTATGTATTTTTATAATGAGGAGGCAAACTAAAAGCTTGAGGCAGATGTCGCCCCAAGCGACTGTACCTTGTTTACGTTTCGTGTCAAATGTCTGGTTGCGATTTTATGAGTTATTTCTGCAATTTAACTGGCAAAATGTACTCTTTTATGACTGTGCGTGAACTTCAAGCTGAGCTTTGGAGGAGACATGCATCGATGGCTGGTAAAAAGGCTGATTTGATAAAAAAGTAACCACTTCAAATATTTAAAGGTTATGTTCCGTATTTCTATTTTAATTTGAATTCTGGAGGCTTATGTGCAGTTCTTTCTTTTAGGTTAGAGGCGTATGATCGGAACCAAAACTTTGGTGCTGAATTAGATGTCCAAAAAGACCTTTTATATAATTGTCCACACTCGGATTCTTTGAAAGACGTGAACGCCGATTCACCTATTCCAAACATCAGCAAACAAGAAATACAACAATCGTCTTTGAAATGCAGTGAACACAAACGTGCTGTATCACTTGCTTAAGACTTGCTTGAAAGTTTTTAATACGTAAAGCATTTTCCCATTGTTTTCTGCGCTTTGGGTCATTAGGAAATAGATGAACTCCCCTGTTTTTACAGTTTAGCGCGTTACATTGAGGCATCTTTGAATAAAATGCAAAAGTTTAAAACTATTCATAAAAAATGTACTGGATTTGACAGTTCTTATGTCATAACAAGGTACAGTCGCTTATGCGCCATCTGACGGGATAAAATGTCAGTTTTCCTCCCAATTTGGATATGTCCCTTTTGTTTTTGTGGTAGTCAGTGTCAATATACAAGTCTAGAGCCTGAGGAGCAGCATTTTTATTGTGATATTCTAAATCATTTCTAAACTACAGTCCACTTATTCTTATCCGCTTCAACAGTGATGCTGATATACATAAGGATAAGTTTATGTAGTTATACAACCGAACGGAGAAGATATTTATTAAAAAGGTTTGATAGATTTTGTTATAGTATTTTGTGAAAAGTTGATTCATTCATCAGCGATGGTTCTAAGACGGGTGTTATGGTGTTAACTTGCCAAAAGCGCTACAGTTAACTATTTTCTAACTTGAACTTAGGTTCTCACAAAAGTGCGACAAAGCCAAATTGGAGTTAAAAAAAAATTGATTCAATGCTTTTTTAAAGCCTATTAAAGTTTTTTTAACTATTCAATTCTTTCGGCGTATTATCGCGCATAGGTCAAGTATCATTGCTGTGAATCTGTGTTACATTACCAATATATTCTTTGTTCTTGTTTGTCTTTATTATTATTTTCTAACGCGGCCGAAAAATGATTATTTATATTTACATTGAGACGTATATGGTAGGTAGTTATAACATAATCTTAAATACCCGCTATAATTCAGCAGCCAAATGCCCGTCTAGCACGAGATCGCGCTAGAGCTGTGTTGCGCGCGAGATGGTCTACACGTCCTTTTCTAACTATTCATTCTAGAAAGAGACGGGTAGTCTCTCGTGCTAGCCGTACTGTCCCAGCTTCAGGCAGTAATTTACAAATGCACGTCTGTTTTGCCGTTACGCAGACGGATATTACGGTGGTTATCGCCTCGGAGACAAATTGCCTCAGCCATTTATTTTTCGAGCGCGTAATGTCGTAATTAGAGTATTTTTATTCTTATCCGCCCGTTTGCGAGTTCCGATCACTGTGAGATTAGCTTGATTAACTGTTACTCGTAAATTACTTTGCCTAGCGTTGGCTCTCTTAACATCGAATTATAAAAGCTGATGGATTCAGTGGCTATGTAATTTTGTAGGTCTTAGTTGCATTTTTTCTAAACGACACCGAAAATTAGAACACATAGGAAAATACTAAAAGTAAAGCTGTGGCCGGGAAACGAACCCGGATCCTCATGAGATGAACCTGCTATAGTAGATATAGTACGCATTACCGACCATAGCTTTATTTTTTCAGTGTCATTTAGAAACTTAATTTCTAATGGCTAAAACCGTAAAACATGTACACATTGCTTGTTATGATGGTCGTCTAAATTATGTTCCATAAGCCTAAAATAAAAGTTGAAGAGTTCATTTTGCAGCCGCGCAAATAGACAGAGCATTTGCGTAAACGAGCGCTACACAGCCACTACTTATGCCAACATATCTCCGCCCGCAGCTAGTAAAGTAGTTGAAGCCGCCTTTTACTCATATTTCAACAAGGCACCGTTTCCACCAGCCTCATATAATTTTTCTTTTACACGTGCCTCAAAGCATACGATTTTTCGTAACGGCCGGGATGTGTCTAATCATGGGTATGAAGTCTGAATTCATACACGTCCGCATCGTGTCTGATAACGTGTTTCAAACGGACAATACTAACGATCTACTATTTTATCGTAAACGGGAGTTCAAAGCGAGGATTTGCACGGTCAAATTGATAACACCTACAAAGGCCTTAAGGCACTTATTTACCCCATGGGGCCTTTGAAGTAGGACCCTTAATTCAGAGCGAAATTCCTCGATTTTTGGAGCAATGGCGGATAAAAGCCTGCGGACAAAGCAGAAATACAAAGCTCGCCTATTTGTAAAAAACTGTTGCCTATACGTTCGTTGTTTGATTTTTGAACGAACGACCTTCATCTGTTACCGTAGAGGGGAACGGTTGTAAGTCGAGGACTCGTTGTATGAATAAATAATTAAATGAACCGGCTACTGTGGAATTTGCATTGCAATTTCTACGTCATACATACAAATGACCGTCGTTTACGGTTTTGGTTAAATTAGGAAGTCAATAAAAGAAAGAGATTTTATTTGATAACACGGATAATAATTCTAGACTCTAGTAATAACGCTCTAGCGTCTAAAGCTACTACTAGCAAAATTTGAAATTTAACCGTATTTTTAAATCTGGTTTTGAATTTCTTATTAAGTTTATTCTCGAGTTACCTACTTATTTACACATCTACATAATTGATACCGAAGCTTCTTACGTTCTAAGTGACTTATCGTGTTCGCTCACACGAAAATGTGATGTAAGAAATGTAAGCTGAAATCGTTGAGGAAAGTAAACAATTTACGCTCTTGATACATCGTAAGTAATCCCGAATTTTGCTACGAACATTATAAAGGATTAAAGCGTATAATCTCGAAGAATTTAGCACATATACGTAAATTAATATACTTAGGCCCTGTTTCAACACTCTCTTTATTCCAGTTATCTTAAGTGTCAGTTATCTATGACGACCTCTCTGTCTGTTTCGTAGTAATAAATAGAGACGGAATCATAGATAAATGACACTTTAGACAATTGAAACTTCACAGAATGGTGAAACAGGTCCTTAGAATGACAAAAAAACTGATCAAAGGGATACAATAATTAAGTTTACCCTTAACAAAGAAAAGAAGAAGAAATACATTTGACATAAATTCGAGTATCAGCGCCAAATAACTATATATACAACGTGTCCCCAGCCTATGGACATAGACGAATACTACACGTTTATTAGGGTATTTCTAACCAATATGCAAAGTATTAAAACAATCGGTCTAGTATTTACCGAGAAAACCATGGTTTTAAAATTTTAACTTTTGGAGCACCCTCTATTTACATTGTGTTGATTAATACGCATTTATGGGACCAATGCAATCTCTTTTGAAGAGTTTGAAGTACTGTAATAACAATATTCAAGTGGAAACTCCTTAGACGTGCATGAAAACTCTGTGGTAAGTGCATGATTTTCTTTTAAAATAAATGACACTGATTAAAGTGACGTTGCCATAACATAAATCAATTTGTTTGGTTTTGTTCATGAAAAGCATTTTGATAAGATGGCACGATATTCTGCTGCAGTTTACATGGATATGATATTAATTTAAGGGGAGTGCCATCAGAATGGCAATCTCGCCATCAGAACGTACCGTGAGCGATATAGTGAAACTAGGTGATGCCCTAATAACCCGTGTACAATAACAAGGGCAGTTCAAAGAGTGAGAGAAATTCGCCCACTGGACCCAACAATTAACCGCGAAGGCGTTATAACCCGGCAATTGCCTATCTGGCAAGAACAACATATTTTTGAATACTTTCGTCGTACGCCTAAATCTAGCTTGCGGCGAGCGGCTCGCCGTTTTCATGTTCACGGTAACATTCGGAAAGTTAAAGACGATGGTTTCAGATAGTGCTCTGATACGAAAAGTCCAGAGCAATATGAGGCGGCGTTTACACATGTGTACACTAAGAAACGGTAACCACTTTGAACATTTAAAAATTTAAGTTTTTACATTTTTTTTAATAAATGATGATTACGTAAATTTGGTTTCATTAATTATTTTAATCCTAGAGTTACAATTTCGATACTTGATAGTCCGATCAGTTTAATAATATGCCTAGTATTGCTGGTAAATTAGACATTTATCCACTCCGATGGCGCGTGTGTGTTGCCTGTAAGCAGATACGCACACATATCCCTGTTGTCGACTTTGACATGTTTGTCACACTCACACAGGCATATCATTTCATCTTATTGGTGTCAATAATGATACAGTATGTAACTTTTTTCTGTCGTTTATCTGGAATTAAATTTGTTAGAAATTTTTGATTCTTGATTTTACTTCTAATTAAAACAAAAACTGTTTCACAGCATTAGTGAGAAGTAGCATTACGATGGTGTTCATTCTGTGTCCACAGGCTGGGGACACGTTGTATAATATTTATTTTTCTCGTGAGTCCTTTTACTTCATTTATTATTTATGAATGCGTGCTCACACCAGATATTTTACCAAATATTTTTTGTTCCAATGTACATTTAATATGAGGGTTTTTTATTATAAAACATCCTCTCATTATTTTTTGTATGAGCGGCTCCTATTTAAACTTTAATTTCGGATTACATAAAAGGTCACAGTTTAGTTTTAGAATAACAGCCTTATATGTGTGAAACCTGGCACCTAAAACACAAAAAACTCACAAAATAGCCGGTTTAAAGTACCTTGTAAAGTAAAAACGGTTTATTGACAAACAAAGATGTACAGAATTGTTATCAAATCATACCCAACATAAATATGAAAATGAAAACAAACAAGGAAAATATATCTGACGAACCCCAAACTAGGCTAGGCCTGTATCTTGGGGCCCAGAAGGTGATTTTATACCAAAATTAAATTGTCGTCATCAATTTGCCACCTGATTGTGAAATAAGTACTGTAAAGTGCCTCAGCTGTATATTTTTGTAAGATCGTCACCTTTAGGTCACCTTATTACCTTGGGCCCTGTCTACCCCGTCAGGGATCAGGGATAAAGACGTGATTTATGTGTGTGTGTGTTTGTAAGATAGTTTCAAAAACCCTAAAACAGGGCGTGTTTTTAAATTTTACGGAGAATTTTCATTAATGATGGGATCCGTTTGAAAAAACCAAAAATCACCGGCGAGAAGTCGATTATTGACGGAAAAAAGTGATTTGATTACAAGCAAGGTATGTTTTCCGTTTATATTTATCCTCGATCATTGATTTAGCCGAAAGCTTTCACAAAAACACAAATAACGGAAGGCGAGGCCAATAAATTAATATCCAATATATTACTCACTCATGAGTTCGTACACAAACACATCCAAAAAAATTAAACGCGGAGCAAAGTATCGCTTGAACAAATTCTCAAAGTATTTTGTACATACCCGTCTCACGTTTAATTGAGAACCGAATAACTACGTACCAACAAACTTTCCCGGAGCAAACTCCAGTACGAGTAGGTAATTTACTCATAATTACTTTTCACGGTGCTGGCAATCAAGTAAATACGTTACACGGGTCTTTTAAAAGCATCTTTAAATCGAGTACGAAGTTAGGTAAAATTCTACTTTAACACTTTTCAAGTAAGGCGGATACACAGCGCTATTACGATCGCTGAGAGTTGAGGCTTAGGGCGTTCTTTCACGGATTTAATGGTTCGGTTTTGGCGGTCAAAGTCAAAAGTCAAAGTCAAAACTCACTTCGCCTTAAAAACTCCGAACCGAATAGAGGCACGCACTCACAGAGAGCTTGCATAAAGTTGAGACGCGACTGAACTTTGATACAGCAGAATGCGCGTTCTGGAAGGGAAGACCTGATAATTTGTGTCTCCATTCAATCGGTGTAACAACCAATAAGCATATTTTATTCGAAGCTTACCGATGTAAGAGAGCGTTGGTGTTGTCTCCAGATCTAGTACAACTCGGAACGGAAAGTTTCATATTAAAAGTTGTACCGAAGATTGTGGCTTTTATCCGCGTATTGTTTTGACATTTTCAAAAAAACAAATAAGCTATATAAAGTACAAAAGAATGAGCATTCTTCGCAAGCAATCCTCTGTTTACTGAAGGAACACTTAACATCGAATAAAAGCGCGTCTGCATTACTCATACTGCATGTTACCAATTCTTAACTGATAAAAAAATACCAAACATTTAAGTCTAAAGAACTTACAGTCCGGAAATTGTTTGATAACATTTTTTTAGTCTGTGTATCTTACACTGTCGTGTGGTGTGAAGTGTGTACGCACAGGAAAGCGATTACCCCGACAAAAGGATCTGAGTTGTGAGGACTCTTCAGTTTCCAGTCTGTGACTGAAATGCTAACGTTAGGTATTTACCTACTTTTGTGAACTGAGACAGGCCCGGCTATTATAAGTAAAGTAATTACACGCTGGGTCTGAAATTAAAGGTTACCTTAGTCTAGACACACGTCATGTTCATTAGTTACAGTGCTTTTAGTTTCTTAGTGTAATTGACAGTTGCCGAGTTTTGAATAAATATGAAAGGTACATTGTGCACCGAGGGCGGTAAGAAGGGGATTGCTAACGAGAGTCTATTAGAATGACTCGAGTTTGTAATCCCCTTACTGCCCGTGATACACACAATGTTTTTCATCACATTTGCGAGGACATAAAAAAAATATCAAAAAATTAACTCAGAATCAGAAAACTACCCGAAAACGTCACTCATCAACATTTATGTAGGTACCAATAGTGTGAAAATATCGTCCGCCATTTTGGATCCAAAAAATTATGCTAAAATTGGGCTCAGAACCACCACATTACTCGAAAACGAACCCATCAACATTTTAGTGTCAATAGTGTCAAAATGTCATCCGCCATCTTGGATCCAAAAAATTATGCCAAAATCAGGCTCAGAGTCACCAAATTACTCGAAAATGATACCCATCAACATTTTAGCGTCAATATTGTCAAAATGTCATCCGCCATTTTGGATCCAAAAAATTATGCCAAAATCGGGCTCAGAGCCACCAAATTACTCGAAAATGACACTCGCCATCAATATTTTTAGTGTCAAAATGTCATCCGCCATCTTGGATCGTAATCATAAATTTTATAAAATTGGTTTGGGTGTTTATTTTTTAATATTAAATAAATCTGGCTGATCTGAAACCTCCTTAGTCTGAAATGACGTACAATGAACTCTTAATTTTAAAACTAAACTTTTCCTCCCGAGGGAGTTATGAAAATCCATACAAAAATAACTCCCTCGGGAGTAAAATATTTGAAATTCCCGCGGGAGCTAAATCAGCTACTACGGCTCTATACACGTGTTATAACACCCTTTACGAGCAAGTGTGATGAAAAAGTAAGTTATTGGGGATGAAATCGAGTAGTTTGGACGGACAGTGATGTTCGATGCAGCTGTTGCACTCGCTCTCGATCTTAACGACATTATTTTTCATTCATGTTTATTCAGAACACGGCATAATACCTACATTATGAAACTAGAAGCACTGTAAAATCGTGTACCTAACTAGTGTAAGAAAGAAGACGGCTGAAATAACTCTTACAAGAGCCTGCTATCGACTTTTTAATCCTCGACGACCAAATGTATCTCTTTCACATTAGACTGGTTAGAAAGAAACGAACATAGTGAAAATATCCAGCCACTTTTAATACCAGGGTCGTAGAAAGAAGCGCGACTCGTTAACATACGAACAGAAACAGAGTATAAAATTAAGATCTGGCTGAATACAGAAATTATTCATAAGGCACATTCATAGAAAATAACGAGTTAACTTGTTTCAAACAATGAATAGCTTGCTTTAGAAATTCCTACCGTAAAACCATTTTGAAATTTATACAAAAAAAGGCACGTTACAGAAATTGAATAAACAGCGGTTGTTTGAGAGAAGAAATTATCAAGAGTTTACATACATACATTATCCTCAAGCACAAATTTTGGTACTTACTTACAGAATTTAGCTGTTTTTGTTCATTTTTACTAAAATATAAGTGCTTAGAAGTAAACTAAAATATTTAATAATTTTGACAATTAAGGGCGGTTAGGTGGCATGATCTAATTTTGCGTGAATATAATATATTAATAAAAAAAAAGATTAAATATGTAGACTTTTGTTTGGAAAACACTCTAATACAATACCTACACGGTACTTCAAGATAACCCATGTTATGTTAGCAAGGTTAAGCGCACCATGAAGACAAAGTGCGAAGAAACGTGCCTACAACAAATCAAGTTAATAAACACAATATTATTTTAACAGAGAGAAGACAACCACGCGGAATGACTTTTTTCAACAGAAAAAATATTCATTTTGTTCTTTCTTTGCTGAGTTCAGTTTAACTATTAAAAATTTTATCACGTAATGTATAATATTTGCCTGGACATGGACGATAATACTTATACGTTAATTGTATAAAGTAAAATATTTTTTTCGGGTTTCGTGGCCTAAATGGCAAAAACAGAACCTTTATAGGTAGGTACTTTTTAGTCCTGTCCTTATGTTTTAGGTATTTTACTTGTTCATTATAATAAGAGTTTTTAATGATTCACGGTTAAGTTCATTCGAAATATTATAAACGGGATGTGAACCGCGATTACCTTTATTGAGCTCCCGATATTTCGATACAGTTGCATGTATCATGATCACGGGTAGACTGAAGAAATTGCGGGTGGATGTTATTGTTGGGTAGACCGAGCTCTGTCTACCCTCATTCTTGCGCGTCGACTGCGTGCACTCTCGTTACCACTGGAACCATTCTCACTCGAAACTCGATTCAAACACACTACACTCACAGTGTCACTTCGCCCACCCGAAATTGATTTTGGACGAGAATTATATAAGGAAATCACCGGATTCCAGATATTCGACAATTTAAACCCATCCTCACGATTAAAATTTTTATGTTTATGGATTTCAACCGGTTCCCTCACCAGTCTCGGTATATAGTGGCGTTCTGTCGAAATGATCTTAGGGCTGTGCAGCTCAATCCAGTGATTTGTTCCCGACTCAATAAGATGTTCAGCAATAGCGGATTTGCGCGTGTCATTATTTTTGACTGCAGTGATGTGCTCTTTAATTCTACAGGCGATCGTACGTTTGGTCTGCCCTATGTACGAACTACCACAACTGCAATCAACCTTATACACACCAGGTTTTTCCAGGGGAAAATTGTCTTTGGGAGACCTCAGAAGTTGTGAAATTTTCCTATGAGGGGTGAAGATAGTTCTCACAGAGTACTTATCTAGTATTTTAGAGATCTTATCTATTCTGTCACCCCTTTTACAAACGGCATAAACGCTGGCTGTCTTGAAACACAGTGAGTAAGGCGCTTTGTATTCCTTCTTCGACTATAGGTGTTTGCATTATAACCGTTCATTCTCAAGACTCTTTGCACATGGTTCAACTCCTGTTCAAGATGCTGCTCGTCACAGAGTGCATGTGCCCGATTAGTCAAAGATGTCACAACTGAGCTTAAATGCCTAGGATGATGGTGCGAGCTTGCATGTAAATACCGGTCAGTATGGGTGGGTTTCCTGTACACTGAATGGCTCAACCTTCCGTCATCTCTGACTTTCAGGCTTACATCAAGAAATGCTAGACCCCTTTCCTGTTCCATTTCTAGCGTGAAAGTCATCGACCGATGAGTATTATTGAGATGGCCCAAAATCAGTTCAGTTTCACGTTTTCCACCCTTAATCACACAAAAGACATCGTCCACATACCTCTTCCAGATCTTTATGGGAAACGGTGGTTGAGTAATAGCCAACCGCTCAAAGTGCTCCATCCAAATATTTGCCACAACCAGAGCTACTGGACTACCCATTGCTACGCCCTCAATTTGTAGGTAGTATTGCCCTCGAAATAGAAAATACCCAGTGGTGAGACAGTGTTCAAGGAGCTTTACATACTCAGCAGGGATGTTACTTTGCTGGATCAGGTTTTTTACCACTTCAATACTATCCGCAACAGGCACATTCGTAAACAACGACTCAACGTCAAAACTGACCATAACTTCGTCTGGTTTAACTGAAATTTGCTGGATAATCTCAATCAAATGGCGTGAGTCCTTCACATAGGAGTCTGTATGCCCGACAAGCTTCTGCAGTACACCAGCAACATGTTTCGCTAGGTCATAGGTAGGGGAGTCTATCTGACTAACAATAGGTCGTAAAGGTGTGTTAACTTTGTGAATCTTGGGTAAACCGTAAATTTTTGGCGGAAGTATGTTTCTTGGCCGCAAAAGAAACTTCACAGTATCATCCCCTAATGCTTGATGACAGTCCTGAACCAGCGTGCGAGTAGCACGATTATAACGGGCAGTAGGGTTAAAATCAACCTTTTTGTACGTAGCTTCATCATTAAGCAGTACTCGGATCTTGCCCTCATAGTCAGAGACATTCATTATGACCGTGGCATTGCCTTTATCCGCCTTTAGAGTTAAAATATCAGGATCAGAACGCAGGCCACGAAGAGCCTCCCATTCCTCTTTACTCATATTACACTGAGGGGGTTTTGAATGCCTAAGAACTACTGCGACATCTTGCCGTAATGAATGCGCGTCATTAGGTGGGATCTTGTTACGTCTTATCACCTCCTCCATGCCACCAATAATATCCTCATAAGGAACACGCTTGGGAGTGGGAGCGAAATTCAAACCCTTCCCGAGCACCTCAAGTGTTGAATCTGTCAGCTCCGAGCTAGACAAATTAATAACAGTGCGAACTGCAAGTGAGTTATCGTAGTAGTCTGCGCTACCCAATCGTTTCGCGACTAACTTTTCGAATTTACGTTGCTGTTTATTAGCGCTTAATTCACGTGACCTTTGAGCACTCAAATACGTAATTCTGCCACATACCTCAAAATCCTCGCGAGACAATATCCTACCACACTCCAGATGTATTTCATACAACTCACACTGCACCTTATCCAGTAGATAACGACTATTACGAATGCTTTTACGTAGTAACTTCACACTCGCGTTTCGCAGAATGCTCGCGGAACCGGGAAGGTCAGGCCGAGGTTTTATTCGCACACACACTGGCAGTGCATTGGCATCACGACATTTCATTAAAAATGAAAGTGATTCCCGTAGGCACTCACATTTTTTCCGCGCACATTCTAGGTGTTTTACTAATTTTGCACAATCCGGCCCGTACCGGTTTACAATAAGAGTTTTTAATGATTCACGGTTAAGTTCATTCGAAATATTATAAACGGGATGTGAACCGCGATTACCTTTATTGAGCTCCCGATATTTCGATACAGTTGCATGTATCATGATCACGGGTAGACTGAAGAAATTGCGGGTGGATGTTATTGTTGGGTAGACCGAGCTCTGTCTACCCTCATTCTTGCGCGTCGACTGCGTGCACTCTCGTTACCACTGGAACCATTCTCACTCGAAACTCGATTCAAACACACTACACTCACAGTGTCACTTCGCCCACCCGAAATTGATTTTGGACGAGAATTATATAAGGAAATCATTGTTCATTATAGTTTAGCCTTCGTATACATTAGGTAAGTATATGGCTTTGTAAATGAAAATTTTTACACACAATCCATTATATTCCTGTAGTTAAATACGAAAATATAATCTAATACCTACATATCTATCTAATCAGTCCACTTCTGAGTATCACGCCACTTTGCCCCGTCTTGCGCCAATCTCAAACGTGTGAAAATTTTCATTTTTGTTACCACAAACCGTTGTAACTTATATCGATTAAAGAATTGCTATTCCATATTCGTTGCATGACTTCTAAGCACAAGGGCTTCATAATAAAACTTTCCGACGAATCCTTCGCATGTTATTCAATTATTCAAGCAGACCTTGACTTAGAAACGGGTATCATATACATAATTCTAAAACTGGTTGCTCGCAGGCATCGGAGGATAAGTGTACAAAGGTTGGAGTAGCCCAGGGCACGGCGTTGCGGGATGAAAGGGTGTCGGTAAACAGTAGGGGAAGCCTTTTGTGTTTTTGAAATCTGACTGATTCCCTCTTATCGTATGTCAGCAGGCAGTATCTCGTGTTCCACTTTGGTTTAGATAAAGGTAAGGCTCTCAGTTCTAGTGATTGTTATTTCAAAATGAGCAAAGGTAATTAAATTAGTAATGTATTTATGTCTTGCCTAAATGGTTATTAATAAAATAAATAAATAAATGTGTTTGGGCAATTGACACCAATTGACCTAGTCCCAAACTAAGCAAAGTTTTTAATATGGGTACTAAATAACGGATAAAGTAGTTATGTTAGTTAAATACACTTAAGTACATATTAAACATCCAAGACTCGAGACCAAACATTCGTATTTTCATACAAATATCTGCCCCGACCGGGGATCGAAGCCGGGACCTCAAGCTTGATATAGTCAGGTTCTCTAACCACTAGGCTATCCGATCATCAAATATGTATGTATGTAAACTCTTTATTGAGCAAAATAAACTAGACAAATACAACAATAATAATAATAATAATATAAAATCTGTTTCTTATACAGAAAAACGTATTAGGTATTTCATTATAATGTTTCTATGTATACCTACGAGACTTGATGGTTAAAAATAAATGCAATTTTCTCAGATAATGGCAAGTAAGTATACAATCTAACTAATATTATAAATGCGAAAGTATGGATGGATGGATGGATGTTTGTTTGTTACTCAATCACGCCAGAACGGCCCAACGGATCTGGATGAAATTCGGCACATAGATAGAGAAAAGTCTAGAATAGCACATAGGCTACTTTTTATCCCAGAAAATTGCGTAGTTCCCGCGGGATAGTGATAAACGAATTCTTTGCAGACGAAGTCGCTGGCAACAGCTAGTATTGTTATAAAATAAACATAACCTAATCTAAAGCAATCTGTACATAACGCGACCAAAAAAGTTATCTATTAATAGCTTCATGGAAAATTGCATTTATATGTATATTTTGAACCACTATAAATTTTATAAACTCTATACATTTTGACCCGCACTTTAGGTATTATATTGTTTAGTTCAAGCTAGGGTTGGAGCACCTTAAAATGTTTAATTTTGTTGCATAAGTTGCGTACATACATACATAAATCGTATCTTTATCCTTACGGGGTAGACAAAGGCTAGGCTAACGAAGTTAAAATTGTATTACGTTTCTAATTAATAAATATAAAACCCTGTTTAAAAACTTGTTAAGCTTCTTATAGTTTAGTTTATCGTTCGTTCGCGTTTATCTGACACTTTGACATTATTTTTGTCAGACACAGACAAATATAAGCTAGTTATAACTGGTTTGAAACTTTATGAATAAGGGGGTAATAAATTTCACGAGAGAAGCGAACTTCAATTCAAAAGTAGCATAAATTTTCAAATAAATCTTCAGTAGCACCAAGCTATAACTCTTAAACTGCACACACAAAATCCATAGAGTTATAGACAAATGAGCCAATAGAGTGGTAATATGGCAATTCAATTCTACAACTCATGTGATATAATTTACACTATTCTAGCAAAATTTATCTCGATAAATTCTCGATAATTCGTTATTCCACGCAACGTCTAAAACATCGGCCATAGCCATTTTACTATCTGCTTGCCTGACTTTAGTGCCTTGCTTACCCTAGTACCAGTTAATCAGAGAGCAGAATCGCCGTTATGGTAGGGCATTTTTTTTCAAATAAGTACAAATTTAAATATGAAAATGAATAATGTTTGTACCTACATCTAAAAAAGTTGTCAAATTTTCAATGCGCAATCTAATAGAGTCTTGGGGTTTTGAATTGTGTTTGAGTTATCCGACACCGTGTCAAACGAACAATAAAATTATGCCCACTTTATTGGATAATTCCTCGATGCTTACATCAAATAAACCCATATTAAATTCTTTTTTGTGCCATAAAGGGCAATTTATTAGGAAAGTTAACATTTATTACCCAGCTAAGCTGTTTAAGTTCGACTCTGCCGTACTTTATACCTATCAATGTCGGCAAAACTAACTTGTCCATTCGTCTAAAACTTTACCTGCTAGTGATTTACTGATACTAGCGTCGCGAATTCACCTATTGCACAGGTACATGCGATTTGTTATTCCCTTTGTAAAAGTTTCAATGTAACGCGACTTGAAATCTGCTCCTCAACTAATTACGAACATTTATCAAAATTTTTAAATTAGTCCGCCAACGAAAATAGGCTTAAGTATATTGCAAATTAATGTTTTAAACTTTCGCATTTTCACTCATAACTTTCTAATTCTCGGAGTTTCATGTGACAACACACATAATGTGTGTGACACATTTAGTTAGCTCTGCAAATTATGCATCGTGAGTTGAACTATTATAGACCGACCGCTTAGCTGAGTCCTCGCCTGCGCTGGTCCAGGGGGGCAGGGTAGGACGACGAAAGGAACCGAAAGCGGTGCACTACCCACCTGCCGCCCACACCTCTCTCGGCCCCCTTTGTTGCTAACTCCGTGTCCCTGTGCCACGCGGGCGAGGACTTAGTTAAGCGGTCGGTCTGTAGCATTATCTATTTTGCGTTTGAACTTAAACGTTATTGTACCATGTACTTAAATGCTTTTGTGAGACAGGCTAGCATTTAAATAAATACAGAGTAGGCACAAGGCTTGGGCGGGGTTCATTGAAAACAAAATCACAATGGGGAGGCTATAACTTACGACGAAACATGGCTCGATTATGCGTACCTACTGAAAGGGCTGAAACGTTGTTTACATTGCTTTATTAACATAACTGCGCGACATACGAAAAATAATCGAGAATACTTATCGCGGCGGGTTAGTGTATGAAGTGAACATCACAGAATGATGAATAACCGAGTTCGGTTCCCAGCCTCAGCTTTGCTCCTTTGCTTTCTTTGTGGTCCAATTTTGTTATAGGTGCTTTAGAAATTTATTGGAACAAAAAAAACCTAACCTAAAAAAATATTTTAAGTGTTATTGAATTCATAAGTAAAGTGTTGTGGTAAATAGTCTCAACACAATTTTGCTAATATGGCGTAGCAAGAGCGAAGAGAGAAGATTATCGCTGATTCAGTTAATTCGCGTTAATCATTGTCTTAAATAATCACACTTGCTAACATGCGAAGAGCAACAGGCGCGGGAAACATTGACTCAGCAAAACGGCAAAACTTAGTAATCAACATTCAGGGAGTCAGTATTTCTGCCGCAACTTTACTTCATAGTTAGGGCTCGCGATACTTGTTTTACTGTTTTGTATAACAATAATAATAAAACAATGTCCTCAATGTTTGAGCAGAAATTGAAAACTACTGAACTGTTTTTCACTGCAATTGATAGAGTGATTTAGCGAAGAGGTATGTCAGAATCGTAGCAACTGGAACAAAATAGTCTCTGCCTACCCCTATGGGAAAGAGGCGTGACTGTATGTATGTGTAGAGTGATTTATGGAAAGGTTTATGTAAGTTTAATTTGTTAAAGTTTTTTGTAAATTGGATGAATATAATATTGTCAATATATTACGTGCGGTAGCGCTGTGGTATCGCATGCATCAGTGTGACACCAGTAGGCTTATTGCCTAACTCGCTCGCAATCGCCATTGTGTTCATTTTGACAGTTAATGTATGGGCTGACAATTGGCATCGGAATCAGCTAGCTGTCACATCCATACAAGAACTTTCAAAATGAACACGACGGCGATTGCGAGCGAGTTAGACAATAAGCCTACAGGATTTAATATAAAAACATCCATTCATGTTACTTCCAACGTAGCACCTATAAATAGATTTTACGATTAGATCTCATAGCGGAAACACTCAGATATTTTTTTTCAGTATCAAAAAAATAGGCAACGGCAACCCTAAATCCTACCTAATGAGTCTTGTAAGTTGTATCCACGAAACTGCGGGATTAGTAGCAGTTATTCGTCTTAACTTGAGTTTGTTCCAAGTTCTCTCATACATTTTTCACGCAGCGCCTCTAACGTGGCAACTTCCAACTCGCTCAACTTTTTACAGGATTGTGTATTGCGCACATTGCCGAAAACCCGTGTTAAGTAAGTTCGAGAGAAGAGTTTTGTTGTAAGTTGTTCTGATACACCATAGCGTAATAACAACTAGTTAGGTAACTCGAAGGAGATGACAGCTACGCGGTACGGTGAGTGGTATCGCTAATTGTAATAATTGTAATCTACGTGTATCGAATGTTTTTCTTTTTTTTATGTGAATAGGAAGGCAAACGAGCTAGTGGGCCAGTGGGCTGATGTTAAGCGATCACCACTGCCCATAGGCATCCGCAACCCCGGAGGAATTGCAGTTGCGTTGCCAACCTAGAGGACTTAGATGAAATGCCTCTTGTGCCCGTAATTTCTCCGGCTGTCTTACTCTCCACACCGGAACACAGCAGTGCAAGCACTGCTGCTTAGCGGCAGGATTAGCGAGTAAATAAATGTTTCTCTCTCTCTCTAAATAACGTCCATCTGTGTGCGTTGGGACTCGGCCGACCACCATCTTACTCGCTAACCCTGGCGCCAAGCAGCAGCGCTTGCGCTGCTGTGTTCTGGCGTGGAGTATAACCGGTAAAATGTAAACCATGCATGCATGCATGATGAGGGTGTCCGCGGGTGATAGCGCTCATTTATCATCAGATGACGCCCATGGACCACCGCAACACAAGAGGATTGCAGATACGTTGCCAACCTAGAGGGCTAAGATGTTAATACAATACCTCATGTGCCAGTAATTTAACCGATTTATTGTACACATACAATATAGCTAGATGTTCCTTCAATTAAAGGCATGTTGCTGTTAGCTGAGTAACTTATGATCGAATTATTCGTACATGATTACTGCATGAGTAATGAACCGCGAACGCTCTGTGTTATTCTAGTGAAAACATATTATTCGTGAAGATGATGTTGCTGACGAGAGTTCGAACTTTTAAAAAAGAGTAAGACTTGGTAATTTTTGTAATCCCTCTATTTTCTATTCTTGACTCCGTGGGATGAATGCGTGGCTGTGTCAGGACTAAATACGAACTTACTGAATATTTTATTCATCATACCAATTATAAGTAACCCGAAAACGCCCAAGCTCCCTTGGGATCGCTGTAAGCAATACAACCACTCAAGCTTAACAGACATTGTTATTTTAGGCAACTTAGGAACTCCACACTCGCATAATTTAGTTTTAATATCCCACGCCTGGGGTGTGAGGCGGTCGCACATTATTTTGGCCGTATAATGTCGAGACGACGTGATAATGTACAATAATTAAAATTAATAGTTCCGTATTCAATTTCGCAACGCGCCCAGGCGTTTTGCCAAAAGCGGTGAGATGAAAAGGTCGAATATTTATACGAAAATTGTATGCTGAGGTTTCCCGTTCATTGAGTTGTTGGCAGTTTTGGTACGGTTTTTAACGTCACCGTGTGGAACTAGTATAATGCGGTCCATTTACATTATTGACTTACTACTTATACGTACGTACGTACTTTACGTCTCACATTCACTTACTTAGGGTGCGACCACACCGCCGCTTAAAAAACGGTGACGTTACGGAATCGCAACAAAATGTATGAAGAAACGGTGAGATAACGTGACGCATACGACACGTCACTGCGTATACGCGGCGGTTTGATCGCACCCTTGCTTTGCTTATATGTACGTCATGCACTGTAGTGTAGGTATAGCATTTGATGTTATACAACAAAATGCATGGATGCCGCTTATTTTTAACACTAGCAGCTACTGCCGCAGTAAATTGAGCGGTTAGTAGTTAATTATCACGTTTGCTCACTACTCAACCTGGCTATTATACATATAAAATGTAATAGGCGGTAATAGTATTGCGTTAACCTGCTCAAAAAGAAAGTAATTTAAATTGAACACTTAGATATATTAATGGAACACTTAGATGTTTTGTTTCAATAATTTTTATTGTTAATTTAATAAAGAAAAGACAGTTAATGGCTGGAAACAAGAAATTAAAGTAAATGGGAGTGACACTTTCTTAAAACTGTCTTGGTGTGTGATGGGTTGCTAGCCGCATCGCCTATAACACGATTCCTTCCTTTTTTCATATGTTTTCTAAATTCTCTTTGTTGTCATGATTTATTTTCCTACTACCTTATTTGTCCGAGTAACTAACAAAATGTTGCAAATCAGTGAAACTTTAATTTATTTCTGGTGTAACAGATTTATAGATTCCCGACAAAAAATATCTATGATTTTGAAAATAAAAAAGTTTTTATGTACAATGAACACAAAATATTTACCTTGCTACTCCGCTACTTACGTGCAAGATAACCAAGCTTGTGCGAAATATATACGTTTTGCATGCAAGCCCTCCCACCACTACTGCCACACAAACATGCCATGCCATACAAACATTGTTTGTGTGGCAGTAGTGGTGGGAGGGCTTGCATGCAAAACGTATAATATATCTCGCACAAGCTTGGTTATCTTGCACGTAAGTAGCGGAGTAGCAAGGTAAATATTTTTTGTTCATTGAAATGGACCTCCGCAAAGTAACGCCTGATTCAATAAAATATTTTATGTACAAGTTTTTCTCAAAAATACAAAAATTTCTAGCACTCAAAAATTTCCATGAATTTCGGGTTTTATTTTTATATGATAGGGCGAACGAGCAAGCGGGTCTGATTGAAAGTAATCACCGCTGCCCATCGACACTCATTTAATATAGGGCGTTATTTCTTGTAGATAGATATCTACTTACATCAATAGGTATGACACGACATGCACAAAATGTGCCTTGAGTTCTAGCCCGCGGGTGTTCCGCTCGTTTCATTTTTCCCTACGTGCCTGAGGTTTCGTACCGGCAGTTCATCAACGCGAACAAAGGTTTATGTCGTGTTCCATATATTCATGAAGGACTCGATTCGGAGCGCACCTGGTCGCTGGGACTTGGAAAAACGAGGTAACTCTAATCCGACGCAATTGTACTTTATTGCAAGTATTAAATTAATAAAGACAGGCTGCATTTAATTGGCTAAGTAAAGTTTTTGGAAGAGGTGCAAATTATATTTTTATTCGACAGTCCACGTCTTAATAACCGAGGACCTGCAGCTCTTTTATTTTTATTCCCTCTTGTTAATTAGAAATGTTTTTTTAAGTGGTCGATTTGACATTTGTGAAATTTAATGGATGAACAGCTACGCGTGCCTAGAACTAGCTTGTAATAAAAAAAAAACTACGTCAACCGTACGTCAACTGTCACTTTTGAGTCAAATTAAATTTCACAAACGTCAAATCGACCACTTAAAAAAATATTTCTAACTAACAAGAGGGAATAAAAATAAAAGAGCTGCAGTTCCTCGATTATTAAGACGTGGACTGTCGAATAAAAATATAATTTGCACCTCTTCCAAAAACTTTACTTAGCCAATTGCTTTTTAAGACTTGTGATCATAAAGGAAAATTAGAACACCTAGAATAACCCGAAAAGTAAATCTATGGCCGAGAATCTAACCCAGATCCTCATCTTTCCGTGATGCGTGCTACGGCTACACCAAGGTAAGGTGAGAGACGCCGTAGTATGCCGTTTTGTTTTGGATTTTCAGTGGTAGAACAAACATTTGTTGGAACATCACCTCCAGTTGCGTGTTTCGCGTTTCTGCAAGCTACAAATTACAATGTTACTAGTCTAAACTAGTATAATTTTCATACGGTTACCGTACGGAATGACGTCAGCGAACGGGATAGCGCTATATAACGGAACGAGACAGTAGGTATGTGGCCGGCCTAAAACTGTCTAGGGATCAATCCTGTATGAATTCTAATAATCATTTGATCCCTCTATTGCTCTCATGAAGTTTTATTTCAAGCAAATTTAATTTGCGTTAAGTTTCTAAAGTACTACTGGTAACGTTTGCCTAGCAAGTATAGAAATAATAGTCAGCTTATTATTTTTAAAAGTGGCTCTTGTCGTTACTTACAGTGGCTTTAATAAAACCAGGACAATTTCTACCGTGCCTTATTAAGCGTGGTTCTTGTTTCGTTGAGAAGTGTCCTTTTTCAGTGCTTGTGAAACGTTGTTAATTAATGCTTCTGAGTACCTACTAATTTACATTAAGCCAACTACTGGTATACTTAGTAGTTCGTTAAGATTTTTTCATTAAAAATATAGAACCAAGACACTAAGAGTACCTAATTCTATCTGCGTTATTTTACTCTTAGAGAAAATACTGATTTTGCATGCCGGAATCGACAGAACATGATGCACCAAATAAGCTGATAATGTTTGTAAACACATGTTCGGCAATAAATGGTTTCATTTCATTTCGTACCTATACCTACACGTTTTTTAGAATTTTTTGAAATAAAAGAAGATCACATACCATCTTCAATCTAATTATGTCGACCATTAGGTACAGCTTCAGTCATTTCTCTAATACGCATCTTGTACGTTGTTGTTATTGTTACGTTGGTCAGTAAAAATGTACCAAAAAAATTAGTCTCAGAATTGCAGAAAGTGAGCATTTTCAAAACTTCACGACAAACGGTAATCTGCTAAGATAAAACAAATTATCTTCGGTGACAAATATTGTTTATGTACATTTAATATTAATAACATAATAATATAAAAAATAAAAAAAAAACAAACAAAAAAGACTTAAAACTACGCCCAGTCGTCCGAAAACAAATTACATATCGTAAATACTGTGGTACTTTCCAGTTTTAGCCAGAAATATCCCCTTTAACTACTGCCAACTTCCCGAAGACGTTATTGCCAGCCCAAAGCTTACACGGGTAAGATTATTCTGATTATGCAAGATTAATATGCCCAAGCTTAGATAGTAAACTAGTAGCAGGTTCTAAGGCTTAGCAGTAGCAGATTTGAAATAGAAACTTAGTGACAAATCTGTTACGTTGAGAGGTTTAAGCTTGAAGGATACGCACCTGTGGTAATTTTAGGGATGTTGTGTTACGACAAGGTAAACAAGTTCTATATTACCCTTGATATGAAGCGTGAAAATAACCGTAAAGGTCAGACCGCACTAGGCGGAACTGCGCGGCAGCGGAACTGCGCTGCACGGCGCGGCAAAATATTCTTTACATGGAATTGTGTGAGCTGTGAGATAACACGCACTACGCGGCAGCGGAACTGCGCGGCAAAGTTGACCAACTCACCAAAATTGCCGCGCCGCGCCGCGCCGCGCAGTTCCGCTGCCGCGTAGTGCGGTATAGCAAGCGGCGCGGCACTGCAAGTTATTTATGTAATAATATTTATAAAAATATATTTATTTATATCCGACTATCCTTGCTGATCCATATTTCTATTGGCTACTTGTTTTGTTAGTTTAGATACTTTAGATTATTATTTTTTCGTGTAAATAAAATCATCCATGTCAGGTTCTACCATCTTGCTCGAACGCTGCTGAACTACTGACAGGCAAAATTTGCCGCGCCGCTGCAGTTCCGCTGCAGTTCATGTGCGGTATGCCGAATTTTGCCGCGCCGTGCCGCGCAGTTACGCCTAGTGCGGTCTGACCTTTAACAGTAGCAACTGTCCGGTGGCTGTCATCTCATCTCTGATATTCCATTAACAAACTAAACCCCCTTATTCATAAACGCTCTACAGGCTTCTGCGGCTTCTGCTAACTTAGTAATCGTTTGTCCTTATATCTGTGAAAGGTAAATGTCAAAGTGACAGATAAGGACAAACGATTACTAAGTTAGCAGAAGCCTATACAGCGTTTATTAATAAGGGGGTTAGATGCAAAGGACAGCTTGTAACATCCATTTTGGCGAGTGCAATTAAAATGTAGAATTTACAATTCAAAGATGCATTCATTAAAATTTCCAATAAAGTGCAAATTTGTAATATTGTTTTTAAATGTAAATTATGAGTACATGTATATAGGTAGTATCTACCACTGCTTTCCCTATCAAAAAGGTTGTAAAATGCTGTAATCTGCCAAGTTTGGTAGACCTCTTCATCGCAATTACAGTAGGCGGCAAATAAGTAAAACGAGGAGGGGATAAGCGCAGTATGAAAATGATGTTGTTTTTCATACTGCGCTTATCCCCTCCACGTTTTACTTATTTGCCGCCTATTATAATATGGACTCAATTTAGTTCAACTCAATTGCACTCGCAGAGTACATTTGCTTCGAAAACGTATTGCCACAGACGCCACAATTCAATTTGAGCTCGGGTCTTGTGTTCAACAAACCGAACTGCATTAGGATATTTAATATCCCCCGTCAGTACCTGTAAAGCAAAGCATAGCTAATTCACAAAGATGCAGCATAGCGTTGCACTTTATTCGAATTATTCGTTTTTAGTTCTGCGTGTCATTCCCGATGCATTGCATTGGGTCAAATGATTGTTCTTTTATTTAATCTATTTAATAGTTATATTAACTATTCATAAGAAAATTAGCCTGCTTAAGATTTGAGTGTACGAAGGTACAGTGTGTCTACTTTCTGCATGTCCCTCGTCAAACTTCGTCCTTTGACTGTTGTCGGGTTGTGATCAGTTTGACACGGGTTGCTAGTGATATGTTACTTCATAACAGAAGACCATGACTATACTATTTTCTCATTGCCGAAAGTCGTTAGGAAAGTAAACGCAGTGTAGTTTCATAACAGTGCAACTTGCGTAAACGTTGCATTTAAATGTTTTTTTTTTAAGAGTTCGTCGTAGGGATTGCAAAATCCGGTTTTTTCTCAAATACGGATTTACACATTATGAACTATACAAATCCAGATTATCCGGTTTTTTCGGATTTCTATCAATATTTTGAAATTTTCATGTCATTGCATGTTTTTTGAAAACCTAATGGTGTTCAATTTTATTGTTTTTAGCATTTCCCTAAGAATATATAAAATAAAACTCCAAAAATCTTTGTAATCCGCGTTTAATCAGTCCAGTACTGCTGTGTCTGCAGTACAGTACCACAGGACCGGCCGACTAGCTAGATCTAAAGCTAGGTATGAGGTAGCCAGTATAGCGCGGAGGGGAGAGGGATAGATATGCTACGTGGCGAGGAACTAAACGAACGCATGAATGAATGAAATGAAACTAAATTCAATAGGAAATTCTGGTTAAATATCAACTTTGTCAACTGTAATTGAAATCCAAAAAACCGGAGTTTTATGCTAAAAATCCGTATTTATAAAAGGCGACAAAAATCCGGATTTATCCGGTTATTTCGGATTTCGGATTATCCGGATTGCAATCCCTAGTTCGTCGTTGATGATTTAGAACGACGGACAGACCTTCTACTTAATTCTTGAATCTTTAATCCGTTTTACATGGACGTAGATTGACATTACAGTGTGATTGTTTTCCAGCAATGTTCATAAAGGCAAGTATTTTCCCGCACGAAGAGGAATCTTTTTGTAGATAGTAAAAATCTGAACCGCACTCCTCTCTCTGGGGACAAATTGAATTCCCTGTGACGTCACAAAGTGAGTACAAATGTGATCGCTACGAGCCGCGGAGACGCGCTTTATTCCTCAACAAATGTGTAAACAAAACCGAATTATATTATATGAGACTCCATCAAATAATGTTATTCATTCTTCTTTTAGGAGAAAGTAACTTAAAGAACAACGTTTCGTGTATGCCTCATATCTTTGTGCCTAACAATGTAAAATGCTTACATCTCGGGCACGATGATACTAAAGATCAATTTGCTCTTGATATTTATATTCTCCTCTTGGTTTGAAAGTGGTGGATGTAAATGTTTTACGACTACGCCAACATATTATTATTGTGTTACTGGTTGGATACAACAAGATCTTTTGACGACTGTGTCTGTTACAAAATTGTTTGTATGTTTATGCTTCCTTAAGTTAGACTAAAACTCTCCGTAAAAAGTTTTCTTTGTTATGTGCACAAGAAAAGTTTCAGTACTCATCAACTTTGCTACTTCACTTCACATTTTATTTTATGATTTGGGTTTTAAAGCTGAAAATACAGTTGCTATAATCTTTCATCGCCCATTTTATGCATACCCAATCATCAAGTATGGATTTACGATAGCATATAAATTTAATGTATTTTATGTCACTCGGCTTTCGAAGATAAATATTTGGCGAAGGCCTTTTAATAATCCATTTACGATGAGTGCCGTGATTATGCATAATTTAACCGTGGAATCTGGGTTATAAATCAGGCTCTCAATAATAAAATTTAATATAATTCGTCATAATCTCAATAAAGCCTAAACCGTAATGACAATTGCCGACTTTAACTGCAGTAGTATGCTCTCAGTCAAGATAAATCCATCTGGTGAGCTTGATTTGAAAAAAGGTTTACTTGAGTCTGAGGACTAAAATAATTAAAAGTGAGGTGAGGAATTAAAATTACCTAAAGGAAAATCTGCACAGAGGAAACTAAACAAGAATCTACATCTGATAAGACACGAATACCTATAGTTGTGTTGTTCCGCTGAATTTTCTACCGTATGTGGTTGGCAGTACAAGGTACTGAAGGAGCGGAAAACTGATTACCTACTAGATGTATCGTGTGTGGCTGAAGTGCACTGGTAAACGATGTGGAACTAATGCACTCGCCGGCGCTGGCATCGTTCAGGCCAAGTGTGGTTGACAGACTCCTTCTAAAGCGGTGTACACACACAGAATACGTTAATAAAATAGCAAAACAAGAATTGCTTACAATTGCTTACAATTAAATACACGTGTCTGACAATAGTGGAAGATGGCGGGTCACATTGCTCGTTCGGTTGTAATGATGGGAGTCGGGGTCGTAATGTTCAGGAATGGTGACCGCGATGTGCAAGGTGAAGTGTTGGTGGGCTTTCTGGAAGTTTGATGGACGAACTGGTAAGGATTGCAGGAAACCATTAACTGGATAGCGCCCCCAGCACAGCAAAGCACAGGGTAGCGCGCAGGATAGGGCAGCCAAGTGCGGGTTGTTAGGAAAACCCGTGCAGTTAGAAGATGTTGATACTTGCCTCTTCAGTCCTCTCGAGACCATGGATGCAAAGTTGCGTCCGAAACGTCGAGGTATTTACAAAAATACTTGTTATTTAAGACGTGATTAACTCCCGTTTTCGTATAATAATGAGGATAGCGCATGGCAGATCGTCAAGGATATCCTCAGTGGAGGCATAAGTCCAGCAGTAGATGTCTTCTGTGTGATAATTATGATGATGATGACAAAAGTAAGTAAGTCTCTAAGTATCTTAATCAATTTCGATTACATGTTCAATTTTATTGTTTTCTATAAGTTCTTGTACCCTCGACTGCGTTTTACTGAGTGACCTCCAACTACAGACTATTTATTTTACCGTCTTACTCACACCAGTAAGAATGTTAGACAGATAAACGCTTTATATTTTATCTGCGATAAATGCTAGTGTGTCACAAATAGGCTGACCAACTTTCATAATCAATTTTTCAAGACTTCGTGGGAAAAAATCGAAATTGGTTAAACGAACTCGAAATATTCATAAACTTGTTACAAATTTTTAATGATAGTCTTTGGTACAAAGTAAAGCATTATGCATGTTATGTCTAAACTTACATTATGTTCATTATTTGTTTTTTAAAGAGTATTCGAGATTTGGTTGCTTTTTATCTTTTTTTAACTAGGACTAAATCTGCTTAAAAAATTAAATATTGTAAATTTAAAAATGATAATATTTAACAATTAGAAGCTTTAAAATAAAAATCTCTACTATTGAATATCTATGCCATGTGGATTTTTAAAAACAAAATTGTAATATTTATTTATACAAGGTGTTTCAGAACAGAGCCGTTTTGAATTTTACCTGGTAGTTGTTACTTTGATTAAAACCTCCCATAAAAGTTTTTCATGAACTTGTACCATGAAAATCATTATAGGAAATTTGAAATATTATAAAAGGAATATGACCCGCGATTACCTTTATTGAGCTCCCGATATTTGGACGCACTTGCATACATCATGTATCCCGTTTATAATATTTCGAATGAACTTAACCATGACGTGAATCATTGAAAACTCTTATAGGAAATTAATTTGAATAAAGCGATTTTGTCAATTTGTGTTCTATCGAGAAATCCAGATTATATTAGTACAGTTGGCTACCCTAGCCACAGTCTCTGAAGCCTTAAGGCGAAGGGATAGGCAAAAGCTCATAAATTGGTTGTTTTTGTGCATGTTTTATGGCGATAATACACAATTTGGAGTTTTGAAAACTGCACATTCTATAAAACATGTCTTGAATTAGAATTCACCGGTGAAAACATATTCCTTAATGTCGTAGTTAGTACAAAAATTCGTTTGCTCTAAGAGTCTCGCAAATATTTTGTACACGGTTTGCTCGGGTGAAACCAATCTGTTTGCTACCAATCTCGACGAGGTCACTCTAGTAACTCATAATTAAAATTCCGCGGTGCGTTTGCTTCAATTAGCCAACAAATAAGGCTTTAGAGAGTAGTACTGCCCTGATCCTGTGAAAAGAGCGAACGCAATATTTGCCCGCACATTCAATCAGGCGCTTTTCAATGTACAAAAAAATTCGGAAACCAAAAAAATGTTAAAAAGATAATACAATGAAATAAATTATTAAGATAAAACCAAAAATGTTCATAAAAAATAAATAAAAGAATAATAGATAAATAAATAAAAAAATAATTTGGATAAGACGTATGAAAATAATAAGGAAAAAGCAACGTTGCATGTTCGCTCGGTGGCGGCAGTGTGTAAGCGACGCGACGTTGCCAATATTCGCTTTGCGTTTTTTCATATTGGTTTGGCTAAGCATGTTATTTGAGTCACAGAATAGGCGCAAAACAGTGCTTCAAAAAGTCGTACTCGTTCGCTTCGCACGTATAATACCTATATTAAGTTAAAAGTTATTATTTTCAATCCGTTTTTTGGGAACTTAGTGGCAGGTTGGTTTGATACTTACTTGCTGTTTAGCGAACAAGCATGGGAAATAGGATTTTGGTTGGAATTACTGCATGAAAATTTTTGATATTTAGGCAAGTAGTACTCCAATGTATAGTCTATCATTAGAAAGAAAAAAAAAAGATATCTGAAGGTCTAAGTGGTCCCCAAACATGGATCCGTTATCAAAATAAAAAAGACCGCCATATTGAAATCTTTAGTTTTTCGACCGATTAATTTCAAAATCAATATCTGAGGATCTGAGTTGTCTCCAAACACGTGTCGTATCCGTTATCAAAAATGACAAATTAAAGTGGCCGCCATTTTGAAATCTTTAAGTTATGGGCCGATTATTTTCAAAATCGATATCTGAGGGTCCGAGTGGTCGTCAAACACAAATCTGCTACCGAAAATGAAAAAACTGGCCGCCATTTTGAATTCTTTACTTTCTGGACCAATTGTTTTCAAAATCGATATCTGAGGATACGAGTGGTCCCCAAACATGAATCCGTTTTTAAAAATGAAAAAAGTGGCCGCCATTTTGAAATCTTTAAGTTTTGGACCGAATATTTTCAAAATCGATATGTGAGGGTCCGAGTGGTCGTCAAACACAAATTTGCTATCGAAAATGAAAAAAATGGCCGCCATTTTGAAATCTTTAGTTTTCCGACCGATTGATTTCAAAATCGATATCTGAGAATCCGAGTTGTCTCCAAACACGTATCCGTTGTCAAAAATGACAAAAGTGGCCGCCATTTTGAAATCTTTAGTTTTTGGACCGATTATTTTCAAAACCGATATCTGAGAGTCCGAGAGGTCCCCAAACATAAATCCGTTATCAAAAATGAAAAAAGTGGCCGCCATTTTGAAATCTTTAAGTTTTGGGCCGATTATTTTCAAAATCGATATCTGAGGGTCCGAGTGGTTGTCAAACACAAATCTGCTACCGAAAATGAAAAAACTGGCCGCCATTTTGTATTCTTTACTTTCTGGACCAATTGTTTTCAAAATCGATATCTGAGGATCCGAGTGGTCCCCAAACACGAATCCGTTTTTAAAAATGAAAAAAGTGGCCGCCATTTTGAAATTTTTAAGTTTTGGACCGAATATTTTCAAAATCGATATGTGAGGGTCCGAGTGGTCGTGAAACACAAATTTGCTATCGAAAATGAAAAAAATGGCCGCCATTTTGAAATCTTTAGTTTTCCGACCGATTGATTTCAAAATTGATATCTGAGAATCCGAGTTGTCTCCAAACACGTATCCGTTATCAAAAATGAAAAAAATGGCCGCCATTTTGAAATCTTTAGTTTTCCGACCGATTGATTTCAAAATTGATATCTGAGAATCCGAGTTGTCTCCAAACACGTATCCGTTATCAAAAATGACAAAAGTGGCCGCCATTTTGAAATCTTTAGTTTTTGGACCGATTATTTTCAAAACCGATATCCGAGGGTCCGAGAGGTCCCCAAACATAAATCCGTTATCAAAAATGAAAAAAGTGGCCGCCATTTTAAACTCTTTATGTTTTGGGCCAATTATTTTCAAAATCGATATCTGAGGGTCCGAGAGGTCCCCAAACATAAATCCGTTATCAAAAATGAAAAAAGTGGCCGCCATTTTGAAATCTTTAAGTTTTGGGCCGATTATTTGCAAAATCGATATCTGAGGGTCCGAGTGGTTTTCAAACACAAATCTGCTACCGAAAATGAAAAACTGGCTGCCATTTTGAATTCTTTACTTTCTGGACCAATTGTTTTCAAAATCGATATCTGAGGATCCGTGTGGTCCCCAAACATGAATCCGTTTTTAAAAATGAAAAAAGTGGCCGCCATTTTGAAATTTTTAAGTTTTGGACCGAATATTTCCAAAATCGATATGTGAGGGTCGGAGTGGTCGTGAAACACAAATTTGCTATCGAAAATGAAAAAAATGGCCGCCATTTTGAAATTTTTAGTTTTCCGACCGATTGATTTCAAAATTGATATCTGAGAATCCGAGTTGTCTCCAAACACGTATCCGTTATCAAAAATGACAAAAGTGGCCGCCATTTTGAAATCTTTAGTTTTTGGACCGATTATTTTCAAAACCGATATCTGAGGGTCCGAGAGGTCCCCAAACATAAATCCGTTATCAAAAATGAAAAAAGTGGCCACCATTTTGAATTTTTTATGTTTTGGGCCAATTATTTTCAAAATCGATATCTGAGGGTCCGAGTGGTTGTCAAACACAAATCTGCTACCGAAAATGAAAAAGCTGGCCGCCATTTTGAATTCTTTACTTTCTGGACCAATTGTTTTCAAAATTGATATCTGAGGATCCGAGTGGTCCTCAAACATGAATCCGTTTTTAAAAATGAAAAAAGTGGCCGCCATTTTGAAATCTTTAAGTTTTGGACCGATTATTTTTAAAATCGATATCTGAGGGTCCGAGTGGTCGTCAAATACAAATCTGCTATCGAAAATAAAAAAAACTGGCCGCCATTCTGAATTCTTTACTTTTTGGACCGATTGTTTTCAAACTCGATATCTTACGATCCGAGTGGTTCCCAAACACGTATCCGTTATACAAAATAGAAAAGTGACCACCATTTTGAAATGTTTAGTTTTTGAACAGATTGTTTTCAAAATCGATATCTGATCTGGCGGCCACTTTTTCCATTTTTGATAACGGGTTTGTGTTTGGGGACCACTCGGATCCTCCGATATCGATTTTGAAAGCTATCAATCTAAAAACTAAAGATTTCAAAATGGCGGGCACTTTTTTCATTTTTGATAACGGATTTATGTTTGGGGACCACTCGAACCCTCAGATATCGATTTTGAAAACAATCAGTTCAAAAACTACAGATTTCAAAATGGCGGTGACTTTTTCCATTTTATATAACGGATACGTGTTTGGGAACCACTCGGATCATCAGATATCGATTTTGAAAACAATCGGTCCAAAAACAAAAGTTTTCAAAATGGCGGCCACTTTTTTCATTTTTAAAAACGGATTCATGTTTAGGGACCACTCGGATCCTCAGATATCGAATTTTAAAACAATCGGTCCAAAAACTAAAGATTTCAAAATGGCGGCCACTTTTTTCATTTTGGATAACGGATTCATGTTTGCGGACCACTCGGACCCTCAGATATCGATTTTGAAATCAATCGGTTCAAAAACTACAGATTTCAAAATGGCGGTGACTTTTTCCATTTTATACAACGGATACGTGTTTGGGAACCACTCGGATCATCAGATATCGATTTGAAAACAATCGGTCCAAAAACAAAAGTTTTCAAAATGGCGGCCACTTTTTTCATTTTTAAAAACGGATTCATGTTTAGGGACCACTCGGATCCTCAGATATCGAATTTTAAAACAATCGGTCCAAAAACTAAAGATTTCAAAATGGCGGCCACTTTTTTCATTTTGGATAACGGATTCATGTTTGCGGACCACTCGGACCCTCAGATATCGATTTTGAAATCAATCGGTTCAAAAACTAGAGATTTCAAAATGGCGGTGACTTTTTCCATTTTATATAACGGATACGTGTTTGGGAACCACCCGGATCATCAGATATCGATTTTGAAAACAATCGGTCCAAAAACAAAAGTTTTCAAAATGGCGGCCACTTTTTTCATTTTTAAAAACGGATTCATGTTTAGGGACTACTCGGATCCTCAGTTATCGAATTTTAAAACAATCGGTCCAAAAACTAAAGATTTCAAAATGGCGGCCACTTTTTTCATTTTGGATAACGGATTCATGTTTGCGGACCACTCGGACCCTCAGATATCGATTTTGAAATCAATCGGTTCAAAAACTAGAGATTTCAAAATGGCGGTCACTTTTTCCATTTTATATAACGGATACGTGTTTGGGAATCACTCGGATCGTCAGATATCGATTTTGAAAACAATTGGTCCAAAAACAAAGGTTTTCAAAATGGCGGCCACTTTTTTCATTTTTAAAAACGGATTCATGTTTGGAGACCACTTGTTTCCTCAGATATCGAATTTGGAAACAATCGGTTCAAAAAGTAAAGAATTCAAAATGGCGGCCAGTTTTTTTTATTTTCGATAGCAGATTTGTGTTTGACGACCACTCGGACCCTCAGATATCGATTTTGAAAATAGTCGTTTCAAAACTTAAAGAATTCAAAATGGCGGCCACCTTTTTCATTTTTGATAACGGATTTATGTTTGGGGACCTCTCGGACCCTCAGATATCGGTTTTGAAAATAATCATTGGAAAAACTATACCTTATTCTGTACCTTTCCTGCACACGTTCAAGTTTTACTTTATTCTGCAATAATAATTTACGTTGCGACTCTAGACAGACCCTGGACACCGCAATTTTCTGGGATAATAAGTAGCCTGTTTTAATCTAGGGTACCAACTGTCTTCGTTCCAAATTTCATGCAGAAGCATTTCATCTAAGTCCTCTAGGTTGGCATGGCAACGCATCTGCAATCCCTCCGGGGTTGCGGGTGTCTATGGGCAGTGGTGATCGCTTACCATCAGGTGACCCACTTGCTCGTTTACCTTCCTATTCACATATAAAAAAGAAAAAAAAAAGAAGAAACAAACATACTTACACACTCACTCACATCGTCACAAACTTTCTCATGTATAATATCACATACATACATACATAAATAACGTCTCTATCCCTTGCGGAGCAGACAGAGCCCAAGGTAACAAGACTTTAAGGCCACGTTACGAATGCCGAAATGTTACAATTTTTATTATTTTTGCGAAATCTGATTTGAACATTATGCTGTGTCTGTGTAAGGCAATCGGAAAACTGAAACAAGCGCCATCTACTAACATCACAGTGCAATATTTCAATCCATCAGCCCGCGCCCATTCGCATCGAGTTCACACGTCGATTATTTAACAGATGTCGCGTTGATCGGACTGCTTGCCACGTCACAAACGAGCAAGGTCATTTGCCTATCCCTTCGCCTTAAGGACGCATGGCAGCGGCGTGACGGGTGAAGTGTTCACAGTTCATTGGGCGGACTGGTTCACTCGCTGAACATTCCCTTTATTTTTGTTAGCTTGGACTAGAAAAATAGCAACCACTTTATTAAATTGTTAGCTGAGTCTTAGTATCATTTTTTTTTGAAGTGAAAACTTTAGCGGCGTTGAACAGTTTTTGGGTGGGTAAAAAATGTTAAACTTGCGTCAGGCGTGAGACGGAGGGAGAGTTTAAGTACCAGGATATCAGATCCTCTAAAAGCTTATTTAAATACGAATGAAGCTAGAGTCGCGTTCGATTTTGAAGTGTACGTTGATTTCGTTGCTTTAACGTATGTGCATTTGGCCTAGTGGTATAATGTGTGTGTAGTTTTCACTTCTGCCGGCACTCCCGGTGTTTTTTTATAGTCTTTTTAAACTACTACGTTTTTTTTTATATGAATAGGAAGGCAAACGAGCAAGATTTTTATTCATACTGTGACTCTTAGAGTTGATTAAATAAATATCATTAAAATTACCTCAATGTTTCAGTCAGATTGGTTTTGTATTGGTTTCGATTGTTTTTTAAATGAAATGAATGTTATTATGGTGACATCTCCTCCTCAGAAATAATTTAAATTGAACTCTTTCTTTTTCAAATTGAATTGCTGTTCGTTTGTTTCGCTAAAATTCGAAAATGACCAGTACAGATTGATATACATAGTTTTGGTTTGGAAACATTTTATGCAAGTCCAGGGAAAGCGGTGAAATAACGTTAAAAAAACAAGAAGGGGGCAAAGCCAAGGGCAACAGCTAGTATTAAATAAATTATGGACTCATCTATTCTGCTTTGTCTAACTTTTCTAATGTTAAAAGTTCAGCTGTTGTCGCGTGATTAATATTTGAGATATGGCTTTCCTAATGACTTCTGATTCGGTCAGGGATTTGAGACTGTTTGAATTAACTTCGAACTGAGTCAGGGTGTTTCCGAGGTAACAAGTACTTTGAGTGATTTGCAATGTGGAACTCTTTGCTGGATCTTTAGAATTGCGTTGTTTTAAAAGTAAAGTTGTTCGTCAGCATTTGATTAACTACCACATTTCATTCGTTCCATAATACCTACTTCATTGCCGTCGATTTTTATATAAGTTAATAACACTTCTACATTCAAATCTGCTTTGTTTCGTTGATCATAATCCTAACTGACGATAATAGATAAATTCATTTTTTTTATTCCTATGTATGACGCATAGGCAATAGGCTACTACCTTATAATGCTATACCTGAAATAATTACTACAGGATATAAAGGTATATAATTCTATTACCAGCGTAAATTTCTCGTTTTGTTTGAATACTGTGATTTAGTAGATTGTTCATTACTTCTTCACGCTAAAACGGGTGGACAATTAACTAGCACAAGGCACATATTTTTACGCCGGAAACATTTTTAGTTTTATTTTCTGTGTATTTTTTTCTAGTACAGACTATTTTTAGTGACATCAAACGCTTATTGTTTACACTGTCTTCCCATTTTTGGTTCTTCAATAGGTATTGAATTGCCGTATTCAATATAGAAGTTGTTCTAAGTAAGATTTTAACCTAATCAGGTCGCATCCAAAAGGTAATTTGGCGTATCTATACACAGAATGAAATCCCATATTACAAATATCTTCCCTTTAAGCATAAATAGCCGGACGGTCTCGGCACGGAACAGGCGGGACATGTCGTTCGTGTCGGTGACACTTTGCGGGATTTACTACCTTTGTCCGATGCGCACTTGCCTGTATTTAGTTAATGCTGACCTGGCAGAATAGAGTTCTTTCTTTGCAGATATACGGAGTGATTATTTGTTTAATTGATCAGTTAAACTGGCTGGCTCCATGATTTAATTTAAGTTACATTTACATACAATAGTTTACTAATCTTTTTATCTTGTTTTTATCTTGGCTCGCGTAAGCGATTAGATTAGGCAGTTGAAAATGTGGAATTTTACTGAATTTGAATGAAATTAAAGTTAATATTATGTGTCCTTTGTTACCTACTTGTTATAACAAACATACTTAATTTTATGTTCGCACTAGCTTCTGCCCGCGACTTCGTCCGCGTAGAATAAGCAATTGATATGTTTATCGCTATCCCGCGGGAGTATACAATTTTCCGGAATAAAAACCAGCCTATGTTTTAATCTAGGGTATCAGCTATCTTCGTTTCAAATTTTATCTAAATCCGTCTAGTCGTTTTAGCGTTAAGATGGAACAAACATACACACTCACATCGATCGTCACATCGTCACATCATCACTCACAAACTTTCGCATTTATAATATTAGTAGTGAAGCGTACGAAATGTGGACTGTATGATAATTAAGGAAAATGTAAGTATTGGATAAATGAGTAAATGAAAACACCAGCAAAACTGAACTCCTTCTTTTCTCTTCTTCAACAAGACAAACAAAAACTGTCAAAACCTAAAAAAGTATATAAAAACATAAACAATATAAATACAATAAAGAGTTCGCAACAAGTAGGATAATAAGTGAATTGCAAGATTCTTAATGAGAATAAATAATCTTTAAACCTAATCTCTGCCCTTTAATATTAGTACAAAATAGCGCTATAGAACACTGAATTGTACAAATAATCTGACCCGTATTATATACTTGCAGAAAGAATGTAAAATCACGCGTAAGAAGCGTCTACTCTCAGTTCGTTAAACACTTCACTTTGATTTTTTTCGTATACTCGTCTGTTACAAACTCAAAGGTAAGTACATAATATATGCCTGAGGGAGTGCAAATGTTTGTGAATCCGTCTTGGCAATTTAGTTGTGCTGAGTTCTTGAGGTGTTTGCAGAAAATTTGCTTCACTTGTCACTGAAAAAGCTTGTGTTGGCGTTTTTTGCGCTAGAAATTCAATAAAGGACTTATGATTTACGGCGATGGCTAAAAGTCTTAAATTCATAGAGCAAGTACCTATTCTTTTACAAGTTTAGTGTAGGTATAAACTTAGTAAGAATAAAATAGGTACGCTAGTGTGTTGTATTGTAATACTTACGCAAAGTACATTATATATAATATGAGCGTCGACTGAAAGTCCTTTTGTTGAAAAATGCATTTTATTCTGTAAACGAGTTTCTGAATATATGACATTTTGATTTATTTATTTAATTGCCTTATTATTATTATTATTTTATTGTTTAAAAGAAGTGAGGATTCCTAGTGGTCAATTTAATTGTACCCACCAATTACTATTATTATTTATTATTATTTTCTCTGATTTTGTCATTTTTGGAGTATTCAATTGATCTGTATTAGGTATTTAATTTAATTTGATTTTATTTTTATTTACTCTTGACGATTTCAATCTAAATTCTTCTAACTTGACAATCTACAATTTATGATGTAATTTTTATTAAATGAATAAATAATCTAATCTAATCTAATCTAATCTATAAAATAAAAACTTCGAATAGCAGTAGGTAGTTCTAATTTGTTTAGATTTTTAGGGATGCGAGTTGCGGTTCTCCCTGGTGTACGTAAAGGCGTTATAGGTGAAAAACTTAAGTAGGTAAATGACCTGTTGTATGTAGTACTAGTAGTGTACAGAACTATTTATTCTGATATCATTTTTCTAATTTTGAACGTCAATTTGTCTATTCGCACACATTACTCACACATATCAACAGAGCCTCTAGTGTAAGTTTTCGCATATAAAACAATGACATTTTAACGCAAACGCGTTCGAGACGTATTTTGTGACCGAAAACTTATACTAAGCATATAGGTCATTTACTTAAGTTTTTCACCTATGAAGGGGGAAGAGTAGCTTTCGTGCTGGTAGGGATATGCTAGGTCAGTCTAATGTATGTAAATAATGTAAACTCTCTATTGTGCAGAATAAACATAAAACAAATACAATTGACAAACACTAAATAAATGCACAAAGGTTGACTTACTACTCTACCAAGGGGTTAGGTAGCAAGTACCAAGGTCGGGCTAATTACTGAACGTTGGCGAAATAAAATCCTCAAAATTAGTGAATTTATCGGAGTTAAGTATCAATAATTCAAAAATATACCTATTCGTAGTAGGTACATTTTGAAGAAAATTTAAAAGGGGTTGCATAAGCTTCATTTTACTGCGTTAATTTTTATTCACAGAATCTACACCTACCTACAGAGTACCTAACACTTTTTTCATTTTAGCACGGCTAGCACCAGGGCGCGTGAGAGGTGTGCCGTGCGCTCTTGTGCTAGCCGTGCAGCGCTGGCTCAATGTCTCATTGCTGCTCAAACCCTACGTTTCCCAAACTATCTTGTTTCCCATTTCGGTCACGTTTCAAAACTCACATTCACAAGAGAAGTTAGTTTCAAGTTTTATCAATATCAAAACTTTGGTTTTATATTTCTAGTCTTCACTGCGAAATATCCAGTGCAATCTTGTTTGGTTGGAGTTTGGTGGGTATTTTTAAATTGAATTCGCCTTTATTGGATCAAGTCCGGGTCCCACTTTGTAAATTGTACGATTTGACTGCACGGAGCATTGGAATAAAAACAACCTACCTACTCGTAGATACCGAGCGCGAGCAAAGAGAATTCTTTATTTAGCATGGGAGCTGCTTTAGAGTAAGGGAAAAACTGTGCTTATTAGTGATTGATCACTCATCTGTCTACGGATGTCTATTTAAATCGTGATTTTAGAAAAATATATTAGGAACACTAACTAAACTGAAATTTCAAAAACTGCGTAGGTAGGTTGCTTATCCCTTTCTGGCTGAAGTTTGTTTTTCTAAATCATGTTAGAAATACCCATCGATCGTGTTTTTTAGCCTTATAGTGTACAGCAAAAATATTATCTACGCGAACCCAGGATTTATTCAAGGTTACTTGCATGATTATAATATACTTACTAGCTTCTGCCCGCGACTTTGTCCGCGTAAAATTAGCAATTAACATGTTTAACGCTATCCCGCGGGAATGATAAATAAAAAAAATAAAACAACTGCAATTTTCCGGGATAAAAAGTAGCCTATGTTTTAATCTAGGGTAGCTATCTCCGTTCCAAATTTTATCCAAATCCGTTCAGTCGTTTTAGCGTGAAGAAGGAACAAACATACACACTCACTCACATCGTCACTCACAAACTTTCGCATTTATAATATTAGTAGGATAGAGCCGTTCAGAAAGGGACATACTCTTGCTCTATTATTGTTAAAATGTTAAAGACTAGACCCTAGTTTTTGTATTCACCATTCCTTTCTGGCAAATCGTAACGAATGAGGATCGAAAGAAATGGTAAAGCTACAGGTAAAGCTCCTGGGGCCTTACCATGACGTTTAATGCGAATGCGAATAAGAATAAGAATAAGAATAAGATAAGAATACATACATACATATCGTCACGCCTCTTTCCCACAGGGGTAGGCAGAGACTACTTTGTTCCACTTGCTACGAATGCGAATGCGAATGCGAATGCGAATGTGAATGCGAATGCGAATGCGAATAAGAATAAGAATAAGAATAAGAATAAGAATAAGAATAATTTATACAAATGCGATTCAATTCCGATACAAAGTTGCGATTTAGCTGTCGCATTTTGACACTAAACTTCTAGGCAGGATCTGACAGTAAACCATCCAACTTTGTTCCGGTGTTGAATCACGTTAAGACGTCATGGTAAACAAGGCCCTTGAAAAGTTATGTTTTGTCTGCGTCTGACAAGCGTAAATCTTAAAGTAACAGAAAGAAAAAACGTACGCTAAGTTAACAATCTTAACTACTTAATATTATAAATGCGAAAGTATGGATAGATGGATGGATGGATGTTACTCAATCACGCCAGAACGGCCCGACGAATCTAGATGAAATTCGGCACATAGATAGAGTAAAGTCTGGAATAGCACATAGGCTACTTTTTATCCCGGAAAATTCCCGCGGGATAACAATAAACGAATTCTTTGCAGACGAAGTCGCACGCAACAGCTAGTAACTAAATAAGCGTTGGTTTATAAAAAGATGTGTTAAAGTGCATTAACTTTTTTATATTTATTCAATTGCCATTTTTACGCTATCAGAACAGTGTAAATACACAATAGAAAGTTTTAAAAGACATAATATGCTATTTTTTGCTTCTAGCTCCTAGGCTATCTTTCAATGATTGAGATGTTATGCAAAGCAAACTTGGATGCGGCAAGTATCGACTGATATCCGCACCGACTAACTTTATTCCGGTGAAAGTATACTTTACAAGTACTACATTGTAATGTCATAAGTATGCATAGAACTGTTTGCGTTTATTGAAGAAGGAACCAAAATGAATATTAAACCGAAAAAGTCATGGATGACAAACTAATTAAGGAAATAATCAGCAATCTTATTTTTGGTATTACGTATAATGTACAAAAGAAAAGAAAAAGAAAGGAAAGAGGTATGTCAGGATCGTAGCAAAGTGGAACAAAGACAAGTAGTCTCTGCCTACCTCTGTGGGAAAGAGGCGTGACGGTAGGTATGTATGTATGTATATATAATGTTAAAAGGATGGTGCTGTATTGGACACGCTTTATTATTTTCACTTTTATCACGATTATTCAGTGAAGTGAATATTTAGGAACATGAAAGCAGATTAAGTTACTCACTTACCGCCACTAAGTACCAGACACCGTTTGTTTTTGGTAGAATATTAAATTTTCCGCCGTGAAAATGTTTTCTTCCCAAATCAGAGTAGACACGGTTTTTGAATTTTCTATCTATTACACACAGCGATTAACAGCTAAGTGCTTATTAAACGCCAAAAAATATTTAGGACAACTATGAATGATCTGTTTATGATACATTCATAATCGTAAGATGTGCTACGGAACTTTGAAGCAATCGCTTTAAACTTAGGGTTTTTAGCAAAAGGTATGAGATAAACAATCTTGACATGACTGTCTTTTTATCGAAAAACATTTTTTAAAATCGGTAATTGGAAAATATAAAACCATGACCAAACAAATCACAACATTTCAGGGATTATAAATAATTGTTACTTGCTGTTATTTGTTTTATAAAATTGTTTATCTCATTTCTTTTGCTAAAAAAACGGAAATATAGTATTTCCGAACGCGCTAGTAGTTCCCTAAAAAAGACATGTAAATAAAAGAGCCCTTGGCGGTCTATTTGCAAAATAAACTTTTGATTTTGATTTTAGTGTTTTATAAAAGGTACAAAATGGCCTCACGCAGTAAACTTAAATAAAAATCTTTATCCAGACAGTGCTTTTCATTTGTTCGATCGCAAATCATGAATAACGGATGTCCATTTGTCATTGTTTTAGTTAAACGAGTGATTAACGTAGTCATGATAAATTTTCGACTCAATTTTTCAGTGAATACCCCACGACCGATATTCGTCTTCATTCAAGATGAGTGATAAATTTTAATATGTATAAGACTCATAGCTTCAGCAGAGTATAAAAATACAATGTATATTACAACGTGAAGTTTTGATCAAGTTAGCGAAGTTGTAACAATGTACCTAGGGGTAAAGAGGACGGAATTATTTATAAGACTTGATAATATGGTTAGGTTGCCCAAATATATTCTATTCTAATCTTGTTGTTCTAACGTTAGTGAAGAAAGCCTTTGAAAAAGTGTAGAACACTAAGTTTTTTAAGCTTTATGTTGTACTTGTTGTAAATAAAAGTGTGGTTGTTGATTTTCGCTCTGCCTTTGCTACTCATACCAGTATTTTAGGTGCTAAAAGCCTAATTATTAAGTATTGTTTGTACTGAGATTGTTTACTGCCACAGTCTAAAAACGATGGAAGCTATTGGCTGCAAATAGCACACAGCCAATCTCTTTAGAGATCCTTGATTATGTCCAGCAGTGAACGTTCCGAATGCAAAGACAGTAATGATGAGTGTCAAGAAAACCTTTTGATCTCGACTTTTTAAAAATATTTTTACGTCCAACTTATTATTATTCTGTAACGAGTACTTTGTTTTTTTGAATCGGATCCCGAGTAAAAAGGCATAGTACTGGAAAAACGTAAGAAAGGAAGATGTTGAGGGAATTAATAAAACATTTCATCCTTTACGAAATGTTCCCGGCTTCCCGTTCATCTATCGCCATATTTCCGGTTCAATCGGTTTTCTTGTGATTTATTATTCACACCGCTGGTACAGAGCGTCGTAACTGCACCTTGAAGCTGTGATAAGGAGAATTTTTGATATCTTATTAATATAATCTACGTTTATGTAGGTATGTCTATCAGGGGTATAAGTGTAGGTGGCGGGAAGACTATTTTTTATTAGATTATCAATGAATCGCCTTGTGAATTTAAAAAGATTTAGCCGTGTTTCATAACGATTTATATCTATGTGTAGATAGGTTTTGTACACTTTATATGTATAAGTTAAGCAGCGTTGGCTGCATAGTCTGATCAAAATAGAATTTGGCATGAGGAAAAATAAGTAAAACAAGGAATAAAACTATAGGTACAGAACTGTGGCCATACCTATTCTATTTTCTTTATTTCAAGCCGATTGAATATGCAAAAAATATGTCAGTAACCAAGACTGTTTTTTTTAATATATTGAAAAAAAACTGCGTTCTTATAATGATAATCTAATACACAATGTTCCTATAACATTTGTTCAAATAATATTTTTTTCAAGTGTTTTCATTGAATAAGGCGCAATGATCGAGCTCTGTCCAGCCAATCAGAGCGAGCAACGTAGCTGCCACACAAGACTCGCTTGCCTGAGAACCCAGTTCTTCCATGAAGCACTCTAAAGTTATCAATAGCCATGACTAGTCCTGAAAAAAAAACAATCAGTCTAGTAAAAAAGTACAGTAAATGTATCTACAAAATCATTGTACCTTAAAGATTACCTACCACTGAATGATGATGTTTCTAAACTCTTGTAATCTTACGAATATTAACAACGGCCTGTTTAAAATTACTAGCTTTGATTTATATTAGTCTCGCCACGAATTTAAATTCAAGCAGTTAATTTCGTTGTATCTTAATTCAGATTGTTGGGGATTATAATTATTTCTTATTTCTAATTAACTTCGCTGACTATTTTGTTTACTTTGTGTTCAAATCTTACAGATTTATAATTCAGCATCATTAAAGGAAAGCGGCATCTTTATTCATCTCATCCCATCATCTTCAACCCGTAACAACCCACTGCTGGGCATGAGGCTCCTCTCGGGAGGAGAGGATTTGGGCTACAGTTCCCATGGCAAAAAACTCAGAGGTGCGAATCCGAGTGACACAACATCCACGACCCACTGCTTGGGAGGCAAAGTCAATCCACTAGACGTCTAGTGACTAGACTATCTGTCATATCAGCATCTTTTTTACCTGGTTTTAATTTAAATTGCCACTGATTTTCAGGGTCCTGATAGTATCGAGACAGCTGCTTCAAAGATCGGTAGTAACTTCTGCATTCGCTGCTGCTAGCAAAAGCCATCGGGGCTCGGTCGTAAACATTGAATCTGCAAAAAATACAAATTTTATACCCGGGGTAAGTAATGCGACCATTCAAATTCAGGCAGCGAACCGGGACACAAAATATTATGAAATATAACGCTTATGCATCGAAAATCGTTACACTGGAAGAACTTGAAGCTTATTTTGTAGGTGTCATAAATAAGTGTGTTCAAGGAAATTTTATTGGCTTTGTTTAAGGCGCTGTCAACAGCAAATGACCTGGAACAGCGCCACTCTTCACACATACGGTTCACGTGCCTGTTAGTGAAAGAGAAGAAACTATTCCGGCAGCTTGGCGCGCGTCTAAAATCTTGCAAATAAAACACAAATCATAAGAAATAAACAAAAGTATGGATTATTTGTGAAATATGACTCGTTAGCCGTTTAGGTATGAATATGTTGACTTCATGTTTTTAATTGCAGACCCATACGTCGAAAAAATAAAGACATAGATCCGTTTATTGATGATTTTAAGACCAATCTTTTCAATTATTTTCTATCGAGCCGATTTTGTTCAATCATGTATCGAGCCCGTCTAGCGTGTTTGAAATATGATGAAAATTAACATTATATTTTTTTTGTATTTCTTTTTGTGTGCAGTTTTTCTTAAAAAAGTGTTTAAATAACATCAATTTCAACAAAATTAGGTGTTGTCAGCCTCTTAAGAAAAATGAATCAGGCGTTACTTTGCGGAGATAAATAGTACATTACTGCAGAGGCCGGGAAATTGCAATTCGTGGATGAGTACCTATATAGTTTGACGGACGACGCGTAGCGGAGTCCGTTAATAAATACGAATCCACGAATTGCCGTTTCCGCCGAGGCATGTATACCTAGTGCTTTTACCTAATAATGCGAGGAAATAAAATAAAATGTTAAAATATTCCACTGACTTGCATGCAATTGAACAAAATTGTCGCAATGTTCTACTCCCGCAACTGTACGTATGTAGGTACATTTCCCATTTTTCTTCTGATAACGCCATTTCATTCGAAAGTATATTTCCGTTTACTATAAAATTGTAACAAATCAACTAAAAGTGCAAATTTAAACGTTATAAAGCTATTTTGAATTATATTGGATAAAAAAATCAGCCATCTTTAAAAAAATACTTTTTTCCACAGATTCTGATCATTAGGTAAAAAAAAAACTATTTAAGACACTTTTAAACGCGCTGGTTCCATATGATTGTACGAGCATTTGGCTGTTGTTTGTGGTGAATGATCTTAGTCATAACATATTAAAAAGTTAAATAGTTGAGAAGTAATGAAAATTTCCCGGCCGCTGCAGCTGTGTTTTTTTTTCTAATGTTGCGCCAGTAACGTAGGCTTGGAGAAAATGTTTTTTGATCGAAAGTTTCTTTTAACTTTCTTAAAGCCTTACCTTATTTGCTTTAAGTCCTTAGACTTGCTATCAATCTGTATAACAGGTGCAGAATGTTTGTAATGATGGCCTTCCTCGATGTATTCAGCTTCTAAATCAAAGTTTGTCAAGAAATCATAGTCTTGAGGGAATTCTGCTTTTAACATGGTTGCCCCATAGAATCCGTCGACTAGTACTGTTTCACCGCCAGTCCCATCAGAGTGCTCTATACAATGAAGGATTTGAAGCCTGTAATGAATAATAATTACCTAATCATAATAAGCAGGAGAAAATAGAACTGTGACCAGGGTATCAGAAGATTGACAGTTAACTAACGTATCACTACTTAGTAGGTTTAAACAAAGTCGCTTTCCACCTGTCTGTATGTCACTATGTATGCTTAGATCTTTAACTACGTAACGGATTTTGATGCGGTTGTTTTTAATAGATACCGTGATTCAAGAAGAAGGTTTATATTATGTATAATTCTACGCGGACAAAGTCGCGGGCCGAAGCTAGTCATAATAATAAAGTGGATGATGTTAGAAGCTTGATTCTAAGTGTCGTTATTTGAATGTTTAAGCCGCTTTCTGTAGTAACATTTTCATTTTTAAAATAAGGAACAAACAATTTCAATTCCGACAGTAATAATTATTAATTGAAATGACATTGAATGTCATTACGTAAAGTTAATCCAGAAGCCATCAGGATTCAAAAGACCACTGAAAACTCGTACAAACAATACGAAACTCATTACACTTTGCATGGAATCTAATAAAGTGGCTTAGACCAGTAATAATTATTCAGCAACGAAATGCGAAATGCGGGTTGGGGTTGTAAAAGGCTTCGACGCTACCGAATCAGTGCTGAGTGAGAAGTATGATAAATAAACGAGTGTAGCTGACCCTCTCCGCAGAAGATTAGTGGAAGCACTTATAGCTCTTATAGCCACTCTCGCACTTCAAGATAGCCACCAAAGTGGAGTTACCTCACCGTCCAATTGAATTTCCGCCGCGTTACCGGAAAAATAAAAGGTTTACTTTTTATGTCCAGGAAATAAGCCAATTGACAAAACGGTAACATATCGATCTGACATGAATCAAGAGATACCGTGTTACGAGTAGTAAGATAACTAAGACGACTAATGTGTTTAACACTTAGATTTTTTTGGCATGTCTAAAACGTATGTAACCAACAACAATCATTATATTTGAACAGTAAAATGGTTCTAGTTGATGCATCATGTAGGGACTCTTTAAGTGAGAGAAACACCAAGTATCTTTCAAGTGTCTTTCATGATTCATGAGTCGTACTTTTTTTTTAAGTCAATTTAATTTTACGGCTACTGAATATTGGCAGTTTTTCATACCCTTAATGTGACATTAAGTACTAAGTACCAACGTTGTCACTATTATTACAGCCATTAATTTTAGTCTGATCGTAATTGTGTTTGATGTTTTTAAAAGCTTTTAGGGAGCCATAAAATTAATATTACGAAAACCTGGACGACATTAGAATTATAAATGAATTTTTGTCTATCTTCCTTCAATTTTTTATTTTTTTTTGTTGATGTATGTATCACAACAGAACGGCATCCATCATGATAACACGTTATAATATCTTTATTAATACTAGGCATCAACTTGTATAGCTCTTGCAATTATTCACGATGGTGAGTGAGCTTCATTTATGGCAAACACGTATTTGTACGTGTCAAAGTGTGCATGTCTTATGGTGCGATTTTCGAGCGCGATTACCCGTATTCGCTCTCACGCACAATTTGACTCATATGCATATGTTTACCACAAATAAAGGTCAAGCAATACCTATATCTAAGTGTTGAATAATGCACCATTTTCGTTATGTTTTTACTGACCTGGGGCCTTACCATGACGTCTTATGCTGTACAGTTTAGGTCCGCTCGCTGTCAGATTCATACTAAAAGTGACAGCTAAAACTTGAACTTAGTCGGAATTAGGATGTCATGGTAAGGCTCCTGAGCTGTTTAGCGCTGTGCTCTCACAACCTTAGCACAGTTTCATCTCTTATAATCGTAAATAACGAAATACTTTAATGCTCTAAGAGTAGGCCTCTTTACCGGACTGCGTCAGGAGGGTTGTTCCTAGAGTGGTGACCCTTATTATTCGTACGACAAGCGCTGAATAGCAGAGCCGTGAACGAATTGCTAAATAGGATTTGAAAGCAGCCAACAGGCGAAAGCTCTTTCGTACAGGCTCTGAAATAAAAATAACGACGGCTGCCACTTGAAGGCACGATGCCCACGATGTAGATAGGTTTGCGGCAGTTGCGGCAATGAGTGTTGCTTTGCTTCGTTACAAAAAGGGTGCGGTTTTGATTTATTTCTTGGTTTTGGGTACCTGATTAAAAATTTATCAAAAATATTTTCGATGGTCTGGCACAGTTAAGTTAAACTAGGCTACTTTTGACAGATAGGTATACATTGTATGTGTATTTAATTAATGTGTGGGTGTTTTGGTTTTGTACTGTAAAACTTGCATGTGTTTTTTATCAATAAATAAATAAAGAAGCCAAAATTCATAAAGTAATTGCGTCAGTCTATGGTGTCAGTATTCTATTGTTATATTTATTGTTTAAGCACCTTGACCGCTCTGTCAGGTTTGATATTTATTAAAGTGGAAATACAATAAAATATTATGGAAAAAGAAAGAGCTATATTATTTGGTAGTAAAATTTAATCAAACTTAGTTTGGTTCTAAAACTGAATTCATAAAAATTATTTAATGCGATTGCTAAACAAACCATAAACCCCTATATTAGGGTTGAGTCTTGGTCAAAACCTGGTATCTCTAGAACAGTATAACTTAAGATATTTTGTGTTCGTAACTTAAAACTTAATGGACCTTGAAATAAAACAGGATGGGGTACTTATTGAAGATTGCTATTAAAGTTAATGTTGCGTTTATTTCGACACGAGAGCGTCGTTAATTTAACGAGTTTCCTTAAACTTACGATAGAACTGATGACAAAACTTGGTATTTATTAACGTTTGGCGCGTTTAACGAATACGAAAAGTTTTTGTAATAAGGGTTGTGATTTCATGAGTTCGAGACAACAGGGGCTACTCCTAAATTCAAAATCGAAGTTCGTATCATACGTACCCCTCACTCTTCTACACATGAGTATAAGTGTGAACGAAACGGCACGAAAAAAACTTCGAATTTTTAACTTGCTTTAGAGTAGGTCTGCTGTTGATCATTTCGTTTTCAAGAAAAGCAGAATGCTTCACTCCAATTACTTATATTCTTAACTCCACTTTATTAAGAAATCTTTCTGCAAAATTAAAGCAGCGGAGAATATTAGGCTTGTTGTGTAGAATTAATAAAGGTATAATTTTATCGTGTGCTGAGATTATATGATGCAATTTCAGCGCCGAATATTCGCTCCAACCGTATATCGTTTATGTAGGTACTTAGTTAATTAATTTCTTATAACGAACGTAGTTACTTAGAGAAACAATTTAAGAAAACACGAGTCGAACACGGTTCTGCGCGTAACTCGATTAACATTTTGATACGAACTCATGTCTTATGAAAAAACTTACTTAATAATTACCTAAGTAATTGAAGTTTTGAGCTGTAGGTAAATTAGGGATCTGAAAAGCCAAATTTTATTTATAATTTAGGTTACTTAGGATACTAGATCACCATGGCAAGGCCAGTAGCGTACGTGTAGCTAAGTCCCTGGTGTAAAAAAGGGGTCCGTAACTGAACTCTTCAGGTGTTTTGCAATCTATTTTATTTACTTGATGAAGGTGGGAGAACTTTTCGCCAGTTCAATATGATCAGAGTTTTTCTGATCAAGAATACCCCCTGAGCTTGGGCTTTGAGCACGGCACCGCCTGACCCTTGTGGTGTTCGTTGATTTAATGAATATAACTAGTTGTATAAACGGTTCACGGTTCATCAACGAACGAAACGTTTCGAATGTTGCCCACGGCTCTGTTTCGATATTAATGTCCTTTCCCGGGTCTGAAACTATCTCTGTACCTAATTTCACCAGAATCGCTTCTGCACGTCTAGCACGAAAGCGCACAAGAGTCGCGTCGCGCGCGAGATATGTTGCCCGTCTTCTTCTTACTGTTCGTTCTAGAAAGATACGGGTCGAGCGCTCTCGTGCTAGCCTGGTTGTATTTTAAGCGTGAAAGCGTAACAGACAGAGTTATTTTAACATTAATTATCATACCCGGCAGCTTCTGTAAAGTAAGTGTTGTCATTATGGGTAGCGAGAGGTAGGTTGGTGTAAGCTGTATCGGCGTGGTCTGCTTTCGTGGTGAACTGCCACATGCCACCAAAAATCGTATGTTGCACGCCACCTAAGGCTTTACAGACTTTTTCTGTAGCCTCAAGTGTTGGGGCCACCTGAAAGAGAATAACATTTTCAGGTCAATGTAACTGTGGATGTTACGATTCAAACTTTCGCGATTTTCACACATTATTATTATAAGAAGGGGTCCTCTCGAGACCATGGATGCAAAGTCGCGTCCGAAACGTCGAGGTACCTATTTACAATAATACTTTTTATTTACGTGATTAAGTCCCGTTTTTCTTCTAATAATAACTGTGGATAGTGTGAAGTCCATTATTTGTATAATTATGTTGATCTTGCAATACAATCCGACCGCAAGAAGTGAATAAAATTTCACTTCAGAGATTTGACCCAAAAATCAAACAGCTTATAGGCCAGCACACGCCACGTCACACTTTCATTATTTCAGTTATACATTATTGCTAAATTAAATGCAAATTAATAATGATGCAGGTCATAAATAATATTGAATCGGAACGCCATTTGCGGCTATTAATCAATTTCAGTAGAATCGCTGAATGGCCTGCGGTTATTCATTACGTCGAGTACCTGTGATAGTGGCAGCTCATTTGCTTGCTCAACGATTTGGATTCTATCTCTCTTTATATCTAATAGGTGCTTCTATATTACGCCGTGCATAGCCACACGGTGAATGTCACGACTGAACGGGTAAAGAGAGGTGTAAAAGAATGTACCAAGCTGCTCGGCACAATTGGGTCTTGTTACCCTTGGTCAACCCACTAAGAGACAAAGACGGGTTTTATGTATGTACCTATGTATTGTTAAAGAAGTATAACTTTACTAACCTTTTCGATTAGAACGACTCCGTAGTCAAGAAGTGACTGAAATGCTTTCACTGAGCCTTCCTCGGAGTTGAGAAACTCCTCAACTGGAATCCGAGCTATTTTATCTGTTACATGTCTTCCATGCCATAGAACCGGTTTCAGCCGCTGTCCGTCTCTGAACGAATTGTAATCATATTTGATTAAAAAAATTGCATCGTATTTCGACTGGTGTTTGTCGTCCCCTGTAACAATTATGTACAAAAATGATTTGGCACAGTAACTTTTACTATAGGGTTATTCAATCGTGGATGGAAATCGTGGTGGTGTCATGCCTTGTATATTCATTTTCTATTTTCATGCCTAACAGTGTTGCCATTTTATATACAAATGCTTAGAATTTAATTAAGTTTATAATCTTAAAACCCACTGTAGCCAGCTTTATTTTTGTCACGATTTAATCTAAGTATTTTTAATTTTGTTACGTTTAAATACCTATAAAAACCGGAGAACAATTTTTTGAAATATTTTCTGGGATAAACAGTTTCAGGTTTAAGTTACGATATAAAGTTAAGCAGTTAAAATATTTTTACAACATTACGGCTATTTTTCCTTCCATATTTTATTAATTGGATCACGTCTTTGGGAAAAGTATCTTGTTTAATTTAATTTTAAAGCATCTAGCCCGCTTTAGTACATTCATTGTCGACAGACTGGCTACAGTACTAAGGTTTATAAAATGACACGAAATTAGGGTGCTCTTAAAAACGAACGTGACACGCATTTTGAGAAAATTATCAAACTTTCCCAAATCTAAAGCCTCGTGTAAAATATAATTTCAAGATTTAATCTTTAACTTAGAGGTTTATAACTGTTTGAACAAGAATTCATTCATTAAGACGATCATTTCAGAAACTAGGCCGAACCAACTCCTCTGAAGTTCAGATAGTTTAGATAACTACAAGGCGACTCTATTAGCAGTTCAAATATTTACACTGCTGGCATCCAAGAGGCATTCGTGGTCAAGATCCGTTACACCGATTTATGGGTAAAGTTTAAATGAACTTCAGCTTCTGAAATTGTTTTTATTTTAATTCTCCTCTCACAAAGTACAGTACCTATGTACAGTATGTAGGTACAGCAAAGTTTTATTTTTGCACTGTATTTGTCTATCATGATCATGATTTTGTTTAACGCAAATTTCATTTTCGCCAAATTGTGTCTAAAAACTATTAGACTTGGTTTCACTGACTACCTACTTTTATATCTTTAGACATTAAAATAAATATGCAGTAAGGAGTAAAGCTAATCAGTTTTGAAATTCTGGTCATCACTTTACCATATAAAAACGCAGATTGAACTCAAACACGTAAACGAAAAATAACAAAAAACCAGACTCCAAAAATATTTACCTAACTGAAAAAACTGTAACCAAGAACTGAAAAACATGATTCAGCTTTCAGTTTTCGTTTAATAATTACTTATTTAAGTTTAATTTGAATACTTTGAGATAGCGTCGGCTTTTCTAAACAACCACAAAGTAACACGTTACCTACCTTAAATCAAGGCGGGAAAAAAAAGTGAAAAAGAAAAAAAAATACAACCGAATTGAGAACCTCCTTTTTTTGAAGTCGGTTGAAAACTGAGCAGCGTCTCGCGTCTTGTTCCTCCATTACATTAACGAGCTATTGCCCGCATCTGGCAAAAGTTGTGCGTTAACTTATTTACGAAGTTCATGAAAGTCAATTTGTTGGTACTTACACGTCACAACAACCTGAGACTCGTTGGATTTAACGTCGGCTATTCTCGACTCCGGTATGTCCAGTATATGCTGGGCCCTTTGGAACGTATCGGCGTGGTAACATGACGAACATCTGAAATGAAAGTTCAACCTTGATTGACTAATGTACTCTCATTAATGGTGCCTTAAAAAATTGGGGATGATAGGGGTTTGTTTGCGCAAACTCCATCCGAATCGCTCGCTACCTTCTACTATACAATATTATTGGCTAATCCTGCCGCCTGAAGGTTGAATGACCGGTGAAATTATTGCACGTAGGTATTCTATCCTAGCCCGCTAGGGTGGCAATGCAAAAACTATCTTCTAGTGTTGTATATACGAGAGTGGTTCTAACTCACCACCAAGTTTGCATTTGCTAGTTTTACAACCTATTTCATAAAATAAAAATGTTTAAATAAGCATCGCAGGCATGGAAAACAACAAACGGCAGCAAAATAACGCCAAATTATAACGTGAGCATTTAAAATATTCGTATGTTAGCGACTATTTCTTAGCCTTACCTAAACTGAAGCTGAGCAAATTACAAATTACAATTTTAACTTAATTTGATGTATCGTTACCACACACAAACACACATTCACACACACGTACACACACACACTAACACACACACGCACACACACACACACACACACACACACACACACACACACACACACACACACACACACACACACACACACACACACACACACACACACACACGCACACACACACACACACACACACACACACACACACACAAGCACACGCACACACACACAATGCATTAGTAGTAATTTTCTTATTGTTAGTCTTATAAAAAACAAGTGCTTTAAAAACTTCTTAAGTAGGATAACTATTGTACGGGTTCTATACCCTATAATTGCCGGCATCTGAGGGTCGGAGGCCTGGTGACCTGACACACAGGGCATTCCTAGTTCGGGCACCAGTCTCCTCCATACAGGTCTGATAGTTTTACAATCTTTTATACTGTTTTTAAATGTATCTTGTACTTGGTGGTGGAGAAAGTCAATAAATGTTTTTATTATTTTATTATTATTATTATTATTATCTTGCGTATTGCCCCAGCCCCTATAAAATTAACCAAAAAAATACCATAATCTGCGTTATTATATAATATTGCTTTGGTTTTGGTGTTATTTGTGGACAAAAAATGAGTTATATTCAGTCCGTGGGCTCTTAGAATGCCATTACCGTTTGTTTTTCTGTCTCACTCACTCTTATGGATTTGATACTTGAATAAGAATACGTCCACGGTACCCGAAACTCGAATTAAATTCTAAAAGCTCACGTGCATAGGCAGGCTGTATACACGTAAAGGTAAAGCAAGAGTAATTGGGATAATAATATTTTGAGAGGATAAATACGGATGATATACACATGCCAGCTTTTAACTTATTTACTCGTATCTGCGTAACAAAATTTGAAAAACGAATGTGGAAATTGAACAGGCCAGTGGCAGTAGAATCCAGAGCTAGATTTCCGATGGTATTATTTAAACATTCTTGTACGTAGTACCTAAGTAAGCACTATATTTTCCGAACGTATAGTTTTTCATAATTTTCATTAGTCATGAAGCGTTTTGATTATAAAACAACAAGTTTTTTAGTTAATTGTTAGTAAAGTTTCCTATGTTCTAAAATGAAAACAAACAACAATATTTTAATTGTGAATATTTCCTAGGGAGATTTTGTTTTATATCTACTTGTACCATAACGTCGAGTAAAATTGTTGTTTTACACGAAGTATAATTTTGCAAGCTTTGGGTAAAAAATAAGGAATTAAATATGTAAGAAAAATAAATACCCTTAGCCCTATTAAAACAAATAAGGATATGAAAATAAGCCAAATAAGGTAATTGACACACCTGCAATGGTCTCGAAGCCAACAGTCCTCGAATGTGATCAACAATCCATTTTGGAACTGGACCTCCAATCCGCGGTTAACATGTTTAACTTTTAGGATGCCTGGGAAAATATTTTAATTTTCATTATCACAGTGCGCACATAATTACAGAAACGGGACGCGCACGCATGCAATTTTAGACTTTATAAATGCCTATAATTTTGTTTCCGTCTTTGTAATGACTAATGACTTATCCAAATTAAGATGATTTTTTTAACTATACATACATCACGTCTTTATCCCTTACGGGGTAGACAGAGCTTAGGCTGACAAGAACCTAAAGGCCACGTTTAGCATAAGTGTGGGCTTATAGGTGGAAAGGGGAATCAAATATAAAATGATTCCTTAGATTTTTGCCCGTTCCCTCGATAAACTTTTAACCATCTGCGCGGAAGAGAGGCACAGTACGTTGTTGTCTGGGAGAAAAAAACATAGAATGTACCGGTACATTCTATGTTTTTGTTCTCCCAGACCAGTATGGAAGATGAATCTAATCAAATCTAACTGGTGAAATTGTCATAGTCATAATAATAGGTGCTTTCAATGGTTCTGCAGTTGCATTAATGCCATTAATTAAATAGCCTGTATTCAAAACTAATTTAACTAAAAAGTAAAAAGATGTAGTAATAACTTACCAGTCATTGTATGTAAGTTGGCAAATCTCAGCTGTTTATCTAGTTTAAACGGAGCACTGGGCGTCTAAACTTAAACTGACTCGAACACGATCGAGCATACGTTGTATGATAAAAGGTCAAGATACTTTACTTATCGTTGGCAATTACCGAGGTTTTAATTTGTCTTGCGGGATGTCAGATAATACTTGTTTTTCATGATTGTCAATTAAAATGTTTGTTGTGACGCCAACAATACCAACACGACATACATACATTATGTCGGATAATGAACATTGGTTATTATACAGGAGCTTCGTTGTGAATCCATCCAGATTGGCAATAGTACACGTGAAACGCCAGTGTTGCCATATGCGGCGCGCTAGACAGGGTCTGAGGTTGTTGCGCGGGAAAACGATTGTCATTTGTGAGTATGAAAAGAAATGGACGCGCAGACAGTGACCTCGGGAACTGTCCCGCGTTTCTTAATTGAAAACTAGGCTTTTCTTTTCGTTACTGTGGATTATTGTGATATTGACGTTACCTAAGTTGCAGTGGAAGTTTTTAATAATGTTTCGGTGTTGAGTTTGCTACAATAGTAGACTTCCGACAATTTTCCAAAACAGTTTCATTAATGACCGAATTCCCTTTTTGCCCACGTTAAACACACGATTTAGTCGGGTCTTACCCTTTACATTCACTCTCTTCGATACATACATACAGTCACACCTCTTTCCCATAGGGGTAGGCAGAGACTAACTTTGTTCCACTTGCTACAATTCTGGCATTCCTCCTTCGCTTCATCCACATTCATCAATCTCTTCATACATGCTTGTCGGTTTCGGGTACTCTTGACCTGCCCTTTTTTCAAAACGTCTCCTATTTGGTCAGCGTTTTCTTCGCTTTTTTTTTTAAATAATAGGTACAATACAACGTCATTTTTTGTTTTTACTTATATCGTTTTTATTTTACATCTTTGATTACTGGACTAGATTGATGAACATAGAAATATTTTTGGACCAAGCAATTTGGACTACCTACGTTTTATGAAAAGGTAGAAAAAGCGAAGGGATTAATAGGGATGATGTTGATCGCGTCACGTTCACAATAAATACAAGTTTGGTGTTGTCAATTTCATAGCAATAAAACATGTCCTCGTAACGTAAACGGATAGTTTGGTTGGAAATATTTCGTGCAAATATTTCTTGTGTGTTACACATTGATAGGTACTTAGTCGCACGTTTAAATAAACAGTGTTTAAGGTGGAAACACATTATTAACACGCGACGCGACCCGATGCAACGAATGTATGCGCATGGCGTCGCGTCGGATGTTCATAGTGTGGTTCTGGTCATAAAAAATAATACAATTTGATTCGACTCAACCCGCGTCGCGTTGCATGTGTTTCCACCTTTACAAAAGTTATATCGATTAAGTTTAGAAATAGGAGATAAACTGAAAACAATCGACGATCTAATAAAATGTTTTCATAAAACCACATTCTTTGTACATTAAAGTGGCCAGTGTGAAGTGTATGCGCAAGTTTTTTTTTTAAATTAGCGTTTTATTGTGTGCCACTGCTGGGCAAAGGCCTACCCATTCTTCCACTCGTCCCTGTCAAGGTTATTTAATGGATTAATATTAATTAAAAACTAAGCCAAAATCCTACTGGCCAGTATCACATAAAAAATATGTTGCAAAAGGAGAAGAACAGGGTTAGTTAAGGTGAAGCGAGCTAACCACATTCAGGAGAGACAGGCAATCTATTTATTTCTACAAATGCTGTTTATTTTCCACATCACTTCAAAAAAATTCCTAACAACTACATCATTTCGCTGCATAATACACATATCCAATAATTTGCAGTGTTAACGTTCGGATTCCGTAGTAGACATACATAACAACGTGTATATTTACCTCTAACTTTCGCCAAACAGAAGTGTGATAAACTAAACGCCACTGTATCACACACCCCGATACTCCAACTCTTGTGTGCTAGATATCCCCCTCGTTATGTGAAGGGCGGAAATATGATAGAGGGGTCGTACTTTCGACTCTACATATTATTTTCTCGGTCCATTTCTCGCACCACTTTCTTGGTATCGCCAAGACTAGCGGTTGGATGTATTGAGTTACATTTACGAAACGTTTTTGCGTTCCTTGCAAGTAATATCATTTCCTTTTTGGCTGCGTTGAACTCTTCCGTTACATCGTGTTTGAATTGAATCTAACTAATATTATAAATGTGAAAGTATGGATGGATGGATGGATGGATGGATAGATGTATGTTTGTTTGTTACTCAATCACGCCAGAACGGCCCAGCGGATCTGGATGAAATTCGGCACATAGATAGAAAAAAGTCTGGAATAGCACATAGGCTACTTTTTATCCCGGAAAATTGCGTAGTTCCCGCGGGATAGCGATAAACGAATTCTTTGCAGACGAAGTCGCTGGCAACAGCTAGTATTCCATATTACTAAATACTGATCTTGGATTTAATTTTAGAAAATTTAAAGCTGTTTCATTTATCATTTCTGGAAAAGCAAAAACAATTAAATAAACAAAGCAATATTTTAAAACAGACTAATACTAAAACTAAAACGACTAATAATTATTTAATCTAACTAATATTATAAATGCGAAAGTATGGATGGATGGATGGATGGATGGATGTTTGTTTGTTACTCAATCACGCCAGAACGGCCCAACGGATCTGGATGGAATTCGGCGCATAGATAGAGAAAAGTCTGGAATAGCGCATAGGCTACTTTTTATCCCGGATAATTGCGTAGTTCCCGCGGGATAGCGATAAACGAATTCTTTGCAGACGAAGTCGCTGGCAACAGCTAGTAAAACTATAAAGTAAATATGTTGTCAAAATTTTCCGCCACAGGCATCGACCCCAAGACGCTGGCCGCAGCATTGCCTCTCTGAACTGCTATTCCTAGCCTTTGAGAGAGGTAAGCGCCAGCCCTAGGGTCACCTGTGGCCAGCACTAAACGTGTCGAAAGTTCGTGAATATTTTTTTTTTGTGTCCGCCGGCCGGCCAAGGTCCCATTGTCTCGAAAGCAAGCGCCGCAAACACATGGCAATTTGTTAGTGTAGAATACTTAATTTTGAATGTTGTAATTGTTTGGTGAATGGGGTGTTTTGGCGTCCAAGTTCATTAAAGAAAAATATACAGCGTATAAATTTCATACGGGCGTACATTTTTATAATGGTTTCTGCAGGTCCTAAAAACACGTAGACATGTTTTCATTAACTAATTGCTGCATTTTTTTCATGCAAAACAATTGAGCACGCAATGTACATTTTCCTATTATGATAGGATCATTCATATGTCCTATTCATTTGTTTGCTAAGTCACACTAATTTGGATCGTATGCATATTTATTTAACATTGCTATAATAATTAAGCTATTTAATATATAATACCTCTCTTCTAATCTTCCACGCTCTGGGAGTAAAGAAAAAACATAGAATGTACCAGTTGCTTCTCTTCCCGCGCAGATGGTGAAAGCCCATCGAGGGAACAGGCGAAAATCTTAGGAATCATATTATAGCCCATCAATATTTTGATTCCACTTTCCACCTATACGCTAACAATCATGCGAAACGTGGCCTTTAGGTCTTGTTACCTTAGGCTCTGTCTACCCCGTTAAGGATAAAAATGTGATTTATGTAAGTACTAGCTGTTGCCAGCGACTTCGTCTGCAAAGAATTCGTTTATCGCTATCCCGCGGGAACTACGCAATTTTCCGGGATAAAAAGTAGCCTATGTGCTATTCCAGACTTTTTTCTATCTATGTGCCGAATTTCATCCAGATCCGTTGGGCCGTTCTGGCGTGATTGAGTAACAAACAAACATCCATCCATCCATCGATACTTTCGCATTTATAATATTAGTTAGATGTGTCGGCCACGAACCTAATCTAACCAAACCCATTATCCTGCGTAGAGCAACTAAGACAGCACTTGTGCCTAATAAAATGGCCACCAGCATCTGAATTGTAAATGTTATTATTACTGCATACCCTTCCCCGGAATCGGCTTTACGTTCTACCCGTGATCCAACTGAATAATTGCTCAGTAGGCTTACTGTCTAACTCGCTCGCAATCGCCATCGTGTTCATTTTGACAGTTCATGTATGGGCTGGCAATTGGCATCGGAATCAGCTAGCTGTCACATTCATACATGAACTGTCAAAATGAGCACGGTGGCGATTGCGAGCGAGTTAGACATTAACAGCCTTATTCATAAAAAATCCTTAATTGAGGTTTGATCAGTCTATTAGTTAACAGACTGATTAAGCTTATTTGACAGTTGTTATGGCCTTTTAGTGAATTAAAAAAAAATTTACAGCAGTGGCAGCGAATTAGCGGGAAACCAGCGAATTAACCCGACAGACGAGGCAGTGTGGATCTAGTTTCCCTTACCTTTCCCGGAGGGGGATAAACTTAAAACAAAAAAACTGAATTGCGTATGGTTTTTGCTCTTGCCAAAATCAGCTGTTCACATTTGTGGCGGCCATTTTGTGAGTTAGCAGAGAAATAAAGTAGGGTCTACGGTCCGCTAACTTTCGGAAGACTTAACAGACCCTTGATGGACTGATTAGCGCTAATTGACGTTTATGAATCATGTTTTTTTGCATCGGTCCTATAGCGAGCTTATAGCGTGCCTCTAACTTTTTATAAATAAGGCTGTAAGCCTACAGATTAAGTTCAATGCCATTTAGTATGTGAACCGGGGTTTTTAGGGTATCATTGTGACCGCATCCTTATTGCCTTAATTTTTGCTTAATGATAACTTTTGAAAGGAGTCGAAAATTGAGCTTTATATGCATAAATACATAAATCTCGTCTTTATCCCTTACAGGGTAGACAGAGCTTAATGTAGCAAGACCTAAAGGCCACGTTTAGCATGATAGGTGGACAGGAGAATCAAAATATAGTGGTGGGTTGCTGGCCACCATTTGCACGGGAAGTTCTTTGCTCCCAGATTTATCTAACGGAAGGCTCATTTTATTATTTCAACTAAAAGGGATTTAATTGCGTGCACGTTTTAATTATTAATTAACTACCTCGACGTTTCGGACATGCTGTGACGCACGTGGTCTCGAGAGGAAGAGTGTTTGCGATAGATTCAACAAAACAAATATTTTAATACTTTAGATATATTTAAATCAAATTGATACAATTAAAGAGGAGACGAATTGCGTGCGTCTTGCGTCGTTATGTTAGCTTGACTGGCTGGGCGGCGCGCGGTGAGGTCCGCGGGCGCGGTGGATGCAACGCTGCGGTGCAGGCGAGCGTTGTAGCTGTCAATGATGCCACACACGCTTGCTTGTGCGTGTACAAAGAGCGTCATGTTTATCTAGGTAGGAGTAATACCATCATCTCTGTCTGTCAGTAAAAAGAGATCACTGCAGAGTACACCCGCGGAAACTTCACATATTATCCTTTTCTTCGCAGTGATATTATCCTACTAATATTATAAATGCGAATGTTTGTGACGATGTGTGTGAGTGTGTATGTTTGTTCCTTCTTCACGCTGAAACGACTGAATGGATTTGCTTTAAATTTGGAACGAAGATAGCTGGTACCCTAGATTAAAAAATAGGCTAGTTTTTATCCCGGAAAATTGCATAGTTCCTGCGGTATAGCGATAAACATGTCGATTGCTAAATCTACTTGGACGCAGTCGCGGGCAGAAGCTAGTTATAGTTTAAGATAGCTTTTTGTTTATTATATTTTATTTTTGTTAGTTTTACAAGAACCTAATGAGCTTTGAATTGAGTACGCTTGCACCGACATGCGAATAAAAGTGGTCAGAAAACATAATGTGGTGTAGCAGCACATTAATAGCCCTGTAGGTATTACAATATCGTTTGGTGAGGCAATAACACTATATTGTTTTTGCTGTTCATAACTATCTACTTTATGGTTTCTCATAAACTTTTGTTACCCCACCGTTCTTAATTAATACACAGGAGCTCCCCCATCTTGGCTTGCTATTAATTGGAAAGCTCTTTGGCTATGCTCCAAAGCTATATTTGAAAGTTCCTTAATGATGGTAAACAATATCGTTCAACTAAAATAAGCACATCTACCCGGTACTTGACCATTAAATTTCTATCAAAGATACCTGTAGTGTTATAATGATTAAGTACTAGGCAATAATCTTATGAGACAACTTCGTGAGGTACTTAACCGAAATTTTAGGACTCTAGACTACATAACATACATATATCACGTCTTTATCCTTTACGGGGTAGACAGAGCGTAAGGTAACAAAACCTTAAGGCCGAGATTAGCATGATTGTTGGCGTATAGGGACTCTAGAGAGATATTTAATGTATGAACACATTATTAACTTTCATCTTACAAAATTTTTTGGTAATGAAATATATCTGGTTATTAATAAATCTTTAGACTTTTCATCATCATCATCATCATCATCAGCCAGAAGACCTCCATTGTTGAACAAAGGCCTTCCCCTTAGAACGCCACAATGAACGACAACTCGCCACCTGAATCCACCGGTCAGCCTCATTCAGCCTTTTACAAAATTAAAAAGTCAAAATCATTTGACATTAAATTTCCTTTGACATAAATTAACCAACCCAATTTACACTAGTTTGAATTAACTGCGACCCCTAAACGAGGTTTTGCAACTCCCTGGGAGTCAAAATCAGAATCAGAAAAAAATACTGTTGTGGAAGATAAAAATGTTTATAATTGTTGCTCGCGACACCACTTGAAAACCACTGTACTAGATAAACGAAAAGGCTTCTATCATGCCTACTATCCTTTAATTTCCTTTTGTAAATTGAATAATGACTATCACAAGCTATGAAATCATTTCAATTGGCATATTGGGTCAAACTACTTATGCAAGTCTCTTAATTTGGGTCATTTATAGCAACTTCAGACTAATTGGAAACCAAGTTTTTTCATTAGTTAATGGAATGGATTTTACAGCAACACGCAACGATTAGTTAAGACCTGTAACAGCGTGCCACATTTTGTGGCATACTTCGTAGTGCGGCATTTCTTTATAATAGCTTATCGCCGAACTTCTGGTCTGCATGACGTAATGATAAGTATACAACTGTAGTGAATAAAGCTTTCTCATGACATTTCGTTTAATCCCATGTGGTTTTCAACCTTAACAATATTTGAATAGGTTTCTTATTTATAAAATAATTTAATCTGACAACTGTATTGTATACACTACTTTAATAACATGTTATTAAAGTTGAAAACCGGATAGAATTTAACGAAATATAATAGGAAAGCTTTATTCAGTAGGTACACCTGTATACTAAAACCATAAAGGCAGAAACTTGTTGGTCGTTAATAGTATATTATTATTATTATTATTTTATTTCAGACATCAAAATCCATATTTTGTTAGTAAAAGTAAAACATACATATTTATATATTACAAGTAAGACGATAGTATAAAATTCATCCAAGTCGAGCCCATCAGCTCTTTTACAAAATAATAAAAAGAATTTTAAAATACGCTATTATTATCAGTAATTTGGCAAACATTTTAGTTAGCCAGTGAATTAGCCTTTTCTCAATTCTTCGGCGGAAGTGAATCCACCGTCATCTTGTAGAACCATCTACTAATAATAGCAGAAAATCAAGAGCCATACGATAAAATTAGATAATTGTTGTACCATGTAGCATGCCACATAAAATACTTCGCACGGTGTGATAGCGACTATATTAAGCGTTTAATTAAACCTACCTAAGCCTTCCGTCCACGACGCCCGTTGATGAAGACGGATGCTCTCATTCGCCGCGAAAAGTGTAAGTAAATTAACAAACTTTTTTTTCCGCAGTTGTAACCTGGATTTATATTCAACAATGCCTAAGTGATATAGATTTTGAGCGAAGAACGAACGGCCTTAACTCACTTTCGGGCTGAGAGCAAAGTAGAGACAACTCTTCCATATGCACCAATCGATACGCAAAGCTTGGACTTTGTTGCTTTAATATCGGCACAGTTCAGCATCTATAGCATTATCTAGTTGTGAGATCCTGTAATTGGCTTTATTGATACCATAGAAGTAATCTATTTTGCAATTTATAGCAGAGCTGTTGGTTCTCCGAAAATAAATAAATAAATAAATAAATCTATTTACTAAGGATATGCCTGTCATCTATCAAAACAAGTACATAACTATGACAGAAGTGGCTTTTGCATTCAGATCGTAGCGCTTGCGAGGGTACGGGCGACTAACTTAGGCTCTGTCTACCCCGCAAGGGATATAGACGTGATTTATGTATGTACTAGCTGTTGCCAGCGACTTCGTCTGCAAAGAATTCGTTTATCGCTATCCCGCGGGAACTACGCAATTTTCCGGGATAAAAAGTAGCCTATGTGCTATTCCAGACTTTTCTCTATGTATGTGCCGAATTTTATCCAGATCCCTTGGGCCGTTCTGGCGTGATTGAGTAACAAACAAACATCCATCCATCCATCCATCCATCCATCCATCCATCCATCCATCTATCCATCCATCCATACTTTCGCATTTATAATATTAGTTAGATGTATGTTTACCCCTTAGACAGAGTCTAGGGGGTTATAAGACCTCGAGGCCTAAATTGCCTTTAGATTATACTAGCTTCTGCCCGCGACTTCGTCCGCGTAGAGTTAGCAATTGATATGTTTATCGCTATCCCGCGGGAACTGTACAATTTTCCGGGATAAAAAGTAGCCTATGTTTTAATCTAGGGTACTAGCAAACATACACACTCACTCACTCACATCGTCACATCGTCACAAACTTTCGCATTTATAATATTAGTAGGAAGTAGGATAGTAGGATTATTTATACAAATTTATTTTCTCTCGCTTTTCTCGAAAGGCGTCATACGTACAGCTAATGTACACTGTATTTTTGGTGGTTTTTTCTAATTCTATATCACTTAAATAGTATTGGATAAGGCTTTGTTAGGACAAGACAAAGTTTGAGGTGTATTTACCGGGATAAAGTAAGTCCTGCCTGGCCCAACGAACCGGAAAAGTCTACTTGATTGTTGACCAACTAATTACGACCGCAAACTTCGCTCTTTGCTGACTTTTTAAAGGGGGACAACATCCACGTGTCTCAAAATATGGATTCATACTCAAATCACGTCTGTATCACTTACGGGGTAGATAGAACCTAAGGAAACAAGACCTAAAGGCCACGTTTAGCATGATTGTGGGGGTATAGGTGGAAAGGGGAATCAAAATAGTCATGGATCGATAGCCGCATCGCCTATAGCAATGATTGCTACGATTTTCTCCCATTCCTACACAAAATTATAACCTAAAACTTAAGATATAATTTTGTGAATCCATATTTAATATGGATTCGCTTTCCGTTAGGTATTACCTATACTGATAGGTATCAACGGTATTCGATTTATAAATACTACTAGCCCTTATCTGCGACTACTTCTGCGCTTTATTATACCTTATCGCTATCATGCGGAATAAAAGCGAATAGTCATGTCCTTCCTCGGGACTAAAACTGTCTCTTTACCAAATTTCAACTAAATTGGTACAGCAGTTTTATCTTGAAGCGGTTACATACAGACAGACTTTTACATTTATAATTATTAGTACAATTGTAATTTGCCTTTGTTTGTAATTTTGCGTTTTTGGTTTGAAACATCAGGATAATTATGTACCTTTATTGAACGCGATATAATGGCGCCACGTTTCTTTAATTAAATTTCTTCAAATCGATACAGAATTACATGAAACAGGAACGTGACTTAATTACCAGTCAAAGATATGTAAACAAGAGGAATCCACCGCCACAAACAATAATAGAATACGTGACGAAAACTCCCCTCGAGACACGATTGTGCTCTATCTTCAAGGGTCTCGGAATCAATTACACTCTTACGTCGTAGTTGTAGGGTATCGCTGGCAAATCCTTTTAGTTGATTAATTATTTATAGAGCTTTGGATGTGTTCTGCTGGTTTGCAAGGCCAGTTGCAGTTGAAGTGCAGTTTCATTACATTTTTTTCTCAGAGCGCACTCTCTGGGAGAACCCGTGCACTCGAGATTGACGATCGAATACTTGGTGGTATAGCTCGCGACTGCCTTCAAAAGTTTGCTTAGCGAAAATTGTTGTTGTTCGGAAAAATAATAAAATAACTCCAGACCATTATTAGACATTGTGTTATTCCATCGAATTACTTATTCATGAAATACCACGACAAAAGTTTCAGAGTCAGGTGTTCATAACGCGGTAACTTTATGAAATACGATACTGACGACCCCAGCGACCATTTGCGGATGCTAATGAGGCGGAGTTGGGAGTTATGAAATGTGGGATTGACCGGTACTGATTATGCTATACGTACAGTCAGTAGGCCCATTGGTTTTGGAACAGTAACGTTTTGGGAAATGCTTTATTTCATCTACCTTCATCTTAAGATAAGCTCTAATAAGGTTATGAGGTTTCGAAGATTAGAGTCTTTACTCTAATCTTCGAAACCTCTGCTTGTTTAAGCAGATAGACAATACTGACATTATTCTAATAGCAGTACCAGTGTACAGTTTTTTTTAATTTGTTTACTGACATTTTTAAACCCCGACGCAAAAGAGGGGGTGTTATAAGTTTGACGTTGATTTCGGTCTGTGTGTGTGTCTGTCTGTGGCATCGTAGCACTCAAGCGGATTAACCGATTTAGTGGCGATGTTTTTGATTCGAAATCCAGTTTCCTGGTTCTTAGCCATGTTTGGTAAATATCGGTCGAGCGGTTTGAAGAGTAGCTCTTTTCCAAAATGATGTAAGGCATTTTTGGTATAAAATTGAATTTTTTATATATTTACGTATGATATGTTATTCGGTTTTCAAAATTTTAATTTTATGTAACGGGAAATGTGCTATATAGATTTATTGTATCTGAGCTCTTACTCATCTCCTGAAAGAGCTTTACACACTGGAATGGGCGCAAGCTGAAAATCGGCGCTGCAAGCTCCAAACTGGCAGCTTAAGCTGAGCGCAGCCTTTTACCACACTTGTGTGTTTAGTTATTTATACCAAATATCGTGTATCGGTATTTTTTTTGTAACACGTTAACTGCCAGACTACATTTTGCTAAGTTATTTTTTTTTCTATCCCATGTGGTTTTAAACGAATAATTAATGATTAAGGATATTTTTTTTACAAATAAAAAACTTTTTTGTTATGATAATAATTATAATGAAGGTCACCCAGCAAGGTTATGCACTGACTTGTTAAATGAACCTACATAACCTTAAAAAGTGCCAAAAATAATAAATTCAAAGAGATCCTTACGGATATAAATGGACAGAGCAAGCTTGACGATGGCCATAAAATAAATTTCGTGGAAGGACTTTTAACCCCCGTTTATCTAAATTGTTACTTATACGGCGACGTTACGGCCGCCTGGGGCTTTGTTGGCAGCCCTGTGTCATCCTGATGCTTGATAAGAGTTTTACTACAAAATGTGTTGTAAATATGTCACGGGCAGTTTGAAAAAGACCCATTTCCTGACTGGTAAGTTTGTGTTTGTGTACTTAGTGCCTGTTTCACCACTCTCTTAAGTAGTGGTAGCAATGACGGCTGTTTTGCAATAATGAATAACAGTGTTGTGTTATTCTCAAATAGCTGTTATTGTAAACTGTTGTCTGTTATCCTGTTATATTGCTGTTTTACAAAACGATAATGAACTTATTATTGAATAATTGTTATACTTATTTCGTCGCGATCGCAGCGTAATAAAAACGTACGGGAACAAAAGCAAAACAACGCTCTGTTACCTTTTTTGTTATTGTACTGACTGACAACAAACAGCAACAGCTAATAATGATACCAAAAGTCAGTTATTTGAATTGCGATTGCGATGCGAGATTGTGGCTGTTTTGTATGACTGTGTCGCGGGTGGTAGGGCCTTGTGCAAGGTCCGTCCGGATCGCTACCACCATCTTACTCGCTAATCCTGCCGCTAAGCAGCAGTACTTGCACTGCTGTGTTCCGGTGTGGAGAGTAAGACAGCCGGGAAAATTACAATCTCTCCGGGGTAGCGGGTATCTATGGGCAGTGGTGATCACTTACCATCAGGTGACCCTCTTGCTCGTTTCCTTTCCTGTTCATATATATATAAAAAAGACGACCTCATTGTATATTGCGGAGTAGCAAGGTTCTAACTTCACTCCGTAAAATAACACCTGAATCTGTTGTACACAGTGTACGCTACTCACCACTACTACTACGTTTACGACTAACGAGTACTTGACGTACGAGTAAAAACTTCTCCAGGGTGCAACATATTACAACAAAGAACCCAATGTTTAAAACAAAAGGCTGCCTAATCCTGCGCGTATCAAACAAAGGCAGCCACTAATCATGTTTGGCCAAGGGTCGGCGGCACCTGCCGTCTGCTGTCCAATTTGTCAACGTCACACCCTGTCTGCGCTCGCCTCCAATTTCATGTTCTTGGTAAACGTGGGACCAAGCACGCTAATTTTTGTCTCGGCTTACGTCCCTTTTTAATAAGTGAGCGTGTAAGGAAAGGAAGTTTTATTCGTGATGAACACTAACAGAGCACAGGTTGTTGTGATGAAGGTGGTCTAACTGATGACAAAGCGAAGGCATTTTGAAATTTCAATTTTAGTGCTGCTTTTACATAGGTAGGTACATCATATATACGACTGCTATAAGATTCTGTTCCAAGACGTTTGAATAACGATATAGATGGCACGAGAAATTATAAATCGACTAATTTAGTTGCCGTTTGTTTCACTTCCTTATTCAGCAAGAATGAAGAAAAATTCAAACCACTGTTGACCTCCTGTCCTGTTTTGTCCTCCCATAGGACGACGACGGACTTTCTCTCATTGAAAAACCCTACCGCTTTTTAAACATGTCACTAACTTATTCTGAAATCGTTCTACAAATCAACCCTATCTCGTCTATTTTATCGTATGTCTTGCTCAAGGTAGAACCCTTTAGAACCCACGTCTCTCTAACAGATTATCTGTACTAACCTGTAGAATGCCGACGTTCCATTTCACGCCGATTGAACACTATATCAGTGGTTTCTAAGCTCCAACCACCTTCTGTGGCTTTACGCTGTTTAATTACGTTTCAATCTTTGTGTCTGTATACCCTGCAGACCTATTTCGACACTCTAAATTCGAAGTTCGTTTCGTGTCATTTTCTTCACACTAAGAGTAATCAACAGAAGAGTGAGAAGGACTATATAATACGAACCTCGATTGTCGAATTTGGGAGTAGCCCCCCTGGTAATCCGTTTCCGACTGAATGAAACTTTCATTTGCCTAAAACATCCGTCTTGACGTCGGATTCGAAGCTTCGAATGAATCGAAAAAATGAAAAATCATTCGTGTAAAGTAAAAAGTACGTGGGTGTTATTGAAAACGGTTTTCAGGCCACTGATTTCGTGAGCGGGGATGAGGGACGAGCCAGGAGGCCTGTGTTTTATTTAGAATAAAAAAGACAAACCAAGATATTTCTCAGTAATCCTAATTTCGTTTTCTTTAATTTAACTTTATCAAACAAAGACACTTTTTTGCTGATACTCTTTATAAATATGCAACCGTCTTATTTGTTCTTAGCTAAATATTTAATGTTGTGTTAAGTTTTAAGGAATACATAAGACAGAGAAACTCCAAATAAATTAAAGTTAAATGAACAAAATACAAGCTTCATTTCGAGGTACGAAATCAACAACTATTCACAGAGCCATGGGAAAGGAAATCCTCGGGTAAAGCCGTGTAATCCGTTTAGAAACCTCTCTAAAGGTTTAATTTATAGACTACAAATAGCCAGAATAATTTAGATTGCGATTTGGTACTTAACTTTTTGCATTGTAAGCATTAAATTTTTACCCGCTGATAGGCATTTTGATTTGCAAACCAGCCAAACCAGAATTATTTATAAAAAAAAATATATTTACAGTAAATGAAGAGGCCTTTACTCAGCAGTAGGTGGATATGGGCTGATTAGATTAGAAATAATAGTTTTATTATGACACCGCGCTGACTCCACTGCGAGTATTACTAACCATCTCAATGGCTGGCCATAATTGTTTCGCTTCTCATCGTCAGAAAAATAACGTTCTTTATTTGACTTAAAACGTCCAAAAGGAAAACTCGGAGCGTAAAAAGTTAAACGGTTTATAAAACCAGGCCCAGGATGCCGTTTAGCGCCACGTAGAAAAAGTGTTGGACTGATTGGCAAGTCCAATTAAACCCAATTTAGAGGCAGATCGCGCTAATTCACGGGGCCGTGCGAAATACGGGTTCAATTTAGACTTAGGGCACTCGCCACTGGCAGTGGCGATGAGAGCGAAGAGAGCGAAGCACTTGCTGTTTCGTGTGACTGTGGGACAAAGTCACTTTTTTATAAAAAGGTACCACATAGGCACGCGATTCAGTATACATATTTCACGTAGTTATGGACACTGATTGCTGATCAGATATTAATTTCACTATCTCCAACCTTTATACGTCCCACGGCTGGCCACTTGCCTCGTCTCGGAATAAGTGGGCTTGGGCTACAATTTCCATGCGGTGTGCTCGAGTTGGGAACTTCACACACTATAGAATTGCTTCTTCACAGAAGTGTGCCAGATTTCCATGCGATGTTTTGCGTTCACTGAAAAGTTTATGCTAAATTTCACCAAATTTAACACCACATTGTGAAAATGTCAGAGACGTGAGCCCGGGCTCGAACCCACGACCCTCGACTTGGGCGGCCATAGGTCAAATCACTAGGCTACCACAGTTTTATGATCATAATGTGGTCGTATAAAATGTTTGGGACTGTACGAAAATTGCCTTCATATCAAAGAGAAGTCAAGTTTAACCTATTAAGTAGATATTCCAAATAAAGACCCAATGTCTGACTTTATATTGAGATGGTTTACTTCGATCAGAGTACCTATTGTTTGCGAATACGCTTCGCTTGTAGGTATAAAGCATTTTGTTAGAAACTCTTTTATTTAACTTCATCTGTGTGGGTCAAACGTTGCAAGTCTTAATCCACTTCTAGTGATCGGATTTTCTTGAAATTTGGTACACTTATGTAAGATGGCTGACAATGCAGATAAATCAAACAAAAAAATACAGTCAGCAAAAAACCTTGTATTAAATATATATTTTTTAACACGAACTTACATAAGTTTTGTTTCAATATAATCACGGGGGCTTGAACTGAAACTTTATCTTTTAATGCTGCACGGTCCTAAGCGAAGGGTGAAGCGGCAATTTAATACAAATTTCCATCACGGCATTTTCAGGTAAATATTTGGATAGTTGTTGCTTGGATTAAACGCTTGTTAGGCCGCTGCAAGATCTGTCCTACTAATATAAATGCGAAAATTTATGTTTTTGATGAAATGTCGTCAGGGCCAAAATGAATTCTTTCAAATAATAAAAAAGAAATAGTGGTCCCTGTAACTCACATTCAAAATGTACAACTTAAATAACCTTTCTGTTTCAAGTCGGTTAGAAAAGTGTCGTGTGAAGATAGGCTAATAATGTGTTGATTAATCTAACTAATATTATAAATGCGAAAGTATGGATGGATGGATGGATGGATGTATGGATGTTTCTTTGTTACTCAATCACGCCAGAACGGCCCAACGGATCTGGATGAAATTCGGCACGTAGATAGAGAAAAGTCTGCAATGGAATAGCACATAGGCTACTTTTTATCCCGGAAAATTGCGTAGTCCATCTAAGTCCTCTAGGTTGGCAACGCATCTGCAATCCCTCCGGGGTTGCGGGTGTCTATGGGCAGTGGTGATCGCTTACCATCAGGTGACCCACTTGCTCGTTTGCCTTCCTATTCACATAAAAAAAAAAAGTTCCCGCGGGATAGCGATAAACGAATTCTTGGCAGACGAAGTCGCTGGCAACAGTTAGTTCCTCTATAAGTGCGAGTGCGACTCACACATGCGCAAACACGCGCATAATTGTGTATAGTTGTGTGCATAGACATTCGCGCTCATAAAGTGATAATAGTGAGTAGGTATATTTCTACAAAGTGTTCGACCACTGATTAAATAGGTACTTTTCGTGTGACCGCTAGCACTGGCCATAAATTAATATTTCAACTAGTTGTTTTGCTTTAAATTGATAACGGATATCAATTTCGCGTAGCTAGCAATGTTTATGTAAATACAGTCACGTCCTTGTAATGTTTGTTTTTGAGTCGTGCTCCGTCTGTGTATAAGCGAAGATAGTTATTTAAAAAAAAGAATTCGGTATAAAAGGACTACTATATAATATTATTATTGTTATTATAGGAGTGCCATACTTCAAATTTCGGGGTAGCCCCCCAAATTAAACCGATGAGCACGACCACTCTGTCAAATTGGTAGTGAACTTAAAAAAATGATAAACCTACGAAACAGTGTATAATTTTAAGAATACCCGCAATAAAATCTCCTCGAAGAAACACAATTAGTTTATTTACTGGAAGAGATGCCTTTAAGGGATAAGTTCGCCTTTGTACATCAATCTATATTTAACTCATCACCTGTAAAATTAATGTGTTTGATGCACAATAAAGAGTTATACATACATACATTTTTAATGGCACGTTACTAATCTTAATTATTTCATTCAGCAAAATCCGGTCCTGCGACTAAAAGAAGCTCTAGTTTATTCGTAACAAAAGCTCCCTGAACTAAATCACTTTACGCAAGCATGTGAAATAAAAAACGCCGGCTAAGTGATTTTCATTTGCCTCTAATGGACTGCCGAGGGAAATAAGCTTTTAACTTATACAATAAAAGGATGGTGTTATGCTAGACTGGACTACAGCTTTATTATTTTTTACGTTTATTTTTTACTCAATTGTACAGTCAAGTCGAGAGTATAAAATATCGATACAGCCAGCTATACATCACTACACAGTATAAAACAAAGTCGCTTTCTCTGTGTGAGTGAATCAAGAGCAAGGTTTATAATAATATGTATAATACATGCATAATATACCGTGCGAAGCCGGGGCGGGTCGCTAGTACATCATTATATTAAAGCTGAAGAAGGTCGAAAGTCTGTGAATGAAAGATTATTTAAAAAAAAAAGGCTGGGGATACTTAGAATCGATAACATGAACACGTTCCAACAGTTTTTAGAATCTTTGTCTGTTTATCTGTTTGTCTGTATATTTGTGCGCGCATCACGCGAAAGCGGCTGATTGAATTTTGTCGGAAACTTTACTAATCTGTTGAGAAAATCACCGGCCAACAATACAATACAATACAATAACTCTTTATTGAACACCACATATAACAATCAAAACACAAAAAAGGTACTACTACTAGGCTACTTTTACTACTACTACTACTACTACTACTACTACTACTACTACTACTACTACTACTACTACTACTATTTCTAATTCTACGCGGACGAAGTCGCGGGCAGGAGCTAGTATAAAATATATGTCACCGACCTTAATGTTTGTGGCATAAACGTGTATAGATGTTTTTGACGTCTTAGTTTGAGGTCATAGTGCTGATGTGATGCTCTGAATTGGAACATGAATGCAGTGAGTTGGACAGACAACTCTGCCTAGGTGGTGGTAACTGATGTCGGTTGAAGAAACCGTTGTATTGTACTGCATTTGTATGTCAAAACCTTTCTAATACAATACACATTCTTAGTTGTAGGTACACACGGCAAAATAATTCGGTAAGAATAGGCACGCACACAAACGTCGTCTATGTGTTGAGTACCGACATGAACGTTACGTAGAATCCACATGTGAATGTGTGAGTGAGTTCGATCGTTTATCTACCCACTCAGTACAGATTTTTTTAGTAATGAGATAAATGAGTAATGTCGCTGTAAATTACCTATTTATTAAATAAACAACAACAATAACTATAAAATAACAATGAAGAAAGTTGCAACTATTTTAGTTAGTATATAATAAACTCAATTAAAAATAATCACAAATTAAACTAAAAAATCCCCTTGGTATAGTGCCTGGCTCAAAGGTATAAAAATTTAATATCTCCGGTTTAAGTTAATTCTACAGAAATAATGTAAAAGTATTGATTTATTTTTGCATTTTCCTAAAAACATTTTAAATTATTATCTTACATTGGATATTGTCATCGCAAGTGTAAGGCGAGACAAGACACCCCGGATCGATTCATCTTCCTTTGACCTTGAATCTTCAAATTTATGCAATCATGCAATCTAGCATTGAACTATTATTACCAGTGTTAGCTACCACCTCACTGATTCAACGTGTTATATTTTTATTTCTCATCAAGTCTGGTCTGAGATTCAATTCCAACATTTCCAACCAATATTCCTTACAACCAGCATCGCCATTTAAATAACATCCAAAAATGTCATGCTTCCAGGATTCGAACTCGGTTCACTAGAGAGCGAGTGCACAAATCAAGTATTCGACTTGCCTTTGTGACCGCTGAGCCACCGAGACATTTAATATACTTGGTGAATTTATGAATTACTAAGTCCAATCTGTGACTACTGCATTTGCAATGTGTAAATAGTTGTTTAACGAGCTTTGAAATAAGGTTGAAATTAGAAGGTTGAAATTTGCTAGACGATGCACATTTAATTCATTGTCGTCTACCAATATAAAGTATATTCTACCCTCAAATTATTAGTAATATGGATTTGTCAACGCTAGCCGCCATTCGTTACGCCTTGTTTTACAAGTGGTTTTACAACAACGAACTGTTTAATTTTGCCTTTCAAATACCTTGTGATTTGAAAAATATGGATAGTCATCATCTTTTTAGAAAAGAGCAGAAATTATTGTTCTTTACGAACAAAATATTTCTATAAAGAATTGCAAGGCGTTTATTGATATCGGTAAGTAAAAAAAGTGTCTGATAAAATAATTACTTCTTATTTTACATCAAATTTCTTCATGGTGTTAAAAACAATGATTTATTATTGTATCCGTAATGTATCCAAATAACTTTCTTTGACGAAAAATGTTTTTTATTAAACTTCATTTATTTTGCAGCGGAAGACTGCAATTATGGATTCACCGTTATGCAGACTTCGGGCACGATAAGAATATTTCTTCTGCGCCAAAACAAGAAGTCTCATCTTCACGCCATTTGGACATAAGTAGTTGCCGCACACGCTAAAGAGACCTATTTCACATCAACGAGAGACAATGTTACCTACGTTGTAAACCGTGCGACTGAGACCAGCAAAAAAAATGCTTCAACGGATCAGCCAGCATAGAAGAAAAAGAATGAACTTTGATCGTGAATATTTATAATTTTGATTCGAGTAGGTAATAATGTAGTGATTTTTAGTGATGAAAAACCATTTACGTCTGAAAAAGATGGACGAAAAATTTTGTGGCAAAAAGTGGTTGGATGTCATCCATGGGATTTGTGAGTTAGTGGGTTGGGGGTCGTAATAACAGTGCTAAAAAAAAGTGATGCTCCCTACTGTGTGGTCCGAATACCCAGACTGGCACATTATACCTATTTCGTGCATAACAATATTATTGTGTCATAGTCAAAGACTGGCTGAGCACCCAACAAGATTCCTTAACTGTTATTAACTGGCCTGCTAAAATCCCTAACTTAAACCCCATAGAAAATCTAAGGGATCAATGACTCTCAACTGGGATCCATTTGATATAAAATTCAAAGCAAATTTAGGTAGCTTAGTCACTTCAAAGTGGAGATTTAATCCAGTGTGCAATGATGTTATTGTTAATGGCTGTCATTTTAACATGTCGATTCATTTCACCACTGACTTTATTTCTCAACAAATAAAACGTTTCGTTCATCTTTCTCAGACTTAAATAAACTTAATAAATCGGAAATTTTTAGAAATGATACTCTTTTCAAAAACCTTGTTAATTCGAATAAATTACATCTTAAAAATAGCCCTTTTGTGGTGTGCATTCAATTTACCATTTGTATTGTAATTTTAAAGTATGTTTGTAACAGAAATTTTTAACTAACCTAAAATCATACTGGTCACTACTGTGTGTGTTGTTTTACGAATAAATGTTGTTCTTCTTCTGTTATATTATAAGGAAAAGCATGCAGTTTTATTTTGCTAATTTAAATAGTTATAGTCTTATGGTAATAATAATTACTGAAATGTTGTAATAAACAATTTGAAACAATAATTTTATTATCTTATTTTGTTTTATTTTATTCTGTAGTCATGATTTGGTTTTGAGATTGTTATAAATTGAAAAAAAAAAATACAAAATAGACACACTTGTGCAAGATTAGAACCGAGGTCTTTAACATTCACAGTCCCAATCAGTACGACTGAGCCACCGCGCTCATATTATTCATGACGAAATTATTCTTCCATTGAGCAAAATTGTTTGAATAACAATAACCTATACAATAAGAGATATGTGAAGGTAGTCAGAGAACACAATTAGCACACATAGGCCATGTTAGTGTGAATACTCGTGTGGATACAAAACCATATTGTTGTGTGTGTAATTAAGGCAGCGGATAAGTGCGGATGTGTGTATAGAATGACACACATGGACAACTAGGGTGCATACCGAATAGTTTTGCTGTGTGTACACTATAAATCAGACCAGTAGTGAGATCTGTAGGCTTATTGTGTAACTCGCTCGCAATCGCCATCATGTTCATTTTGACAGTTCAAGTATGGGCTGACAATTGGCATCGGAATCAGCTAGCTGTCACATTCATACAAGAACTGTCATAATGAACACGATGGCGATTGCGAGCGAGTTAGACAATAAGCCTGCAGGAATGAGAATAACAACCCCTCATTATGATGTCCGAGGCAACTGGAGGCCTATATCCAACAGTGGACGTCTTATGGCTGATAATGATGATGATCACGGCGATGATTGTGTCAAAATAAAGTACGCGTTTCATTTGCTAACAAGTAAACAATATTCAGACTTTGTTTTAACTTGGGTAGTTACTTTTTACATAAAGCCGTTAATTTGTACGTAGAACAAAATGCTCCAAGCGTTTAGACAACAAGCGATACTGTTTCCACTATGTCCTTCCTTTGTAGTTAGTTAGTTCTTTCTTTGTAGTTAGGTCTCTTTTCGGGTGTCATTTCAATGAGTTTTATGTTTTCTCATTATGAACAAAAGAAAATTTACTTCCTAGGTACTGGGCAACCACATGTGCAGGACAGCTATATCTGTTTGACATATTTATTCATTTTCGTTATTATAAACAGGACTGAAATGGCGCATAATAACTACATACGTATTTATTAGCGTGCGTGTATGTTATATTACATGTATTTACAACACAACTGTTTTGAATTCACTCAGAGTGCAATGAAAAATGTAGAGTGGAATTCATTACATACCTATTTAATCAATGATTCATTTTAATAAATCTGTGACAGCTTTAAAGAACTGGATTTTATTCAAACCACGGGGCAGGTTAAAAAGTAAAAGAAAACATTGTATAAAATAGTATTTTATTTAAAAAGACATTTTGTACTTAGCAGTACATTTAAATATTTACAGACACGGTATTGCTTATTTAAAAGTCCACTGAAACTATACAATTCTTATAACGATAAAACTATTAGGTACACTCTTGGAATAACAATGTTTTTATAGTCACAGGGAACATTATGATAATAATAACCTATAGTCACTGGACACCCCAGCTATTTCTATTTGGCAACATTCATGACAATATAAGATATTTGATTTTAATTAATAAACATACACATTCTATTAGTTTTGTTTATAATTTAAAAATTATTATTTTTGGGTCATGTCAGTAAACTGATTTGTAATAAATAACATTTTTCAAACTGGTAACAGATAGTCTCTCTTTCTTTAAAGATACCGCATTTATCTCATAAATAAAGTTTGGAATTTGCCTTACGCGGTAAAGGTCTCGTCGTTCCTTTAAGTTAATAATACTAATAGAAATCTTTCGGCCATTCTTAAAGCAGAAGATTTTGGAAGTAGGTACTTACCCTGTTTAGTAAATTTTCTATTAAAAAAACATAGTCTTGTGACCACAGAATTGGCGTATCCGCTGGTAACTTTAAGCGCGTTAACAACACCATTATACGTCAAGGAAATGTAGCCAAAATAATGGTCACCTCACTCAATATAATTATCTTGGTGGTATTTGTACATTATATTTATTTTGTGTTCGATTAAATAGTATTTAGCTTACCTTTTTTATTTAAAACTGCTCTAACTTTTTAATTGCATTATGTTGGTGTTGGTGCCCGCTACGATGAATATATTTTATAAATTAATATAAAATTTAATAATACAAGAACTAGTCCAAGCTCTCCAACACACTAGACAAAAATCTGCTAAATGCAAACACACTGCCAGATAGTATATTTTATTTTATGGACTAGAGTTTGCCCGATGGCCATTTACGGTTTTATCAAATCAGGTAATTGGGCTTTTTCTGTTTTCTGAGCAACATTCTTTGACGCAACCTTAATTTGTTATTCTATTTACAACATGTTTTCTTGTAGGAACTTCTCTAACGCATGATACAAGTGAGGCCTTACTCCCACTAAGCCGTGGTCTTCATCCGTGTAGCTCTGTAAAATATAAATAATTCAGGTTGTAATTTGGGATGTTTTGACAAAAGGTCAGGTCTAGAGTGCCCTAAACCGAGGACCATGTATGAAGAGTTTGAAGAAGGAGACCAAGCCAAAGAGCTGCCTAACCCTTTGGGAAAGAGGGGTGATCGTATACATAAATGTGTGTATATGTAAAATTGACGAAAAGTACACGACGCTAAATAGAAAAATCATTCTTACGAAAACACGTTATTTTACACGGCTATCCAAGAAAAGTTATGTTATGTTAAGGATTGTGTAAGTTGGTTTAGCAATGACAATAGATAGGCCACATCACTCGTAGAAAAGAGAAACATTGAGGGAAAAATATTCTCGAGTAGGTAGCTGTCGCGAATCTGAGCGATTTCCACACGAAGGTGAGTGTAACGAAACGTAAGAATTTTACCTTGGCAACATTGTTAATGACGTTCTTGTTGGCGGGAATAAATAGACTTTTGACAGAAGGCTCTTTGCATGGCGGACAGAGAGAATTAGGAGACGTAGTTAAAAATTAACATGATATAGACGAACTGACATAGCTTTTACACAAATGGGCAGTAAGTGATACTGAGGCCGACGCTGAAGAGTCCTGGTGAGTACTTATAATTGTCTTATCTTAGCTGGAACACGTTGTAAGGTTGCGTAAGAGTAAAGTAACGATAAGGAGTGTAAGGGAAGGTCTATGGGGAAGGTGGAGGACCATCCAGGGGACTAGAGTCCCCGCAGTAGAGGTGGGAGATATATCTGTGACCGGCAATGGATTGGGCTGCAAAGGAGAGGATAATACCACCGTGTGTGGCTCTCGGTCTAATCCATGGTGCGGGGCTCAGCTCTCACCAAGTGTTTATTTGAATTGAGCCTATGAAGGCTGTTGTACAACCTCTCAACGTAGTCCTACTTGAATATAATCTTGTGGCTGTGTGTTCCTAATATAACAAGGTACAACCTAGGCATCTACAGAAATAACCTGAGAATTGCAATCTTTATGTATTTATTATGTTAGTCTCTGGAAACCGACCACAGTAGCGACCACGAACTGGAAGTCAGAGCATTGGCAGGCCTTCCACTAGGTGGAACGACAACATCGCTAGAGTTGTGGGCAACCAGTGGATACAGATGATGCAAATTGCAAGCTTTCTCATTGTGGCCTTCTAAGGAGTAGACCTTTGTTACGTCGTAACTATTAGGTAAATAATCTATGCCTTTGTTTATTATATTTCTTTGTTTATTTTGTTTTGTATTTCTACCGGCTGATGATGAAGATTATCCAAGAAAAGGAGTATATTGGATGTAAAGAAGTAAATGTAATAGTAAAAGCATACCATTTGCGTGAAGTAGACATCTTGCCGTTGCAGCAGACGCGAGATCAACATGGCATGCTGATAGTGAACATTGTCATCTGCAGTTCCGTGCACCAGGAAGTAACGCTTATTCCTGTACGCCTCCACCTGAGAATCAAATCATTCACGATTCACCTTTATTCTTTGTCATGGCTTCTGACTACTAATTGCATATGGGGCCAAGGTCTAAGTAATTTTTTTGGTGCCCCTCTTTTGCCCGAATTTCATATGCCATAATGTAATGTTTGCCATAATGATCATTTGCTATAACCCTTCTTTTCTCCGAAACCGTATTTTTTTCAGGAGCATTGTAATGGCAATCCTGTAGAACTCTATAGGTTAGGTTAGGTTTGTTTCATAACAATCCTGAATAATTAACATATAAAGAGAAAAAAGAGTTATGGCAAACAATACATTTATGGCAAATGAAATTCGGGCAAACGATAGAGAACCGACCTCAACATGTACCATATTTATAATTAACAATTCACCATACAAAATTTCCCTGGCCATTCGTAGCTCAAAGGCTATTGAAATCGATTTGATATGAGTTATACGAACGGTTACTCACCACATCATCAGTTAGCAGGGAGGAATCAGCGTACGCTGTCGGGTTCTGCTGGGGTGTGTCCATGTAACGTTCAGTATAGATGGTATCTGGAATCGAATTCGCATTTTTAACACCATTTCCTTGGAATTATGAGGAGTTTTATACACCTCGGTAGTATATTCCGACCAAGGCTTCCAAAATATACCAATTTAACGTTCGGAACGGCGGAATATCAACACAAGTGAACAATGACTTCCATCGGTAACTTTATGCATTTGTGAAACTTCTGGTTTCAGATCTTATTTTGTAGATACCAAGCATAGTCGTACTTTATGACATTAGGACGTACCATAGAACCTCCAGTCAACCACCGGTGCGACGGCAGCAGCGCAGCGGAACACATCACCTCCTCGAGCTAACGCCAGGGACGCTGCGTATCCACCATAAGACCAGCCCCAAATGCAGGTGCGGTTGGAGTCCAAAAATGAAAGATTCTCATGGAGATGTCTGCATATAAACATGATAAGTTAGTAAATGCTTTGAATAGAACCAGACCAGCATTGCTCATTACTTAGACCCTATAAAGAACTCACAAAATTCTCAACGGTAGATGACAGATGTACAAGTTAAATGAGCTCCGATAAAGTACTCGTTCAAGCTGAGGGGAGCTAGTTTAAATCATGCTGCACCTCACACCGTCGTCACTCCCATTCATAATTTTCCGTCATCATCAGTTCATCTCAGCTGATAGACGTCCACTGCTGAACTGAAGTGGCAGTGGGCGGCTCATTGCTCGCAGAACCGATGGTCGATGAAATCAGAAGACTCTCGAATGGCGTCCGCTGACCGGGAGACGAGCTGTTGGTAGGCATCCAACAAGATGGAGTGACGACCTGAATTTTCCGTGCCTACCTTAAAATATTTAATGTTGAACCATACCTAGTTACAGCGATCTGGTCTTCAATCTCCACGCTTCCCAGTCTGCGGTTGAGAGCGAACATGTTGGTGACTCCTCGGAGCCCAGAGCCTCGCCCGTCGATATGGGCCACGGCGATGTTCCACCGGCTCACCAGGGACGAACCCCAGTCGATGCTCCATTGTTTCGTGACCAGCGCTGTGTCTGGACCACCGTAGCTGTAATTAAAGGCTATGTTTAAGTCCTGTGGCCATCGATATATTAGGACAATGGACAGCGAAAATACAATCACATAATATGACAATTTGTCTACTGCGCAAGAGAGTTTTCATTTCTTAATGAAAATTTTACATTTCGTTTTCATGAATTTCGATCAACTGTTCAATGCAATGATAACTCTCCAGCCGATGTTCCTATTCATTATAAAGCTAACTTGTTATTAGACCTACTGAAATGTACAAAAAAAATACAAAAACGCATCGGTTTAATAATCAAGATCCCTATACTTAACAGATCAAATAACCAAACAGCACGCAATTGAAATTTACTTTCACTTCCATACGATAAAGTTTTTAGATTTCGTTAAAATTTTCATAAATAAAGACCACCATGGATCGGCGTGAAGGCGATAATTACGTTAAATATCACAAGTTCCATTACAACGTGTATTTTAACCCTCCTTAGTTGCTGTCGGCCTCTGTGGTTATGTTTCACTAATTATTATGGAGACAATAAGTATACCTCTGTAACGTAATTTGCCTCTACTTATACGTGGCACGATAAATAAGGCTTGTGTTCAACGGTTTTTTTAAACTCACACATAGACCAGCATCGGTACATTGGTCCTCTGTTCGTAATCATGAGGCAGTAACAACTGAACATCAGCATCGGGGTAGCCCACAGCGACAGAGACGTTAAGCCTCAGTGTCACTGGCAACTGACGATCGACGAGTGAGCCTATGGTCGCGGAGTTGTCGTCCCATGTGTGCTCAAGTGTGCCATTCTGTAATGAAACAAATTCGAGGGTAAGAAGAGGAGAAAATAATGCTTCTTCAGTGATTTGTTCGTGGGTTATTAAGAAAGCTTACACCTCTACTGGGATCATATTATGGTAAATGACTCAGTTCTTTCGGTCTTTGAAAGTAATGGTGGTAAACATTTCAAGAGATTTTTTCATTTTATTTTTCTTCTTGATTTCAATAAATTAACCTGAAAACATGAAAGGTCTGATATGATACCATAATCCAAGGCCAATGGATTGCTTCGAAGTAAGATAAGCTGTTGTTATTTTTGCTTTTATCACGTTATAGTTTTATCATTATTATTACACTCAATCGCGCGCGCGACCTTTAACGAAGATAAAAATCATAGATGTCATGCAGTACTGTATCTCGTGTATTTAACCTAATAGTCTGACAGATACATCTTCAGACGTTTCGTCTTCAGGAAAAGATATGTCTTCAGCGTCAAGATAATTAATTAAACCGTACTACTCGTAACCTTATTTTACCTGTACCTAATGTTGGCAAAGCGTTAACTAATTGCAGACAATCTCGCCAAAAATATTGTCTCCCGAGACTTGACAAAGACCTATTAGTCAAAATATTCCCTCTAGTGATATACTCAAGTCAAGTACCTAAGATAATTTAACTTACAGTGGCATAAATGAAGACTTGCGGCACATCAGGCCCTGCGCAGTTGACGGTGAGGCGGTTAGCTTCGTCGTTGATGATGGCGTCGTTGTAGAGACACTGGCCGCCGTCCTCCCGTTCGATGTCACAGGTGAAGCAAGACACAGCGCCGCTGGCGTCAATAGAGTAGAGGTGCTGTTCAGATGAGTCACCCACGGCTGTTGCTTTGTACCAACTGGAAATTTAAAGTTTTCGTTTTTAATAAACATAGGGGAGTGTTAAATCTACATAACAGAAAGAGCCGTGGTTCTTAACCAGTAGTCCCTGAGAGCGTCGACAGTGATTTGTGAAGTGATCCAAATGGATCTGGCCTTATACTCTGACTGAAATTCAAATTTCGAAATTCTTTTCGTACCGTTCTGCTCACGCTAACAGTCATTAATTTGAGAGTGAGAGAGACGGTATGATGTTCGAAAATCGAATTAGTCCCCCTGGATATATTGAATGGGTGGAGAGGTATCATCTGCATGCATTAGGCATACCAACCGAAACAGTTGGTATACTTGGCGAAATTCTTAAATTTATCTTCACCGCATCAAAATTTCTTGGTCGTTCCCATATGCCCGAACTCAGCCTATATAGACAGCCTATCAGGTCGCTGTCAGCGGGTGGCGTGTGAGAACGACCGATGCCTACCGTAGTGTCAAATCTTATAGTCGAGTGCATTTTTTGTACTGTAATTAGTTAAGTACTGATAGGTACTTACATGACATTGTCATCAGTCCACTTGAGGATCTCGGCGACAGTGTGTGCGGTGTTGGATCGGCTCTGCGCGGTCCACACGTTGCCAGTCGCCGGCGCAGACACTTGTACCACTTGTTTGTACAGAGTACCGTCCACTGCCTGAAACGTGAACATTATAATGAGTTTTCAACACCTACTTAGTAATTGTTAAGTCGATGGCCACTTTCTGAGTAAATGTTGATGATGGCTTCAAAACATGAAATGATCAAAACTATGGTTGAAAGGGTTAAATTTTACATTAACAAGGTAATTCCACGCTAACCCCCTTATTCATAAATGCTCTATATAGGCTTCCTTCTAATAATTTAGCAATCGTTTGTCCTTATCTGTGAAAGGTAAACGTGAAAGTGACTCGTTGAAAGTGAGTCTCGAGCCATAACTTTCGTTGATAAATATTCAGCCATGACCATTAATGTCGCTAAAAGGATCTGTCCTTTAACTAAAAAGTCTACTGCTTAGTTTACTCACTTGAGGCAGGATGGTGATAAAAGCGTTTCCTTGCTGATTGAAAATAAGCGGGATGTTGTCGATCCAACCGTCAGCTTCAGTGTACTGGTAAATCTGAAAAAAAAAATACGCGGAATATTTTATAATCTTACGAAACGTAGGTAGACGAGATACATAATAATACGAGTATATATTAAAAAAAAGTGCTCTTGAAATCTAAGATAGTAGAAGACCAAGTAATTGATGTATGAGCGTTTCTAAAAAAGTTTGTACATTTGTCGTTTGTAGGTGTCCTGTGCAGATTTATTATTTTCTTTAATCACCAGGCCACTGTGTATTTTATTTGAGTTATTGAGCATAAAATTCGTTTCATTATCTTAAATATAAATTAACTGTCTTAAATGTATATGTATTTGATCATTTAAAAAATATTTTTTTTAAATAATCGTTCAGTAAAGTTTGTATGAAAAGGTAAATGTCCCATTGTAAATTTCGAACCTAAAATATCGATTTTTGAAATCAGTTTTACGTTCTCGATTCCGTAGTGTGTTTTATTAACTTATTATAGGCTCAAGCAATTACTTTCTACATTGTTTTCATATCCTTGTCTAAGAAATACTATTTAAAATTAACGATTAAAGTTTGTCCCAGAAAAAGTTCCAATTTTGATTCCAGTTTTTGTTACCGCATTTTCGTCCCAAAAGGTATTTCTTACAAAAATTTGTAGATTCTTTATAGGATGCTGGTAACACTAGCATCATATAGCCACCTTAATAATAAACAGTCACCTTTCAAAAATCAAAACTACGAGTTGATAAAGTGCGTCGATGGTCAAACCTGAAATAAAAGTCCTCCTTTGTTACTGGAAAAACCTGGGTAAATTTTGTTTTTTTATTACTTTGAACTAAATTCTATTTATATACACTTTATCAAGATTCATATTCTTAAATTCTTCATTCAAATAGTACGTTATATTTGGTTTCACGAATTTTTTAAATGTGCTGGGCACCATATTTTCCACCATTGGTTACTTCCTTTTTTGTTACTTTTTAATGGTAACGTATGGCTAGGAAATTGGAGTAACAAAAAATAATTCCTAAGGCAGGGTGTAGACTATTTGAAAATGACTTTATTTATATACATGAGAGGTATTTTTATTTTTATTTGACAGTATTTGTGTATTTTATTTAACGTAGATATTTAATATAAACGTAGATATCAAAAATTTATGGTATTTAATCACTCTATCTTTTAAAAAATGTATGTAGTGATTATAATACTGAAACCTGACTAATGAATACTGTGCCTAAGAGTTCCTAATTTGTTACCAATGTTCCTCTTATTGTTACTGTCCCGTAAAAAAATACGAAGTTTTGTTCATTTTTGTTTATATTTGTTAAAATATATATATTTTAAATATTCCAGACGAATATTTAGCAATTTAATTATGATAATTTCCAAAAAATATTAACCTAACTTTATAAATAAGCATTATATTGTAAATTTTCAGGGTACGTTTGACCATATGGTAACAAAAAGGAGTGAATATCTTTATTATTTTGTGATTACCTTAAAAGAGTAAAGAATTAGCATTAAAAACGTACACAATTTTATTATTGCTACCTTATTTCTTCAATAAAACCAACTAAATAATGTGTGTGGTTTCTATTTACTTAATTGAATCTTAGTAACAAAATAGGAATTATTGACTGCCCCGACTCAGTAGATTTAACTTTACAGCTTATTTTGTAGTTAGAATCTCAAAAAAAATACATTATCTAGAATATTTAAGAACCAGGTAATAATATGCGCTTAAAATAATACCGAAAAGTATTAATTTCAAATTAGCCTATGCTGTCCGCCAAATGTACAAACTTTTTTAGAAACGCTCGTATCATTTTATAATAGTTTCGACTACAGAAAAAAATCAAACAGGCTCATTGCCGCCTTAACTTGTAAGTAATAACATTTCTTAATATTTTAAGTCATGCATCTGACATTGAAACTTAAGTTGATAAAAGAAATGTCTTGATCGACCATACAAAAAATATGCTGATGCATAAGAGAAAATATCAAGAAGATACGCCATATTGTGAAATGCCTGAACCTGTAACACATTATGGCGAGTGGAGACTCTGATTCGATTTGAGTTTGACTCCAAACAGGACAGGTTGAAAACCTGACCTTTACCCAACAAGACTTTTTCTAACAATAGGTAATGATGTTCTCACATGCTAGGCTATGTAAAACGTTTTGATGAAAACTGGTTACGCTGACAAAGCCAGATGAGAGCACACGAATGAAGATGAAGAGATTCCCGTATCCAGAATCAGGCAATAGTTGTGTTTGTGTTATTATACCTGAGTGCAGGCAGTTTGTCCCAGGGTACAGGTAACCACTCTCATTGTAGTCTGGACGCGGTTGGTCCACATGAGCGCCACAGAGTTGCTTGATACGAACTTCACGGCCTTCAGGATAGGCCTAGAAAAAGTAACAATAAATACATAATATAAAATCATGTCTTTATCCAATATGGAATAAACAGAGCCAATGGTAACAAGAACTTAAAGACACGTTTAGTATCATTGTGAGCATAGGTGGAAAGGGAAATCAAAGTAGAGCGGTTGCTAGCCGCATCGCCCATAATTCCTAAGATTTGGTCCATTGGCATGGAAGTAAAAATAAATAAAAAGAAGAAAAATAATGCATATAAAAACCACACTAAATTTCTTTAATACAAAAGAGAAACTACTAAACTACAAAAGAACTAAAAAATTATACTTACCTACAACAGATTTATCAATTTCTAAGTATGGTCAGAATATCCGACAGCTTTTATGAGTATGTATTTAACATTATGGTTATTGCAAGAGTCTACTTTAGTAGATTCTCCGCCCGTCCGTCCGTCCGTCGACCGTTAGGTCAGGATACCAAGTAGGTAGAGCGTCATTACTCACTCGTTTAAATCTGTGGGTGCGGAGTATACGCTGTTGGTACCGGATTCCAAGTTACGGAGAGTCACTGTCACCGTAGGGTTAGTTGTTCCTGGCTGAAATTGAAACAAAGAAAAATTATAGAAATCATTGCAACCATTGTCACTACATATAAATATTCTCTGTGTAGTCTAGCAAAGAAACAGGATAGAACAAAGACAAAAAAAAGGTAACAGAAGCTTTACAATCGTTTGTTAATGAATGAGTTGAGCCTTAATGGGGTAAGTCGTCCGAGTTGGTGCACCCTGGGTTGACCATTTTTTTTTTTTTTTTCATCCTACCCTTGACGTTTCGTCGAGGCCTGTGTTGACCATTGGCTACGTCGACTACGGGTTGGTTACGGTACATATTATCGAACAACAACGGAACTTATTTAGATAAGAACCTCGAGATTGGCTAAATCATCGATAGTATCGATGTTGCGAAATTTCCAAATATATATCATGACTGATTTCAGTTCTCTATGTATCTTCTAACTTGGGCACATAGTGCTGATGTGACCATAGTTTAGGTAGACAATGTGCTTGAAGGCATTTATTAATATGGCGGTTTTCATCAGTTAAACTGACCTATCCAAATCCAACAATAACCCTGAAAAGAGAGCAGTTACAGTCAACATATTTAACCCCAAACCCCAAACTACTTATCGCATGTTTGCACTAAACCCGTAGGTAACCCGCGCGTTTAAGTTAGCTCCATTAGCAATTCCACTCAGTATCAAGCTGTCACGTCCAAAACAATGGCTTCGAAGGCCCTGACATTATTATCTAACGCTTATGCAGCCATTAAACTAGCAGCCTGCACTTTGTAAATTAATTGACATGACACTTAAGAAAAACAACAAGATAAATTAACTAAACTAGAACTAAAGTAGGCAAATCAAAAAAAGAGCTCCCCCGTCTTTAGAGACATAGTGTGTTTTTGTAAATGTGTGTGAATGTGAAATTTATTTCCCTTCATGACTTTGGGTCTAACTTGTCCAACTTATTAATAACTAACTGTTCCCAGCGACTTCGTCTGCAAAGAATTCGTTTATCGCTATCCCGCGGGATTTTCCCGGGATAAAAAGCAGCCTATGTGCTATTCCAGACTTTTCTCTATCTATGTGCCGAATTTCATCCAAATTCGTTGGGCCGTTCTGGCGTGTTTGAGTAACAAACAAACATCCATCCATCCATACTTTCGCATTTACAATATTAGTTAGATTTCTCCTTCCTTGTATATAATTAAGTTTCCGCTGTTCCTATGGCCGCTTGGTCGCACGCATGCACGATCCGGGTGGCCAGCCAAACCCCTACCGACCACTTTACTTTCACTTACATTTTAGCACTACTAGTTAAGGTGAACACAACCTATCGAATCTAAACCATGTCAATAACCTTTCGATCTTAACCGTTAAATGTTTTGATCGCACGGATCATTGTTACGTAACACTGTTCTCTGAACAGGTAACATACCTACACCAGTTTTTTATCTGCTAGGAGTTCTTCGCCAAATTGATGATCATAAGAAAAATAAAGTAGGATTGTTTGTGATTTTGCGTCATATTGAGATTTTTATTTTCTTTGTTAGGTTTAGTTCGTAGAAATTGTAAGCATTTTGTGCTTTTGAGAATGATTAACCAAGTTGACAAAGTAACACCTTCAATAATTTGCCTAAGATCTCAAAATGTTAAAGGAACTGGACAATTCTGTTTAAGTGGTGATACAGGTTATCCAATTTTGCTTAACAATGTGATTCTTATGTGTTCCTTACATTACACCATAATATTTAGCACTAGTAGTTTGTAATGATTTTTCTATATGCCCAAATTCATAGAACAGAGCCATTTAAGTAATTAGAATTATGTTTATACACCTAATAAAAAAAAAATACTCTTCATAATATGCCCCTTGAATATCTTGATTCCTTTGAATACAATAGACGTCGGGGTAATGCAATCAGTTCACTAGGCCACTCGCCGTCTGACTACCGATACAGGTCAAATTTTGCAATATATAAACTACCTATTTATGCACTTATCGTGTCTGTATTAGCTTTAGCAACTAACGTTATGTTAACTGCTTAGTAACATGGCTCAAACAGCCGTGGTAGCCTAGTGGTTTGACCTGTGGCCTCTCAAGCAGAGCGTCGTGGGTTCAAATCCCGGGCTCGCACCTTTGAGTTTTTCGGAATTTATGTGCGAAAAATGACATTTGAAATTTGCCATGAGCTTTTCGGTGAAGGAAAACATCGTGAGGAAACCTGCACACATTTGCGAAGAAATTCAATGGTGTGTGTTAAGTTCCCAATCCGCACTGGGCGTGCGTGGGAACTATAGCCCAAACCCTCCCATACACGGAGGAGGCCTATGCCATGAGGCACGCCGAATTACGCGACAATTTAATAAAAAATAAAAAAACTACAACAATAACAACAACATGTACTTACTGAAATTCTAGCGAATTCGGAATAAAAAGGCTATAAAAAAAACATGTCTCAAAAGCTTAAGATAAAATTTAAGATAGGTACTCTTCAACCACTGTCACTGATTATTGGAGTATTAAGTACATACGAATTGCAGGTATTTTTTTTAAATAAAACTAATGTTGTGGTTTTCCAAACACACAGACAAGGTAGACAAGGTAGACAAGGTAGTTAGAAGTAAATAAATTGTTACTAATTTAGTTTATTTGCCTTTCCTTAACAATCCAAGATCTACAACTCTTTGTAAAGTATAAAAAGTGCTGGTTACAAAACATAAGAGTCCTTCAACCGTCACTCTAAGACAGGTGTTTTTTTGCTCCGAGTTGTCTAACGGAAAATTTCACGAAACGCCACTGGGAGGCATTCAAAATCTTCCATTAGCCGTTAAGAGTGTTCAAAATGTTTTAAGTGTTCATTTCAAAGGTAAATTTTAAAGATTCACGGCTAATAACATCAGGCATATTATCGACGAGACATAGACTGCGATTCTCAATATTATTTTCTTAAGTTAGTGCGCGGAGTGATAATGTGTTTGTTGTGTATTTGGATCGAGTAATATTTAAGTGAAAATGCATCCAATCGCTTGCAGTTGACGTGCGAAAATGAGGGTAGACCTTCACGGTCTATGCAACGTTAACATCTACCCGCAATTTCTAGTCTATCCGTCATCATGATTAATTCAGCTGCGTCGAGGTGTCGGCAGCTGAAAGGCAATAGCGATCAGCAAGCTTATTACGTAACTCGCTCGCGATCACCATCGTCTTCATTTTGACAGTTCATGTACGGGCTGACAATTGGCATCGGAATCAGCTAGCTGTCACATTTATACAAGAACTTGCGAGTGAGTTACGTAATTAGTGTGCAGGTCTACGAGTATATTCCGTTGATAATTATGTCTGAGGATTCTCCATTGTCTCACCTTAGGGTACCGGATCTCGTGGTGCTGCGTGTACTGATACTCCACGGAGCCAGGCACGCCGTAATGTGGCACGCGCATGACACGCACGTTCGTGTCGTCAAACGTCACGTACGCTAAATGCTCGCCGTCCTCAGAGAACCACATGGCGTTGTTGGTGCCAAATACCTCCTCTGAAATCAGGGAGAAGAGAGAGTCAGTTTGAGAAACAATGGTGGTGGTGTGCCCTTCAGACAGTCTTGCGGTGTTCCATGCAGGGATGATATATTCCAAGTGCATACATGAACAAGAGATTATCGACATGGCATGAGTGTCGTAAGCGACCTGTTCTGGTTCAAAATTATGCTTTCTTAACATTGCCAACTTTAAAGGCGAATATTTATGATATACGTGGAAGTATGAATGTTTGTTCCCTACTCTTTCAAGCAAAGGCTACCGATTTTTTTTACCGCAAACATAGATTTACACAAAGAACCCTTTGATCTTGGAAAATTGCATAGTTTCCAAAGTTTAACTGTGTTATTTCAGATAGATGGTTTATTAAACCATGGTTGATGGTTGGTTTAGATGGTTTGAGAGCGTTAAGAAGTATGGAAGGTGTATCACTGAAAGATAGAATAAGGAATAGTGTGATAAGGGAATGTGCTGGTGTGAAAGAAGATATAGTGACTAGGATAGAAAAAAGTATGCTTAATTGGTTTGGTCACGTAGAGAGGATGGATGAAAGAAGATTAACTAAACAGATTTATATGGGGAGTGTGAATGGGTGCGTTGGGAGGGGAAGGCCTAGGCGGACGTTCCGTGATCAAATTGGGGACGTTTTGGAGAAAGGCCAGGTCAAGAGTACCCGAAACCGACGAGCATGTATGAAGAGATTGATGAATGTGGATGAAGCGAAAGAGGTATGTCAGGATCGTAGCAAGTGGAACAAAGTAGTCTCTGCCTACCCCTGTGGGAAAGAGGCGTGACGATATGTATGTATGTATGTATGTATGTAACTTTCAAGTACCCAATTTTTTTAATGATGAGAGCGGCCATGTTTTTCCAAAAGATGTCATAACGATCTTCATTTTCCTTGTCAGTCATACGTAGATTGCTAAACAAAACACTATTTTGGCACGCGCAAACATCTCGACGCTAACTTAGCAAAAAATCAAACGCTAATTTTTAAACATACCTACTTACGGTCATGTTTTAACTTATAGTGTTGCCAACATGATTGTCTACAGTTAATTACCTATTCTTTTGTGTTACATTTTGCTATTAAAAGTATATCGCGAGAAAACTAACAACACTAACTCACCTTCATAGACCCAGTCAGGTATTCCATTATAGATGACATTGAGCTCTCCATTGGTAGTTATTTGCACAGCATCTTCAGTCAGATTTGCTTGATAGTAGATGTTGTTAAGGTATACAAAGGCGAGAGTCGTGCCAGAAGGGCCCCACACGAAGTTCTGAAGGAAGCCTTCCGTTGAACGTACTGTGGCGGGGAAGATGTCTCTCGTCTCTCCGGTGGTGATGTCGAACGCCGTGTACCTGGCCAGGAAACTGTATCTGTAGACCTGGAATTTGAAATTGACACATTCTTATTCCGTTGGTGTGACTGGGCTGGTCATATTTGCCGTAAGCCGAACGAGTTATGGCCCAAGAGAACTAAATGAAGTCCCACTAACTCAAAGCGGCGGCCTGGCAGACCTAGACGGCAGTGGTAATTAATACAAGTTGGCCGCCTTCTTGAAGGACTAGCCACTCACCGACCAAGGGCAGACCGAGGGCAGTGGAAGCTTTGGGGAGGCCTTTGCTCAGCAGTGGGGTACAATAGACATGCTCATGCTATGCTATGCTTATGCTAAATGTGGCTTTCAAGTCTTATTACCATAGGTTTTGTCAACCCCATAAGGGATTGAATCGTTATTTATGTATGTATGAATAATATTATAGGCAGTAAAAGTCACACGCTACGCAGTTTCAACTGACCCTTATGCAGTGTTAAAAGAAATTACTTAAAATTTTGATTTATTAGTACCTATTAAACTCGAAAAAATAGTCAAAATGTATTGAACTGACACGCTTTCAACCAGATTTAGTGACTAAATTGAGATACTTTCCTGCAAGACGCTTTAATGATTTGATAGACGAGATCAATTATGAACATCCTTCATTTCAAGAGATGCTTCAGCATGATACTCTGATATATTTTTTGTATTAAATTAAATTGAATTAAGTGTTCCAAGTAAGAAAGGTCCGGCAAGATTGTATAAGACGTTACTTTTGTACTCCTATTGTGGGACGCTACCAGCAATGAACCTACTTAAGTGCCACTTGCGCAAACACCCCGTATTATTAACAATAGATAAACATCGCATTCATAGTAATTAGTATCATTAACTAAAATAACGTTAACTTTATTAGGAAACAAGTCAAGCTAGAGCAAGTTTGACACACAAAGGCAAAACATCTTTTTAACAAAATAGTTGCAGAAGTAAATCGAATTGAATCTTTACCGTCACTTAGTCGTCAAAAGCAATAACTTCGTTATTAGGTATCCTGCATACCTATTCATTGATATAAAGTTAATTCAATTAAATATGCGCTTATTTTATGAATATCGAAAGTATTTTTCAATAAAATAGACACGTTCTGACTTTTAAACATTAACACGGCATGATAAATAGAAGCTTGTAAAATGACCCTCGTACCACTTTAGAAATTAAACAATTATACAGCGTAGTGCTGGCACCCTGAGAAATGATTGAATTTCAGAAGTGATAAAAAAGTAAAAAGTGCAAGGCAGTTCGTTATAGCCTAGTGACCTAACGAGGACGCGGCCTAGATTGCGAAGTGCTCTCTCAATAAGTTTTCAAACTCATTCTAAGCCATGTCACTTTTCATAATTGAAAATGCTCGATGTAACAAAGACATTGATCTTACGTGCTTAACAGAAACGTTTTATCACGAACCTTGGTTTTTTGAGGCTAGAATACTTATTGTCCCATTGTAGAGCCTTTTGTGTAGAATCACAAGTGATTACTAACTCAAGAACGCTAGGATATTATGCGACATACTGGGTATTGGTTTGTTTTTTATTCATTCCGGATTTGGTTGAGAAGTACCTACCTCAATGCCGAGTAAACTTGCATTTTTTTATTGCGAAACCCGCCACTACCAATTTAAAAAGTTGATCACTTAACACGAACTTAAGTATAGGTATGCATGCCACATAAGTAGCTAGAATTTCATTTTTACGAAATTTCTTAAACTCTTAGTCATAAAAAGTTAGAAACCCTTTTTAACGGTAAAGGTAGGTTCGTAAAAGGTAAGTCAAAGTGAATGATACAGAAAGACGAACGATTCTTAACTTAACAAAAGCTTAACAAGAAGGAGTGTGAGTGGACATTGCCCACCACCGTGTGTCGAGCATTATGGTACCCTTCTAAGGGGTTAAGAATAATGGTATGGCCCGGTACACCCTAGGCAACAACGGTTAACTAACGTAATCATGAATATAATTGAAAAAACAGTCCTAAATATAACCCAGAAAAAACAAGTCAATATGCACAAGTAGGTTATACCTAGTACAAAAATACCTACTATATAAAAATAAACAAGTACAAATACACACTTGAACAGTAGTACGTTTCCATAATAAACAGTGATTGTCCATTTTTATTGCCTGTTGGCAATTCTTTACAATACTGTTGCTTAAAACGCGGAAATGTTATAGGCAGGTCTTACTGAGATTCTTGCCAAGCAAAACCAGCCGATCCACTCCAGCATTGATCTGGACCTGATATTCGATACCGCTATAAAGGTAGCATGTACCTTAGGAAGTAATATGTGATTCGAATAGAGCCCTCCAGGGCTCTATTTTATAAATCTATAAGTTATAATTATTTACAAGCGGAAGTCTCTTTCTGACCCTATGTGTAAGATAGAGACTTCCGCTTGTAAATTGTAACTTCTAGCTTTATAAAATAAAGACCAGGTCTGCATTTTGGCGTGTTCAAAAACCGCAATGGCTCGTCTATTACGAGAATCTGCTCTTTACAGAACGTCACATCGTTAAAAGTACAAATACAGAATACTTCTCAAATAGACGTACAAGCAGATGCGATCCCGAATCCGATATATATTTTAACGCGGTATTTCAATTGGCTTATTATTGGCATTGGCATGATTGATAGAGAATGCTTGAGAATCTGGCTTTAGTGGGCAAATCCACGATGAGAATACCCCTGTAGATGCGAACACGAGGATGCAATGAGTCGCATTTTCCAAAAGATAAAAAAAAACTTAATAACAGAAGACTCACCGGTACTACATTGTGGGCGAGCGTCACTTGAGTCCGATCTGGTGACAGCTCGGTGAAACGAGAAGACTGCTGAAGGATCTGCGGAAAAAAATCGACTATTATTTAACAGGCTAGCGTCAAAATATCGCTCCTGATTTCAATTAGAAAACTCTAATGCTCAGACATTATTATTACAGAACGATTAGACATAGGTCATGACATAATATTGTGTCAAGCTACTTTCAGAAAGAACCACTTAGTCTTGTTAAACCAAAAATTTATGAAATACTTGTGTCTTTTCAGACCAACTTACATTATACCAAACAAAACAAACCATTTAAGAATTGAGAACAAACATTTGTATTGGATACCTAACCTATTATAATAACCCAGGATCAAACTCGGGACCAAGACGTTCATCTTAATAGAACATCGTGTATATCTAGTAATGGTCGTGTTCATTAAAATATCAAACGTTGTGCTTGTAATAAACTTAATAGGGAGTCGTGTAACACGCACGTCAATGCGTAATAATGGCAAAATCCGGTTTGAATAAAAGAGTAGTTAGTGGCGGGGCGCCTCAAGTGAACTCACAATTAAATTCGTTATCGAATTGTTTAAGGTAATTTTTTTAAGGTCCTCATAACTAAAATACGTAAACGAGTACCATATAGGCACCTACTGTAAGCAGCTCAAAAGGAACGAATAAAAATCTGGTTGAAAAAAGAAATAAAAGATTACAATGTCGAATTCTTTAAGTGACAAATCAATGATTATAATCCATATGAATCCATAGAACTTTTTTTCCTGGACACGTTACATTTTTATAGATCACTTCGTTAATTAATTAGGTAGGTAATCTTTTAACGAGCGCCGTCCTTTGGGACGTCGTTGGTCGTTGCCATGTCTTTGCAAAAAAAAACAGTTCCAACAAGCCGTTTCGAAGGTTTGCCACACATAACTAGAGTATTTATGAGATTAGATAGCAGAAAACTGCAAGTGTGTCAACAACTTAGTAACTGGCTTGTGAATCTGATTAAGTACCTACCTAAATAAATAAATAAAAACAAAAGTCTTGACTAACTGACTCATAAATGCCCAGGTGAAACCCTGTGGTAAGTAAATCCGAAATTTTACAAAGAGGCTTCCTTGATCATATAGATAAGGAATGGATGCAAATTTCACGAAGATCCCACGAGATATAAATTTCTGGAAAGCTAGCAAAACTTTGGGCCAAAGATCTAAAGAGCTGGGGCAGCTAAATCTCTCTATAAATAACTTATTTATTTTTAACTGTTTATTATTTTTCAAATTGTATGTCTGCGTTATTTGTCTTAAAATTTAATCTTTATAGTAATGCCATGTATATATACCTGGGAAGTGTTGGAGATGAGGACAGTTGTGCTGTCGGCGTCGAGATCATATAACACTAAGTCACCATTGTCATTGCGGAACATGATGTCACTTCCTGTAATCAACGGGTATCAATTAAGCATCGGTTACTCACTATTGAGTTATGTTATTTTAAGTTAAATATCTACAGAAACAATCGCTATTGTCACAGGAAACAATCACTCGTTCGTTGCTATTAGAAATAGCAATTGACAGATTAACACAAAACGTATCTATCTACAATACAATACAATACAATACGATAACTCTGCTACTAGATCTAAGTATAAATTGATCCTGACTCGACATAGAACGTTCTCACGGTTAACTTCACAGTGTTTTTTTCTTGCCAATTCAATGTCACTATTTACCGAGAAAGGGTTCCACTGGAATATTTTTTTTTGATAGTACATAAAATGCTGTGCCATTTAGATATTTTATTGACAAAACGCCTATCCAGGCTCCCGTTTCCCGTATGAAATCAGTCTTAATATAGAACTAGAAAGACATCCCTTGATGAAGTTAAAAGTTACCTGACGTCCAAGATCCATTGAAGGATGGAGCAGCGAACACCCCATTGATGACATCTTCAAGATCGATAGGGAACGGTCCAGGTTCCGGTTCAGGCGCAGGCGGCTGAGTAGGTGGCACAGTAGTAGGCTCAGGAGTACTTGGGTCTAAAGTGGGTATTACAGGACCCTGCGTCGTTGATACCGTAGTCGGTGCATCAGTGGTCACGATTGGAGAGGACTCGCCTCCTTCGTTCCCGGATAACACCACTACCAAAGTGACAACCACGGCGATCACTGCAACCATTGCGATGAAGCCGATTATGTAGGTCAACTTCTTCTTCTTCGCTGTAGCTACCAGGACCTGGGAATAATGTCCTCACTTGCGTAACAGTTTCACACTGAATGCTATAGCATTTTATTGTATTGTTTGTTTTCAAGTGCTCGACTGTCTAAGTTGAGCGCACTCTACTCAATGACTGTCGGCGATGTATCACGCCTTTCGGACTCGGTTATTACCCGCCCGTAGTATTTTCAGGGTTATCTTTAAAGGTTATCAGGGTTATCATCTCAAATCGAAGCATGCGTAAAGCGTAAACCAGTTCACAATGAGATATCACTTACGATTTATGCAGGAAAATGATTTTAATTGGGTACTGGGGCCTTAGCATGGCGTCTTAATGCGATTCAATTCAGACTCAGTTATTTATTTATTTATTATTATACAGTTGGTACGCAGATATAATAGGGGGGGGGGGTTCAGGTTTTTAACCGACTTCAAAAAAGGAGGACTTCGATTTCACGCATATAAGTTAAGTAGTCTAGTAGTAGTCCATCTGAGAGGAGGCCTGTGCCCAGCAGTGGGACGTATTATAGGCTGGAGATGATGATGATGGTGATGAAGTAGTGATTGTTGAGTAATAATAATATATTATTGCTGTATATTTATGTTTATATTTAGATTATTATTGAGGATAGGAGGTGGGGTGGTAGTTTATTGAGTTTGTTTTGTTTGGTAGTAGTCTTTGATTTAAATGGTTATTGGTGGATGAAGGAAAAGTTACTTAAGGGGGAAACACATTATTAACACGCGACGCGACCCGATGCAACGAATGTATGTGCATGGCGTCGCGTCGGATGTTCATAGTGTGGTTCTGGTCATAGAAAATAATACAATTTGATTCGACTCAACACGCGTCGCGTTGCATCGGGTCGCGTCGCGTGTTAATAATGTGTTTCCACCTCAACTCTTCTTTTGAGCTAAATAATATAGAAATCCGTTTATTTTTCGCTTCTTAGTTTTTTGAAGTCGGTTTTAGCTGTCATTTTTAGTATGGATCCGACAGCGAGCGAACCTAAACTGAATCGGAATTGAATGCATTAAGACGTCATAGTAAGCCGTTTTGAGCTCTTTAAGCCATATTTACTGGAAAAGTCTAGTAAATATGGCATGATGTCGGACACAATTATTTCAATCGAAAAAAAATTACGTGTTTTTTGGAGTTTCTATTCAGATTAGATCGAACAATTTCTAAATTAAATAGATTATATCAACCTATTTAATCTAGTTATCTAGTCACAAAGTGACGTTTGTGGTTTGTAGTAATAAAAAGCAATCATGTTTAGGGATAATTAAAAAAAAAGATTTTTAAATATAATTCAAAAATATAATTCAAACCGGCGGCCCGGTAGACCTAGACGGCGATGGCGGTTCGAGTTAGACGCCTTCTTGAGCGACTGTATACTTACCGCAGCAGACCGGGAGCAGTGGAAGAGTTGGGGAGAGGCCTTTGCTCAGTAGTGGGACACAATAGGCTCATAATAATAATAATATAATAATTCAAAAATGTGTTGTTACCTGGTCACTGGTGCCCATTTCCATCGTAGAGTTGCTGTTTTCTTGAGCCATGGTGAGGTATGTTTCTCACCTGTAATAATTAACACCATATATAAATAATCATCATAATAATTATAAAGCCTCATATTTTACCCTGGTAAAATATAGACATGTGGCGAGACAATTATTAATTTCATTTATTATAAGTATAACAAGAAACATACCTACTTACATAACTATGCCGCGTTTTGGTTATTTTGTAATTTTCTCTATGTAATTATGTAATTGTGGTGTTCAATAAAGAGAAATTGTATCGTATTTTATTAAGTGCTTATTTTTTACCTTTCGCTCTGTCTGTTTATTTATTTGTTTTTCTTTTAGAGAATACTCAAATTATTTTTTAATTAAGATTTATGTTCTTCAGAGATAAAGCTAAACTTGATCGATGTTTCTGACGAACTTCTATGACAGCAAATTTTAATGAAATAATTAGAGCCGTTTTCGAAATCTCAAAACATTAACGCACACATAAATATTCGTACGTATAAAAATGTATTTGTTTTGATATCCCGAAAACAATCCTAATGGTACCCATATTGCTCGAAAAGGATAATAGCGGGTGGTAGGGCCTTGTGCAAGGTCCGTCCGGATCGCTACCACCATCTTACTCGCTAATCCTGCCGCTAAGCAGCAGTTCTTGCGCTGCTGTGTTCCAATGTGGAGAGTAAGACAGCCGGGGAAATTACGGGCACAAGAGGCATTTCATCTAAGTCCTCTAGGTTGGCAACGCATCTGCAATCCCTCCGGGGTTGCGGGTGTCTATGGGCAGTGGTGATCGTTTACCATCATGTGACCCACTTGCTCGCTTACCTTCCTATACACATAAAAAAAAAAATTGGGCGTTAATTGCCTACATTATCTTCAATAGGTAATTCGGCTTTTGATTATGGTCTACCTAGTTAACAAAACACAACTTTTAGAAAATATTTTCACTTAACTCTCACAACTATTCGTTTGTCGTCTCTTTTTATCCACAACGTACGGAACAGAACGGAAACTTTATGCCCGTTTGGGGTTAGGTTTTGTGTTTTCCCATTCAACTGAACCCATCTCAAAATATCACACCACGTGTATAAAGTGATGTAAAATAATATTAAACATAATTTGAACTGAGAGTCTTCTATCATTTTATAAACAAATAGCGACCCGCTCCGGCTCCGCAGGGTATATTATGCATGTATTATACATATAAACCTTCCTCTTGATTCACTCTATCTATTAAAAAAACCGCATCAAAATCCGTTGCGAAGTTTTAAAGATTAAAAAAAAAATCGTTTATTCATTTCAACAAAGTGGTTACAACAAGCCAAGGTTGAGGCCTCTCAGTAGGTATATCTAACTAATCTAACTAATATTATAAATGCGAAAGTATGGATGGATGGATAGATGGATGTTTGTTTGTTACTCAATCACGCCAGAACGGCCCAACGGATCTGGATGAAATACGGCACATAGATAGAAAAAAATCTGGAACAGCACATAGGCTACTTTTTATCCCGGAAAATTGCGTAGTTCCCGCGGGATAGCGATAAACGAATTCTTTGCAGACGAAGTCGCTGGCAATAGCCAGTATGTATGTGAGAGCGAGAAGCCACGGCATGCATTGTTTTGATTATAAAAGTCAGTCAGTAGTGGGACGATGGGGGACGCGCTCCAGTGAGGGCAGTCTCTCCACATTAGTCTCCCGTGCCAGACGTGCACACTGAGTGATTCCTTAATTATTGTCTTACTCTGAAGACATTTGTTATGTATCGAGCAGCGTCAAGCTCAATAAACGTCAGTGCATATTAAGACAGCCGTTGTTTCACTCGTCCGCTTCCCGATATAACATTGGCGACGATCTACCCGCGCGTAAATAAAAAAAAAAAAAAGTGTACATTTTTGCGATAAATATGGCTCAAGTAGGAGTATTATCAAATTTCGATCACAATTTGCAAACGTGGAAAGTATTTAAAGCGCGATTAACGCAATGGTTTATTGCGAACGACATTGACAACACAAAGGATGCTTCGGGAGTTAAGCGACGAGCGATCTTGCTGAGCGCACTCAGTGATGCTTCATATAAGCTTGCAGCGGACTTGGCATTGCCTAAAGATCTCCAAAGTGTACCATTTGAAGATATTTGTACTCTACTTGATAATCATTTCACTCCAAAAACGTGTGGTTTCAACGAGAGATACAAGTTTTATTCAGCTGTGCAAAATGAAGGAGAAAACTACCCCCAATGGGCAGCAAGACTTCGCGGCCTCACGGCACAATGCGGGTTTCTAAACGTGGAAGAGGCATTAAGGGACCATTTCATAATGGGAATGCTTCCAGGAGCGGAGCGAGAAAAATTATTCGCTCAGAACCCATCGGACTTAACGTTGACAAAGGCGGTAGAACTTGCAGAAAGCGTGCGATGTGCGCGCGCAGGAGCGGCGGCGGGCGCAGGCCAGGGCCCGGCGCGCGCCGATCAGCTGTTCAAGATCGCGTCGAGTAATCAGCGTGCCGTTAAAGTGTTGTGTTCCGTGTGTGGTTTTAATAATCATACCGCAGATAAGTGTCGGTTTGCTAACCATAAGTGTAAAAAGTGTCACGTTAAGGGTCATTTGCGCCGAATGTGCAAAAAGTTAAATTACGTTGCAGAGGATTGTGTGGATGAGAACGGCGATGATGGTGAGTGTTATAATATTCGCTCAGTAACAGGCGAGCCTATGACAGAGTTGGTTCATGTCCGCGGAGTGCAAATGAAGTTCCAAGTCGATAGCGGGTCAGCTGTCACTGCGATCCCAGAGCAAACATATTTACAAAATTTTAAAGATGTGGCGTTGTCTCTAACTAGCAAGCGTTTATTGTCGTATACAGGTGATAACATTAATTGTTTAGGGTTCGCACGACTACCGTTTACTTATGCAGGCAAAACTAACACATTAAACGTTTTTGTTATTCGTGGCGGCGCTGTCCCATTACTGGGCAGGGACTTTATATCGCTTTATAAGCTAGAATTGATACCTGTAAACTTTTGTGAAAAATCAACCAACATCATTGACCAGTTGCACACTAAATATCCTGTTGTATTTTCGGACGAATTAGGTACCTTTAATAAATATAAGATAAAACTCAATTTAATCAAGGATGCTAAGCCATTTTTTTTTAAGGCCCGGCCGGTAGCTTTTGCCCTGCGTGATAAAATTGACACGGAGTTAGAACGGCTCGTGCGCGTAGGTATCTTAAAACCGGTTGAACATTCGTCTTACGCTTCACCGGTTGTGCCAGTTTTGAAACGCGATGGCTCGCTGCGCCTGTGTGCTGACTATTCTGTTACTATCAATAAACAGCTGATCGTGGATCATTACCCATTGCCTACCGCGCATGAGCTGTTTACCAAATTGCATGGCGGCCAACAATTCTCCAAGTTGGATCTCTCTCAAGCATACGCTCAATGTGTTTTAGATGAGGATTCACAAAGACTTACGTGTATAAATACGCATAGAGGACTCTTTATGTATACACGGCTTGTGTTCGGGTTGGCTTGCGCACCCGCTATTTTTCAGCGTGTAATGGAGGAATTATTAGCAGGCATGGAAGGCGTCTTGTGTATGTTAGATGATGTTTTAGTTACTGGTCGCGATAAATCTGAACATTTAGACAGATTACAGGCGGTTTTACGCAGATTGCAAGAGGCAGGATTAACACTTCAAAAAACCAAGTGTGAGTTTTTTAAGGATGAAGTGGAATACTTAGGTTATATTATAAACAAAGACGGGTTGAAAAAGTCACCCGCAAAAGTTAGTGCCATCTTAGACGCGCCAGTGCCGAACGATGTTAACAAATTACAATCGTTTTTAGGACTTGTAAATTACTATAGGAATTTTGTGCCTGGAGCGTCTTCGATACTTTGCCCCTTGTATAATTTATTAAAAAAGGGTTGTAAATGGTCCTGGGACGCAGAACATAACGATGCATTCAACGCAATTAAGAAACACTTAGCTTCAGATAAAGTTCTAGCGCATTTCAATTCAAATGCAACAATAATTTTGACGGTAGACGCCTCCCCGAGTGGGTTGGGGGCCATACTGTCACAAGTCGACAATGACGGTCTAGAGCGCCCGGTGTCTTATGCGTCTCGCACGTTAAATAATGCTGAAAAACATTATTCGCAACTGCAAAGAGAAGCGACAGCAATAATATTTGGCGTGCGTAGATTTCATCAGTACCTTAATGGCCGGCAAGTGCCTTTCATACTACGTACGGACCATAAGCCCCTAACCACCATTTTTGGCCCATATCATGGCATTCCAGAAGTGTCAGCAAACAGGTTACAACGCTATGCCATGTTTTTAAGTGGTTATAACTATAAGATTGAATATATTCGCGGCACAGATAACAGTGCCGATTACCTATCCCGAGCGAGTGTAAACAATGATGACTCATCGGACGCCGGGTCGGGCCCCACTGGCAGCGGAGCGCCAGCGTTTATTGAAGATCGGGCGTCGTATTTAAGCTTTGTTGTTGACGCTAGTCTACCAGTTACGCTCAAAGAATTACGCGAAGAAACGAATAAAGATCTAATTTTAAACAAGATTATAAAGTACATTGTAAACGGGTGGCCAAAAAAAGTAACGGATCAAATAGTTCAACCATACTTATTATGTAAAAATCAATTGGCATATGAAAATGGAGTAGTAATGCGAGGGCATAAGGTTATAATACCTGAAAAACTAAAAAATAGAATTTTATCGGAATTGCATAAGTCACATTTAGGAGTTGTTAAGAGTAAGGCGGAAGCTAGGGGTAGGGTATGGTTCCCTGGGATTGATAAGGCTATAGAAACTATGATAGGCTGTTGTGAAATTTGCACCCAACTCAGACCATCTCCAGCGCGCGTTCCGCTCGCGGTGTGGCCATACCCTCCACAACCATTTTACAGAGTGCATCTGGATTTTTTGGGCCCAATAAATAATCAGTGTTATTTGGTAATAGTAGATGCGTATTCCAAATGGGTAGAAGTTTATAGAGTGAGTTCAACTTCATCGTGTATTGTTATTTTAAAATTATACGAGTTTATGTCACGGTTTGGTCTGGTTCACACGCTGGTTAGTGATAACGCCACATGTTTTTCGTCCGAAGAGTTTCGTCTTTTTTGTTCAGCAAACGGGATATCGCATGTGACATCTCCTGCTTATCACGCGGCCAGTAATGGCCAGGCTGAGTCCTACGTCAAGGTAGCTAAGAAAGGCATCCGGTCTTGCTTAATGATTAGCAAAAATCAGAAGGAAACTGATGAAAACCTGCTAAAGTATCTTTTTGACTATAGGAATTCGGTACATTTAACCACGGGGACTTCTCCTGCCCAGATTGTGTTCGGCCGGAAACTTCGTTCGCGCTGGGATTTATTAAATGCGCCACCATCGCCGTCCTCGTCCCACACCCTCATTGATATTGTGGAACGTAATCAGTGTTTGCAGAGTGAGGCTTTTGGAGGAATAAATAGACCATCGTTCCAACCAGGTGACAATGTCATGTTTAAAAAAAATAATGTTAATAAAAACTTTACTTGGAACAAAGGAGTCATTGTCAAAAAAATAGGAAAAACGGTGTACCTAGTTAAGGACCATCTTACACTAATAAATGTAAAAAAACATGTGAATCAATTGTTACGGTGTAAGGAACTGGACAGCAGCACACCCAATTATCCCAATAACTTCGAACTGGATATACCAGATATTTCCGCTGACGCAGGCAGCGACAACACGCGCACGCAGCCTGTGCACGAGGAAGAGGTTGAAGAGAACCAGCGCGCCCAGGCTGCTAATGCTCAAAATGAGGAATTTTATGAAGCCTCCGAGGGGGAGGAGCAGCCACAGCAAGGAGCTCCTAGCGAGTTTCCTAGGGGTGGGATGTCTGGAATACTGTTGCGTCCAATTCCCAAAGTAAATTACAAGCAATTTTACTGTATTAATATTTAAGTACCCTAAGGTCATAATCATATGTTCCCGAATAAACGGGGAGGAATGTTATGTATCGAGCAGCGTCAAGCTCAATAAACGTCAGTGCATATTAAGACAGCCGTTGTTTCACTCGTCCGCTTCCCGATATAACAATTAATTAATTAATTATTTGTTATTAATTTAATACTTCTAAGGTCAATATCCGCGTATTTAACTCTTTCCCCGACAGCAGCGGTGGGATCGGCTCAATAAACTTCCTTTAACTCCGAACGTAATGGCCACTTCACAAGAAAAATAATATTTTGTTTATGTTAGAGTTCCGTTGAATATTAACGATGGTGCAGTTGTGTGATAAATCCAAGGCCGGGTTACGGAATGAAAATTGCGGCATTTAGTCATCTATTTAACGGGATGAGCTTTAAGTGGTTGGCGTATTTTAGCCGTGTGTGCGTTGTGAAGTGATTAAAAAAAAAAGAGGCCCGCAGAGCAGTTTGCAGTGGTGAGGCGGTTTCATGACCTGTTTTAGACATGATTGAAAAATAGAGGTAACTGTTTCGTGCATGATGGACTCGCAGGTATGTTTTCTGCATTGTTAAAAACGATACGACTAAACGACTTAGCGGTGCTTGAACGGGTTTTCAATATCTGTCTTTTAAGACCTTTAACTTTTAGATACAAGGTATTGTTTGATAGCCACCGTGCCTTTTTTTTTAGTTGAGTTTACCTTTATAAACAAACAAAACCTAGTGTAAAAATTATGTCCTTTGTCATAATTGCGGTAAACTCAGGCGTTTAACACGAAGCTGCGCATTATTATCGCAAAGCCACTTCAAATTTGAACGGCTCGCTCAGTCACAAGTATCTCAAGTGTTTAATGAAAAATTAAATAATAAACTCATACAAGGTGGGTTATTATGGAACGAATTATTTTGTGAGATGTTATAAAAAAAAAGAAGAAAATATAGACATGGAATTTATATTTTCAACAAATCCGTTAATTTTTGTTCATAATCAAACGGCTGCTTGAGTGAAGTGTGCTTTTATGATTTTAATTTACATGCGTTAGTTGACAGCATGCGGAATGTTCTTGATTAAAAAGAATATTGCCGATAGTTTGGAAATAAAAATAAAAAGGAGATTTCTTTACTTGTTTAACGGGTATGAGTGCTGTGATTTGTTACTCGTTAAAGAAACTTGCAACTAATGATGATCTTAAGGGTATTCATGCAAAACTTACTTTTGTTTTAGGGGAATCCTATCTTTTGCCCTTTGACGTTATCTTAAGGAGAGACATTTTCAAAACCCTTGAGTTTGTTCTTACTTTTAACAATGATGGGGCAATTATAACCTGTGATGTCAACATCAGTATTTGTTAATTGCATAATTCCGACCTAAAGCTTCAATACAGATTTGACAGCTGATTGTGAAAAATAAATAGAAAGAAAAAATAAATAAATTGAAATGCATCTTAAATAACCATAGTGGTAACTTTGGAACCGGAACCCAGTTGAATTGCCACAACTGTTAAAACCGGTGAAATGAAATATTAAACTTAAAAATCCGGACAAAATTATTGTGCAAACACAGCCATATCGTTCAGTGCTATCTGAGTGTAAAGTTTTGTAATCGGTAATAGCCGATCTAGAATCAAAGAGATATTATTCGTGAAAGTTCCTCTAAGTCCTGTCTTATAATTTAAAAGAAATATGACTCTGTTCGACTGTGCATAGATTATAGAGAGCTAAACTCGAACACTGTGCCTGATAGTTACTTAAAAGACAACTTTGGGCAGGCAGGTTATTTTTCCAGTTTAGACATGGCCTCCGGATTTCGTCAGATACAAATGGCCTCTCAGTGGCTTATAAAAAAAAGAGCATTTATTACCCCGACGGTACATGTGAATGTATCAAAATGCCTTTCGGTTTATGTACTGTAATGCTCTTGTGTGTTAGAGAGCAATAAATAAAGCTTTGGGCGAACTTGAGAGATGAGATCGCACTCGTTGACGACGACAACTCGTGGAATACGTATTAGTTTTTGTAATAAACAAAAAAAAGAGTTTTTCGCAACCTAGAGCAGGTGCTGACCACTTTAAATGATGAGGGAATGGGCATAGGAATCATGTTGTGGGCGATGCGGCTGGCAGTCCAACACTGTTTTGATTCCCCTTTCCACCTGTGCACTCACGGTTATGCTGAGCGTGGCCTTTGAGTCTTGTTGCCTTGGGCTCTGTCTGCCCCGCGGGGGTATAGGCGTGATGTGTGTGTGTGGTTTTGGATTGAATTGGAAGAAATTATCTTTTCTAAAGATATCTGTGGAGTTTAGGCTATGTTATTAACGACATCATCATTCGAATAAATCCTAAAAGGATTGACGCCCTGGCTAATGCCCCTTGCCAACAAACGCTAAAGAGTAGCGACAGTTTAATTTTAACCCAGGATCGCGAAAATTGGCGCAATATGAAGGAGGCCTACGCCCAGCAGTGGACGGACAATGGCTGTAGATAGATGGATAGAATGGTTTAGCGGCTAGACCATGTAAACTTGCATTAAATGGGTAGTCCAGACTACTTTGGGAACCACTAGTCTAGGTGGCTATTTTAGAAAATTTGTGCCTAATTTTACAACACTGATAGCGCCCCTATATGATGTAAAAAAAAAATAACAATGAAAAATTGTGTTGACAGACAAACACACGAAAGCTCATTATGATGTGATTGAATATTTAACTTTTACGCCTGTCCTACAGTTATGGAGAGATTTTGTTTCAAATGGACAAAAATCAGGCGAGAAATGTTGGTAATTTTAGCCCAAGAACGATAGACGTGGAAAGTAGATACCATAGCTTACTTAGCTTAGCGTAGAAACCCTTGCAGTGTTTAAAGCACTGAAACACTTCAGACATTATTTGTTTGGGCTAGAATTTAAAGTCGTGACTGATTGTAACGCTCTTAGAGCTCTTAACACTCTTATCTCTAGAGTTCACCGTTGGTGGGTGTATAATATCCGAACGTATAAATTCGAATTAGATTACTGAATGAGTGATAGACAGCCCCGTGTGGATTATCTCAGCCGCAATCCTATTAATGACAAATTTGTAAATGTGTTGGGAATTAATAAAGAATTAACTGATATCCACTGAATCGTGGTCTGATGAAAACGACCACGGACTCGAATATAATTCTTTACAGTTTGAAGGACAATCTTCAGCATAAAAACTTTCACGTGGACAGTCAAACTTTTTGTAGTTATCAACAAAACGAGAAAACTTTAAATAAAGTTAAACAGAGTTCTAATTGGTTCCTGAACATAATTTCGTGTTAGAAATTACATCGATCACTGCCTCTTGTGAACATCATAAAAACCATCTGGCAAAACAAGCAAAAAAAAAAAGGGACAGTCGGCACTACATCCCATTGAAAAGGTCGCTGAACCTTCTCCACATATTTCACATTGTTTAAAGCAATAAACTGTCAGGTAGACAGACGATTTTATGAAGGATACGTAGTTGCAATTGTAGACCCTTTTGCGAAATACCGCTTACTATGAAAGATTAAGGACTAAACCTCACGATGAATTGGTGTGCGATTAACCTAGTTTCTAATTTGACACCTAAAGAAAATAAATCGGTCAAAAAAAAATGGTCCATAGAATTTCACGAAATTGTCAGTGGTATTAGCCGAGCTAACGGACTAATAGAACACATTATGTCGGTTCTAACTAATTGTTTCTCAATTGCTGAAAATCACGATAAAAAATTATGAAAATCAGTTCTATGTGAAGTGCAGTTAGCCTTAAATTGTACGGTATCAAAAGCCACAGGTAAAAAAAAAAAAAAACTACAAATTGTGAAAGGTCAACCTCGACTGAACTTCTGCAGTTTGAAAAAGTACTCTAGTTATATTGCAAAAAAAAAATGCGATAGATAGGATGGACGAGCAGGCTACCATACATGAAATAATACGCTATGTTGTGGGACCTAGTGTCAGGGGACTGAGAACAGCACGTACCTATGTCATAAAAAGCTATGTTGAAAACTAGTCATAACGGAATGTAGCCTAGTCTATATTGTTGGAGAAGTTTATTCTCACGGCCTATCCTACAACTTTGGCTCTCTGGGGCCTCAGACAGGAGGTACAGTTGCCTACGTCAGCGAAGCAGACGATGCCTTTAAGTTTTGGGTTTGCCCGAGTGTACACAACGTTGTAGTACCGGTAGCTAATAGGCGGTCGTTTAGACCCCAGTCGGCCGGTACCGTGCCGTCGTGCTCTCTTGAGCTCATCCTTATGGCTTTCGGCTTTCTTATGCCTCTACCTGATGTTCAACGCCTCTGCGTCCTTACAGCTGAACAGCTGGTCAGATTAGTCACGATAGCAATAGCAATATTTTAACTTGGTCTTAAATTTAAACAGTAAACATTAAACATCCGACGTGAACTATAATTATGAATTCAATGATCCAATAGGATTAGGTGACACTATTTGGTGTCATGTGTTTGTAATGATTTTCTTTGAGATGTGTTCCTTGTGACACCGCACTCCTATGTTTATAAGGCGAACGAAATTTATTGCCTTCTATGATATTGTTATGATTCCTGAACGAGTTCTCTGTTAATTTGATCATGGAACAATTGGTTCACTTTTCATAACGAAGGACCTTGTTATGCGACTTCGTGATTTATTATGAACACCACAACTATACAGTACAAAGTTTAATTATGTTTGGATAACAAATGATTCCTGGTATTGGATGATAATTGTTTTTAAGTTCCAAATTGCGTTATGAAATTTAGAGGATGGTTAAAATCTAGATGCTTTGCTGGTCTATTGATGCACTTTGGTGATGTTTTGACACAGACAGTTGAAAGCCGGGCGCTTTGCTGGTCTATTGATGTGTTTTGCTGGTGTACTGTTACGTAGACAGTTGAAAGCGAGACGCTTTGCTGGTCTATTGATGGTTGAAGGTAGAACAGTTTACCTAAGTTTTAACTGTTGAAAGCGGGACGCTTTGCAGGTGTATTGTTTGCTGAAAGTAAAATACTTTGTAAAGTAGAATGATGGTTGAAAGCAGAACGCTTTACCGATGTATTGATGGTATGTTAATAGATTATTGATGTGTAAATGACTGAAATGCGGAACGCTTTGTCATTGTTTAATGATGAGTATAATGATGGTTGAAAGCGGGACGCTTTACCTATGTATTGTTGTTATGTGAAAAGCTTGTTTATGTGTAAATGATTAAAAAGCGAGACGCTTTGTTTTTGTTTAAATCGTAATTGACGATGAAGCCCAGGTTGTATTGTGGGTACAGAAGCTGGATGTCATATTATGGTCAACGCGAGAGCGCGTTGTATGTCAGTATGGCCGTGTGAGAGCGAGAAGCCACGGCATGCATTGTTTTGATTATAAAAGTCAGTCAGTAGTGGGACGATGGGGGACGCGCTCCAGTGAGGGCAGTCTCTCCACATTAGTCTCCCGTGCCAGACGTGCACACTGAGTGATTCCTTAATTATTGTCTTACTCTGAAGACATTCTTTGTTATTAATTTAATACTTCTAAGGTCAATATCCGCGTATTTAACTCTTTCCCCAACATGTACATGTATTGAGAAGTCTCGCTCTTCCAAATATAGCACATTTTAACAATCAGTCCACAGTTTAGAAAATAAAAGTTTACAAATGAAATCATCCTAACTTAAAATTAAGTTTAAGCATACTTAGGGACATAGGGACAGAGAAAGCGACTTTGTTTTATACTAAGTAGTGATAGTGACGATGACGATAGCACAGCTCATTGACCACCGCATGGCTGGTTGTAAATGTTTCCGACAGTGCACAAACCGTGCGGGCCATAAAAAAAATAAAAAAAAATGTTTCCGACTCTCTCTCTCATCCCGGTAGTAGCAAGCGTTTGTTTGACTACGAATGTTCGTATCTAAATCGTATATAATACCTATTTAAGTATGTTCTTAGCCATATTATGATTGAATACTTAGGGATAACCTTGTTTTAGCTTTCTTAAAAGGAACAGGGGCCTTACCATGACGTCTTAATGCGATTCAGTTTAGGTTCGCTCGCTGTCAGATTCATACTAAAAGTGACAGTTAAAACTTGAACTGAGTCGGAATTAGGCCCCTGTTCTTACTCTACCTAAATTGAGTCTTTGAATCAATTTTTTTTTTGTCATCAATGGAAAGATCATATATAAGTTTTGTAAGAAAAGTATTTTTAGTTTTTTTTTATTCGCTATAATTAACGAGTTATACCGATTTGAAAATTGATCGTCGAGTACCGCACCGAAAACACACCGACAGTTCCCGAACAAGGCCGAGCCGCGTGTGACGTCACAATGTCAGTTTCCACTCGTAGTTAGTATGCAGGTGATACAGTTTTTTGACTTTAATCTACTTTATTCTGTTATTATCCTACTATTATTATAAAATGCTAGTGTTTGCGAGAGCGTGTTTGTTTGTGACTCTTTCACGCTAAAACGGCTAAACAGATTTCGATAAAATTTGGCATACACGAAGTTTATAATTTATAACCTGGATTTACGTACCGGCTATAGTAGGTGTCATTCACGATCGATGCCATCCACCGTGGTTCTTATTACTTTGTTGTTAAAGGTTAATTTTGATACATCTACGAGTCTTTGTGGATGGCACTATCTATACTTCTATCATGCTTCTATCCCAACATTTCCACGGTACCGGGATTTAAAACCATAAAATTAGTTGAGAATAGTGATGAGTACTTTGGTAACTAATAACTATTTATATGAATAAGTAAATAAGTCGTGGGATTTCAGTTGAAAATCCCGTTGATTTTATCCCAGGGGAATTTCATAAGAAAACCCGGAATTTCGAGCACAATGATGGCGGATGACGTTTTGACACTATGACGCTAAAAATGTTTATGGGTGTCGTTTTCGAGTAATTTGGTGGCTTTGAGCCCGATTTTGGCATAATTTTTTAGATCCAAGATGGCGGATGACATTTTGACTTTAAAAATGTTTATGGGTGTCGTTTTCGAGTAATTTGGTGTTTCTGAGCCTGATTTTGAGATACTTTTTTGGATCCAAGAAGGCGGATGACATTTTGACATTTTTGAAACTATTGACACTAAAATGTTGATGGGTGTCGTTTTTGAGTAATTTGGTGGCTTTGAGCCCGATTTTGGCATATTTTTTTGGATCCAAGATGGCGGATGACATTTTGACATTACTGACACAAAAAACACAAAAAAGTGTAAAATGTTACTCGAAAACGACACACAAACATTTTTAGTTTCAAAATGTCATCCGCCATCTTGGATCCAAAAAATTATGCCAAAATCGGGCTCAGAGCCACCAAATTACTCGAAAACGACACCCATCAACATTTTAGTGTCAATAGTGTCAAAATGTCATCCGCCATCTTGGATCCAAAAAGTATCTCAAAATCAGGCTCAGAAGCACCAAATTACTCGAAAACGACACCCATCAATATTTTAGTGTCAAAGTGTCAATAGTGTCAAAATGTCATCCACCATCTTGGATCTAAAAAATTATGCCAAAATCGGGCTGTTTTACTCTCCTCACCCGGAACACATCAGCGCAAGCATTGCTGCTTGGCGGCAGGATTGCTAAGATGCTGGTACAGTTGACGTCAAAGATATCTTTACACTTTAGTGCCTTGTCGCTCCAAGCACTTTTACAACTTCATATGAAACTTCAAACATATAGTTACAACGACAAGGTACTAAAGTGTAAAGATATCTTTGACGTTAACCGTACCTAGCGATCCGGACGGACCTAGAACAAGGCTCTTAGACCCGCAAAAATTCCCATTGAATATATAATACAATCCCACAAGATTATAAAAAAACTAGGAATACCTATCAACCACAAAATCTAGCCATTAAAATTTACGTACGGTCGAAGAAACTGAATCACGTAGGTACCTACCTAATACAATTTAGCAATAATTTCTCTAGCAGGGTGTATGTTAAAATTCCACAGTGGTAGGTAAGTCTTATTCCTCCGAGTAGGTAAGCGATTCAGTATCTTTCACTGTACTTAGGTACTTTATTAAGTGAAATCTCAGGTCCAGTAAAATCAATCCAGTTCACATCAGAAACATTATCAGGATTAAGCTTTTACTACCTACCTACACATGACTAAAACAAACATTTACTTACTATTTCGTGATACGCGTGCTCGTTTGCCACCTTATTTCATAAAAAAAACTTCAGCAGATATTTTTTGTACAAAATTTTCGGATATTTTTAGTCAAATCAGCCGTTAACCCAGTACTGTCGTGAAATTGCTTTAACATTGTGACGTCACAGCCATGGCGACCAATCATGGCCCGTTCCCAGTCAAGTGGTCATATTTCAAATTTCATCAATTTTTAATTGCTTATAATTAATTAAAAAAATATATTTTAAGAATTCTTTGAATTAGATATTATATAATATGTCATAAAGTTTTAAAAAACATAAAAAAAATCGATATTTTTTTTAAATTCAAAGACTCAATTACACATAATAATATTACACATATTATTTTTCAGCACGTTCTAAGAGAACACAATACAAACTGCTCCATAGTACCCCGCAAAGCTTAACTTTAGTAATTTCATACATTTTCTATAAGCGCTTCAGCTGAGCTGAAACTGGAGTGTTCCCGTATGATGTGGCCTTAAATATTATAATAGTTCAAACCCAGTCAAAGTAAAGAGATCTAGGTCAAACCGAATGTTACAGGTACACCTGATACACCTATCAGGCATATTTATTTACAGTGGCTGAATTTGAAGCTAGAAAGCCCGGGTTCGAATCTTGATAGGCAGACACTAATTATTATTATTATTATCACTACATAGTATAAAACAAAGTCGCTTTCTCTGTCCCTATGTCCCTATGTATGCTTAAATCTTTAAAACTACGCAACGGATGTTGATGCGGGTTTTTTTTAATAGATAGAGTGATTCAAGAGGAAGGTTTATATGTATAATACATGCATAATATGCCGTGCGAAGCCGGGGCGGGTCGCTAGTTTAAAATAATACACTAGCAGCTCTTTGAGCTGATACGTGTATATCACTGCACTTGTGTTCTTTGACTTTATAAATGAATGTCCTAGTTTATTTTTCAAACTGTTCACTGAAGGTGCATTTATCACAAATAAATACGAATATTTGTACACGAGCTTTACACGACTCGTTTAACACGAGTTATGGATGTTATGATAGGTATATTACTCTACATCTGTATATCCGTTGTACATACATAAATCACGTCTTTATCCCTTACGGGGTAGACAAAGCCCAAGGTAACAAGCCCTAAGGGCTATGTGTAGCATGGTATTGGGCGTATAGGTGACATGATTCCTAAGATTTTCGCCCATTCCCTCGATGAGCTTTTACCATCTGCAACTGGTACATATCTATGTTTTTTTTTACTCCCAGACCAGCATGCAAGCATTTAGGTATCATGAATTGGAAGAGATGATAACTATACCCTAAATTTTACGCGTTCTTGAGGAACAGGGTGTGGACACAGAGACAGACAGACAGAAAATGAAATCATCTTACACGGGTTTCTTTTTTGCTTTTGAAGTAAGGAACTCTAAAAAAGTGAATATAAATAATTTAATTAAACTATTCATAACCGGTTACTACGAGATAGTCCATAGCGCGTAACCCGTGGATCGCTGAAAAGTTTTTTTGTTTCATTTCCCTCGTTAGTCTCGCGAGTGCTTGAAAGTTTGTCTAAAAACAAACCCGCCATTTGTATTGTGTCATCTACTTAGGAAAACTTGTACCGTACAACGGGATAAGTAGGGACAAAACTTTTCTTGTGGCAAGTTGATTTTTTTGATAAAAAATGTTCCGGCGGCATGATTTTTAGTTTAATAATGATTATCTGTCGTTTACTTTCATAGTTTAAACAATAAACACTAAAATATAGGCGAATACCAGCTCACCCCGTGCGTAGTGGGGTCAGAAGGGATAAGAACAAAATATACAAAAAATTAACATACCAAATTACTAGAAAAGGGAGATATACCTAATATGTCTAAAAATATAACTGAATTACTTTTAGAGCAAGCTCAGCAGGAAATTTTAAGTACAAATGAAAACACAAAATATTATTTCTGTCTCTTCTTACCCCGCAATCCCTTCTCACCCCATTTTACGGTAAGTTTTAAATAATAAATAATCCGATTATTTCTTGTATACCTATCTTGTATTTTTTATACATTTTATACATTTTTTATACCGCGTCAGTCGCCTCTTTCCACCAATACGCCCACAATCATGCTAAACGTTTTAGATCTTGTTACCTTAGGCTCTGTCTACCCTCTAAGGGATATAGACGTGTATGTATTGTATATGGAGTGGCAAACAAGCGTACGGCCAGCTGCCATGGTAAGTGGCTACTGTAGCCTATGGATTCTTGCAAGTGCAGGGAACTACCCAAGTAGCAAAATTTACTCTGAACTTAATGCGATAATGCGCTACTAAGAGTCGCGTTCCCTTTTTTCCGTTAGTGTCGCGTGTTATATCAATGGTGTGAAACAATTAAAATACTATTTGCAAAATGTAAGTAACTTTTGACTCATTATCCTTTGTCTAGTGCCCATATCACAAGCTTTGCTTAGTTTGGGACTAGGTCAATTGGTGTCAATTGTCCCAAGATATTTATTTATATTTATTTATTTATTTATTATATTAACAACGGTGTGTTTTCATGTGCATTTATTAGTTACGTACAAGAAATCAACTTGGTAAATTAAATGTATTGATAATGTTCTCGATTTTGTACAATATATCTTCATGCCCCCTCAAAACATACTGAATCAGAAGTATTATTAATATTTAACTCTTGGATAGTGCTTTTATAGGAATGCAAACAAAATGGCTGTGAAGGCTGCGCAACGGAGATTCTTATAATAGAATGCATAAGATAATTCAAAGCAAAAACATACTTATAAAGTTCTTGCAGCTTGCTGATATAGTGCAAGTAATCTTACAGAAACAAGGATTAAGTCAAATTCATTCTATATCTACTGTTTGTATCATATTTGAAAGACTAAAACACCTATTGGAGCATTAAACATGACACTAATAGGAGTAAACGTCTTACAAAATGCGCTTATAGGATCAAAATCACATTACTCTAATAAAAACATTATAAAATGCACTTAAAAGACTATGTGTCTAACAAGAGTCGTATAAAGTTATCCTATAAACGTTCTGCGGTCTATGTAATAGGAGTAAAGTAGGTATCTTATAGCTTAAATCGTTTTATAAGATGCAGATATAAAATTATTACAAGAGTAATTAAGAAATCAGGAGCTTTATAATACAACTGTAAGAATTTTCCTACAATACAGTACAGATTTGAAAACACTTTTATAAAAGTGATATAAGAGGTATTAGTCTTACTATAGGAGTACTTTGCTACTTAGGTAGCATATGCGTGAATGAATCAACTTGATAAATTCACATGTATGATAGACAGACAGACAAACAGACACATGGACGACTTATTATCACACGCTCGGTCTTTTTATTATTTGCTCGTTTCAAATAATGACAAATTATTATCAGAAGTATTTCAGGTTATTGATTAGAAGCATTTCCTTTCAAGTACCATAACAGTACGAGTATAGCAGTTTAAAACAAATGTACCTAAACCGTTAAAAAAACGATTAAAAGTTGCATTGATTTGTTCTTATAATGCTCGCAAAAAGTGGAAGTAGCAAATTGTGTATCACTATGTTGTTTGTTGATCACTTACTGGCTTGTACTGTGATCCAGTTAACCGAACGTAATTATACAGATAGAATTTTATGAACCGACTATCGGGTTGTAATTACGTTATCTATGTATATCATCCACTATCAAACAAATTATCTGAGGATAATATTGATGCCGTAAAGTAATTTATAATTTAATACTCATTATTTATCCTAATCTACGTAAGTATGAAGAATTCGTGTATTATTATGCTGGCGATTTTTCCAACTTTTTTGTTCGTTATATTATTATTAATATTCGCTCTTTTATGCCCAAATTTTGAGTTCTATCAAACTTAATCCTAAAATCATGCTAAATATGGCCTTTACCTTACCTTACCTTTGTTACCTTAGGCTCTGTCTACCCCGCAAGGGATAAAGCCGTGATTTATGTATGTATGTACGTAATCCTAAATGTGTGCTAAAATACAGTTACTTAATTAAATAAATACATCTTAAAATCTCATCAATCAAACTGTATTATTCGCTTAGAAACAACCTTAAGCAAGATTTTGTACCTACCTTGGGTACAATCGAATAAAAAGTAAACAGTTTATCCGTAAGTAAAATCGAATGAACTACAAACGCGGCACCTAACCTTAGTTTACTAAATAAACTACACAATGTTTGAACATCAGTGTTACGATTACGAGAAAGTCTCAATAACATGAACTTGTAAGCAATATTACGAGCCGTGTCAACAAGCTACAAGTTTTGTATAAAACATACTTAATTTTATTTTTAACCTCTACATACTACCCTACCAACTTAATTTAATTCTGCCTTCAGATAAATTGATATATTATTATGTTTTTGTCTTTGCCCTTAACATCACTCACAGACCACCTACCCCAGAGACATGCCATCTTTACGAATTTCTAAGCAAACACTTCTGCCGACGTTGGCGGAATGCGACGTAAGCGGGCGGCAGGGGTGACGTCACGGAAGAGATGAGGGCATATCGATATTGTATATCGATAAGTTACTGGCCGGTTAGATTTTGGGAGCAATGTGCGCTGGTGAAGTGATAACTTGGGAGTGTAAACCGCTTTGTTCAAACTACTCCACCAGTGACGTGACAAACAACTATCCAACCGCGACTATTTTCAAACACAATTTACTAGGAACGTAACATATCTTCACTCTGTTAACTATCATTGGTCTTATTATCATAGTTGATTCACGTCGCTTAACACGAGTGAAAAAAATTACATGACAATCTGTTCCGAAGTTTCAGTGTCAAAAGCTATTAAATAGACAAATTGACGAACTTAATTCATTATTAATTTAATTGAATAACTTCATACTGTCTAGTAATAAGTTTTACGTGAATTAAATCAATCACTTAATGAAATGATTGTAAAAGTAATTAGTAAACAAGATTTTTATATAACAAGATGAAAGACAATCAAATTGAATGAATGAATAATATCGATACGGTTTGGTCGCATCTCTACTTACGCATGACGTTGAAATGCAAGAAAGAGATGTAATGCGACGCACAGCGTGCTAAACAAGGACAAACATAGACTTGGTACTTATTAGCGACCAGTGTTATTAGAGCTCCGTGATTTTTTGTTATTAAGGTATTCATATTATTATACTTTGAACTTACCGATGAAACGTAATAATAATATTATCCTTCTTGTAATTATTTTTGAGACAGTCGCTTTCACACCACCTTACAGTGCAAACTGGCATTTTTTTGTATTTTACTATTGTAGTTTTTAGGTCACAGTAACACGCTGCTTACGGGTCTGTTTCCTGGTCACTACTGAATGAGCGCGCGTTTGCGTTCGAAGTTATAGGCGCAATTGCGCAAATAGGATCCAGAAAATGCCGCCCTGTATTACAAGTCTAATGGGGTAGGTGGTCTGTGACATCACTACATTATAAAACAAAGTCGCTTTCCGCTGTCTGCCTGTCCCTGCCTATGTAATGCTTAGATCTTTAAAACTACGCAACGGATTTTGATGCGGTATTTTTTTTAAATATGGAGTGATTCAAGAGGAAGGTTTATATAAAATGTATAATAAGTCGCGGGCAGATGCTAGTTTTCTTTGTAACTTTAAAACTCACTGGAATTCGAAACATTTCGCGGGTTCTTCGTGTTTTCACGTCGGAAATGCTCTTGTCAGTTTACCTAGCGTGGTAGCGCCAACTCTCCTTCCGAGCCTTCATTCATTCTTATCTAACCTTATTGTAGCGGAGAATTACTGGCAGTTTGCCCATCTATTGTCTAAATAACTTCATTATTCCATTAGATGAATAAAAACCGCACTCAATTGTTTTTGTGATATGCTGCTACAAAATTGTGGAGCTTACGCAAGCAAGCATTGGCAAAAATGGGCCTACAACAATGAACTAGATTCAAATATTCTATTGAATCAGGCGTTACTTTGCGGAGGTCCATTTCAATGAACACTAAATATTTACCTTGCTACTCCGCTACTTGAAAAGTACTTAAGTGTTCATTGAACTAGATTCACCCATTAAAGATATAGAGTTTCTAACTGCCTCAATGCTAAGTAGGTACTTATTTTAATTAGGTACTTAACTAACTAAACGTAACTATTTATGTACTAGCCCGAAAATGATTCAGCCAGCCAGGATGTAAAGTAAAATTTTGAATTAATAATCAAGTCAGCAAGTCACACAAGAACCTTATTTATGTGTCTCAACAAGAGTCAGTTTAAAACTTTACATGGCTATTAAAAAGGTGATTTGCCTAGGTGACTTACCGATCCCAATCAATCATACAATAATTTATAGACCGACCGCTTAACTGAGTCCTCGACCGCGCGGGTACAGGGGCGCAGGGTAGGACGATAAAGAGAACTGAGACACAGAATAAGTAATAGTACTACCGAGAGCGGTACGGGCGGGAAGTGCGCCTACCGCCCGCACCTCACTCGGCCCCCTTTGTCGCCTACCCCGCGCCTCTGTGCCACGCGGGCGAGGACTCACTTAAGCTGTCGGTCTATAGTCACAACTATGCAACAGACATTGCAGTTGGATCACGTGACATGTAAATTTGAACATTACCATCACATAACATTCAAGGACTGCCTTGTTAGTCTATACTGCGCCTTATCTATAGTTTCGACGACCTCATAAACTAGTTAGTTAATTATTTTCAGTTAAGACTGGTAATTAAAACACAGAACAGGGGCCGAACCCCATGGTAATGCGATTCAATTTCGATTCAGTTCTAGTTTTAACTGTCATTTTTAGTATGGATCTGACAGCGAGCGAACCTAAACTGAAACGGTATTGAATTGCATTACGACGTCATGGTAACCCCCCAGCTCGCTCTTAAGAGCGTGCATCCCTACTGAGCTGGCAACGTCCCGTTTTTGGTGATTTTTTGCGATTATTTCACAGAAAATGAATAAAAATTTCAAATGTCCGTCTGTAGTGCACTTTGTTTTTAGTGTATTAATGTGTCTAATGCAATAATAGATCATGATGGACCTTTATTTTCTTATTAAACGAGATATAGTATTTTATCCCTTTAATACGAAAATAAAAGTCCATCACCATTAATCATTGCATTGGACACATTAGTACACTCAAAACGAAGTGTACTACAGACGGACATTTGAAACTTTCATTCATTTTCTGTGAAATAATCGCAAAAAATCACCAAAAACGTGACGTTGCCAGCTCAGAAGGGATGCACGCTCTTAAGAAGTTTTAGAACATGCCTAAGACAGGTACCTATGTACTAGCAAACTTCTAAAGTAATTTTCTTGAACGAGTAAAAGCGAACAAACGTTTCATTAGTACAGAGATTCTGGTGTAAGTTTTCACGCGAAAAACGTTTCGAACGCGTTTACAATGGAAAATTGACATCGCTACTTGATGATCAAAACGGCAACTAACTGTTCTCATTGTATTTGACATTTTAACGCAAACGCGTTCGGGGCGGAATTTGTGAAAACTTACACTAAAAGTTCTGTACAGCCAATGGCATAAATGTTATATTATGTACGTTACCAAGACTCCAAAATAATCTGTATGCCATAAACAATAAGGTCGGTGACACTATATTTGACACTAGCTGTTGCCCGCGACTTCGTCTGCAAAGAATTCGTTTATCGCTATCCCGCGGGAACTACGCAATTTTCCGGGATAAAAAGTAGCTTATGTGTTATTCCAAATCATAAACTATGTCTGTTCCAAATTTTATCCAGATCCGTTAAGCCGTACTGGCGTGAAAGAGTAACAAACATCCATACATCCATACATCCATACTTACAAACTTTCGCCTTTATAATAGTAGTAGGATGAATGTATCGATATTTATGCCCTCGACTGTACAATGAAGCAATTATTCGCTTCAGTGTGTTCAATACTAGGCACTAGAGTAAGCATAGGAATGCCGGCATACTTCATAAGCATGAAATGTTGGGTGACGTAGGTGAAATGTTAAATCCTACTAATATTATAAATGCGAAAGTTTGTGACGATGTGACGATGTGAGTGAGTGTGTATGTTTGTTCCTTATTCACGCTAAAACGACTAGACCGATTTGGATAAAATTTGGAACGAAGTTAGTTGGTACCCTAGATTAAAACATAGGCTACTTTTTATCCCGGAAAATTGTATAGTTCCCTCGGGATAGCGATAAACAAGTAAATTGCTAATTCTATGCGGACGAAGTCGCGGGCAGAAGCTAGTCTAACTAATATTATAAATGCGAAAGTATGGATTGATGGATGGATGTTTATTTGTTACTCAATCACGCCAGAACGGCCCAACGAATCTGGATGACATTCGGCACATAGATAGAAAAAAGTCTGGAATAGCACATAGGCTACTTTTTATTCCGGAAAATTGCGTATCCCGCGGGATAGCGATAAGCGAATTCTTTGCAGACGAAGGCGCTGGCAACTGCTAGTATTACATAAATCATTGTCAAAATCGCCTCACAGTTCACGAATTGGTGCGTAACCAAACATTATCACGTAACGGAAATTCGGAAATACGATTCAAGTCAACGGTTCGGTGCGTGTACTTAATCAATTACGCCGAGAACAGACAATAAGGAAAACAAAACCGTTATAAATATGGGGATCATATAAACGACTGCGAATGATGGTTAACGAGTGTCTAACCTGCAATTGAATTTTAATAAACAGCCCGCATCTTGAAAAGGGAACCATATTTTTAAGAAGACAGCTACATAACAAACGCTACCGAATGCTATATTTATACGGATTTTAAGACGACTCTAAAATTATTTCTTATTATGTTAACAATCCTATCAAACTTTTTTGTTGCAGAGCGTGCCATAGAGATGCGAAAAGTAATAGGTATGCATTAAAAAAGTCACTCGAAAAATGTAACTCGTTTTTAGCGGTGGTCGGATAAATAATTAATTAAACAAAATACTTACCAAGCCAAAATACACAAAAAGACACCTGTTACGGCCACCTCCTGGCCGCACTGAATTTTTTATTGGGTAGAATAAGATTAAGATTGTATTATCAACTTATCTGATAAATTAAACCTTAAGCAATGTAATCAGTGGCAATAATTAGATAAATGTAAATGCAAATAACTTGTCAACGCCATAGTTATTTAGAAGTGAATTATTTTGCAGAATTTATCGGGTATCAATCGCCTGAATCAGACCTAGGTATAACTTGGACACTATGTTTTGCGTTGCGTTTGCATTGTAATCATGCTAATCATTTAAAGTTATCGAAATGCTCAAATCGACTTCGAAACCGAACATTTTATGATAAAACTTGGCACAATTTTTTGAGATAAATAAAAATACGTAACGCGCTAAAAGCAAGCTTTGTACATTTTCTACATCAACATTTACGGAGTCGAAATTGTCTCGGGCTCCTCGTCAATCTCCCAAGCGGAGATATTAAACCATAAATCCGTATCGACAACGTCTGGATGATCGTTGAGTTTCCCATCTCCCGCCGCAATACAGTCCTGTCTAATTTCCCTCAACCCGCCATTATCTTACCCGAGACGCTGGAAAAACAAGATACAACAACGAATTAAGTGTTGATAAAATCGAAGTGAAACGGTGTAAAGACGGACTTGAGTTTAGTTCAGCAAATTTTCAATTTGCTGCTCTTCTAGCTTTCTAGTATGTCTACTTTCTGTAGTCCTGTCAATCGTTCGAAGGTTAACTGGAAGAGATCCCTTGAAGGGATGAGTTCGCCTATTTATCTCAACACCTGTAAAATTTGTGTTTTACATAGGTACTTACATACATGATTATTTGGGTAAGAATTTCCATGAGTTAATGAGGACCATCGCTGAAGTCATACTTACCTAGCATTCAGCATCCAGCATATTAATAAACTACATAGCGACCCGCTCCGGCTTCGATCGGGTGCAATATAGATACTAACACGACGCTGCCACAATAATCGTCATATTTCAACCAACCTTGACAATACCTAAACCTTCGTCATGAATCACTCTAATCTATAGGTTAAAAACCGCATGAAAAGCCGTCGAGCAGTTTTTGAGTTTATCGCAAACAGACAGACGTGTTGGAGGACTTTATATGTAGTGATGTCAACTAATAGGTAATAATAGTTTAAAGAGGCAGAAGAGGCAGAGGAAGGCCGAGACGCGCATTTATAGACCAAGCAAAGGAGAAGGTTAATTTAGTGTCGTATCAGGAGCTCAAAACAATGGCAGAGGAAAGAAGTGAATGGCAACTACTCCACCGACAAGAGCTGGGCTCTTAAATTTGAGAAGAAGAATAGTATAAATGCATTGACATAGTTTCTACGGGATATCGACAAACGAGTTCTGCTCAGGCGAAGTCACCGATAACAGCTAGTGCATTCATAAATGCTTTTTACATTATGTAAGTATGTGGACCCAGGGAACTGAAGTGATTATGTTAAGTTGGACAATCACAGAACCTTTGACTCAGCAAGTTTTGCATTAGAATGATTTCTAGAGCACTCTCCGTTGTACAGACTGCCTCTTAGCAGAGACTTCGGGGCGAGATTGTGAAGTACTTCATTGCTTATTCAATTTCTATACTAATTGGCACATTGAGCTCAAATAACTTGAATAACTTGGCTGTTTGAAAAAATAATGAGTGTTTTGGTAATTTTAACAAGAGGAAAAAGTAAGATTTAACTTCGAGGATTTTAATAACGTAACGGTCAATTTGCGACAATAGAAATACAATATGAATTTAATTGAAATTAAATCTCAATAAAAAACTAAGATATGCTTGTCCCCATGTACGCAGTATTACATGACATCTGTTTGACGACTTGTTTGACGTAGTTAGTAGTGACCCTGCCTGCGAAGTCCTGGTTTCGAATCCTGGCAAGGGCATAATATTTGTGCGATGAGCACGAATATTTGTTCCGAGTCATGTATGTTTCTTTCTATCTATTTCAAGTAGGTATGCTCTCTATAAGTATGTATATCGTTGTCTAGTACCCATAACAAAAGCCTTACTTGAACTAGGTCAGTTTGTGTGAATTGTTCCCTAATATTTATTTATTTATTTACAAAATGGGTTAGTAGCAAGGAGCAATCCAAATTTTGTATTCATTCCTTTGACACTTAGAAGGCGGGTTACCAATGCAATTGAAAGTACTGTAGGTAGTTCATACTCGTAATTGTCTAATTTGTTAGTAAAATTAAAGACATTCTGGTATAACTGAAGTGTTTGACATTTTAATTGAATTTTGTTACCTTATCGGAGTTAGACTAGTTTGGTTTGAGGTGACCTACTGAATGCAACTTAAATACAACGTCGTTGTTCATCCGTTGTTTATTTTAGAAACCACAAGTCTCCTCGAAATCAACTATTTTCGCTACACTATTTTTAGAGGGTTTAAATCGATTTTAACTTCAGACGATTGCATGCTTAAAAGAACTTTGACGTTTGTTAAAGTGAACATTAACTGCCCCTTTTAGGCTCATGATGGAATATCTACATCACAAAGGGAACCTCTATGCGAATTTTCTGGTTTTTATGTCTATGGATTTGGGTTTGGTGTTGATCATAAATGCATATAATATAAAACTAACTAAACTACATACATAAGAAAAAGAAGCATTACTCCTTGCAGTAAAAAAATGGTCTGGTCTATCTGTCTCACCTTGAAATACGCATATTATATCGCTCTTTTTCTTTCTCTGCTGATCTGTTACTATATTTTACATCTATAGTGTTGTAAGACAGACATTTCTTTTTCTTTATGTTGGAAATATTTGACGATACCTAATCGACCTTCTTAAAATTCAGACAATGTTAATGACTCAGGGATTACGCATCACGCAATGCGACCAACACCACGACCAGAATGATCAATTAAAGACATAGTTCGCATAACTAAGCGTGTATCACTGTAATAACACGCTTTCTACAGCTCATTCGGTTAAGTACGCGCAACAGTCGATTATGTCACTGATGGCCGTGTGACTTTAGTACAAATAGCATGCTACCGTTTAGTGTGGACACAACACTTTTGTCCTTATCGCACACACGTGGATAGAAAAGGATTTTTGCTTATTCGCCACCAACTATCAGCTCCGAGGTAGAAGAGATTAGCTCTAGATAGTAAGGGAGCCAAAATCAAGTTGCAAGGATCGCGTAAATTTTGATAGCGGTAACATCCGATCAAAGGGTACCGAGCGGCAATGAAGTTCTAGCCAGCTCTACTAGTTTTGCCGGCTCAGGCAACCAATCCTTACTTAGGCCACCTCACACCAACAACTGTTGGCCATGTTGAATCTACTTACATGTTTCAAGCATTAGGAAAATTCAATAATGACTGAGAGATAGAGAATCTTTCCTTGTAACATGGACGGAGCCCAATACCAATATTTTCTCACGTTTCCCAAAGGGTTCGGAGGAAATTAAGTCAATCTGGCACGATTAAGATTCAGGCTGGCTCTGCCCACCCCTCTGGGGAGCTGAGTCGTGAGGCTACTTACAGTGACTAGAGATTTGTGGTTCAGACTTACAATATTCCGATTTTTTCATCGAATGATTTTGGTAGTCGGTGCCTATTGGGTTTGGCAATATTAGATCTCAGGCACCGACCTTAAACAAATCAGTAGACAGGTACACAAAATTTCTATGGTTATTATTACTCATTATTCACTTTTTATCGGTTGTTTTATCGAAGGCGGTTTAATTTTTGACAAAAAAGACTTTTCCACGCTTTTTAGTGAATCGTTTTGTTTGTAATCGGTTAGAACACAAAGCTCAGCATTAAAATCTGTGAGCAATCAATCATCCCCTGTTTTCCTACCCTTAGGGTTGGATTTTTTTATAAATTTATATGGGACCACCCTTTCCGATAAAAAAAAAAACAAAATCGGACTAGGTAGGTACTCTGTAAGAAGTCATGCGTGGTCATACATAAAAATATATAGGTAGGTATATAATGCGTCGAAATTAGAACCTCCGCCGTTTTTTTATTCGTCGGCTAGAAATATATTTTATCTGCATTTCTTTATCTTGACATCATCTCGTTTAAAACAACATAACAGAGAAGGAAGAAGGAAAAATTACATGAAAAGTTTGACAATCAAACAACTTGAACATTCTCCATGATGTTTAAGTAAATTCAGTAGTTAGTTCAGGACAGATTATATTACTTTAATTTTCTACGAACAACTAAGCCATAAACATGTTTTATGTTACTACTCGGACTTAATTACTGATCCAATTAAACATACCTAAAGTTAATCTCCTTAACCACGAGTCGCGTTATCACATTCAGAAACATTAAGCTCTGTAACGAATTATCTAATCCAGTGGTCGATAAAACTGACACATGTAAGAATCATCTCGTTAATAATTTATTTGTTTACACGAGTACATATTGTGTTTAACAGATGCCGCAGATGGCAGATTTGATGTTTGTTACTAGAAACTTTATTACAGTAGGAAAAAACCAGAAGATAAGTCTGCAGAAAGTTAGAAGTGACCTAGCATGTTAAATAGCAAAGAAACAAAAGTTGTAGAAGATCATACAAGATGTAAGTAATATGTTAGGACAATGATGACTATTATGTACATATCGAGAATCAGATGTTGCCAATAACAATAACAAGAAACAAAAGTTGTAGAAGATCATACAAGATGTAAGTAATATAATGTTAGGACAATGATGACTATTATGTACATATCGAGTATCAGACGTTGCCAATAACAAGTACAGCCTGTCTCCTATGACGACATTCAAGTATCATACCCATAAGAGTGAGTGAAACATTAAAACTGACCCAACTGTATTTTTCAATACTAACGCCCTGTGCTTATTTGTCGCAGGTTTAAATGGGTGGCGATGATTATTTACAATTTGAAGATGATTTCATAAGCTCCCCGGTGGATCGATTATGTTGCGTTTTTATTAACTTGCGGTTATTTCGTGCATAGTTCAATCGGTTCCCTAATTAGGTATAAGTAGGTATCCATTTTTCATTTGATTTGTTCTATCCCAATACAAATGGTAGTCACAGTGTGTGATCGATTAGTACACTATGAATAATGCAACACGTCAGCCCGCAGCCTCTCCCTTCTTGCCTATCATCCCAAATAGTCGGAATAAAACAACAGCGTGTACTCGTAGATTTAAGAAAGGAAATGGATAGGTACTTATATTAGGGAATTGACCGTAGGTACTATGTAGGTACAAAAAACTGCAAATTATTAAAAACCGGCCAAGTGCGAGTTGGACTTGCGCACCGAGGGTTCCGTATCATTATCTATAAATATCAAAAACTAGTGTCAAGCAGAGCCCTGCTCCAAAGCAAAATGTACGCAGTGTGGGGTCACTTATATTGGTCACTGATATATACAGACATACATACATATATACGGTTTTCGCAATTATTCCTCAATCTGTGCTATAAGACCTACCTTCATACCAAATTTCAAGATTCTGCGTTCACAGGAAGTACCCTGTAGGTTTTGATTCCCTTGAGTCGAAAATTTGAGGAAATTTGTGGCATAAACGGCTGTATCTTTTGATTGCGTTGGCTTAGAAGTTTTATTTTTTCACAGCTCCAAGGGGCATTAGACCTGAGTACTTGATATAAATTTCAGCTTGATACCTCCACGCGTTCCTGAGAAAAAGGGTCTTGACACACGGACGGACGGACGGACGGACGGACAACAAAGTGATCCTATATGGGTTCAGTATTTTTTTTTGAGGTACGGAACCCTAAAAAACGCAAAATAATTAATCCACCATCTTCAAAGTTTAAGTATTTAATCATCGCCGCTCATTTACACCTGTAACATCGATATGGCAATGCCTGATAGGTACTTGTTTATTTATAAAACTTACATCGATTTCGTAACTTATTACTTACACTTGGCCAGTTTTTTGTATAGAATCAGAGTGTCATAACATAAAGTTGGAGAACTGCAATTCTTTACGAAAATCAAGACCGCGTTTCAGCGTGTATTGCGTTTGATTTGGTTCCACCGTTTCAAGTAACTTGATATAATTCTATAATTTTATGCCGTTCTATCATGCCGCTGACAAATTAGTCGGTAGAGCGAAATCGAGTTTCGTTGGAAACTTGCTCAATTGGTACGAGCGACGAGTAAAGTTAGTTACTGAAACTGCAAAACCTCGTTGCTAGAGGACGGGCCCTGACGCTTAAGGGATATCACTTATTAGATTTAAAGTGCACACTTTGGCCAGGTCTATCTAATTGCCTAATGCAAGTGACTTACAAGTGATTAAGGTGAGTTGTTGCAAATATAAACCCATTTCTTTATAATTACAATACATGATGTATTTTCTTTCTTTTACCCTCTAAAAAACGGAATGGAGACGGTACAAATAATACTAATACGTTTGGGAGTAGAGGTAATGTGAATAGACTAAAATAGACTGTTACTGAACTAGTGAACTACTTATACTTTTACACCTCATCTATAACTACTTTCTATCAGGTAAGATCAGGTCATTAGCCATGGTCATTAGTTTACGGTAATAGTTATTTGCCGAGCCGCCAAGGCGAGGGTTTTCATCGTCACGAGTTTGTAAAACCTTGCCAACCGTGTATCATACGACGTTTTTCAATACATTTGTGAGTAAATAGGCAATTAATAACACAAAATTGAGGAGTTCATACCTTTCCCGAGATTTTGATGGCAAAAGACTATTTTGCGCGATTTAGGTACGCCTTACTTAAAATATCGGGCGAGTTAATTACATGTTATTGTCGACTTCATCACTTGATGAACTCATTTTGTTTGGTTTTTGTGCACTATAATCAACAACACAAAACGACGCAAAGTTTTACAAAAATGGCGCGTCCGTGTACCGTAATGCGCATGCGTAAGTTTTGTTTTTAATTAGGTTAACTAAAATTATCAGGCAAAGGTTCGACGCGTTCAGCCACTGCGATGTTTTCTAATAAATAAAAGGTAGAAATCATTAAAATCTGAGGTAATTAAATTACAGTTTATACTAATTACAATAAATTTTGTATATTTATAAATTTTTCTGCGTATAAGTCGATATTTTTATTTTTGTCATTTAATACTCTTTGCTTGTAAACTTTTAAAATGGACAATTGAAAAAAAACTGAAAAAAAATCGCACTAGTGCGGTAAAATTAACTTACGAGCCATGTATACATCCTTAGAAAGTGAATTTTTCGAGCAAATGTATTGAAAAAAATACTTCCCTCTTGTTACAGAACAATAATAGTTGTATTGAGGCAATAAGAATAGTTAAATTTCTCACAGTTTTTAGAACAAATGTATTGACATTCGGCACAATATTTGACGGTGATTGGAGGGGATTGGGCATAAAATTCTAAAATTGAGAATGTCACGGTTTCTCTGTAACAAATTTCATGGTTTACTAATTGAATGAAGTTCAATGACAATCATGTGTTGCGATGTTTTCAACCGATAAAAACAAAAGAGGAGGTCCTGAAATCACAGGTCGTAGTCGTAGAAAAAGTGCATATTTATTATACAAAGTGTCTACAAACCATTCTTGAATAATTCAGCAGGTGGCTAGGTTAAGCCGGCTACGCACACACCTGCCGCAGGGGCAATACCGGTCGCACGGCGGTCGGGGCAATTTCGGCTGTTCTAAAAATTGCCCCTGCTTGCCTATACACATCACGATTAAAGAATAATAAGAATAAATTTATTTCGTAAAAAATACATCAGCAGTATACAAAAACGATTGTCTGGCAGACCCCAAACTAGGCAGAGCCTGTATCTTGGGACCTTGGAGTGCACTATCAAGACAAATTAACTTACAGTGGTTAGTAGGCGAGGTTAAGGAGGCAATACTGGCCCTGCTTCCAATATTGCCCCTGCGGCTGGTGTGTGAGTAGCCGGCTTTTGTTTGAATGATCACTCAATAATTAAGATTATCATCGTAATTTTTGAATCTAAATTAAGTCGCCCCTCGACATAAATCACGTCTTTATCCCTTACGAGGTAGACAGAGTCTAAGATAACGTAGAATGTAGGTAGCAGTTGCTGCTCTTTCCGCGCAGATGAAAGAAAGAAAGAAGACATTTATTCATTTTGCAAGACACAAAATATAAGAGCATACACACAATTTTATAGAAAAGAAACAACAAAAACAAAAACAAAAAACACATATGAAAATTAGATCATCAGCGTTGTGTGTCTCCACAAAAGTGAAACGGTCGCTGGCTCAGCATTACGCTGAGGTGTTAGACACCTGCAGCACTGATTTTCAGCCAGAACCGTTTGTGACTCAAGAAACGATACACAGGCAAAATATACTACATAAACCATAAACTTTTACGTAAGTAAAGTAATAAATAGATATAATAAATAGACAGAACCCGACTTACGTGTGACTAGAAAATACTTAAATTTATTAAATAGTTTACAATAAACAAAATGGAAGGAAGACTATATTGTTCAAAGACAACAAGCTGGCATATCAGTGTACAAAGTGCTGGAGTGCAGATGGTAAAAGCCCTTTGAGTAATGGGCAAAAAATCTTAAGAATCATGATAAGCGATGCGGCTAGCAACCCATCACTACATATTTTGATTCCCCTTTCCACCTTTTCGCCCACAATCATGCTAAACCCTGGCCTATAGGTCTTCTTACCTTAGGTTCTGTCTACCCCGTAAGGATACGTGACTTATGTATGTAATGTCTGTATGTATTTTAAGAGACCCTGTATTCAATTTTCATTTAACTCAACTAAGGAGTCCTATTGGACCAGGAAACCTTAATCAATTTCACGTTCCCATATAGATATGGAAATTATTAATCAGTTTAAGTCACTTATGTGCCTCCGTGCCTCCGAGCTATTAAATTACGAAGGATATAATTACATCCGTAACTTAATTAACCCAATTATATTCAGTAATGACCCTTAAAATCTGTTTAACTACCTCTTTAGGGTCCTGTTCTAAATTTCAATTTTAAGAGTAAAATTGTTCATTAAGTACCTCTATATACTGCCCAAAATTTAGTTGTTATAAAATGCGTTGTTATAAAAACGCTGTTATAAAATATTCATTTAATTAATTGGTTTAACGATGCATTTAATGAAGCACCCAGTGTCGCCAGTTAATATTTTCATAGCATACAACGAAAGCATTTCCTGAAAATTACAATAATTTCTCCCATATATACCTATAGTTAAAGTGTGCATCTTGACACTTGCCAATTTTTTTTTTCTTTGTGAATCCGCAAAAAAAAATGCCACTATTAAAAAAAATAGATAGGTACTTAACTAAACAACTAACTATTGTTTGACTGATTTCTGAACGTTGCCTTGTAGCCTAATGCTATAGTCTGTGGTTTGACACAGACAGTAGCTCCCTGCGTGGCCTCTTCCCGCGATGGTCGTATTAGAAATGGCGTTGTATTAATATCTTGGAAATAATAATTATATTCTTGAATACCGGTGACCAGTGCTTTTATTCAGTTTAACACTATATAGATCAATCGCCACGGCGCTTTTAGCGACATCCTCAGAAGGGCACTCGTGAGCGTTAACGTCCCCGCTGCTTTGGAGCCCCAGATTGCACGGGGTGATGGCAAGTGCCCTGGTGCCGTCATTAATTCCTTAGAAAATGGGCCGTGCACTGATATGGGACGGCACTTGCACGGACACCCTGGCGGCGTCCTACCTCCCACTAACCAGCCAACGGGCAGGAGCAACGTCAGCAAGTATAGTTGTATCGGCGCCCAATACCAGTTCTTGCCGTTTGGCGTCAAGACGCTCAGTCCTTGGGGCAAGGATGCGTTCGGGCTCCACAGGGAGCTAAGCAAACGGCTAAGAGAGGTGAACAAAATGGGTCCCAAAAAATAACACACTGACTTGATTTCACAAAACTATAATAATGTATAACTTTACATATATTTACTTATATCTATGTTGACAGGTATTAGTTGCGATTGACAGTCAAGATCAATCAACCGAAGGTCACTGTTTCAGAAAAAATCTTAATAGCGCGATCTAAAAATATCGCTGGATGTGACAGCGCCATCTGTAGATGGTTATTGTAACAAAAAAAAATAATAATTTTATGGTTAAAGAAAAACGTTAAAACAAGTACATTTAGGTAATCCATTGAAAGTATTCTTAATTTCAATATAAGATAACAAGCAATTGTTGCCAAAGATAAATTTATTGTATATAAAAAAAAGCAAAAAGATGTTTTCGTTTGGTGGTTCGAACGTTGGACAAACAAATAAAAAATACAAAAAGATGAAACATGCAAAAAGATGTTCTTAGCCTAGGGATTTGAACGTAAGACAAATTAATAAAAAAATACAAAAAGATTTTCTTAACTTGAGGTTTGAACGTACGACAATTCAATAAAAAATACAAAAAGATGAGCTATCGGGGCTTGAACCCAGAATACTAAATTGTAACAAGTTGAACATTCCGCCCACCAAGGACAAATTTAGACCTTGTCCTTAACTCCGCCCACCATGAGGAAGGCGATTCTAAGATTAATAATAACAAATAAGTAACAGTAACTTAATCGGCAGTTGGCAAGAAACACAATTTTCCAACAGAGCGTTTAATAATGTTACCTTTGCAACGTAAACTGACAACTCGAGTGATTCCATCCAACCCTGGGTGTTTATCTACAATAATGCCGTAAAGCCATTTAGCTGGGGGTAAATCATCCTCTTTAACTAACACAATGTTACCAATCTCTGGCTCTGGTGTCTGATGAGTCCACTTATAGCGATGGTGAAATTGGGTAAGATATTCGTGCGACCAACGGCGCCAAAAATCCTGAACCATCTTTTGGGTCAGTTGCCATCTTCTCAAATTGTTAATTTTGGCAGTCTTGTAGTTTGAGTCGGGTGGCAGAACCAGCGGTTCTCCCACCAAGAAGTGGCCAGGCGTCAATGGCATGGGTTCGTCACTGTCGTCATTTATCCGTGACATAGGCCTTGAATTAAGGCACGCTTCTATCTGGGTCAACACTGTTGTCATCTCTTCAAAGGTGAAGGTGGAGTTACCAATCACTCGTTTGAGATGGCGTTTTGTGGCTTTTATTCCGGCCTCCCAAAGGCCTCCAAAGTTTGGTGAATGCGGCGGGATAAAATGCCAGTTTGTGCCGTTAGTAGATAACTGATCCGCAATTTCTATACAAATATTAGACCGTTCTTCGGCGTAAAATTGCCTTAATTCGCGAGCAGCTCCCACAAAATTTGTCCCGTTGTCACTCCACAGGTCTGCACAATGGCCTCGACGTGCTGTAAAGCGTTTGAATGCTGCTAAGAATCCTTGAGCTGTCATATTACTTACAGCTTCAAGATGAATAGCCCTCGTTGCCATGCAAATGAACAGACAAATATAGCCTTTATACGAGTGATGGCCCCTACCTTTCGAGGTACGGATATTGATAGGACCTGCGTAATCCACCCCACTCTGAAAGAAGGGTCTGTTAGGTGTACCTCTAACAGCAGGCAACTGGCCCATAAATGGGTGTCTGGACAACCCATTATAACGAGCGCAGATTACACACTTACGGACAAAATCTTTTACTAAATTCGTTGCCCGAAATATAAAATACCTTGACTTTATATAGTTTAACATAAGTTGAGGATTGCCGTGTAGGGTTTTGTCGTGAGCATGATCTATATGATCAATTTCGTGAAGTGTGAATTTGAAGGGAGAATTATCGGATGTTTCATCTGGTCCGTGATGCTCGAGTGATCCAGTCTCCCATGAACTCTTAAAATTCCGTCGTCATCTAGTTTAGGATTCAAAGAGGTAAGTTTGCTTTTTCTACTAATGCTTTTCTTCTCTTTCAGGGCTGTTACTTCCTCTATAAAGTAATTTTCTTGTACTATTCTAATACATGTAGTTAAGCTGTCTTGAATTTCTTGGCTAGTTAACCACTGACAAACAGATTCATGCCGAGCAAGTCTTCGTACTCGTTTGCAAAAGGCTACAACGCGGATAAGTTTTCTTAATTTGGAAAATCTTGTAATGAGATCCTCTGCATCTCCCACGCGGTCGTCCTCGTTGCTCGAGGTATTTAACAAGCAAACCTCACTATTCTTGCTAGGTTTTTTCTCTAACGTAGTTGGCCTGTATGTGATTTTGTTATAACAAATGTCTTTCTGTTGTAGCCACAGCGGACCTTCCTTCCAGAGTGGTTCATTTTCCAGTTGGTGTGTACCCCTAGAAGCGCAGTCAGCCGGGTTATCTTTAGATGAAACGTGAGACCATTGAGAAGGCTCAATTGAAGAAATGATCTCGGACACGCGGTTGGCTACAAAGGTCTTCCACTTGTTAGGGCGACTATTAAGCCAAGAAAGTACAACTGAGGAGTCCGTCCATGCGTGGATGTTCATTTTGTCGATGTTCATAACGTCTGCGACTTCTTTTAACAATTTAGAAAGTAGCACGGCTCCACACAATTCCAGCCGTGGAATCGAAATCTGTTTGATCGGTGCTACCTTGGTCTTTGCTGTAACCAATGAGACGTGCACCTTTCCATCTTTGTTTATTGTTCTTGCGTAAACAACGGCAGCAAATGCCTCACTGGAAGCATCAGAGAACCCCTGGAGTTCTACGATTTGATCGTCTGAACGCATATGGACCCACCTGGGAAGTTTAAATTTGGTGAGTTGATTCAAGTTTTCTCTATAACTTAGCCAATCCTTCAGTAGCAGGGGTGGAACCTCCGTGTCCCACTCAATCCCAGAAAGCCATAATTTTTGGATAAAAATTTTCGCTGTAATTATAACCGGCGCAAGCCATCCAAGTGGGTCGAACAATCGAGCAATGTCGGAAATAACACTTCTTTTCGTAATAGGACGTTTTAGCGGTGGCAACTGTACAGAATACTCGAATTCATCGGTACTGCGATTCCAGGTGAGTCCTAAAATCTTCATCACAGTATCTATTTTAAGTTGCATACTCCCTTCCAATAACTTATTGCTTTCATTGAATTCTTTCATTAGTTGCTCGCTATTGCTACTCCACTTCTGTAACTCGAAACCTCCCATTTGCAACAGCTGAGTTATATCTCTATAAATTTGTTTACCCTCCTCTAATGACTCGCAAACCAGTTAACAAATCGTCCATGTAAAAATGTCTCAGGACCCGTTCAGCTGCTAAGGGAAACCTTTCTCCTTCGTCATAAGCTACTTGTTGAAGTGCCCGAACAGCCAGATAAGGTGCGGAAGCGGTGCCAAATGTTACTCTAAGTATTCTCATATGTTTCAGTTTCTCTTGGGGATTTTCACGCCATAAAACTCGCTGGAAGTCAATGTCCTCCTGAGCTATCTTTACTTGTCTGTACATCTTCACAATGTCCGATACAAGACAAATGGGATGTGTACGCCAGCGGAGAATTATATGGCGCAAGTCGGGCTGCAGTGAAGGGCCTACTAAAAGGTCTTGGTTCAGCGAGACTCCATTGATTCCTGGACAGGAAGCATCAAACACGACACGTAATTTAGATGTTAGTTTATCATCTCGAATGACAGCATGGTGCGGCAAATAAACAGCACCATTCTTACTTATTTCTTCTTCAGGCACTGACTCCATATGACCCAGCTCTATGTACTCATTGATAACCTGAGAATAGCGCGTCTTTAGCTGATGATCCTTAGCGAATCTTTTCTCTAACTGACCGAATCGTCTGGCAGCTATTTTCTCAGATTGGCCACGTGTGCAACCAGGGTCAGAGTCACGAAAAGGAAGCTTGACAATATATCGACCGGCATTATCACGTTGAGTAGTGGCTGCAAACAGCTCCTCACATTTTCGTTCCTCATCCGTGTAATGGTCTCCTGGATCTATCACTAAATTGTCAGACTCCATCTCCCAAAACTTTTTCAAGAGGTCGTTTTCAGATATGTGAATGTGGTTAGTGCAAATTTTTCTGGGAAATGCCGAATCACTTGCCTGAATCGATCCCGAAAGAATCCAACCCAATGAAGTTCTTTGGGCAACTGGTGATCCTTGAGGAGCCTTAATGATACCATCAAGTAGTATCTGACCGTAAATATCCGCCCCAAGTAGTATATCTACTTTACTAGGTACGTCGTATGACGGATCAGCCAATTTCAGGCCTGATAATTCGGACCATAACTCAACAACGATCCGTTTGCTCGGAAGAAACGATGTGAGCTTGCGCAACACAAGGGCGTTAACATCAACTTCGAAGTTGGGGTCAAGAAGTGACGAGATTTTAACCGTTACTCTAGACTTAGAGGCAATAGATGCACCCTCGTCAGTTCCTAATCCTGAAATGGAACTCCTGTGGGCTATTTTCTTAAGTCCAAGTCGTTGGACCGCTGACTCCGTTATAAATGAAGCCTGAGACCCTTGATCAATCAAACACCTGAGCGTAATACCTGAACCCATTTTCGACTGCGCCTTAACCAAAGCCGTTGCCAAGAGAACTTGACCTCGACTGGTCGAAAAACAGGTTGTAACACTGTCTGAGGATTCATCATGCGAAGAAGCAGTCGCTGTTGCATGTGTAGCAACCTCATCTTCAATCGACTGGTTCGATTGAACCTCAGTTTCAGTTGAGCCAGTGACATTTTTGGGATGAAGCAAGGAATGATGTTTCCGCTTACATATTCGGCATCTAGTAGGTTGGCGACACGAGAAGGCATTATGACCTGCACCCAAGCAATTAAAACAAAGATTACTGGATTGAATGAAATCACGTCGGCTGTTCAAATCAGCTTTAGCAAAACTCTTGCAATAACAAATTTTGTGCCCTTCAGAACAGTAGGCGCACAAAGTTCCTGTTATATGATGAACCTTTGGGTTGTTATGGAAGGGGATATTATGACTCTTATGACTAGAATTAGTTTTAGACAACTTAGGATCTATAAATTCCAATGCCCTGAATCTTGTTTCTAAAAAGTCTTTAAACTGCTTAAGTGTAGGTAAATCATCCAATGATTCACTCACCTTAAGCTCCCACTGCTTTCTTGATTCATTATCTAACTTAAGACAAATAATATGAATTACAAGAACATCCCAAGTACTTATATCTATTCCTAAGTTTTGCAATGCATGTAAACATTCACTAGTCGTATCCAGTAAATCCTTTAACGCACTCGCCGATTCCGTAGTAATATTCCTTTGACTCATGAATCTTTTCAAAATACAATTTGACAAGTATTTCTTGTTATTATAGCGTCTTTCAAGTTGCTCCCAACATGTGATATAATTATCTTGAGTAATCTGGACATGTCGTAAAAGCTGTTCAGCTTCACCAGACAAATAACCTTTCAAGTAATGCAGTTTCTGGACGTTGTCTAAAGCTCGGTTATCATGTATCATTGATTTAAAGAGATCACGAAAGGATATCCATTCCGAATAACAACCCGAAAAAATAGGGATAGAAATCTTGGGCAACTTAATCAATTCGTTCGCTTTACTTTCTCTGACGGTAGACTCGCCGCTGTCTAATGTAGAAGCTGTATATTTTAATTTGATCAATGCAGATCTTAGCTCATATTTATATTCTATGTATAGTTCTTCCGTTTCTGCATATAGCCCATCCCCAGAAGTGATATAAACATGAGTTGCTAGCTTAGAATCAGACTCTTGAATGATTTGAGTGTGGGTGAGCCCAAATTGCGCCCATAACTCCTCTAAAGCTTCTAGTCTAGTACTGATATATGCTTCCGAATTAAGTCGCTCCTTTGGTGATTTCTTGAAGTTTTGATGAGCCTTTGATATACGTTTATTTAAGTCTTGTTGTACTGCAATATAAGCTTCCATGTTGACGATGATCAAATTTTTCTAAGTGTTTTAAATTTACTTATTCTGAGTTGAATCGGGCGTGGATTCCCCGTATTTTCACTTTTAGCGTAATTATTCTAAGTCGAAATAGATTTCTTGAAATTTTACAAGTCCCGAATTCTTTAGCACTATTTAATAACAAGATTGTACTCACAGTTTTGCACTTCACTCAGTCACTCACGTTCCTTTGCTTTACGTTGTTTCGACGATATTCCTAGAGGCGATTGGTATCGTGATGCGTTGATGACGTCAGAGACTGCGCGTCTGTACACCTTAAGCAGCAATCTGCCACTTGGTCGGTGCCCGTTGAACCCGCAGCGCAGACAAGTCGCCAATACCTCCAATCCGAATCCGGCTCGAAGGACCATGAACAAAATGGGTCCCAAAAAATAACACACTGACTTGATTTCACAAAACTATAATAATGTATAACTTTACATATATTTACTTATATCTATGTTGACAGGTATTAGTTGCGATTGACAGTCAAGATCAATCAACCGAAGGTCACTGTTTCAGAAAAAATCTTAATAGCGCGATCTAAAAATATCGCTGGATGTGACAGCGCCATCTGTAGATGGTTATTGTAACAAAAAAAAAATAATTTTATGGTTAAAGAAAAACGTTAAAACAAGTACATTTAGGTAATCCATTGAAAGTATTCTTAATTTCAATATAAGATAACAAGCAATTGTTGCCAAAGATAAATTTATTGTATATAAAAAAAAGCAAAAAGATGTTTTCGTTTGGTGGTTCGAACGTTGGACAAACAAATAAAAAATACAAAAAGATGAAACATGCAAAAAGATGTTCTTAGCCTAGGGATTTGAACGTAAGACAAATTAATAAAAAAATACAAAAAGATTTTCTTAACTTGAGGTTTGAACGTACGACAATTCAATAAAAAATACAAAAAGATGAGCTATCGGGGCTTGAACCCAGAATACTAAATTGTAACAGACGACCCTCGCGCGGACAACTTTCTCGCGCAAAGAACTGCTATCACAATTCAGCGCGGGAATGCTGCATGCGTGATGGGTACCCTGCCTAAGGGTCCAAATTTAGATTGTAATTTTTAGTTTTAGTTAGGTACTTATGTTAATATTATACTTAGTCTGTTTTTGTACTTACCTTTATTTTGAAATAAAGTATTTCTCCCACTATATTTCTATTACTTAGGGTAAAAAATAATCAGATTTTTTTTTTCCTTATCTCTTACTTGATACTTTGATACTCCTTATTGTTTGAACAGCGGCTCGACTGATCTTTCATTAATACGTCAGTATAATGTCACAATAACATTGTCCTCATTATCTTTTCGCATCTGTTAAAACTTAATTATCATATTTGTCCGCACGTTACATTCATTATCACGAAAGATGAGTCACGCGTCAATTTTTATGGAAGTGTTTCGTCTTTGTTAGCAAAGACTTATTATTTATTACAATATCATGGTTTTAAAAATCCTTATTCGTGGTATAAATGTTAAAAGGTACACCGTTGTATTTAACACCTCACATTCATTCTTACATATTAAACACAATATTAGATTTAAGCCTTGCTCATAAAAAGACAAAATTTGATGTTGTTTAACTTGTACCCACTACAATTTCTTTGCCAAATCATACGGTGCTGCTAGTCAGAGCTATTGGCAAAAAAATCTTAATAATTTTTGATTCGTACAATTGAAATTGATGTGGGACCACAAACGTGCCCGTATCTCATTATCATTAAACCACATTTGCTTTTTTATAGATGTTCATAGTTTTATACTCATAATTTATTGTGTCATTGATTTTGATTATCACTACATACTCGTAGTATAAAACAAAGTCGCTTTCTCTGTCCCTATGTCCCTATTTAAGCTTAAATCTTTAAAATTACGCAACGGATTTTGATGCGGTTTTTTTTAATAGATAGAGTGAATCAAGAGGAAGGTTTATATGTATACTACATGCATAATATACCGTGCGAAGCCGGGGCGGGTCGCTAGTTCTCTTATAAATAATTTAATAAGTACTTAACTTGTGTTATTGCGTAACCAACAAAAGCAGTAGTTATAGTTTCTAAGTCGAAGTATCATAGCATTGCAAGGCCAAACAAGGTCGTGAACTTGGCTGACTTCGTAACTAAATAATTGTTAATCTTAATACTATGTCACACAGATTAGTCTAGATAATTTAATCTGCATGGAGTAGTAATTTACATTGTTTAGTGAATCATCCAATGTGTCTACTAAAAAGGCTCCAAAACAGTGAGGTATTGTATCGATTTTAAATACCTAATGATTATGCTTCAGACGCAAATGTTCCCGTTAAAATACCTTCGCTCCCCCTGAATGCTCTCGCCGATGCATTAGTAATGCCGATAGAGTGCAGAGTTCTGCTGGGAATTGGCTGAGCAGGGAGACCCCCAAATCCGAAATTCGAAGTTCGTGTTACCGTCCCTCTCACTCTAATATTAAATACTGTTACCGTGAGCAAGATGGCACATAAAATATCGAATTTGGGAGTAAAGGACCAGGTCGTTGCTTGCCTTTATGCGTAGTAAATAAAGTATATCGATGCTACCAGCTTTTATAAATACGGGACTAGAGAGTTTGTATTGAGTTGGTGGTAAATAAACCACAATTAATTCTTTTATTAGATTTACCGTGTTTGTAGTGCTTTTTATTCACATTCCCATTGACACTTGAGTTTTAAATTGGATTAAAGTGTCATGTAACATTTTAAAAATTCTTCAACGTTTGAAGATTTGAAATGCAAATTAAGTTATGTAAGATAGTGTTTGTCCGTAAAGACAATGAGATTTACGATACTAGCTTATGTTCGCGGCTTTACCCTCATGAATGAATACGCTAATCATGTTAGAATTTAGTATACAATCCTGTCTAAATACTCGTTTACGCTTCAAAAAAAACTTAATCTACAATTTCAGTTTTTAGACATTTTAGATGTGAGTTGACAGATCAGACGGGTTGGAATCATTGACCGATCATTGTCGTAGATGCATCTTCGCCAATTTGTTTGCTGAATGCTGACAGGTGTTTAAATCCCAAGGTGATCCCATTCATAGCCTTAACTAGATCACAAAAGATCGTTCCTTGCAAGTGATTTGACAGATCTCCGAGGATGCGAGATCTAGAATGCAATACGATTCGCGAAAAAAACACAAATCTGCTGGAGAATACGTGATTTTGCTATTAAAATAAGATGCAGATACGGATTTGTGTTGATATTATGATGAATTTAAACCAGTATTTAAGTACAATATATAAAGATGGAGTTTCTAAATTGACTTCTGTCATTATTTGTTTTCCTTTTATTAAACGACTAGCTGTTGCCAGCGACTTCGTCGGCAAAGAATTCGTTTATCGCTATCCCGCGGGGACTACGCAATTTTCCGGGATAAAAAGTAGTCTATGTGCTATTTTAGACTTTTCTCTATCTATGTGCCGAATTTCATCCAGATCCGTTGGGCCGTTCTGGCGTGATTGAGTAACAAACAAACATCCATTCATCCATTCATCCATCCATCCATCCATCCATACTTTCGCATTTATAATATTAGTTAGATTATGACTGTAAAAAATGGTCGTTAAGTGTGGCATTACTATCGTAAAAATGTAAATGATTAATGTACTTTGAAATACAGTTTTTGCACATTTTAATATATTGTGTCATGAAGCGTTTTGTTTTAATTTCACAGAAGCTGCTTCGGTATGACTTATTTGAAAAGATGTCACAAAAGGTCAGACCTTTACTTAGCCTGCATGGCCTCCAGATTGGCCTCATTATTCCCCATTATTCACACATGAGGGAATCCACTTAATTATTACAAAGGAAGTAAGTAATGCTTTATTGTACAAATATAAAGAAACATATACAAAGTCATGTTTGTTCAATAAATTAAAGGACATTGACTACTTAATACCGAATTTACTTAAGTATATTTATTACAAAATCATTTTTCAACCAACGTAGAAGCCTACTGTCGTCGTGTAGCATTTACACCACGGGTCTATTGTAGGACCTGTGATCACCATAAATCTATCCACAGTTACTTATGGTTGCATAAAGACCTTGTTATTTACGTTCATACTAAGTCACGACGCCCATTGTGAAAGCAAGTAGGTAGGTACATACTTGGTTGGAAAATGTCTCTAGATACCCTTGATTAAACTTAAAGGTCGGTGCTAGTTAAGTTTTAACTACGAATTAATGGGCACATTAAGCAGAAGTTTGATGTGTCAATCTCGTTAACCCACCTGCTTTAGAGTTGGCATGAAAGAGCAATGAGCTCGTCTAGAATGAAGACGTACCTACTACTCGTACTTATCTTAAATCTACAAGAATTAACTACATCACATCTGGGTATTTTTTGTTATTGTAGGAGAATCTTTATCATAGCTAGGTTAATTAAACGGGTCTCTATCGTTTGCCCGAATTTCATATGCCATAAATGTATTGCTTGCCATAATGATCATTTGCCATAACGCTTTTTTCTCTTTATTTGTTAATTATTCCGGATTGTTATGAAACAAACCTAACCTAACCTAAGTTCTACAGGATTGCTATTGCAATTCTCCTGAAAAAATTACGGTTTCAAAGAAAAAAAGGGTTATGGCAAATGATCATTATGGCAAACATTACATTATGGCATATGAAATTCGGGCAAAAGAGGGGCTCCGTAATTAAACTACTCTGTAGGATTAGTAAGGGGCATAAAACTGTTGCAATTTGGTGAAGTGACGAGCTTGTATCATTATGACATATGTCTCATTGTTGGGCACAAGTATCATCTCTGAATGAGAGGAATTGGGCTGTTTATTTTTTCGTAAACACTTTCCCCGGAATACAATGAATTAAAAAAAAAGTACTGAATCAATGAAACACATTTAGGTACTCATTAGATTCTTATTTATACTCGTATATCGTCTTGTCAGAAATTTGATGTATTTCTTTTGGTTCAAAAACATTTTTACCCAGGATTATGGTCTAGAGTTCTAGTAATTACGAAACATAAGCTAATAAAATACCGGAAGGCATGTTGGTATAAAGAGACTCTTATCTCTGATCTTGGAACAATTACTTCCAATCATCTGCATCTTAGTCGTAAAGCTATGAAATATGCGAAAAGGATATAGTTAATCCTGCGATAATCATTGCATCGTGTTATTAATGTTAACATAGATACCTTATTACACTCGTACCGGCTTCATAAACATATCCCCAATTCGACTACATGTTTTATTGTATGTATCTTCTTCGGCTGTGAGTGAATTAATTTCTATAATATTTACCTGACTTAAAAAAAAAGTCGCGCTGTTCGTCTCATGTAAATTTTATCAAAATTGGTTCACTTATTTAAGACTTATTTACACTTGAACCGGTTATTTTTTCTAAATACAAGTGGAAAGAAAATTGTGTCTTCTATAAGTGCCGGCACGTAAGTCTAGCGATGACCTTGTATTTGCAGAAGTATAAAATGCCGTATCCGTGGGTGCGCAAATCCCCTCCACGTGACTCGTCATCGCTAGACTTACGTGCCGGCACGTATATCCCTTTACTAGTGACTAGAGGAACTCCTCAAAGCATGAAAGCGCGCATTAGTGTTAGTGACAGTATTAAACTTCTTAAACCCAGGGGAAAATGTTTGTCACAATTTACGACACTAACAAACCTCGGCGGCTGCACGGTTTAAGGTTTAGTAAACAATAAACAATTTACGATTAATTAATTCCATCGCACGCCCTCGAATGAAGAGAAGTTTGTGCGCTCCCAGGACTAGAGCGAGGTTTAACACTTTTGACCCATTTATTTTCGAATCGGAAAATATAGCAGCAGATACCACAGATTATTGGGTAGGACCTCGTTCAAGGTCCGTCCGGGTTGCTACCACCGTGTTACTTGCTAATCCTGCCACCAAGCAGCAGTACTTGCTTAGTATCGCTGTCCAAAGAGGACATTCTGACAGCATTTACGGTGCTATGCTGCGGGAGCCTTTTTTTTGGTTGGTTGGTTTTACTCAATTCGTTTTTTTTTTGTCTTATTTATTTATTTACAGCCTTTCTTTCTATCAGGTTACTCGTTACTCCCAGAAACCTGTGTGCCTTCTGGCAAAGGCCTCCCCCAGTCTCCTCCATTCATTCTTATCTGTGACGACTCTGGTCCATGTTGTCCCTGCCACTTGAGCAATCTTGTCCATCCATCTTTTGATTTGTCTGCCCCTATTTCTTTTGTGTCCTCTGGGGCACCATGTAGTGATGGTCTTGCTCCACTTGTCCAGTCCTCTTATTATCTCTGTCTTATTTAATAAACTGTAAATCAGATCATGTTAGAAATAAATTTGGTACATTCTCGAAATAGCCTATATAAAGATAAATATTTTATTGAGCCTACATAAAGTTTGGCATGGAAACATTATTAATTTTCATCAAAACGGCGTTTAAATTGTCTTTAAAACTTGTACAAATTTCTCAAGGCAAGCAATCAAAAGTTATACCACCTTGTTAGTAGAGAATTTGATGATAGGTAGGTAGTTAATAAAATCTTATTCGCTAAGCACTTATCTGCCTAACCATTTACTAAACGTTAGTAGGTAGCTACTATTACTTATTCTGTGTTAAAGCTAAAAGGCTTAACATTTATAACAAACTAGCTTCTGCCCGCTACTTTGTCTGCGTAGAATTATACATATACACCTTCCTCTTGAAACACTCTATCTATTAAAAAAACCGTATCAAAATCCGTTGCGTAGTTTTAAAGATCTAAGCATACATAGGGACAGACAGACAGCGGAAAGCGACTTTGTTTTATACTATGTAGTGATAGTGATGTGTCATTGTAGGTAGATATTAATTAAGTTTAATTAAATTAGTCTCCTCCTAAATTACATGACATACATAAATCACGTCTCCATCCCTTACGGGGTAGACAGAGCTCAAGGTAGCACCCAAACGCCACTATAACATGGTTCCTACGATTTTCGCCCATTCCCTAAATGGGCTCTTACTATCTCCGCGGGAAGAGAAGCAATTAGTACATTCTATGTATTTTCTTTGCTCCTAGACCAGCACTGTAGTGCTCTTAAATTAACTTAAATATTTTATTTATTTATTTATAAGCCTTTTTATTCCGAATTCGCTACAATTTCAGTAAGTAAGTACATGTTGTTGTTCTTGTTGTTATTGTCGTTTATTTTATTAAATTGTCGCGTAATTCGGCGTGCCTCATGGCATAGGCCTCCTCCGTGTATTGGAGGGTTTGGGCTATAGTTCCCACGCGCGCCCAGTGCGGATTGAACTTAATAATAACCATGCCCCAATCGGATGTCTTGGTTTTTTTTTTATTTATAATTTTTATTACCTAGTCTTAGTTTAGTTTTATGTTAGTTAAAACTGTAATGTGATTTATATTTACAGATTTATAACTACTTAATAAATATGTGGGACATTTATGTAATAAGAAAGAGGAAACAGCGCAGTTAATTCATTTATGCAAGTACCTACATAAATATTTAATCGAATTCAAAACAGTATTTTTGAAACAAATTTATTTGACAGCACTTAACAAGTATAGTTACTAAAGGTAAATATTCAAGGGCTCTACCTCTGCATACTAACGTATATCAGCCAAAATTATGTCGCCGGCATGACCGGTGCCCAGAGTTGTTTAACGTTGCTCTACATGCACTTCAATGTCGCTGGCTGACCCGATCTTGTAAGTCGTCTCGTATTTTCAAACCAGAAATTTTATTACTCACCTCGCACCAGCAGTGTTCCCAAAACCCCAAGTCCGTAAATTTTTAAACAGAGTAAACACGGTTTGTTCACACTTTGGCAACAATCACTAATACAATCATGTTCACTCGCACTGAGGTTGCATAAAAGTTTTATAATAGCCCAATTATTGGGCAACGTGTAGTGCCCATATTTGTAAACATGGGCTGTAAACAACGTGTTCGGAGCGTCGTCGTTATAAGCGGCAGCGGTGCGCATTCAACGACTCGCAAAGGCGGACTGGGCAATTTACTCGCTCGCGATCTTACGAGAGTCGCCAGAGGAGCTGGAAGCATTCTGAAGTGGAGAAAATTTTGTAGGAGCGATCGTTGATTGCTTTTCAGATACAAAGTTTGATCATCAATCGCAGTCGACATTTTTTTAATTATCATTGATTACTCGCGAGAAGTACTCGCAGCTGCGCTTCCATGATTAATTAATATGGATTTTAGTGCAATGAGCAACAAACGAGTAAGATTTATAGTTTACTAACTGTTGCCCGTCACTCCGTCTGCGACTCGCTTACCGCTAACACGTAAGAACTTTGTGATTTTCCGGGATAAAACTATCCCAAATCCTTTCCCTGGTCTGAAACTAGCTTTACAATAAATTCCAACTGAATTGGTTCAGCGGTTTAAACGTAAAGTGACAGACAGACACAGTATCACGTTTATAATATTAGTTTGGAAGGTTATAATAATGAGATTATTTTGGAGCAGTAAATTGGACTAAATGTATGTACCTATGTGCCGTTAATTTTTTTAAATACCCTGTAGAGGTAGACTGGCTGAAATGAAAATTTCATAAAATATAGGACGGCTTTTTAACTTAAAACGGTGCAATATAATGAATGCAGAATAAGCCCTGTAGTTTGAACGAGGCACTTCTGTAAAATATTCATTATTATGTTAACCAATGTAGTTTCCATAACAAGTTGACACTGACACTAAACTCGCAGCCTCTAAGTCAAGTGCATTTCGTAGCATCCCTAATCCAAACGATGACAATGATAGCTTATAATAAATTTTATTAAACATGTGAGATTTCATTACGGTATCCTGTCATTGAATTCTCGTTTCGTTACAAAATGTACCATGGACGTCTTTTGCAGAAAGGTTACTTATTAAATAAAACTTTGCGAACATTTTTATGAAACTTCTGAATCAAATATATAATACCAAAAATACATATTTCGAAAATAATCGTTAAGGTACTAAAGAAGAAGAAGGTACAAAAGAACTCTGTCTAATACTGGAATAAAAGATTAGAAGTAGTTCCCTGCAGTCAAAATTCAAATAATAAAATTAATGAATTACATTTCAGTTCTTCATTATGTCTTTTAAGTTTAGAGTAAGTAATTGACTTGGCTATTTACCCCAAATTTTTATTTTACTGAACGAGTCTCTTATAAACAAATGGACGGTTAAATGAAAATATTATAAACATGACCCCATTTTGTGAATGGGAGTACTTCGTCAACTGTTATAATGAAGGCACCTTTAAGTAGGTACACGAAAAGAACAAAATTGCGTTGTTCCTAATGGACTACATCGCTCCTTGGGAGCGAATACATTATGGTAATAGTGTTATTCTTTGTCTATACTTTGTTACTTAAACCTGTTAAATAAACAACAGTGTAGCAGATTGTTTGTTTGTGTTGAGCTCCAATAATTTACACTCTCACTATAGTATCCTCTCTCCCATTATTTATAATTCATTGAGTGCCGTTCTGGGGCCTTACCATGACGTCTTAATGCGATTCAGTTTAGGTTCGCTCGCTGTCAGATTCATACTAAAAGTGACAGCTAAAACTTGAACTGAGTCGGAATTAGGACGTCATGGTAAGGCTCATGTAAACCTTATACTTACCTACGTCATATTTTTATTAGGTGGTATTTGATAGAACAGGGACTAAAATTAACCTAAGTTAACGTTGTGGTGGTTAGATTTACACGCAGAGGCACACGTTCAACAGTTCGAACCCAGACTGGACCTCGAATTTTCCGGAAGTCGAGTCAAACAAAATATTCCTACTTATAAGAAAAGATCCATCAATTTTATTTTGATAGTTATCTGGATGGCCAAACTGACCCATCAGTTGATTGTTTTACCTAAATGATTTTATTTGCTTTTTTTATAAAATTTGACTTTACTTCTCGTAGACACCTACATTTTTTTATTCGTTGATTTTTTTTTGTAAAGGTACATGTATAAAAAGAACTATAACAATATATCTCTCAAACATTAACAGCAAAAAAACATGTATTAAAAAATATATCAAAAATTTACTTTGAAATTATGGTTTAGCTTGGAAATATAAATAAGCGTTATGTGGAGCATGTTATCACATTTTAACTCGGGAAACACTTAAATACCTGTTCTCGAGGTTATCCAACCGTAACCAAACAAGTTAATCCTCACAAGGAATAATTAAGATTACTTCGCGTGTCGGTAAAAGTGAAATATTAACATTTTCAAGTAATAAGTACCCTGACTACTAGTCAAGATAAATAAATGCCGCGTTTTGTCGACAAGGGGCGATGCGTGAGGAGTTTTTAATTTTTTATCTCATTCATTTTCACGCTTCAATGAATGGAAAAGTATGAACACTGGGCGTTTGTACTCTACAAGGAATTTTACTGTCCAGAGTCCGATTTTTTAAGGAATAGGTACAAATTTATAGCAGTTTGTACCTATTCCGTAAAAAATCGGACTCCGGGCAGTAAAATTTCTTGTAGTGCACAAACGCCCTTTAACGGAAAAGCGAAGTTGCCTTTGCTGTCGCAATTTGGAATAGGTCGTTAGTGTCAAACTAGGATGTCGGTAGACGTCATGTAAATGTCAGTCACGACCACTTACCATGTCATGTTGTAAGCAAATCTCGGTCTTTTGCTGGTACCTATTGTGCGTGTGGTTACAAACAGTTGACGGCGTAGGTCAGGAGTTCCCAACCTATTACCATATTTGTGCCTCCCTCAAGATTACGCTAAAATACTACGACCCCCTTGTCTTCTTCTTCTTTTATTTCTGGCGTTCCAAGTCGTTATAGCGACGACAACTTCGCCAATGTCAGGGTTAAAAATTTTAATTATAAAATCTTGTGACAAAATGTCGGCAACGTTGTACGGTAACACGGTCAAAGACCCCCCTCCCCCCCTGTCGGGCTCTCAGCCAACGGTCAATGATATCCCTCAGATACTGCCAGGAAATCATTAGCCGTTGCCCAGGGTGCACCGGACCAAGCACTGCTCTTCCCCCCGGACGGATCCGAAAACGAACCGCAGCTCTTGTTCACACGTGGAGGTAGCCCGACTCGCACCCCGACCCCCTTGTCCCAACTCAACTACGATTGAAATCAAACAAACGATGAAAACTTTAATGGACTTTATTAATCATTAAGTGGGTACCTATATAATAATAAATAATTGAAGTACAATATACTAGGTATTAATGATTAGTGAGAACATTGTGCTTGCACTTTAATAACCAATTGATGCTCGTCGACCCCCCCCCCCCCCCCTTGGGTCACCCTACGCCCACCAGTGGGGCGCGCCCCTCGGTTGGGCACCCCTGGTGTAGGCACAGCCTTCAGTCTCTAGTGTAATTTTCCACAGAAAAATACGTCTCGAACGCTTTCGTGTAAGCGTTTCAATTACTATGGAAAACTTAGCAGCGCCACTTGCGGATCGAAGCGGCAACAAACTGGGGAGCCACTGGTATGAGTTATACATGTCTAAGGTGCTCAAAGAAAACGCGTGTTCAAATGTTTTAGGGCATTGACTCCAATATACATCTGATGGTCATGCGTCATCTAGGTAATTTATTTCAGTGATTTTCCATTTTGATACCTACATTACTTAATCTTAACATGTCTTAAGCCAACCTACGATGCTGTAGTAGGCTGTGCACTTAGTTGATTGGACTCTATACAAATACAAAAAATACAAAAATGTTTATTGTCCGACTATAATAGGTATAAAATATAAGATGATACAATAAAATTTTGATCCATCTATAGTCTACCAAACTTATGGTGTACAATAAAATTGTGATGTTCGAAAAATAAAATGAAATTAGTCAAAAAAAAAAGAAATTAACATTATCAATACCTATTCAAATCATATATAAATTATGTCGATAGTACCCTTTGAATTCATAACAATCATACCTAAATATAAAAACAAATGTCAATACTTAACCCAAACCTTAAGTCTTAACTTAACCTATATTATTATAATTCAAGTCACACTATGATTACTAATCTACTTTAAAATATCGACACATTAAAATTTACCCTATGGCCAGTATACACAGCAAGCTACTTTCCAGAGACATGGATTACGTCATAATATGTACGAGTATGCGAATTCCTCGTAACTTAATGAAGAACGCAGCTAATGACGTAGCCGCGTGGCTAATTAGTCATTTGTTTTATACTTCATTTGTTCGGGCCGGGTGTTACCCCGCTCCGTGCAAAATATTGCATGTTGTTATAATTTTAAGTACGACTGAGTCATTATTATTAGCTAGTATTACTATAAAAAACTCCCATACTGGTCTGGGAGCAAAGAAAAAACATAGAATGTACTAGTTGCTTCTCTTCTCGCGCAGATGGTAAAAGCCCATTGAGGGAATGGGCGAAATTCTTAGGAATCACGTATGATGAGATGTGGCTAGCATCCCATCACTATTTTGATACCCCTTTCCACTACGTCCACAATCATGCTAAGCGTGGCCTTTAGGTATTGTTATTTTAGGCTCTATCTACCTCGTAGAGGGTATAGACTTGATTTGTGTATGTATTGTGTGTGTACTCTAAAATATCGTTTTAAAACAAAGCGATAGCTACATAGGATCAGGCGATAATTATGCGTACAAGGAAAAATAAACTCACAGTCTAAGGGTGCGACCACACCGCCGCTTAAAAAACGGGACGGTACGGAATCGCAACAAAATTTATGAAGAAACGGTGAGAAAACGTGACGCATACGACACGTCACTGCGTATACGCGGCGATTTGGTCGCACCCTAATACAGTACTTAGATCAGAAAATAATCCATCGAAAATGCACTTGCATTTTCAAGAGCCATACACTTACTTCTTGAGCACTTAGATTCAGGCGTTACGTTGAGGAGATCCATGTTAAACTTACTTAGGTAGGTACTTTAAATTTACTTACTATAGCAACTCCGCAATATAATAGCTACATAAATACTGCTTCAGAAATTGGAATAACCAACGAAAAAAATAACCAAACCTAGAATGAAAACCATTAATTATCCACCATCAAAAATACTCCGGACACGTGTTTCACCTCTCTCGGAGACATCCTCGGCGGATGTTGACACTCCGACGGTCGGTCCAAGAAACAACAACATTTTATTTTTACTTTCATCTGTTCCGGTGCTGTTGTATCTGTAATCAAGTCTTGCATTTGAAATAAGATGAGCGTTTTTCAAAAAAAGTGTACACGTGACGAAACGGACAAGTATTTTTTTCTCGACCCCAATTTTGAAATTTGTCTGCTTATTCGATTAATTATAAGTTAAGGCATACTAACTGAGAAAATGACACAAAAATATTGAGTAGTTTAAAAAATATCGACATTATTAGGTGACATTGAGGTGAACCTAGTTCCATTTCGTCACAAAATATAAAATTTATTATCAATTGAATGGATTGTTATATGGACTATTTAGAGTTTATAAATTGAAAAGAAATATAATAACTTCTTAAATCAAGCTTAGATTATGAACTGAATGAATCACATAATCACTGAGGATAAAATATGTATCCATTTCGTCACAAATGTCTCATTTTGACTACTTAACATTCATTTTTTTTTGCATAAAGACGGTTATTATGTAATATTTAAAATTGTGTTAAGGAATATCAGTTCTGAATTATTAACGTTAGAAGAACGTCAAATGTTACAAATAATAGCAAAAAATAATTGTTTTTCATAATTCAAATCTTGGGACAGTGACTATGCGGAATCTCATGTGACTATCTGGAAAATGTAAGGCATAGTGGACACCTAGGTTGAAAATAGAAAAAAAATAACAAACAAAACCTGTTATAATCGTGTTTTTTGATATTTGCATCTTAATATTGTGTTTTTATTTAATGCAAATTGCTTTATAAGATGTAAGTTATTATTTTCATATAAACCAATTACACAGACATTAACTGATAATTATACAAAATGAGAATTAACAAAAACACAAGTTTATTTTCGCTAGCCTGTTTTTTTTTCAAGAAATAGCAAAAACGTATCACTTAATCCGGCTTTGTATCAAAATAATTTACTAGTAGTTTTAAAGCTCAATTTTCCACTAGGTACTTAACAATACACAGGGTTGTAAAATACTAGCTTCTGCCCGCGACTTCGTCTGCGTAGAATTAGTAAATGACATGTTTATCGCTATCCCACGAGAACTAAGCAATTATCTGGGATAAAAAGTAGTCTTTGTTTTAATCTAGGGTATCAGCTATCTTCGTTCCAAATTTGATCCAAATCCGTCCAGTTGTTTTAGCGTGAAGAAGGAACAAACATACACACTCACTCACTCACATCGTCACAGCGTCACATCGTCATCGTCATATCGTCACAAACTTTCGAATTTATAATATAAGTAGGATATCTATCTGTCTATAATTCGGGAGGTGATAAGTTCAATTCATCATGCATCTGTTTATCTCATAACCTTTAAATGTACAATAAGAGATATACATACATACAAACTTCGAGTAAGTACATACAATACGAGTGGAAAAAAAAGGAATGTTTTGTGTGAAGTAAACCATTTAATAGCACTGTCTCCAAGCTTAATCTAGATTGTTTCTTCGTTTTTTTTTTACTTATGTCGTAAATCGTAAAGAGGATAGTTGAACTCTGCATCCCTTGAATTTCTAGTCGAGGTTTTTGTAGCACTGTATATAGAGGGTTATTGGTAATTCGACGTGTATTCTTTAGGAGGTGATAGGGGTGACTATTTGCAATAATTTTAACCCCCATATGTATTATGCAAAAGTTAACCATTTTTGAGTTATCATGTATTTAGTTTTTTTTCAAAATAAGTCAAAAATGCAACATCAAAAATGTATTTAAAAAATAGGATCAGTTTAAATCTCATTTTTTCTTCTGATTTATAAAAACGATTAAACTTTGGCTATTAATCAATATTACAACCACAATTATCAGGCCAAATTAAAAAATGCGAGGTAAAACAAAAAAAACGTTATGGAATTTGGCTGGCAGATTATTTTAAAAACATAACTGTTTTCTTAGTTCTTCAAAAATGCATAACAACTAGGAACTTACTTCAAAGAAACAGAAAAAAAAAATGATCACAAAGGAAGCGGGCGGGAATTTTTATTTGAACTAAACTAAGGTCGTCCTAAGGAGTTCTAAGGAAATTCTTATTCGAACTAAGTTAATTAAAAACAATACTCAATGTAAATAACACAAAAAATATTTATTTAAATTTGTATTACCAATAACCCTGTATAAACTATGTACAAGTATAAAGTTTCATTCGCTTTGATCAGAATGATAATTTATTATAATAGATTTAAAAAATCCATACAGTCGAACATAGAACCTCTTTCTTTTTTTGAAGTCGGTTAATAAAGTGAATTAATATGTAACAAGTGTCAAATTTCGATTCTGCACTAAGCTTTATAATTCTATTTCGTCACAAAATGGTCCAGCTAATACATCACGTTACGATTCGGACGTGACGATTTACACCAAAACAAATTTAAACCACAAAATTAACTGGTCTGGCCTCGTTTAACAGTGAAATCTTTACAGTTTTGGATACTACATGAGTTTCTTAATATTTAAATGTGTCGTAATTAAGTTAACTACCTTTCTTTACCGAAAACTTTGTGACTTTATCGGAACACTTATTTTGGGGTCATCAGCAGCGCGCGCCTTTCGTCACAGTTTATGAGACACTGACAGCAAAGCGGGTAATGGCAGAGTACTAAGTAGCTTTGTAATGTTGCTAGGATCAAAATATTAACGTTTTTAGTAGAATTTTCGTTGCACAAGTCGTTAAATTTAGTGTGACGCAACCGGACTGTCCGGTACATTCGATTTCCTTGGACAGACGAAAAAGTAGTTTTTAAAATTACAGAACGTATTTACGTACTTATATTTAAAGCACACGCCCGGTATCTAGACTCATAATGTAACCTATATAACCACACTTAACCTATGTACAATTTTTTTTTTACGTTTTGGTTTGTTGTTGAACATAGCAAAGTCGACGTGGGACATCAAGAATTTCACACTTTTTGATTTTCTTTTTACGATAAATATATGAAATAAGCGTAAATTTATCGTTTTATAAATATATTTCGAATGCCCAACTTTTCAGGAATCGAAATACATCACACTTATTCCCAATTAACAAGTAGAAAGTTAAAAAAAAAATGAGATCCAGTCGGACATCAAATTTTTACTATGTACACTTTTTTTGAAAAACGCTCAGATGGATGACGAGTACAAAAACAATCAACAAAGAAGCTTGTATTTTAAAAAATCTACCGTGAGACACAGTCATCTACACATATACTTACAAAACATTTTCCAATAGTTTTTAGAATTTTTGTCTGTTTGTCTGTACATTTGCGTGCGCATCACGCGAAAACGGCTAAACGAATTTTGATGCAAATTTTACTAATCTGTTGAGAAAATCACCGGCGAGGTTATAGGCTATTGTCCCGGAAAATTGAATAGTTCCCGCGGGATAGCGATAAACATGTCAACTTCTAATAAATGAATTACACGGGTCATTCACATAATTTGTAGTTGTGGTATAACCGACTTGTTTCTTCGAACCAATCTTTTTTTCATTGTCAAGGTGAGCTAGAACGGACAGCCTGCAGATAGTTGTACCTACCTCATACATAATTGAGCTTTTAAACTCAGCGGCTTCAAATTTGGCGAAATATCCATACAAAACTAGCAACATTGCATACGAGGACTACATTTATTGCTTTGAAATTATTCCAGAATATTTCAAGGGGTGATGATGATCAGGTTGGTAGGGTAGACCGGGGGCAATAGTACCACGGGTCAATAGTAACATCGTCGATATTTCTAACCCTATAACATTCTAAGCATCACTGTGTACGTACGTACGTGCGTTGAATGTGTCCCGACCTGCCCACCAGTCGGCGGCGCAGTACCGTGCAGAACGAACATGATAGACAACTATTTTTGTTTTCGCACAACCAAAGTAAATAATTCCGTTGATTGTTTTGGCTTATAGTTTCCCCAATATAGCTGTTAGTCTAATATTTTTACTCAATTATGATGCTACGGTTATCAATGCTTGAATCAAGTAATGGTTTGGTTATCAGGTAATAAGAACGGCTGAGATATTTGAATGTAAGTAATTTGAAAAGCTTTGAGGGCAATAGTACCAGCACAGTCGGGGTCAAATGTAACGTTACATTTGACCCCGTGGTACAAATGACCCTAAATAATATTTTTATATTGAATGAACACAAAATATTTACCTTGCTACTCCGCTACTTACGTGCAAGTTAACCAAGCCTGTGCGAAATATGTACGTTTTGCATGCAACATACATATTTCACACAGGCTTGGTTAACTTGCACGTAAGTAGCGGAGTAGCAAGGTAAATATTTTGTGTTCATTGAAATGGACCTCCGCAAAGTAACGCCTGATTCAATAAAATATTTTTATATTATCAAATTTAACTGACGTTTTAAGGTGAATCTAACGTTATATACCTAACTAACTAAAATTGGTTGAGCCATTGATTAGTTACTTCCATTTTCTACATTTTTATCGTATATTATGAGCCGCTTTTGAAGTTGCTATAGTATTGTGATTTTACACTGTAAAGTATTGTTAAATTTGAGGAATGGGGTTCATTGTACCAGGGGTCAATTGTAACTGTATGCAATTTTGCGATACTAGTTTTGTACTGAATTTTATTGGTTTACGTAGTTTTACAGGCCAGAAAATTATGCCTAGAAAATTTAGAAGCCGTGTTATTTCATAAAAACGATTAATTTAATTGTAGAAACTGAGATAACTTGAATATAAATTTCTTAGACTTGAGTAATTATATTTTTATTGTCAAAGTCAAAGTCAAAAGTTTATTTTGCAAATAGGCCGCCGAGGGCTCTTTTACATGTCTTTTTTTTTAATCTACCAGCGCATTCGGAAAGACCATCATTGCCAAGAAGAATGCGCCGCAAGAAACTTGGCAGAAAGTCATTTTTTCAAAATAAAATAGATTTACAATAGTACTTAAATTCTACTTAACTTACCTAATACAATTAATACATTTTATAAAAGGGATGTAAAAGGTCCCTAAATTAAGTCCGTACCTTAAATTACATTGGTCTATAGTAGAGATGTATAAAGTCTCTACTGGTCAAAGCGAAACAAAATATGCGATAATGATAAGAAAAATTGAAAATATAGATCCTCATTGCTGATACTGGTACAACTGATCAGACTGATTAAGTTCAAGAAATAAATATTGAAATTGTTAAGATTTTGTTATAAATGTATGTTTTATTCACTTCGGTAATTGTGGTACAAATGACCCGTAGTAGGTCAAAAACGTATAAACAATGAACCTGGCATGTCATAAGTTGATGTAGTTTTTCTTAGAAATGTTCAGGTTCTGTGCTATGCGCCGTTATTTGCAAAGTGTTACTATTGCCCCCGGTCTACCCTATATTTAATTGAAAACTTCTGTAAAAAAAAAAACATCGTAGGTAGTTTTTGAATTCGTAATTTAGTCACCTGCTCTTAACCTTTAGTTAAGGCCTTCAGTAGGTAACTAGGCACACATACTAGAATATCGGCCAATGTATGAAAACATTTTGTCACTAACAAGTAAAAAATATTGAAAATCATTTACAGGGGTACCTATTCAATCAACCTAACCCAATCACTTGTCTTGTCGAAGTATTCTGGAGTTTAAGACACGGTTTTTTAATATAATAATTCTAACAAAAACTTCTTTTTTATAATTTTAAAAACTTACACTTGAGTAGTTGAGGCTTGGCGCTGGATACTCGTGTCATTCATTCTAAGAGTATTCAAAACAAAATAGCTAGCCCGCCAAACTAGGTCAAGAGGCAAACGCGGAGACAATGGCTGTCCGACAAGCTGTTGTTTGAACTTTGCAATAACTTTTTGGTAAAAGGAAATTCATAAAGGTTTCTTTGAATATTGCTGTGAGCTTTCACGCCTCGCCGTGTCGGAACAAAACGCCCGTAGGTAATCCGGATCGGGAAATTTTAGACGAAATATATAGTTATTTCATGTACAATGGAATGGGTATTTACATAGTATGTATGTATGTAAACTCTTTATTGCACATAAAAATTTAAAAATACAGAATTATACAGAAAATAGCACAAAGGCGAACTTAGTTATAACATAGTTATTTTTATTTTAGTTTAAGTACCTTGGTATTTAATTTTATTTAATAGGTACTTATTTAGCTAGCAAGTCTTTATAATATTAATGTTTATTTCGTTCTGTAAGTAAGTACAGACCTTACCCTAAGGATACTGTTCAGAATAGGTATAGGTTCCTACTTAGATACGTACGGTTCATTAGCTAATTTAGGACCCACTAAGATTGAATAAACCAAAATACAACTTGACTATAACTATTAAACTATGGCATCTTGTATGACAATTCAAAAATTCAAGCTTTTTTTTGCAAAAGGTTTGTAACGCCTGCTCATAAATACTTAGCAACAAAAGGTAGAAAAATTCAACCGGGGCTGGGGATTGGAGCTCCGTCGTAAATGTAGATAACCGAATCTATTAGAATAGTATTCGAAACATAAATATTCGAAAGCGTAAATAAAACTGCGGGAAGAGGAACGGCAACTGCGAACTTCGAAGTTTGTATCGTGCCGTCCCTCTAACTTTCCTCTGAGTATGAGGCCAGCTGTTAAAAGTTTAGAATACTTACAATAATTTTCTCTAGTTCCTCCCCCCTCAAAGTTCCTAAAAATACTCGAATTACAATAATTTTATTTTACAGAATGTTTTACTATAGTCAAAAAAGGATGTTATGCCAGCAAGCAAGCACAAATAAAACGCAAAATTCTGACATTGACAATGACAATATTGGACGATGTCGATTCTGAGGAAATATTATGAAACAACTGTGGAAAAACTAATATTGAAATAATTTGTACTAGTGCAATATTTTCTTTTTCACAATGAAAACTGAAGAGGCAACCCCTCGCGACTGTTTGAGCTGTAGAATAGTCGGTGCAGTGGGACTCATTGGTATTGGAGGTTACCTCGCTAATCTAGCGTTTAAAAACAAAACTCTCCCTGGAAGAGTCCTGGTTTCTACTTTATCCCTAAGTAAGTAAATTATTCATAAGTGACAAAAGGTCGTTGGCATGAAGTACATCCTTTAAAGATTTAAATCATCTTAAGATTGAGTGAAGATCCACTCGTCATGCGTATTGGTGATGGTGCCTGTATAAGACGATTTTTAAATGCTGTGACTGCAAGATGCCACTGATTTTGTATTTTTATGTAGGTACTAACTGTTGCCCGCCGCTTCGCCACCGTTCCTGATTTCTTTTATGTTTTCTCGGCGTTTGAACCTTCCCTGGACTTCCACAATTATTTCAAATACTAAATTATTCAAATTGGTCCAACAATTCTCGAATTTTAGCGAGACGAACGTAACAGCAGTTCGTTTTTGTATTTAAGAAAAATAAAGATGTACCACCAATCAGTGCACTGATTTTACGAAAAATATAAAGCAAGGTAGACAATACAGGCAGACAAAAATATAATTCAAAACCTGTTGTAATTATTTAATTTGTGCAGGAATAATAAAAGTGAAAACAATGCGCCACCCTCCCCACTGTATACCCTGATGACCCCCCACTGCACACCCTAGAGTCTAGGCCAACCCTATGTCTGCAGGCCACAATATGGCCCGCCAACTATTTTTATTATGGCCCGCACAAGCCTTGAAAATACTCGTTAAGTTCAGACCCCCTTATTCATAAACGCTTTATAGGCTTCTGCTAACTTAGCAATTGTTTGTCCTTGTCTGTGAAAAGTAAATGTCAAAGTGACAGATAAGGACAAACGATTGCTAAGTTAGCAGAAGCCTATAGAGCGTTTATGAATAAGGGGGTTAGTCTGTGTAAGGTAGAGTTGTATCTACTATCAGTGGTCTGCCAGAAATATCTGAATTGTCCATTTAGCACAACATAATAAAAAAAAGCCGTGGTAGCCTAGTGGTTTGACCTGTGGCCTCTCAAGCAGAGCGTCGTGGGTTCAAATCCCGGGCTCGCACCTCTGAGTTTTTCGGAATTTATGTGCGAAAATTACATTTGTAATTTGCCATGAGCTTGTCGGTGAAGGAAAACATCGTGAGGAAACCTGCACACATCTGCGAAGAAATTCAATGGTGTGTGTTAAGTTCCCAATCCGCACTGGGCGCGCGTGGGAACTATAGCCCAAACCCTCCAATACACGGAGGAGGCCTATGCCATGAGGCACGCCGAATTACGCGACAATTTAATAAATAAACAACAATAACATCAACAACAACATGTACTTACTCAAATTGTAGCGGATTCGGAATAAAAAGGCTTATAAATAAATAAATAAATAAATAAATAAATAAAAAAATAAAGATGAGCAGCGTTAGACTATGAAGTGGGTAGCAGCAATGGGGACCCTGTTAATGACATAAAATTAACTTTTTTTTTTCTTTGTTTCAGCATTTGTAAGCCTGGGTATTGCCAGATATAAGCAAACATTCCCGTTTGTGAAACGGACTGAAAAAGCATAGTGCAGAAGTAACATCATTGTAAATAATATGTATATGGACAGTCAGTGTCAAAATCAAAAGTGACAGGTCATTGTGTTTAGATTTAGTCCATTAAACTTTATACCATTTTCATTCTTACCTGTCCTATTTGGTAAACAAAATTCTAACCTCAAAACAGCTCATTTTTGTTATTTTTTAACTATTTCATTGTAAATAAATTAACTGAAGATAAAATATCAGCAAAATGATGTACAAAATATTACCTCAGGTTTATTTGATAACATAATACACCTTATTCTTTACAAAAATTTGCATAATGAGGTTAGAATTTTATTTACCAAATAGGACAGCTAAGAATGAAAATGGTATAAGCTTGTATTGCATTATGGATGAGTGAAAGAAACTAAATCGCCAACCACTGTGGAACCTTTTCAAGACAAATGTCATAATGACTTACCATACACCTGCCAAAGAAATTAATTCATAATTGTATGAGAAAAGGTTTCACAGAGGTGATACAGTTTCAACCATAGCTGCATATTGACAAGTTGCCTAATACCATTTGCAACTCATAAATAGCTGTAATGTAATTAGTAATTGAGTAACTTATTCATAATTTTAACTATTAGTTGAAGAGTATGTACATGTTTTATAAAAGGAAATAAAATCGTTAGAAATAGCATGTCTGTGTTTTAGTATTACTTGTTGTCTCACTCGCTCTTATGGGTTTGAGCTGAGACTGTAGCTTATAATTTATATTAAACTAGATTATTTAATCAAATTAGCAGCATCATTGTAGCTAATGAGAAACAAACAAAAAAATTGTATGGCCTAGCCTGGGCCACTAGAACCTTTTCATAATTATGTCAGAGAACTCTGACACTGACGTCACAAATAACAAGCGAATCACTTATTGCGATAGGGTTATACATTGGCTAAGGGTTCCATTTGCGTGAACCTTCAGTAATAAGCTTACTTTCTACCACAGAGTACAGGGGTTCCTCTGTACATTGCTGATAATACTGTATACGTGCCGGCACGTAAGTCTAGCGACGACGAGTCACGTGGAGGGGATCTGCGCACCCACGGATACTGTATTTTATACTTCTGCGCATACAAGGCCATCGCTAGACATACGTGCCGGCACTTGAATGCTTAGTGTAAGTTTTCAATAGCGAAATACGTCTCGATAACGTTTGCGTTTAAAATGTCAAATACTATAAGAACTGTTTGTTGCCATTTCGTTCCGCTAGCGGCGCTGTCAATTATCCCATAGTAATTGAGACGTTTACGCGAACGCGTTCGACACGTTTTTTCGTGTCAAAAACTTACACTAGAGGCTCTGATTGTCGTTCTCTTAACGCTTAATGCCCTCTCTACTTGAACAATTGAACTAAATACAATACCATACTTCGATACGTCGTACTCTTAACAGCTGAAAGCTGAACCAACATCATAACTAAGCTAAGAGAACCTAACTCGTTTAAGTATCCCATTAACAACATAGATGGCGCTGAAGCAAAAGTTTGTCACGTTTGACTATTACTTAGGTAAAGTCGGTCTACGAAAGTATTGAGCACTTTAGTACCTCGACGTGTTACATTTCAAAAGTGCATTTTACTTAGACATCACTTGATGCTAATTTCAAATGGCAAGGTTCTATGAAAATAAGAAACACAATTATTGTTTTTAATTAAAACACATTGATAATGACAACAAACCGGATAACTCGCGTATAAAAGCCGAAGGAATGTCCCGACAATTGTTTCTCTAATGAAGGACTACGGAACAGTCCGAAACAATTGTCGGAGCATTCTTTCGGCTTTTATACGTGAGTTATCCGGTTTGTTGTAATTATGTTTGAGTCTCACGGTAGTTTCATGTTAAAACAAATTGAGCTGTGATTACTTGAGAACTACCTATACTTCATAATTTAATTTAGAATGAGAAACCACAATAACATTATATTGCGTCTGGTCAACTATTTCTTACCTAGCAAATAGTACAGTGCAATAGTCTGGGAGCCGCAAAATAAAATTGTTTTAATGTCACATTATTTGCGTGTCGTCAATTGTTACTCTAGTACAAATTGTAAAGAGATTACAGTTCACGAGCCGCAATATAATGTTGTTGTGGTTTCTCATTCTAAATTAAATGAAGTATAATGTTTTAAAAGTATACGTTAAAAAAACTGAATGTTTACCTTGCTGTTCCTACCTTCTCCGCAACAGGCGGCCTAATACCTAGTTCGATGCTCGTATCATACCGTTCTTCCCACTTTCGTAAGTGACCATGTGCAAACGGAACAGCATGATATGACATTTGAAATTCTAAATATTCGCTATAAGCCCAAGTATGGTGTGGTGTTTATAGCCTTCGTGCTGGTCTGGGAGCAAAGAAAAGACATAGAATGTACCAGTTGCTTCTCTTTCCGCGCAGATGGTAAAAGCCCATCGAGGGAAAATCTTAATCATTTATTTTTCAACTCACTTGCTCGAAAGGGCTGTCTTTCTCCTTAAAAATCTGCGTGGAAAAGTGCTTTTTCCCCTCTTGGGTGTAAAAGGTTTTTGAAATTCGAACGCCGCGCTGACCACCATTCCGCCACGACCACCACGACCACCACCAACTCACCACCTACTCATATACTCAAGTAATTAGAAATTTGAAATTCTTCCATCCACCATTTTTCTCGCTGTAGTGAGGTGAAAAATTGTGTGTTTAGTGCAACAGCAAAGGTTGTTTAGTGTATCGTGCCTTGAAACCCTCGCGACGCTCAGGATCATAGAATCCTTCGCTTGCTCGGGTTTCAAGTTTCAATACAGGCACTCGCGCTAAACAAAAACTTTGCAGCCTTGCATAACAAATAACTATTATAGGTGATGCGGCTAGCAACCCATCACTATTTTGATTCCCCTTTCCAATCCTACGCCCAACAACTATGGTAAACGAGGTCTTTAGGTCTTGTTACTTTAGGCTAAAGAGGTGATTTATGTATATATGTATGTATGAAGGCGTAACGTATTTGGTGTTGTATAATTAGGACATAGGTATTCGTAGGAATTTGGTATTAAGTACATAAAGACTGTGCGAAACTTTTCGCAACCTTACCCGGTGGGCAATCATCAAGGTGGAAACACATTTTTAACACGCGACGCGACCCGATGCAACGAATGTATGCGCATGGCGTCGCGTCGGATGTTCATAGTGTGGTTCTGGTCATAGAAAATAATACAATTTGATTCGACTCAACACGCGTCGCGTTGCATCGGGTCGCGTCGCGTGTTAATAATGTGTTTCCACCTTCATACTACCATCCATCTCACTGTCCTACTGATGACTTAGCGTGAGCGGAACGGGACGAAACGAACTTCGAATTTCGAACTTCAAAGGTACCAGCTAGGTATATTGATTGATGAATCCGTTTAGCAATTATAAGAAGGTATTAACGTGGTATTAACTAATTCAGTTTTTGTTGGAAACATTTCTGGAACTTTTTACTTGGAAATATTTGGTTCAGTGTTGCTTGTTGAATAAAAGATTAAGTTTGTCTGAAGTTTGGATTACTGGATAGGTACCTTTTAGTAGGGAAAGTGGTCACCATTCGTACACATATTCCTTATCGAAAAATGGCTATAACCCTTTATCATTTCGACATAATAGTTCCGGACTTTTTTGTAACAAACTACAATATATTTGTTACACTTTACACTTCGGTACATAAACTAGCTAAACATGACAATTAAATAAAAAATAAAAAATGAAATCTAAAAAGTGTACGAATGGTGACCACTTTCCCCTACTTATAGGTAAAAGTAATCCATCAAAGGAGGTTTGTATTTTCTAGGAATTCAGCAAGTGTTCAAGTGTTACCTACTCACAGACATTGGCCCAACGTTGGGCCATCACTTCAGCCAGTAGGTAAATGCTCGGTTATTTGATTACACTCTCACATGCGAAGAGCGTGCGCGAAGCCTAATCAATGATCTATTGACGCAATTTTTTATCCTTCGAATGTTCTGACTTGGATAATGGAGAAAACCCACCGAGGCGCAATGTACTTTTATCCATAGTAAAGCGTTGCTGACAAGTGAAAACTTTTTCAATGTGCGTTAAGAGGGCGCAACCGAATCTTGTCTGATTTTGCTAAAATCACAAATATGGAAGCTTTTATAAGCCCAGATATTTACCCCCTTATTCATAAACGGTCTATACCTAGGCTTCTGCTAACTTAGCAATCTTTTGTCCTTATCTGTGAAAGGTAAATGACAAAGTGACAGATAAGGACAAACGATTGCTAAGCTAGTAGAAGCCCATAGAGCGTTTATAAATAAGGGGGTTAGATTATTCGAAAGGTTTTAGAATAGCAAAATACCCTTGGGCGGAGCTCCGTCGAAAACCACTGTAGTAAGACTACGGGCAACAAGAGGGTCTTGCTCGCTCTGTTTCTCTCTGAAGTAAAGGTTTGTTCTCGAGGAAACAGTCAGTTACCTAGTATGATTTAATTTGTACTTACTGAAATTAGTTCAATTAAGACACATGATTGGATCCATATTGATATAATATAGTGCGTTGGGGTAAGTTGGAAAGCGGGGTAAGATAAAAAATCGTCCGTAACTCCCGGAGTTACTATATATAGTCTGGCAGCTAAACCACTGCAGCCAGATGACACTTCCAAATGTCATTTTACGAAATAATGATACCACATTTATTTCACTAGTGCTCGACTAAGGTCACGTAATGAATGATTTGATTATTGAACGAACGAAATATTTTATGAATGTCACATTCTTAGTTTAGTATATTTTAAATTAAACGCGATACTTTTGATGGATTCAAGGTTCATTATTAATGAACAAAAACGACTTTTGCATTTCCACTCCGAACTGCAACCAAACTCAAAACTTTAAAGGCTTGGTCCGCTGATTCGGAATAATTTAAGTTTTTAAGTAAAGTACAGAGATAGAAAAAAAAATAATGAGATCATAGTTGTTTCATTTATGGCAAAATGGGGAATGAGTTGAAAACTGGTAACTGATTTGACATGCTTCCAAATCGCGCTCTTACTCTACTACTAACTAGAAAACATACAAAAAACCTTATTGAACAAATAATTTTATTAAAATTCGCTTTGAAAATTCACTATTTCAACATAAATGACGAAAATGAATTTCATTATATCGTTCATTCTTTCATTCACTCACTAAGTTACATCACTATTTAATATTCGCCAAAAACTGACAACACTGAAAGTGTCATCTGGCTGCAGTGATTTATCTGCCAGACTATATACCGATTTTTTTATCTTACCCCGCTTTTTAACTTACCCCAACGCATATTGTCGTCAGTAATCTAATCTAACTATCTAACTAATCTAATATAACTAATATTTATAAATGTGAAAGTATCTGTTTTTGTCATTATTGTTGGATGGATGGATGGATGGATGGATGTTTGTTTGTTTGTTACTCAATCACGCCAGAACGGCCTAACGGATCTGGATGAAATTCGGCACATAGATAGAGAAAAGTCTGGAATAGCACATAGGCTACTTTTTATCCCGGAAAATTGCGTAGTTCCCGCGGGATAGCGATAAACGAATTCTTTGCAGACGAAGTTGCTGGCAACAGCTAGTCTAACTAATATTATAAATGCGAAAGTATGGATGGATGGATGGATGGATGGATGGATGGATGTTTGTTTGTTACTCAATCACGCCAGAACGGCCCAACGGATCTGGATGAAATTTGGCACACAGATAGAGAAAAGTCTGGAATAGCACATAGGCTACTTTTTATCCCGGAAAATTGCGTAGTTCCCGCGGGATAGCGATAAACGAATTCTTTGCAGGCGAAGTCGCTGGCAACAGCTAGTAATATTATAAATGTAAAAATATGGATGGATGGATGTTTGTTTGTTACTCAATCACGCCAGAACGGCCCAACGGATCTGGATGAAATTTGGCACATAGATAGAGAAAAGTCTGGAATAGCACATAGGCTACTTTTTATCCCGGAAAATTGCGAACTTCCCGCGGGATAGCCATAAACGAATTCTTAGCAGAAGAAGTCGCTGGCAACAGCTAGTACGTGATATAAATCTTTCGGGTTATCAAAACTCACGGTGTGTATTAGCACCGCAGGTTCAACGCCAACGACCTATATATACCTACTACCTTCGTCCATTAGGTACTTCAATGCAAAAACAGCCTTCGTTCAATTGGGTTTAGGTTCAACTTAAGGTATCGCAATAAAGAAGTGTCGTCTAGTTGACTATGTTTTTTATAGCTAATAACTTAACCGTTGTTGCCCAGGATGCACCGGCCTTAGCGTTACTCCCGTTCCTTCCTGGCCCTTCCCAAGCCTCTAATAGAAGGGAACTGTAACGCTAGAACTCTCGAGGTTTCCGACGTCGCACCATTATGTTAGCCTAAATATCTATTCCAACATGTTTTAACCAGATCCTTTCTAAATAGTGACAGTGAAAAGACATGACCATTCAACTTATGATGAGATTAGCGGCGTATCGAGTTGGATCATGCCTAACCAAAACTTTATCGGATCTCTAACGACACGCGACCCAGAATGATGAGGCTAACATGGTTAGTACGTGAATTATTCAGGCTTGTCGTCCTTTAATTGTCGTAGTGACCGACACACCCCCTAATCCAACAAGTAAGTTCTTGGCCGGTTTTTCAAGTCAAAACTTCTTTAGCGTCGCTGAGCACTTTTTGGGATTGGTACAAAATGTTAAACTCGCGTCAGGCGTAAGACGGAGGGATCCACAAATGGGTCAAAGTGTATCCGTAAGGGCCCCTAATTAGTAAGATAAGATAAGATAAGACGGAGGGAGAGTTTAACTACCAGGACATCAGATCCTCTAAGAGCTTATTCTGAAATACGAATGAATCGCGTTCGATTTTGGAAGTGTTTTTTTGTTGAGTCGTGGAGCAAAAGTACTAGGGCATCAGCACATTGTTAGAGGTCTGTCAATATAGATAATACTTACGTTTTTTTTTGTAAGCGGCCAGTATGGTACGCGTCCTGAGCGTCGTCATGGAAGTTAACATTAAAATCGAATCTAAGCTGCTGTTTTCACTTCTGCCGGCACTCCCGGAGTGCTAACCGTCGCTTTTTTATACTATGGGTGCAAAGTAACCAATCAGGGCAAGCCTATAATTTTCAAGAGTATGTCTTTAAAAATATAGAATTTCTCGTTGGCTGATATCCCTACATAATTATAATTTTATTACCTACGCACTACCCAAATCATCTTGTCCTTTGAGAGGCCTCTTATTTCATGACATAATGAACGCCTAACACATGAGCTTATACCATAGAATATATAATAGTACTAACGTACAGAATGGCCACTCTCCGCCCCGCACCGATTCGAGTTACCCCACCCCTCAAGCGCAGTCTGCCGGAAAGCTGCTGGCAACTAGTAGGGCTCGCAACGCGATGTATGTCGGCCGCACGTCACACGTTCGAGAACCTATCCTACCTACTTCATTTTATAAAACATTAGAAAATTAATGCTCTCTGAAATTATCGCGATTAATACATGAAATAACTACAGAATCATTCGCTTAAGTTTGTTGACGTACATCTATTGTAATTGAAAATAATAATGCTTAAATACACAGACGGACACATTTTAAGTAAGTTTAAATGAATAGATAACGATTAAGTACATTTATTTGCGCACATCTAAGCCATATCTTCATTATAAGTACCTATGTTTATGTCATTGGTAGTACTTATAGTACTAGGTTTTTGCAATAGACAGCCCTGTGTATCTTACGCACACATTGACGCGTGTACAGACAACGTCGTGCCTGTGTTCATTTCAGAACGCGGATTTTGTACGTCGTGGCCGCCGTGTGCTTATACCCTAAATCCGCCTATTGTATACTTTGTTCTTTGCTTCTATATTGTTTTGTGGCGTTTAATATAGAGTACTTGTATTGTTTTGAATTATCTATATCCAACTTCTTCACTTCACTTAACACACCTTTTGAGATACCGCAATGCGTAAGAACACACAAAATGAACTTGAATAAAACATTTTTAATTAAATTTTCATGAACTTGGAATTATTTACCTGCAGTCTGTGAATGAAGTAGTTACTAAAGTATAAAATGCAAATAAGAGTGGTTTGCCCTTTCAAGCATAGAATCGTGGATTCAAACAGAGACTCGCATCGCATCTCTATACCTAGGCATTTTTCAGAATCCATTGTGCGATGCCTAGTAAATATAATATGTGTATAACAAGACTTTGTTACTCTGCCAAAACTCAATTTAATTCGGAAAAATCCGCATTTCAAAGAAACACATATTACATTAGCTTAGCTAGTTTGCAGCACGGTACAGCGCTATCTAGTGAGTAACAAAACAAACTTTAGTTTCATACTACGGGAAACAAACGATACAATACAATACAAATACTCTTTCTTTATAAACACCACAAATCAGTACAAAACTACTATACTAAGATACTAAGTTTGAATCCGCTAAAGCGACATCTACCGGGAATTTATTATAATCAACGGCTTTAAGCAACACTGACAAACAACAGTCTTAATCACGGAGCTAAAGATTTGAAATTTGTTTGCGGTGGACGAGTTTATTTTATTCATATATTCTTTAAAGATTGCTATTCAATTCGTTTCAGAATATTAACAACATCAATGTTGCCAACTTAACGAATGCAAACGAAATTGTTTGAGACGCGTTCCGAATATTCAGTTCACGCCGCGAATCTAATAAAGAAGCTGGAATCCCCGCTATCAGTCAACATTAGCCTAAGTAGGTATAGCGGAATAATTTGTAGGGAAACACTGCGTAAATACTTACTGGATTTTAGGGTTCCATGCCTCATAAGGAAACAAGGAACTATAGTCACACAAACGGATAACTCACGTATGCTCGACATGTTTCGGACTAGTTCGTAATCCTTCTTCTCTGAGCGCTCGCATCGATGGCAGCGGCTATCCTACTTTTATGATTTAAGTAGATATTAAGAAAACAATGTTTTTAAAAAGGTACAAATTTTAAAAGTAAAATTTATCAGGTATCTACTTAATTTTTTTTTTCAAATTTCTATGCGCGCGTTCGACTTACACTTAAACTCTAAACGACACTGAAAATTAGAACACATAGAAAAATCCGAAAAGTAAAGCTATGGCCGGGAATCGAACCCGGGTCCTCGTCATTCACGGCTCGTCGTCACGGAATGACGAGGACCCGGATTCGATTCCCGGCCATAGCTTTACTTTTCGGATTTTTCTATGTGTTCTAATTTTCAGTGTCGTTTAGAAATTAAATTTCTAACGGTAAAACGTAAAAAGTACCTAAACATTAAAAATCAAGAAGTAAATTTCTTGATTAATTTGAGATTTACACTTAAACGTTCTTTTTACTCCTAAGCTTATTGATGATGTATATATCTTGAAAGTTTTAAGACTATAATCAGTTCTGAATTTATACACGTAATTTTTATATTAATAGGTACATTTATTATTGCAAAATTATCTTAAAACCAGTCCTGGATTTATAAATACGCCGTATAGGCCGCGGCCTAGGGGCGGCAGCTTCCTAGGGGCGGTAGATTCAGAGGACGGTCACTCGATTTCAGACTATAAAAGTCAAACATGTTCACTGGTTTTATCATGGGCGGCGGAAAAAAGTGGCCTACACTCATAAAAAATATAAATCCGGCACTGCTTAAAAAACGTAAAGCTAGGGCTGAGAATCGAAGCCAATTCCTCTCATTCTGTGATGATTGCTTCACTTTCTATATAGCATAACATGACCGATTATTAGATAGCATACACGACGAAATCCTCTCTTCATGTAAACCAGTTAAGAATATCGAATGAATTCTGTCCTAGTACGAGTATTGTTGGTTACTGCGACAGGGTATTAAAGTTGTTCACCTCTTTTGAGCTTGATTGTACCTCAAGACACGCTAATGCGCTTGATAAATTTAATTTAACGGTGTAAGATTGCTTTCATGTCATCACAGCAGCCGCCAACCAGGCTTGCAAAGAACAAGACACTCGGCAGTGTGACCGGCCAAGTTCGAAGAAAAAGTCGAGCGACACGTGGGCTGAAGTAAGTAAATTTGCACTAGCTATTTCACTCCCTGATAACTTTGTCCTCGTGGAGCTAGTTGCCTGATTTTTTTCAGTAGATGTTAAACAGCGAATCTAACTAATATTATAAATGCGAAAGTATGGATGGATGGATGGATGGATGAATGGATGGATGTTTATTTGTTACTCAATCACGCCAGAACGGCCCAACGGATCTGGATGAAATTCGGCACATAGATAGAGAAAAGTCTGGAATAGCACATAGGCTACTTTTTATCCCGGAAAATTGCTTAGTTCCCGCGGGATAGCGATAAACGAATTCTTTGCAGACGAAGTCGTTGGCAACAGCTAGTGTAAATATAAAAACCAAAAGTACTGATAAAATGCTAAATATTAATTTAATTACCTACACTGATTACTAGCAATCATATCAACCTCTTCAACATTCCATGCAGTCACTATTGAAATTCTAAACTCACTCTGTCGATCCCTCGTTTAATGGTCCACTCATCTACTCAAATCTTAACTGGTAGAGATCCCTTATAGGGTTATGCTCGCCTTTGTGCATATTATACCTATTAATGTTATTTTTTTTATGAATTGTATCTGTTTCTTTATATTTGTACTTACAATAAAGTATTTACTTACTTACTATTTACCTACCTAACTTGACGCCAAAAAGTAATAGCATCTGAATACCACATGTGTCACTGGGAAACTTGGCATATTCTTCACATTTCTGCTTTAGGTGGGACTTTATTTTTACACGTACATAAATACATACCGTCACGCCACTTTCCCACAGGGGTAGGCAGAGTCTACTTTGTTCCACTTGCTGCGATCCTGACATACCTCTTTCGCTTCATCCACATTCATCAATCACTTCATACATGCTCGTCGGTTTCGGGTTTATTTTTAGCGTCAAATTATTAAGATATATAAGGAAAAGAAGCTCTGAAATGGCTATTCTATTCACGGGATGCACAACAGATAAGGCATTCATGCTAACCAATACAATATTTGATATGAATGGATGCCGTATACAATGGCACATGACATTGACATTTAGACATTGTGTCCTCGAATACCAACTGTCATCAGCCTTGGTGCGTTATGGCGCTTTGAAACATAGCTTTTCTATCTGATGCTATAGTATTGTGTTCTGGTTATGCTTAACGCTTGATAAATATGTTCTCATATACATATTTATCAAGTGTTAAGCGTATCTAACTTGAACACAGGTAGAACAACTTAGGCACCATAGATGTAGAGTTTGGTACTAGTCTCTTAAAATTGTACCGTAATATTTCAGCAAGTCGTTGGGTAATCTGACTAAATAGCCCTGTTCATTCTTTTCAGGATTTTTGAGTCACAGTTGCACTCCCGTTTTAATCCCGGTAGGTACCACTAATTCCCTTTAATTACCTATAAAGGATCTACTTAAGTCCCAAGACGTGCTAATTTCAATCAAAAGTAAGCAGTTTTTTCATGAATGAATCCAAAACTCATCCCACTTTAAAAAAAAAAACATTTTTTATGCGAAAAATCAGTTTTATTTAGTCGATGTGTATACTACCAATACAAGCGATTCTCACTGGTCATTATTAATATGCCATGCCAGTATGACCACCGAGAAACGGGGAAAAACATGAACCTGTTTTAGAAAATGTCAAGGTGGTAAAGAATCCGAACGTTAGGTTAACCAAAAGTTTGAGAAGCGTTTAAAAAGGACGGTCAGATATTAATAAAATGAAAGTCTAAAAATCGATATAAGAGTGTAGCTTTTTAATAACCTGAAGCTTTGAAACGTGAAATGCCAAAATGAAATAATAACAAAATTGAGGTAAGAGACGATAAAACAGAGAGAGCAAAAAATTTTAAAAATTTCACGGTCTCATTGAATTCCTCTTCATTCGGTATTTATTTTAACCCGAATAGATTAAGTTATTAAAAAAAAGTTGGTTTAAAGATTAAGGTTTTTTCAGACAGCAACACCATCACCAAATTGCAGGTTACCAGCCCAAGGATTAATATAGAAAATTTCACGTGCCTTGTAGTGTAAGACTACGTCACACTTCCTTTTATGTTTAGCATAAGATCATAAGCTCTTTTTGAAAACATTTCTTCTTTTGAATAAACTATTTTTATTTTTATTTTATTTTTTATTTATGTATATGTAACGTGTAGTAGGTAATTAGATTCAGTATTAAATGAGTGAAACAACTTGTCTTTTCTGTTACCACCCAAATTCCCACATCGCAGCCTGTTATTTCACCGGCTCTTACTCCTTTTTTTCTGAAAGAATGAGGAGTCACTGTTTCATGAAGGCCTATTATCAGTGTCATAATGTTACGGGTTGTGTATCAGAACACTGGCGCATAATACCCCAGGCAGACTTTAGCTAAGAATAACCGTGTTCTAACAACGTAGAGCAATAACGTGATTTAATTTGTTAGGAAAACCAGGCTAGCCACTGTGGAGGTTGCAGCACGCTGATTGGCCAGTATAATGTCAAATAAGACTAGGTTTGGGCAAACAACTAATAGTATCATTGTCGATAGTAAATGACATGTTAAGTCGTTGTTTGGCACTTGTTTTACTAACATTGTACTTGAATCAAACATAGGTTAAATTTAACATATTACAAATAACGTCAAAAATACAATAAATAAAAACAATCAGTCAAACAATCCGCCCTGCATCATATCAGGCGTAAAGGTTCCCATCACACTCGCAGCATTACTACGTTGTACCGCGATGGACAACCTTTGCACCAGAAACGACCCGGAGTAAATTTTGTTTTTGCTGATTGTACCTACCTACCTGCATTGTCATCCATTCGACATAATATAAATCTGTACGAAATTTCAAGTCGATTTGACCACTACAAGCGGTACATGCCTTAGTACGACATGATATCACCAGACAAGCGTTGCAAAAGAAATAAAAAGATTGTAGAAATAATTCTAATTCCGCGTAGACAATAATCAAAAACTCAATCATGAAAAAACAAGTCAAAAGTCAAAAGTTTATTTTGCAAATAGGCCGCCAAGGGCTTTTTTACATGTCTTTTTTTTAATCTTTTAAGTGCAGGTATTAATAACAAAAAACTAGGGCCACTTGCATGGACCAGGGTTAACGACTTAACCCCGTGTTAGATGCTAGCCCGGGGCTAAGTAGTGTCAAAATACATGGAACTGTCAAACCTAACCCCGAGTTAGCGATTTAATTTTTTAACTCTGGACTGTGCAAGTGGGCCTAATGGGTTTTGGAATTATATGACCTGTATGTAACACTCCATTGGTTAATTGCTCTGTGTCTAACAATAACCAGCGAAGTATTACCACGTACACACGATTGCTTCGCGCAATAACGTCAACATCGCGACGGACCATCTCCGTAAAGCTTGCTCAGAGCGGTCCCGAGTCTCAAGTAACATATCGTTACATTGCCGGCTTACGTCTAGGCTAGTCTTGTAAGACTCGAGTTGTGGAGTCCTAATTTTGTAAACTGAACTCAGAGGACTTGGTGAACTCGAACAATCCGAGTCCCGAGTTTTTAGTATCTGACAGCGAGCGAACCTAAACTGAATCGGAATTGAATCGCATTAAGACTCATGCCGTGGTAGCCTAGTGGTTTAACCTGTGGCCTCTCAAGCAGAGTGTCGTGGGTTCAAATCCCGGGCTCGCACTTCTAAGTTTTTCGGAATTTATGTGCGAAAATTACATTTGAAATTTGCCATGAGTTTTTCGGTGAAGGATCCCAATCCGCACTGGGCGCGCGTGGGAACTATAGCCTAAACCCTCCAATACACGGAGGAGGCCTATGCCATGAGGCACGCCGAATTACGCGACAATTTAATAAGAAAAAATATAAAGAAATAGGTACAACACAACATGTACTTACTGAAATTATAGCGAATTCGGAATAAAAAAGGCTATATTATTATTATTTGGTGTATTTATCTTTCATCTTAAGTTAGGTTTTTACAATATTCAAATAAAAAGTAATAAAGTTATTATTATTATAAGACGTCATGGTAAGGACCCTGTAATTATCTTCTATCTATGGCTTCAATTTACTCACGCTCGACACGGCTCGGGACTTTGATTGTTCGAGTTAAGTGAGTCGAGTCTACAAAATTAGGACTTCACAACTAGAGTCTTTTACAACATTAGTCTAGGCTCCTTTTCCGCTAGTATTCGGCATCCTGGTTAAGGGTTAGGGCCCCATCATGTCAGCCGAAAGACGTTCACTGGATCAGGCCTCCCTCAAGGCTCTCCACTCGGACCGGTTTGTGTTTTCCGCATCATGTTTTTGAAAATAAACTCGCACTAAACGCCCAGAGCGTTATAGCTACCTACTTCAAGTAATATTGCTTTTAAAATAAAAAAAAAACGCAACGCATTAATCGAGTAATTTTACATCACTGAAAAATAGCTGATATTCTTCAAACTACTGGACAGATTTTTAGCAAATATAGCTAAGAACCAAGGAAAAAAACCGCATGAGAGCTATGATGCCACAGACAGACAGACAGACACACACACACACACACAGACGTCGACGTCAAACTTACAACACCCCTCTTTTTGCGTCGGGGGTTAAAAAAATAGATGAAAAACCGATATCGGTGAAATGATCGACAGCCGTATTTTTGAAACATAAATCCCTAATCTCGGATCAGCGTTTACCTCCAGGAAACAACAGGCTAATTGCCCGAACAACCTTTCCGTCAGCAATTGACATTTGATCGTTAATACGCAATGTAGATAAAACGATAGCGCGGGCCCGCTTATCGCGCGGGTAGCCTCGGCGAGGTAAACAAGTGTTAATGATAAGACGAGGCGGCACAGGCAGCCGCCGCCGCCCAGTCGCGCGTCTCCGCCCGCCCAACGCACGTGTGTCATTGCAACCAGCTGGTAAAACTTTAACCAGCATTATTGTTTACAAAACGTGATCATCCATGACAAATGGGTAAGTGGTTCGCGGTGCAAACAATTGTTGTTTCATTTTTGAGATATTTTTTTGCACGTTTGCTCGCCAATTAAGCAAATTAGGTTACGAAAGTGTTCATGTCGGTGAACTTTTATGGTTTCGTCACCCGATGAATGATTGGGTGCGTGTTGTTTTGTATAATTTGATGGATTTTGCATTAGTATTACGTTTCCGCGGCACGCGAATTTTGAAAACTTTTGCTGAATATTACTACATTTTTAAAACGGGATGATCATTAAAAATCACTATAAAAACGGAGCTAATGCATGAATAATAATTAAACAACAGGCGTATACAAATAATTCTATAAAAGTCGTAAAAACCTTATTTAAACTCTAGGTACACTCTGCTTATATAGGCACGTCTGATTTGTGGTGTTCAATAAAGAGTATTTAATTTTGTGTTGTATGTAAATTGGTTTTAACATGACAATTAATCCAATTTACATGCGATCCCGCCAGCATGATTTATTCAAATCTCAGCAATGTGCCATACAAGCCAGAACATTCTTCCGCGTAAACAGCGAGACATTTCTACAACCTACGTGTTCGTGCGGCATTAGATTAACCAAACCCTTTCATTTCTACTCAGCCTAACACGTGTTATACACAACATTTTTATGTATATATCTTTGCCGATCGATGCCACTATATAGCTAATAACGTTATCTGACAGATAAGCTGTGGGCAGAGAGCGAGCTTGGCAGAGGGGAATGGAAAAACAACCTGCACGATTCCAGTTTTAGAACTGGTTGGGAAAAGCAAGGGGTGCCGAAGAAGACTATAGACCGAGTCGCTCCGAGACAAGGGACTATGGTTTCCTGGGATCATGGGAACGCATGGAGTGCCATAGGAGGAGCTGTGGCTGGCGCTGGGACGGTTCTTCTGATCGCGGGGCTGGTGTTACTGTGGCGAAGACCGAGGAAGCGTGAGCCGCCGCTATTGGCGCCGATGGACATCGGGCAAAATGTGAGTGGCATTTGTTTTTTCTAGATTACACCAAAATTAGGAAGAGTTATGGTTATGATTTTAGTGTGTATGTGCCGTTATATCACTGCTAAGTACTCGTCCGGCTTTCGTAAATGAGGTGTCAATCGATTGCTTGTTATAGTCTGAATGACATTGTCTACGTAGGTATATTTTGTACAGAGAATTTAATTTGACGGTTTTTCCTGTTTTTCATTAAAATGTAGTGACGATGAAGCCGATGAAATAAGTTATTGGGTGAGTGCATTGTAAATAAAAGTTAATAAACCCCCCGGACTTATCAGTTTCAAAGAACAAACTAAAAACGGATGCATCGATTTTTATGCAACTTTATTTAAAGCCATCGCATTTAAATTAACTTTCTTTCAAAAAACAAACTCGAATCAGTTCATCGGTCTGGGACCTACGATACCCAAACGCGTTGATTTTATGACACTACGCTTTTTTTTGAAAATTCCAAAAATGACATGCTGGGAAAGTCAGCCTATTTGCATTACATTGCGCACTCCATTTAGCTCTTATCACTTTTTTAGCTACGGGGCCTCGCAATTTACACACGACATTTAGTATGTTTATACAGGTTTATACAAACTGGGAAGTTGAGTGGGGAAGTTAAAGTGTGAAGGGAAGAAAGTAACATTACAGCGGTGCAAACTTTAATTAGTTTAACCTTGTTTGCATTAAGATACAAGACTTTATATGTGTTTAATAATGAATCCAATCTTCGTTTGATGTATTTCGTCTTTCGTATATTTTTTGCAGTAAGTAAAATCTATATTGATTATCTTGAAAAACTTCGTTTACTATAAACCAATTCCATTTGTAAGAAGGTTAATAGTAAAAAGATTTCTGAAACTTGAAAAAAAATACAACCGAATTGAGAACCTCCTCCTTTTTTTCGAAGTCGGTTAAAAATACATACCTGTATTATGCACGTGCCAATTACCAATGTAATTCTTCTACTGGACAAAAGATGGCGCCATAAATTCAGGACTTTACTTACAAACCGTTATTATTATCATCATCACTACATAGTATAAAATGAAGTCGCTTTCTCTGTCCCTATGTCCCTAAGTATGCTTAAAGCTTTAAAACTACGCAACGGATTTTGATGCGGTTTTTTTTAATAGATCAAGAATTTTTCAAGAGAAAGGTTTATATGTATAATACATGCATAATATACCGTGCGAAGCCGGGGCGGGTCGCTAGTAAAATATAAATGATATTTTTGAAGATTAAAGCAGTAACAGTAATTTAGAAAGATGTTATTCAGTTCTAGTGAAATATTTTTAGAGTTGCCTCCTTACTTTTATAGGTTGTGGGGGTATTACTGTTTATTACTATTAGTATAGCAATGACAGTCGGTCGGCAGATTCTAACAAGAAATAAATAATATAATCAATGAAATGGTCCTTTCTAAAATCTTAAGAAGCACTGAGTTGGGCACTCGTAGATGGTCATTTATTAGGTACTACATTTCGTCTGTATTTTGCGCTGACCGTCATCATATAAACTTGACAATACAAATACTTTTAGTACATAAGACGCAACCTACCGCGTCGACTCGTTATTTCCCCAAAGAATTTGCCTTTCTATTTCCAACCTTTTCCTTTATGAATTTGTTGGTTTCTTTTTAGCGGAATGAAAAATCGGGACTTAAATGGATTTATGATTCAGGGCAATATTCGTGTAAACAGTTCGGAAAGAGGATTTATTTAATATTTGGATCGGTATTGGGGTTCTGAAGGAGCTTTACTTATAATGGAAGAACCGTGACCTTTAAAAGACTTGACATACTTAAATGTATTTAAAAAACCGCCGCTTAAGCTGGTGGTCTGGCGCTAATGAGCTACTTACCTGAGAACAAAGATACATAAATGTGTGACGTTGAGTCCATAAGTAGTAACAAACATCTCTGTTTAATTACTTTCCTGCTCATTCTGAAATAAAAAATATTGTGGTATAAACACTGGGAAAAACTTGCGACATTATCCTTTTACTATCTTGGTTAAGCCTAAAAAGAATAGGGACATTTAATAATCTTGAAGTAAAATATGCAGAGAATGATTGAGCAGGGATAAAAATAAAGTTTATTAGTTAACGTAGCAAGAGAGAGTACAAAGACAGGACAAGGAATGACATGTTAGGAACACAATAAAACGTATTCAAAATATAAATCAGTACGGTCGGTTTCAATAACGAAGGGTTGTGTGACAGATCCATAGAATGTAACTGTTAGCGTTCACGAAAGTTTTGACAGCAAAATAAATACTAAATTAAATTACTTAGAAATAAATCTATACTCGGTACTGTACATTAATAACGTTTTAAAAAGAATCACGGCGATATTTTTTGCGTTTACATAATTTTACGTACAATTTTTCAATATATGTCACTATTGACGACACGTTGCTAGGTTACGTTCTATGGTTATTAGAACTAGAGAGGTGACTATGTATAATTGGGTGATCGGTTAAAATCGCGTATAATCGAAAATCCAAAGACAACCTACAAAAATATGAAGTGAGTATTTTACATTATTTCACACTCGCTACACAATACCAATCGATTTTATTGGTAACAAATAGATTCCTTAGAACTTAAATTACATAATGAAGTAAAATAATATTTTATTCAACCTATTTTGTTGAAAAAACACAACTTGGCAAAAAGCTTAAAATAGGAATCATAATTATTACATCTTAGGAGATTGACTTGGGTATTATTATATCAAAATAGCATTTATTTATAAATTAATAATGCAGTAGTTATTTTTATGGAATCGATTGTTATTAGTACTAAGATATAATCGATAATCGTTTCATGTGAAAGGTGTCACAAGGAAGCCTCACCTCTAGATTTGTCAATGTTAATGTCACATACAACCCTTCCTTATTGAAACCCAGTGTAGTATCAAAAGTAGCCAGGGTGTTTATTATTAGAAAATATAAACAAGAAGGTTTAACAAATAAGAATGTGTCACATCTTTTGAAACAACAATAATTAATACAGGGTCTTTAAAAAATACCGGAATATCGGGTTAGCTTTTTTTTATGTCAATAGGAAGGAAAACAAGCAAGTGGGTCACCTGATGGTAAGTGATCACCACTGCCCATAGACACCCGCAACCCCGGAGGGACTGCAGATGCGTTGCCAACCTAGAGGGCTAAGATGAAATGCCTCTTGTGCCCGTAATTTCCCCGACTGTTTTACCCGGTTGTCTTGTCTTGTCTTAGTTTGACTAAATATAGACCGACTGTAGAGGGCCGAGAGAGGTGCGGGCGTTCGGCGCACTCCCCGCCCGCACCCCCCTCGGTTCCCTTTGTCGTCCTACCCCGCGCCCCTGTACCCGCGCAGGCGAGGACTCAGGCGTTCGGTCTATAGCACCGTGAAGTTTTTCAGGATATTTGCCAGTGACCTGAACCGGTATTTTTAAAAACACCCGATATTGCCTAGCATATTGATTTATTCTATGCTCTTTTATGTACTTAAGTAACAACTTCGTATTATTACATTTCCATATTAAAAATTTAATTATAAACCGAAGATTAGAGATTTTGCGGGTGGTAGGGCCTTGTGCAAGGTCCGTCCGGATCGCTACCACCATCTTACTCGCTAATCCTGCCGCTAAGCAGCAGTGCTTGCACTGCTGTCTTCCAGTGTGGAGAGTAAGACAGCCGGGGAAATTACGGGCACAAGAGGCATTTCATCTAAGTCCTCTAGGTTGGCAACGCATCTGCAATCCCTTGAGGTTGCGGGTGTCTATGGGCAGTGGTGATCGCTTACCATCAGGTGACCCGCTTGCTCGTTTGCCTTCCTATTCACATAAAAAAAGAAGAACGAAATAGAACGCAATAATACCGGTATTTATGTAATAAACCACCGGGTAGCATTGAAAACTGCAATACACACAAGCACAAGCTCGCCAAAAAAAAGAAAAAGAAATAAAACTTTTTCTACACGAGATTTGAACTGCGGTCAAAACACACTGTTTTTCCACACCTTATACCACTAGGCCCAACGCACATACCTTAAAGCGACGAAATCAACGTACACTTCAAAAATAGAACGCGACTCTAGCTTCATTCGTATTTCAAAATAAGCTCATAGAGGATCTGATATCCTGGTACTTAAACTCTCCCTCCGTCTTACGCCTTAACATTTTTTACCCATCCCAAAAAGTGCTCAACGCCTCTAAAGATGTTTTCACTTCAAAAAATCCGCGAGTCCTTGTAACGAAACCATTTCAAAATCACAAGCAATGAGTGAAGCGAATGTATGGATTCGTACTTTTTTAACTTTGATTTCCAAATATGCTCCCGGAAAAACAAGAGCAAAATTAAGTCGGATTGTTTTAATTAAACTTCTGGATTTAAGGACGTGTGTTCCGTTTATTCTCTTTTTAAAACTTTGATGATCCCATGTAATGTCTGCCAATTTATAGTATTATCATTTTTTATAACATGACTCTCTGACGTTGAAAACTGTGATCAATCAAAATAAGACTAGTGAAAATTTGACATAAATATTTGAAAAAAAAAAACATTTCACTGGTTTGGTTAATAGACAAATTCTATACCAATCGAAACAAAGACAATGTTATAACCTGGTTTACTGCAACGTGAATCGAAAGTATGAAGCCCATAGGATATGCAAATGTTAGGTTGACTATTTTTTTCCCGTCACAACTCTTGGGTAGGCAAGTAGAAACAGGTAAATCGATACTACTAATAGTAACTTGCACCGGTCTGGTTAGTGAATTAAAGTTAAATTAAAATAAATAATGTTTCTATTACGAACACGGTAGTATGTAGGGTTGTCTGCGAAAAAACATTCCTGAATTCCGGTTGTCGAGTTTTAAAAAGTGGCAACACATTGGTAGTTTTTTTTTATTTAATTATCACGATGAGTAGGTATAGCCTTTATCATCCTAATTCAATATGCCCGTGGGATTAGCAAAAAAAACTATTACGCGGCTATTCACCCGACAGAATTAAATATAACTACAACCAAACTTAATAAGGTTAGTTTTCCCCTTAAATACTAATTTCAATCTATTCTTCGATATTGGTAGAACTATTAGCGCCAAAACATTATGATGTTGAGTCACAGGAAACTGTCTTGAACACATTAGCAAGTTTCTAAGTGCGTGTCCCGTGTTATTTATAATTGGTTGGGTTTTCATTGACAGAGACACGCTTTCGTCGCTTCAATTTGTTTCAAAAGTTATGAGATGGAGTGACGTCAAATTCCATAGACTAAATCAGGTTTCGGCTGTTTTCGGTCACTAAATACGTCTCGAAGGCATTTGCGTTAAAATGCAAAATACCTACTATGTACCAGTTTGTTGCCGTTTCGATCCGCAAGTGCGCTGTCAATTTTGCCATAGTAATTGAGACGTTTATGTAAACGTAATCGAGACTTTTTTATACGCGAAAACTTACACTAGAGCTAGGCTCATTTTGTCGTCGTTTCGATCCGCAAGAGCGCTGTCAATTTTTCCTTGGTAATTGGGACGTTTACGTGAACGCAGTTGAGACGTTTTTTTGTATGAAAACTTACACTACAGGCTCACAAGCCATATTATTATTGACAAAGCGCGGGCGCTCGCAATCTCATTCACCGTCCCTTTCTACCCTCAGATAAATAAATCATGAGTGCAATTGAAACCCTGAACGCATTCAACAATATGGCCGCAAGAATTAAACAACATTGTTTTTTATAATAAAAACTAGCTCCTGCCCGCGACTTCGTCTGCGTAGAATTACACATAATAAACCTTGCTCTTGACTCACTCTATCTGTTAAAAAAACCGCATCAAACGCCATTGCATAGTTTTAAAGATCTAAGCACACATAGGGTCAGACAGAAAGACAGCGGAAAGCGACTTTGTTGTATACTATGTAGTGATAGTGATGTATCCAAGGGTAATATTCAACTCTATTATGGGAAAAGTACTCTGATTTGAAATTACTGACATTATGTGAAATTTTCACGAGTGTTATATTATAATAGAGAATAAGTGGAATAAAACAGAGGTGTCAACAATCGGACAATGATTTTATTTATTTTTTAAGGAAATTAGGTCTTGTACCTCCCTTTTCGGTATCAAAGCATCAGTGATTGTGATTTGTGATGAATGTTACGATTTTAGATACAAAACATCGTTTTATAAATTCATCGAAAATACAAAAGAGCTCAATTCACAGTTCTGTTGTAAATTCAGTAGAAAAGTACTAACGTGTGGTCTCACGTCAAATGATTATATCAAAATTTCAGACTGCGTGGTTACTGTGGCGTACGTTGAACTGAAAACTTTCTTTTGTTCCAATGGACACCCGTAAAGTTTATTCAGATTTCGTGAATAAATTTACGCAACAAATTTACAAATTTCTTTGTATTTTCCCACTGGACCAGAATGGGAATTCTGAATACGGTTGGATCGAGAGATTATTTCGTTTCCTCGGCAATATATAAAACCGGAACGCGTATTTTCTCTAACGGCAAATAGAAAATGATATTTATGAGGATTGAATGGTACTTATGAGTTGATATGACGTATTTTCTCTTAGAGTTTTATTTGTTGGCATATTTGTTAATAAATAATCTGTAACAATAATAAAAACTTTCTTCACGTTCTTTAAATAAAAAGCTATAATAAGTCTTAGCTTGGCTTACTAATAGTTAACTAAGCATTATAATTGACATTTTCTCGAAGGTCGAGCGTGTCGGAACTTTACTATTTTGCTTTATTTTTCCGAGAAACCCCCATCTATTTTATTTAGTTCTGTCTACGAGTAGCCTTGTGATTGTTTTTACACGCCTTTATTAGCTTCACTTCGCAAATCTGTTTGCGACTGAATTTCGACCCACTTTAAGGCGAAGGGATAGGCAAATGACCTTGCCCGTTCGTGACGTGGCAAGCAGTCCGATCAACGCGACATCTGTTAAATAATCGACGCGTGAACTCGATGCGAATGGGCGCGTGCTGATGGATTGAAATATTGCACTGCGATGTTAGTAGATGGCGCTTGCTTTAGTTTTCCGATTGCCTACACAGACACAGCATAATGTTCAAATCAGATTTTGCAAAAATAATAAAAATAATTAACATTTCGGCATTCGTAACGTGGCCTTTAAGGTCTTGTTACCTTGGGCTCTGTCTGCTCCGCAAGGAATAGAGACGTTATTTATGTATGTATGTATGTGATATAATACATGAGAAAGTTTGTGACGATGTGAGTGAGTGTGTATGTATGTTTGTTTCTTCTTCAAGCTACAACAACTGGACGGATTTGGATGAAATTTGGAACGAAGACAGTTGGTACCCTAGATTAAAACAGGCTACTTTTTATCCCAGAAAAATGCAGTTTCCGCGGGATAGTGATGAACGTGACGTCAAAGGTGTCCAGAGTCTGTTTAGAGTCGCAACGTAAATTATTATTGCAGAATAAAGTAAAACTTGAACGTGTGCGGGAAAGACAGAATAAGGCATGGTTTTTCCAATGATTATCTTCAAAACCAATATCCGAGGGTCCGAGAGGTCCCCAAACATGAATCCGTTATCAAAAATGAAAAAGGTGGCCGCCATTTTGAATTCTTTAAGTTTTGGACCGATTATTTTCAAAATCGATATCTGAGAATCCGAGTGGTCGTCAAACACAAATCTGCTATCGAAAATGAAAAAACTGGCCGCCATTTTGAAATCTTTAGTTTACCGACCGATTGATTTCAAAATCGATATCTGAGAATCCGAGTTGTCTCCAAACATCGAAAATGAAAAAACTGGCCGCCATTTTGAATTCTTTACTTTTTGAACCGATTGTTTTCAAATTCGATATCTGAGGATCCGAGTGGTCCCCAAACATGAATCCGTTTTTAAAAATGAAAAAAGTAGCCGCCATTTTGAAAACTTTTGTTTTTCGACTGATTGTTTTCAAAATCGATATCTGACGATCCGAGTGATTCCCAAACACGTATCCGTTATATAAAATGAAAAAAGTGACCGCCATTTTGAAATCTCTGGTTTTTGAACCGATTGTTTTCAAAATCGATATCTGAGGGTCCGAGTGGTCCCCAAACATGAATCCGTTATCAAAAATGAAAAAAGTGCCCGCCATTTTGAAATCTTTAGTTTTTGGACCGATTATTTTCAAAATCGATATCTGACGATCCGAGTGGTTCCCAAACACGTATCCGTTATATAAAATGGAAAAAGTGGCCGCCATTTTGAAATTTTTAAGTTTTGGACCGAATATTTTCAAAATCGATATCTGAGGGTCCGAGTGGTCGTGAAACACAAATCTGCTATCGAAAATGAAAAACTGGCCGCCATTTTGAAATCTTTAGTTTACCGACCGATTGATTTCAAAATCGATATCTGAGAATCCGAGTTGTCTCCAAACATGAATCCGTTTTTAAAAATGAAAAAAGTGACCGCCATTTTGAAATCTTTAAGTTTTGGACCGAATATTTTCAAAATCGATATCTAAGGGTCCGAGTGGTCGTGAAACACAAATCTGCTATCAAAAATGAAAAAACTGGCCGCCATTTTGAAATCTTTAGTTTACCGACCGATTGATTTCAAAATCGATATCTGAGAATCCGAGTTGTCTCCAAACATGAATCCGTTTTTAAAAATGAAAAAAGTGACCGCCATTTTGAAATCTTTAAGTTTTGGACCGAATATTTTCAAAATCGATATCTAAGGGTCCGAGTGGTCGTGAAACACAAATCTGCTATCAAAAATGAAAAAACTGGCCGCCATTTTGAAATCTTTAGTTTACCGACCGATTGATTTCAAAATCGATATCTGAGAATCCGAGTTGTCTCCAAACACGTATCCGTTATCAAAAATGACAAAAGTGGTCGCCATTTTGAAATCTTTAGTTTTTGGACCGATTATTTTCAAAACCGATATCTGAGGGTCCGAGAGCTCCCCAAACATAAATCCGTTATCAAAAATGAAAAAAGTGGCCGCCATTTTGAAATCTTTAAGTTTTGGACCGATTATTTTCAAAATCGATATCTGAGAATCCGAGTGGTCGTCAAACACAATTCTGCTATCGAAAATGAAAAAACTGGCCGCCATTTTGAATTCTTTACTTTTTGAACCGATTGTTTTCAAATTCGATATCTGAGGATCCAGGTGGTCCCCAAACATGAATCCGTTTTTAAAAATGAAAAAAGTAGCCGCCATTTTGAAAACTTTTGTTTTCCGACCGATTGATTTCAAAATCGATATCTGAGGATCCGAGTTGTCTCCAAACACGTATACGTTATCAAAAATGACAAAAGTGGCCGCCATTTTGAAATGTTTAGTTTTCAGACCGATTATTAACCGATATCTGAGGGTCCGAGAGGTCCCCAAACATAAATCTGTTTTTAAAAATGAAAAAAGTGGCCGCCATTTTGAATTCTTTACTTTCTAGACCAATTATTTTCAAAATCGATATCTGAGGATTCGAGTGGTCCCCAAACATGAATCCGTTTTTATAAATGAAAAAACTGGCCACCATTTATCAACCCGTTATCAAAAATGGAAAAAGAGGCCGCCAGCTCAGATATCGATTTTGAAAACAATCTGTTCAAAAACTAAACATTTCAAAATGATGATGACTTTTCTATTTTGTATAACGGATACGTGTTTGGGAACCACTCAGATCGTAAGATATCGATTTTGAAAACAATCGGTACAAAAACTAGTTTTTAAAATGGACACCTTTTTTTATTTTTAAAAACGGATTCTTGTTTGGGGACCACTCGGATCCTCAGATATCGATTTTGAAAACATTTGGTCCAAAAAGTACAGAATTCAAAATGGCGGCCAGTTTTTTTTATTTTCGATAGCAGATTTGTGTTTGATGACCACTCGGACACTCAGATATCGATTTTAAAAATAATCGATCCAAAATTTAAAGATTTCAAAATGGCGGCCACTTTTTTCATTTTTAAAAACAGATTTATGTTTGGGGACCTCTCGGACCCTCAGATATCGGTTTTGAAAATAATTGGTCTGAAAACTAAATATTTCAAAATGGCGGCCACTTTTGTCATTTTTGATAACGTATACGTGTTTGGAGACAACTCGGATCCTCAGATATCGATTTTGAAATCAATCGGTCGGAAAACTAAAGATTTCAAAATGTCGGCCAGTTTTTTCATTTTTGATAGCAGATTTGTGTTTCACGACCACTCAGACCCTTAGATATCGATTTTGAAAAAAATCGGACCAAAACTTAAAGATTTCAAAATGGCGCCCACTTTTTTCATTTTAAAAAACGGATTCATGTTTGGGGACCTCTCGGACCCTCAGATATCGGTTTTGAAAATAATCGGCCCAAAACTTAAAGATTTCAAAATGGCGGCCACTTTTTTCATTTTTGATAATGGATTTAAGTTTGGGGAGCTCTCGGACCCTCAGATATCGGTTTTGAAAATAATCGGTCCAAAAACTAAGGATTTCAAAATGGCGGCCACTTTTGTCATTTTTGATAACGGATACGTGTTTGGAGACAACTCGGATTCTCAGATATTAATTTTGAAATCAATCGGTCGGTAAACTAAAGATTTCAAAATGGCGGCCAGTTTTTTCATTTTTGATAGCAGATTTGTGTTTCACGACCACTCGAACCCTTAGATATCGATTTTGATAATATTCGGTCCAAAACTTAAAGATTTCAAAATGGCGGCCACTTTTTTAATTTTTAAAAACGGATTCATGTTTGGCGACCACTTGGATCCTCAGATATCGATTTTGAAAACAATTGGCCCAAAACTTAAAGATTTCAAAATGGCGGCCACTTTTTTCATTTTTGATAACGGATTTATGTTTGGGGAGCTCTCGGACCCTCAGATATCGGTTTTGAAAATAATCGGTCCAAAAACTAAAGATTTCAAAATGGCGGCCACTTTTGTCATTTTTGATAACGGATACGTGTTTGGAGACAACTCGGATTCTCAGATATCGATTTTGAAATCAATCGGTCGGTAAACTAAAGATTTCAAAATGGCGGCCAGTTTTTTCATTTTTGATAGCAGATTTGTGTTTCACGACCACTCGAACCCTTAGATATCGATTTTGATAATATTCGGTCCAAAACTTAAAGATTTCAAAATGGCGGCCACTTTTTTAATTTTTAAAAACGGATTCATGTTTGGGGACCACTCGGATTCTCAGATATCGATTTTGAAAACAATTGGTCTAGAAAGTAAAGAATTCAAAATGGTGGCCAGTTTTTTCATTTTCGGTGGCAGATTTTTGTTTGACAACCACTCGGACCCTCAGATATCGATTTTGAAAACAATCGGCCCAAAACTTAAAGATTTCAAAATGACGGCCACTTTTTTCATTTTTGATAACGGATTTATGTTTGGGGACCTCTCGGACCCTCAGATATCAGTTTTGAAAATAATCGGCCCAAAACTTAAAGATTTCAAAATGGCGGCCACTTTTTTCATTTTTGATAACGGATTTATGTTTGGGGAGCTCTCGGACCCTCAGATATCGGTTTTGAAAATAATCGGTCCAAAAACTGAAGATTTCAAAATGGCGACCACTTTTGTCATTTTTGATAACGGATACGTGTTTGGAGACAACTCGGTTTCTCAGATATCGATTTTGAAATCAATCGGTCGGTAAACTAAAGATTTCAAAATGGCGGCCAGTTTTTTCATTTTTGATAGCAGATTTGTGTTTCACGACCACTCGGACCCTTAGATATCGATTTTGAAAATATTCGGTCCAAAAAGTAAAGAATTCAAAATGGCGGCCAGTTTTTTCATTTTCGGTAGCAGATTTGTGTTTGACGACCACTCGGACCCTCAGATATCGATTTTGAAAATAATCGGCCCAAAACTTAAAGATTTCAAAATAGCGGCCACTTTTGTCATTTCTGATAACGGATACGTGTTTGGAGACAACTCGGATCCTCAGATATCGATTTTGAAATTAATCGGTCGAAAAACTAAAGATTTCAATATGGCGGTCTTTTTTATTTTGATAACGGATCCATGTTTGGGAACCACTTTGACCTTCAGATATCATTTTTTTTTCTTTCTAATGATAGACTATACATTGGAGTACTACTTGCCTCATTATCAAAATTTTTCATGCAGTAATTCCAACCAAAATCCTATTTCCCATGCTTGTTCTCTAAACAGCAAGTAAGTATCAAACCAACCTGCCACTAAGTTCCCAAAAAACGGATTGAAAATAATAACTTTTAACTTAATATAGGTATTATACGTGCGAAGCGAACGAGTACGACTTTTTGAAGCACTGTTTCGCGCCTATTCTGTGACTCAAACAACATGCTTAGCCAAACCAATATGAAAAAACGCGAAGCGAATATTGGCAACGTCGCGTCGCTTACGCACTGCCGCCACCGAGCGAACATGCAACGTTGCTTTTTCCTTATTATTTTCATACGTCTTATCCAAATTATTTTTTTATTTATTTATCTATTATTTTTTTATTATTTTTTTATGAACATTTTTGGTTTTATCTTAATAATTTATTTCATTGTATTATCTTTTTAACATTTTTTTGGTTTCCGAATTTTTTTGTACATTGAAAAGCGCCTGATTGAATGTGCGGGCAAATATTGCGTTCGCCCTTTTCACAGGATCAGGGCAGTACTACTCTCTAAAGCCTTATTTGTTGGCTAATTGAAGCAAACGCACCGCGGAATTTTAATTATGAGTTACTAGAGTGACCTCGTCGAGATTCGTAGCAAACAGATTGGTTTCACCCGAGCAAACCGTGCACAAAATATTTTCGAGACTCTTAGAGCAAACGAATTTTTGTACTAACTACGACATTAAGGAATATGTTTTCACCGGTGAATTCTAATTCAAGACATGTTTTATAGAATGTGCAGTTTTCAAAACTCCAAATTGTGTATTATCGCCATAAAACATGCACAAAAACAACCAATTTATGAGCTTTTGCCTATCCCTTCGCCTTAAGTGATCAGATTAACTTGAAATTTCATTACTTAGGTTTTTAGGCAATGATGTCGTTTAATACTTAGGAAGCTGAAAAACTATAGGTGCCCGATTTTTTTTCAAGGGGGTGTAGTATATATTTATCATAAAACGTCGTGAGTGTGAAATTTTCTCGATTATAATTTTAAAAATTGGTTAAAAAAATGGACGCGACGTATAGGTGCCTTGAGAATCTCACTATCGTTACAAACGAATCTTTTACACGTTTTCAGACTCTGTTTTCAATCAAAAATTTCTTTGGCTTCATCAACATGCTCCGTGAGATGAATAACATCGATAAAGGTCAATCCTACTCGTGTAATGTGAAAAAAGTAGTGTAGCAAAAAGAAGTTAATGTCACCGTCCCTCAAACTCTCCATTAATTGCTATTAAAGTAAAGAGTTATAAACAAGAAGTTTTTAATCGACCACTTGCACACGAATTTGTGTAGGTGGTATACAATTCGTGGGGTAGTAGTCAAACTTTTTAGGGTTCCGTAGCCAAATGGCAAAAACGGAACCCTTATAGATTCGTCATATGTGTGTGTCTGTCTGTGTGTCTGTCCGTCCGTATGTCACAGCCACTTTGTTCCGAAACTATAAGAGCTATGCTGTTGAAACTTGGTAAGCAGATGTAATCTGCGAATCGCATTAAGATTTTCATACAAAAATAAAATAAAACAAATAATTTTGGGGTTCCCCATAGGTACTTAGAACTAAAACTCAACTTTTTTTTTTCATCAAACCCATACGTGTGTGGTATCTATGGACAGGTCTTCAAAAATGATATTGAGGTTCCTAATATCATTTTTTTCTAAACTGAATAGTTTGCGCGAGAGACACTTCCAAAGTGGTAAAATGTTTGTCCCCCCCCCCCCCGTAACTTCTAAAGTAAGAGAATGATAAAACTAAAAAAAATATATAATGTACATTACCATGCAAACTTCCACCCAAAATTGGTTTGAACGAGATCTAGTTAGTAGTTTTTTTTTATTTAATATTTGTCTGTCTATATAAGTAACCAATATAAAATGACCTCACACTGCCTATATCTTGCTTAAGAGCAGGGCTCTGCTAAGACTGGATTATAGGATTTTATAATAACTTGGCAAATTTGTACGGAGCCCTCAGTGCGCGAGTCCGTCTCGCACTTGGCCGGTTTTTTGTCAAGCCGTAACAACGAAGCGGTTTACCCTCTCATAAGAAGTTATCACTTCAAAAACAATAGGTAGGTAGGTTCTTAGTTACTTAAATATCGTTTGGAAGTAGCAAACGCATAGCACGCGCTCGGTTGTTTTTAATTTAGCTTTCCAGTCGTCATAACGTAAATCTCGCTAATTGTCATAAATAACTCCCTTCGACCATTTGACGGCGGCACCCCTGGGCGTACTTGGTTCCCCACTTAGTGCAACCCTGGCCTATGTTAGCTGATTATTTATTTGTTCCGAGATGTTGTAAACATAATTATAAAAATTGAAGAATTAAATAATGTAGAGTTCAGCCTCATCGTAGCTACCAGAGTGCCTGAAAAATCTGAACACACCCATAAGCCTGAAACATACTGCTTTATTCAAAAGAAACAAACATCTTTAAAATTTATTTTCATTCTAAAATCGCGAGCATCAAAATTTACAATAATTCCGTTTAAATAGTTAAGGGTGCGACCAAACCGCCGCGAATACGCAGTGACGTGTCGTATGCGTCACGTTTTCTCACCGTTTCTTCATACATTTTGTTGCGATTCCGTAACGTCACCATTTTTTAAGCGGCGGTGTGGTCGCACCCTTAAATTGTGAAGTGTAACTACTTACTTATTTTTGCTTTTAGCAAAACGAATTTTAAAAGTTTTTGTTGAAACCCGTTTTGATGTTATGCGCGCCATCTATCGATCATTTTCTTATCTTTTTAGGGAGACGAGGCGTCGTCATAGCCAACGAACCGTAGGGATGCAAAGGGAAAATAGAGCTTAGTAGTTCTGGAAAATGCCCACAGAGCGCGCTGTAAGCGTGATTATAATCGGAGGGCAGTTGAGAAATTGTCTGCCACTTACAAATAACGCAGGGAATATAAAATCTTCAGAGCCCCTAGCGTAAATTTTCACACAAAAAACGCTTCGAAGGCGTTCACGTAAACGTCTCCATTACAATATAAAAAATGGCAGCGCCATTTGCGGATCATTGACATCGGAAATTTGACATTTTAACGCATAGAAGTATTTTGAGACCGAAAACTTGCACTTAGCATAATAGTTCAGTGATAATAAAAGATTTGATATGATTATGGTTCTTCCACACATTCGCTTGGTTGGTTCACTTGGTTTTCAATTTAGGGAACATCGTTATAAAAAGGAAGACAACCCCAATTAATAAACAAAAGACAATTGACCTTGCTACTCCGCTACTACAACTCTAACTAGCGGCTAGCGGAGTAGAAACGCACTTTTTTGTTCATAAAACCGAATTTACATTATGCAACTAATTTCGTGCATCCAGCATTACACTGCGGCGTTTGATTAATCACTTGAAGCGTCAGGTTATCGGCCGCGGAATGTAATGTGATAACTACTTGCACGAAATTACGTAAGTCCACGTGTTGTTGGGCCCACTTACTACGAACGTCTACCGGCCGATATTAGAGACCTGAGTGACGAAGAATTCAGGCGCCGACTGAAAAACCTTTTGTTGGATAACCCTCTCTATTCAGTTAAAGAATTTTTTGATGTAATTTTTTGACTTTGGATAATATTTGACTAGATATATTATGATTTATTGAATGTAATTTAATAAGCTTTGGCGATCCTTATTGGAGATACAATTTATTCAAATGTTATTAGAATTATAAAATTGACATAATTTTTTTACACAACTTATTATTTTTGACATAGGTAGTATTTTATTTTATTGTTTCATTGTTTTATTTTATTGTTTCATTTATTATGCTCCTATTATTATAAATTTTTGACGATCTCAACAGAAATGCTTATATTTGTGACATGCATGTTTTTATATAGTGTAATTTTTGTTGAAATCTAAATCTAATGTAAATTCGGCTTTATATGGGCCTCTGCAAAGCAACGCCTGATTCAATCAAATAATTCTAATCAAATTCAAATTGATGTCTCTACGAATGTAAGTTACTCATTATCTTATTATCCAACTTTTAAGTCAAGATAAAGAACCTCAATGGTGTTGATGTCAATAGCTGAGAGAAATGCCATCAAAGGTATTCCTTGAAACCCTTCAGCGCGTCATTAAGAACGAAATATTCTAATTAATCTCCACGAGCCTTAATCTACTCTAAGCTGTATTTTATTATAATTCAGTGATGCAAATTATGAAGCTTAATTTTCATGAGAGCTCTCAATCTTTTTGGACCCTTTTAATGGAACCGGTACTAACCGATCAACACATTTCAACAGCTGTAATATCACAAACGATTACGGAACGTATGTATGTTGAATAAGGTGTAATTTTGTATTGCTTTTTGGGTGTAGTTGCAGCGTTTTGGTATTGAGTCGGATATTGTACTCTCTCCCTCACACTTGACCTATAAACCTAGATCCTATTTAAATATTTTTTCGTTAATCTACTGTTTTGGGTTTATTTCTAGCGTATGTACAGGATGCTAATAGGTCCCCATTGCTAAGACTCCATTGCTTATCTGCTTGCCTGACGTATCTATAGAACGATAACAGTATTTGAAATTTTACGAGTATGTTAGTATAACTATTGCCTCTTTTACAATAATTATTAAAGTTTTTGGCGGCACGGAACCCTTTGTTGGCAAAACCGACTCATATTAACCGATATTAGGCAATGTAGGTGTATTTGTATAATGTGGCTGTAAAACTTGGTTGCCTGAGCCTTAAAAGAAGAAATAATTTCATGCACTAGCTAGAGGATAAAAAGCAATTTGGTGCAGCATTCTCTCGACATAAATGAACAACTTTACGAGCATGAGAAGTGATCAAGAGCATGATTTTTATGGTGGTGGTACCTTATGAACCGAAAAAAAATATTTTCTTTCTTTCTTTCCTCCAAGTGAAAACTCATTTTAACCCTGAAAAAAGAGTAAAAAAACCGGCCAAGTGCGAGTCGGACTCGCGCACCAAGGGTTCCGTATCATTATCTATAAATATCTATAAACCAGTGTAAGCAGAGCCCTACTCCAAAGCAAAATGTACGCAGTGTGGGGTCACTTTATATTGGTCACTGATATATACAGACATACATACATATTTACGGTTTTCGCAATTATTCCTTAATCTGTGCTATAAGACCTACCTTCATACCAAATTTCAAGATTCTGCGTTCACGCGCGGGAAGTACCCTGCAGGTTTTGATTCCCTTGAGAGTTGCGGAAATTTGCGGCATAAACGGCTGTATCTTTTGATTGCGTTGGCTTAGAAGTTTGATTTTTTCACAGCTCCAAGGGGCAGTGGACCTGAGTATTTGATATAAATTTCAGCTTGAGACCTCCACGCGTTCCTGAGAAAAAGGGTCTTGACAGACGGACGGACGGACGGACAACAAAGTGATCCTATAAGGGTTCTGTTTTTTCCTTTTGATGTACGGAACCTTAAAAATCAAGAAATGGGTGAATTTTCAAAACGTGTTTTTTGGATGTCCTACGCTAGAAAAAAAAAACTATGCCATATATGTACCAAAAAAAAAATATGATCGTATTCTTTGCCATTATCTAGGACGAGGCAAAGCCATTAATTAATGATGATGAGCTACTAATCCCAAAAAAAAAAAATATTGAAAGTTCGAAAATTCACGATTCACATAGCTGTGAGGTATGTCACACGCGAAGTTTAGCTCAGACAATTGAGTACAACTTTGTCTATGATGGTCGTAATTTATTTCTGTAAAAAGCATTTTAAAGAGCTCTTCCTGTTCTATATTTATAAATAAAAAAACATGTAAAAAAAACTCGTAATTTAAAAATGCAGGGATGGGAATGTGTTTGTCCCGCGCGCTAGCTTTTTTAAATGACTCGCAAATACCTGCTGGTTACTGACTGGTTGAGCTATATAACGATATTTTCAAGTTACTACGTCGAAGATATGCTAGTTCGCGTTCGTTTACCAAGCAAAGTGGACGCGTATATTGCGCTGTGATTTTTAAAAATAGGTAAGTTTGTGACACGATACTTTTGGTCAGCCTATAAGGTAATTTGTGTGGCTAGTAAATATTGCATGTTCAACTACTTTATAGATATGTCTATTTAAGTGTTCTATAGTTTAGAACATCGAGAATGAACAGGCCTATTGTCATTTACCTAAAGCTTATACTTTCGACAGAAAAAATTAAATGCACTTTTGCCGTAATTTGTGTGGCACTTTTGTCCACGCAAATTACAAACGCGCCACGCAAATTACATTTTATGTCTTATTTCAATAGTATGAGCATTTTATGATGGTTAAAAACACTTGTTATCTTTAAATTCCTACCCGTGTTAGTTTATATAATTATGTTAAAATATTTGTACGCTTGCTTGCTTGCTGAATGCAGGAGCTGCTTATGCCATTCAAGACAGTGGTCTTAAATGGTATAAGTAGTTCTTGTATTCAGCAGTGGCATTGTACATAATATACTGTATATAAATAAATTTGAATTTGAATTTAAAAAACGTAAATACATTAGTAGTACTTTCTACTATTTTAAGTTGTATTTTTTAAATTATTATTTTTGAACTGCTTGTCTATAATATTTAATTTTATTTTGTGATTGCCGTTTAGTTTAAGTAAACTTGCTTTTAGTTTCTGATTTATGCCTTTTCTGTTTAAGGTATTGCAGTTTATTAAAAAATGCGTCAAAAAAAAAACAGGATAGACTCGAGAAAAAGAAGTTGGCGGAGAGAAAAAGGAGACAGAAAATTAAAAACGATGCAGAAAATTAT